>JARQOD010000001.1:347262198-347302532 GCA_033576555.1 Oophaga sylvatica
CCAGTTTAGAGAAATTTTGGCATGCCGCACTCTCTCCAACAACTCAGGGATTAAAGGCAATGGATAACGGTTTCTAATAGTAACCTTATTGAGTTCCCTATAGTCTATGCAGGGTCTCAGAGATCCATCTTTCTTCTTCACAAAGAAGATGGGTGCACCTGCGGGAGATGAAGAGGGGCGTATGAAGCCCTTGGCTAAATTTTCGTCTATATAATCCTTCAAAGCTTTTAGCTCGGGCCCCGCTAGGGGGTAGATCTTACCAAAAGGTATCTCGGCTCCAGGCAATAATTCAATTGGACAATCATATGGACGGTGAGGAGGAAGCTGATCAGCGTTCTTCTTGTCACATAAATCCACATAGTCCTGGTATACAGCTGGTAGTTCAGGGACTGACATGGTTCCTTTAGGAACAGAGCAAGCTGAAACTCCTTGACTCATCTGTTTCTCCGGAAAGTGTAATTCCTTGGTCTCCCAGTTAATCATAGGATTCTGCGCCTGCAGCCATGGTAGCCCTAGAATAATGGGAAAGTGGGGAGAAGAGATAAGCAAAAAAGACATTTTCTCCTGATCTTTACCCATAAGGACCCTCAAATGCTCTGTTTCTTGATCCACTGGTCCAGAAGTCAGTAGAGAGCCATCCACAGTCTCCATCTGTACTGGAGTAGCCTTCTTCACTGAACGTATCCCCTGTTTCAGAGCAAAGGAGATATCCATAAAATTTCCACTTGCTCCTGAGTCGATCATAGCAGAGCTAGACACCCAGACTGAGTCAACCCAGAGTTTGATGGAAAGGAAGCAATGAGAATTGTTTCTTTTACAACTCAGCTGGGACACCGCTGAGGAAACTTGAAAAATTGCAGCGTTTATACCGTCATCGTCCCCAGAACTAACAGAGTTTAAGTCTGAGAAATCAAGATCTCTTGCAGCAGATCTCTCTGGAGCCTGAGGCTCGGACATGACAGAGCTCCTCTCGCAACACTCACAGTGAATGACTGCTGCAGTAGTCTTACGAGAACGGCTGGGGCAGTTTATAATGAAGTGCTCTGACTTACCACAGTAGAAACATAGATTTTCCTTTATACGATGTTCTTTGCGTGCATCACTAACCCGTCTTTGTAAAGAGTCCACCTGCATGGGTTCAGGTTCTGGTTCCCTTGTGATCCTACTCAAAGGTTCCTTAGCTGAGGAGGGAGGTAGTAAAAGGTTAGTGCGATTATTTTCGAACCATCTCTCTTGTCTGCGTTCAGTCAGACGAGCATCAATACGGATACAATAGTTAATAAAGTCACCTAATGCAGTGGGAGGGTCGGCACGAGCAAGTTCATCCTTAATCAGTGGAGACAACCCTTTCCGAAAAATAGATTTTTTAGCGGAAGTGTCCCAAGTGGTATCAAGAGCCCATCTCCTGAAATCCAGGGCATATTCGGCTACTGAACGCTTACCTTGGCGCAAAGTTAACATGGCTGCTTCAGCTGTTGCACCTCGATTGGGGTCATCAAACACCTGCCCCATGGCTGAAATAAAAGCATTAAGGTGATTCAAACAATCATCCTCTGTCTCAATCAGAGGGTTTGCCCACATCAAAGCCTTATTGGTAAGCAACATGATTATAGTAAGCACTTTGGATCGTTCAGTGGGAAATTGTGAAGCATGTGCAGAGAAAAATAAATTGCATTGATTAATAAATCCCCTGAATTTCTCACGTTCACCGCCAAAACGAAAAGGAGGTAATTTGGGGATCCCAGAACTCGGGGTTATGGCAGGAGCCTGGGCTCGTTCCTCTAGAGCCTCAATCCTGGCTCGCAATTCCTGGGTAGTCTGTCCAAACACTTGCAAATTATGATTAGTGAGGTCCTGTAGGCTTGCAAAACGGGTTTTTAAAATCTGTACATCTGAAAGGATTGTATCAGTCACTCTGCAAAGTTCCTTTATGCGGGCCTCCATCTTCCAGATCTTTTAAGGCAGAAGTGCTGGAAGGAGAAGAGGAAAGGAAAAAAAAAAAAAAACAATAGTGTTTACCTGTGGTAACACTCCAGAGTAAAATTTTAAGGGAATGCGCTCACCTGGAATGGTTGTGAGAAGTCACAACCACTGTCATCACATAAGGTATTAAACGGACATCTGATATCCACAGTCACAGCAGACACGGCTTTCCCAGACCCAGCAGACACTAAACATTGGCTCCTGAATCTTGTCATGTATAGTGTACAGTTCCTATAGCGTCTTATGCTTGGGTGCGAGGAAACACAGGAGACATACGTTGAAATGAAATGACTTGTATTACTTCATACAAGCATGCTGAAAAGTTCACACAGCTTGCAGGAACAGTGACAGGAGACACAGCAGGCCAGAGTAACTTCAAGCACTACAATAAATCTCCAAAGCAGGTTCAAGATCTCTTCTCTGTACCGTAATTCCTCTGCAAACATGGATTCACCAAACAGCAGGTTTCCAGAGTCCAAAAGTGTTCCAAGGTTCCTCAGTAGGGAATAGCTGGAGTACAAGTCCAAGGCTTCCAGGAGTCAGGTCACAGACTGACTGAGGCTTGATTCAGGAGCACTGATTGTTCAGCTGAGGCTGCTTAAGAAGCAAGAGGGAAGAATCAGGGCGGGAACATGAAAACTGGAAACTCCATATTAACTGAGGGCAAGAGCTGCAGAAAGACAGAAAGCAAAATGGCCGACGGAAAACTGAGTTTCAAGGAACATGTCAACAGAGACAAAGAACCTTACAGATGCGGTCTCCTCCACCTCTCCTGCCAGCACCTCTAAGGGAAACCTATCGGGGTCACACTCTATCCCTATGTGGGACACCCCTACGGCAGGTTCGTCGGGTACAGCATCTGTAATACATTTTACCAGGGGAGAATGGATTTTGTTTTTCCACAGAGTCCAGAACAGGGGCAAGTCTCTTCCCAACACAGACCCATAAGGAAGATTTTTTACCACTCCCACCACATGTTTTATGTCTCCACATGGCGTGGACAAAACTACCTCCATAGTTGGATACTCTCAGAGGTCCCCATGGATACATACAACCCCGACCTGCCGTCCGCTGGGGTTGTCTCCTGCCACCAGTGACCCATGTACCAGAGTCACGAGGCTCCCTGAGTCCAGGAGAGCCTCCGTAGGGTACCCATTAACCAGTACCTGGCATATTTGGAGTTCACTGTCCTGGGGGTCGAGGATTGCTGTGCAGACGGTCTGGGCATACATTGAGACCCGGCGGCTATATCCGCAGTCCATGGGTTCCGTAGTCAGGGGACAATTAGCCATCACATGTCCCGCCCCTGACACCGCCAGCACCTAAGGGTGTAGGTACTGTTAGGTCTTATGACAGTTTGGGAGGGAACCGGTCTCCTGCCACTCTCACTCCGGGGTTCCCCTTCAGCACGGGTACGGTGCTGACTGTCCCCAGCAGATTAACGCGACCCCTTTCCCGATTCCTGGGTTGGCAGGGATCGGCGTGACAGCCGAGAGGGGGCGGAGTCTCGAATAAAGTCTTGAGTGGCCGAGTAGCGCTCGATCAAACTGACTACCTGGTCGAGTGTGCCGGGGTCGCCTTGCCTCACCCAACGTTGGATAGCAGCCAGCAGAGTTCTTACCAGCCGGTCAACCACCACCCTCTCCACCATCTGGGCTGGAGACAAAGTCTCTGGCTGAAGCCACTTCTTTACCAACTGCAGGAGGTCATAAGCCTGAGACCGCGCGGGTCGTGTTTCCACATAGGCCCATGAAAATACATGCTGAGCCCTCACGTATGTATTAACCCCCTGTCGGGCAAGGATCTCACCTTTGAGCCTCTGGTAGTCCTGGGCGTCCTCCCGACTGAGATCGAAGTAGGCCTTTTGTGCATCGCTGACCAGAAACGGAGCTACTACTTCTGCCCACTGGCCGGCGGGTAGGTTTTCCCGCTCCGCTGTGCGCTCATAAACTGTCAGGAACGCTTCCACGTCGTCCTCTGGTCCCATCTTCCTCAACGCTGAGCGAACCCTGTCTCGGGCCTTGCGACGTTCAGGGGCTGGTGCCGTCGAGGTCTCCCGCAGTGCAGAAATCTGTTGCAGCAACAGTTCGTTTGTTTTTTGCTGCTGCTGGTACAATAGTTGCTGTTGCTCATTGTGCTGTTGCTCCCGCTCCTGCTGTTGCCGCTGGAGACTCAGGTACTGCTCCTGCTGTTGTCGCTGAGACTGCAGCTGCTGCTGTTGTGTAATTACCAGCTGCTTTACCAACTCCTCCATTTTGTCCACGGGGTGAGGCTGAAAAGTGGCCGGCCGGATTGGGGTCATGAAGCTGCCGGTGGGGGTATACCTCAGTCACAATGCCCGCATTCTCCAACCAACTGTAAGGCGGCAGTGTTCACACCGTGCAGTAACTGAGGCAGTGACCCAAGCAAGTCCAAATTAAACAGCTTTTATTCAGCAACTCACGGGTTAAACAGAAAAAAGTCCTCCGGTACGCCGCCGGGGTAACATCAGTCCATAAACAATGGCTGCCGGGGACAACGGCCGCACCGGGCCGAACGGAGCCTGACAGGTGCAGAGCCGTTCCAGGCGTGGGTTCAGCTACACACAATTCCTGTGGAGCTTTCCTGCTATGCTCCTAGCAGGGTCCAAACATAGAACCACACTAATCCTTAGTGCAGGAGTTTTAAAGACCTGTGGCAAAAGCCACTGGAAAAACCCGGGTTGGAGAGAAGAGGCCGCCCCACTGCCTCCTGTGACCTCCTCCAAGAAATGAAGGCCCTGCCGGATTTTACTTAATCTGCCTTAGCCAGGTAGTCTGACTAGGTCATTGCTCACCTTCATTCCTGCATTGCAGCCGCAGCTGTGTGTGTGACTGCAATGCACTCCAATGGCTTTAATAGGTCTCTGTACACATTCTGGGGGAAATATACCGTCCCTCGTAAACGATCCCGGTCACTGCCTCACAATGTATAATGATGAAGGTTTTATCACCAAGTGAGGAACACTCAGATTTTCAGTGGCTTTTTTTCCTGCAGTGTAACAAACCATTGTGTGTTTTATTAGGTTTGAAGTAAGGTTCTAACCATTGAATATCAAAAGTACCGTAGGTCAACAAATGAAAGTTGGGGACCAGTAAACATGAAAAAAAACATGAAGAAAAAAAAAACAACTAAAGACTTTTATTAGATATGCATCTAAAAACAGAAAAAAATAAATTCCACTAATATACACACAATGATACACAAATGTGTAGGAAGTGTGTGTGGTCACTTTTCCACAAACGTAGTATCCATTTTCTTGAGGGAGCAAATAAAACCAGTGTATTCTAGGTCAAAAGTCCAAAAATACTGTCCTTGATCAATCACCAAGCAGGGCAATAATTTATCTGAAGAGGTCGCAAAAGAAATTGGTTTGGTTCGCTGAATGTCCAGATGTTCGCAGAACATGTTCACCGACCAGTTAGACGAACATATCCGAATCCCATTAAATTCAATGGGAGGCCAAAACAAAAGTATACACAATATCTTAAGGGGTGACAAAAAGCTTCCCAAACAGCTAAAATTAGGTGCAGACACCATGAAAATTGGTATCAATTGACCCACAGTATAAATTTGCTAATTGCACAGCAGCAGTCAGCCATGGGCCATGTGAGTCGCCCGCCAGGGCCGTGGGGTACTCGGCACCGAGCCCGTTCACTTCTATGGGGGATGTCACGGTAGCTGCAGCTCGGTCCGTGGCCCTGGGACTCACCTCAAAAAGGGGATATTTACAGGGTATTAAAAGGTTTGTTGAATGTTCGTGACGCCACCTGTGGTGCCTGGTCAGGGTGACCAGCGCTGCTGTATAGGTCCGCTGAAGGGTTGGCATTGGGCAGCAAGGTGTTAAGCCTTCCACAGGTAAGGCTGGGTCCTTCAGGGTAGATAGAATGTAAGGGTACAGGACGGAGGAGAATCCAACGGTAGGAGTAATAAGATGGACACACACACATAAGTCTCTTTCTGTACCTTTACTGTTGTTATTGCAGGCACGTCCCGGGGCGCTGTAGGGTGAAGGATGCACATCCAGTTCCTCCCACTGAGTAGGTGTAGGGCCTCCTTACTCCTAAAATGAGTCTCTGACCTGTGTGAAACTAGGCCTGAGTCTGTCTCCACACTTTACGCCCTGCTGACCTTGTGTAGGGCCTTCTCTTGAAAGAACACAGTCTCTAATGGTTGCGCCGACCAGACTCCTGTCTTCCTGACCCAGTTACGTATCAGCATTAAAGGGCTCCTGGAACTTGAAGTACTCCAGGAACTCCGGTATCTCCTACTAGTCGTGAAGATTCCAGTAAGCTCGGACCCGGTGTCCGGTTGTAATGATTGGGATGAGCTGATTAGGCTCCTCTGTCCCTCACTTGCTTTCCACTCACCTTCGGCCTACCTGGGCCCTCCACGATCACACACTGGCAGTTGGTGGGCTGCTTCTTCTTCTTCGCCGCTCTCTAAGCGTCGGCACGCTTTCTCACTAAGCTTCACTCACTAGATTCAGCTCTGACTAGGCTGGAGTGGTTTCCATTCCACTTTTACAAGCCTCCACTCTGTTGAACTATACTGCAGTCTCTCTCTCTCTTCCGACTGCTCTGTGAGCTAGACTGCACAAAACTGAGCTCACTGCTCTCACTGCGTTCACTACAAGGTGACACTGCAGGCTGCAGCCCTCCGACTAACCAACTCTTTCTGCACTTCACCCTCCTTTATATGTCTAAACAGCTCCCTCTGGTGGTCTCAGGGATGGGTGAAGGAGTGTGAATGTAAATGTTGGACCTCTAGTGGTGATTACCTTTAGTGCACCCTTCTGGAGATTAGGAATCCAAGCACAGCTGGGCTCCACATCCCCCCCTGGTAAAACTCAGCACTCCGGGCTGAAAGAAAAACATTTTTAAATCAAACATTAACATTAACTCTTCCCTTACGGGAGTTGAGGATCTTTAACCGTTGCATAATAAATAACACTTTTAATATCAACATCAAGTATAGTGCAAATATCAGTAGCTTCACAGTTCAAGTAGACATATACTTGTGGAGGACCCGCTCCAAACCTCCAACGGTGGTCCTGGGTGGGCTGCAAGACTTCACTGTAGCAGACCTCACATTCGGCCACACCAAACGGGTTTTGAGTTCTGAGGTAGCACTGGTTTACGTAAAACCAAGATGGAGCACCGAAGTGCTAACTATTTACAAAGGTGTCTCTGTGCTACAAGAGTCCTCAGCACCAGTCCATTTCCGAAGAAACATTATTATTATCACATTATCACTCTTTACCCAACTGGGGTATATCAAACCTCATAAGATATGTAAACATTTTAAACTGACAGGCCAACACCCGTCCGGGTGCAGCAACTCTTCAACTTTCTCACAGTACTGTTAACCCTATTCGAGTTCTACTGGTCCTCCTCTGGAGGTGAATCTCTGGGTAGCTCGACGTCTTCCACTCCTGGGGCTGGAAGCACACAATGTGTCTTAAATCGTAGCACCGTGATGTCGTGGCCTGCTACCGGGGTCTGGGTAGCTACAGTACTCTTTTCATCTTTTTCCATGCGGTTTCCTGGAGGCCTCACAGGTGCCTCACATAAACTTAAGCTCTGCAGTTCGTGCAGGTGTGACTCAGCAGGGGGTGAGCGGGCAGCAGCCGCATACAGCCGCTCAGCAGGGCATGGCACAGGTGCGCAGACTGGCGCTGGATTTGTAGAGGCCTGGGATGCTGAGACACGGGGTATGCTTCCTGCTTCAGGGACCGGGGAACTGCTTCGCGAGACGTTTAGGGCATACCACCCCTTAAGCCCCCAATGCCGCGTGTAGGTGACTAAGTCCCCTATTAACAGGTCCCTGTCCGGGTGTCCCTCAGGTAAATGGGCCTCTACGTCCCGGCAATTGACAAAGATTTCCTGATAGAGGCCGGGCTCGTATATGAAACCCCAGCCTCCCTGGAGCTTAAAGTCTCGCACCGCCCCCTGGCGCCGCGGTTCCCGGAGCGTACCTTTATCTCGCCTGACGTTCTCCTTGTCGGTGAGATCTCTCTCCCGGTACCTCTGGCGTTGCCGCTTTGCCTCTCGCTGGTCACGCTGTTGCTGCTCTTCCTGCTCACGGCGTCTCCATTCGTTCTCCTGCCGTGCGGCGTATTCCTCGTCGTCCAGGAGTTCCATCTCCTCCCAATCGACCTGGATATCGCCGGGTAGTATTTCCTCCTTCGTCCCTGCTGGGGGACAGCATTCCTCTGCTACAGGTACGGTGTCTGGTTCCGGGCCTGGCTGGTGTTCCGATCCGGGCAAGGCCTCCGCAGCCTCCTCTCCTCCCGCCGAGGACGGAGGCAGGAACAGCTTCTTCAGGATCAGCCTCTGGCCAGATTCCAGCCACTGGCTCAGGTGGTGGGGCGAGTGACAGTCGCGCATCCGGAACAGAGAGCGGTCGGCTCTGCTTCAGTCGCAGCTTTAGAGTCCGCCAGCTTCGCTCCATCTGCTCCACTTCAGCTCGGTGCCGGACCAGATCCAGCAGGGCCGCGTCCACCTCCTCCTCCTTATATTGCTCTCCATCTCCTTCCAAATCTGGGGATGGTTCAGGCACAGGCTGCGCCTCTTCGTGAGGGAAGGGTTTGCACACCTCCATTCCCCCACACAGCAACTCCTGTCCTTCTGCCATCTCTCTCCAGTCCAGACTGAACTTTCTAACAGGAGTGGACTGGTCTTTTCTGTGGAGGCGGGACTTTCGCTTTCTTTTCCACCCACTGAGGAGGATGAGGAGGCGGATCTCCTTTGCAGTGGGGCATGATCTTATGTTGTAGAAACACTTAGACAGGGCGGCCATAATTTTCACGCCACAGGGGGGGGTACGCCGACGAATTCACGCCCCTCTTCTTCACCAGCGTCTCATGGCGCGAACATGGCGGCAAAATAGCGGCAATTCTCAAAAATGGTAAATTCAGTCTTTTTGCACAATACAGTCAATTTAGGCACACAGGACTCGCTTATAGCGAGCTTCAGAATCCTGTTCGTGACGCCAGATAGATGAGTCGCCCGCCTGGGCCGTGGGGTACTCGGCATCGAGCCCGTCGATCTCTATGCGGGATGTCATGGTAGCTGCAGCTCGGTCCGTGGCCCTGGGCGCTCACTAAAAAGGGGATATTTACAGGGGATTAAAAGGTTTGTTGAATGTTCGTGACGCTGCTGTACAGGTCCGCTGAAGGGTTGGTATTGGGCAGCAAGGTGTTAAGCCTTCCACAGGTAAGGCTGGGTCCTTCAGGGTAGATAGAATGTAAGGGTACAGGACGGAGGAGAATCCGACGGTAGGAGTAATAAGATGGACACACACACATAAGTCTCTTTCTGTACCTTTACTGTTGTTATTGCAGGCACGTCCCGGGGCGCTGTAGGGTGAAGGATGCACATCCAGTTCCTCCCACTGAGTAGGTGTAGGGCCTCCTTACTCCTAAAATGAGTCTCTGACCTGTGTGAAACTAGGCCTGAGTCTGTCTCCACACTTTACGCCCGGCTGACCTTGTGTAGGGCCTTCTCTTGAAAGAACACAGTCTCTAATGGTTGCGCCGACCAGAATCCTGTCTTCCTGACCCAGTTACGTATCAGCACTAAAGGGCTCCTGGAACTTGAAGTACTCCAGGAACTCCGGTATCTCCTACTGGTCGTGAAAATTCCAGTAAGCTCGGACCCGGTGTCCGGTTGTAATGATTGGGATGAGCTGATTAGGCTCCTCTGTCCCTCACTTGCTTTCCACTCGCCTTCGGCCTACCGGGCCCTCCCACGATCACACACTGGCAGTTGATGGGCTGCTTCTTCTTCTTCGCCGCTTTCTAAGCGTCGGCACTAGAGTTGAGCGATACTTTCCGATATCCAAAAGTATCGGAATCGGAATGGTATCGCCGATACCCCAAAAATATCAGCGATACCCGATACCGATACCGGAAATTCAATGTAAGTCTATGGGAACAAAATATCGGAATTAAAAAAAACCCATTCTTGCCTTGTTGGTTAATTGTACATGAAGGAAAACAACAAAGAGTAATGTAGAATGTATTGGGGGAGGTTGAGGAGACATTAAAGGCATAGATGTTTAACCCAATCAAATGGAATAGCATTAATATTTTTTTTTTTTTAAAGATGTTCGGATTGACGAAGAAATTGACAATGTTATTAACGTTTTTTCTATTTTGGCAAATATGTATGTTTCACAACTTCCATGCTCTTCACCTTTTTAACTTTTGACACACTTTCTCCTTCATAATCTTCAGCAGCATCATCTTTTTCATCAAATTATTCTTCATCTTCACCTTCTTTATCTTCTTCTTAAACTTCTTGCTATTCATCTTTTTGTTAACATTACTCATATTGTTCTTATTAAACTATTATTCTTCTTCATATTCTACTTCTTCATCTTCTTCCTCTTCATCTTCTTCATCATATTTTTATTTGTGACAGAGATTCCTGTACTTGTAATCTGTAAAAGTATGAATTTTTCATCCTTCCGTTCTTGCTGTCCCAAAAGATTTAAATTACAACAGTATTTGTCCGTGTTCAGTTTAGCCTGCAGCAGCAGGCATTTTCCAGGGGCACCACAAGGAGGAACGGACTCACCCCCATACACTGCTTAGTCTTCTGCTTATAATTTAGAGCATATATTTTGCTCTTCATTTTGGTCTTATACTTCATGTTCTTCTTTTTGATCTTCTGCTTATTGTTCTTCTGTCTCTTTTTCTATATCTTGTAGTTTGTCTTAACTTTCTTTGTCCTGTTGGTGATCTTCTTCTGGGTAATCTTTTATTTCTTCTTTGTGATGTTGTTCAGGCTGGTTGGCTTGATGCTCGTCGTCCTTGTGGTCGTCATCTTCTTCGGGGTGGTCATCAGGGTCGTCATCTTCATTGTTGGAGATCCAGAGTGATTACCCAAAAAAACAGTTTTAAAATGTTCAATTTGTAAATGTAGCTGAAGGTACAAGAAGGCTGACAAACTTCCGAGAACCAGCTGACGTTACTGGAACCCGGAGGGGCAGCAGAAGGAAAAGAGCCAATGGCACAACCGAGGACCAGCTGACGTTACTGGGACACGGTTACTAAGCAGGAGGTACCTGTGCTCCAAAGCACTACCAAGGACCAGCAGACGTTGCTGGAACTTGGATACCGAGATGGAGGCACCTAGGCCAAAGGCACTGCGGAGAACCAGTTGACGGTACTGGAACCCGGACGGGTAGCTGAAGGTACAAGAGCCAATGCAAGTAACGAGGACCAGCTGACTGTGCTGGAACCCGGAGGGGCAGCAGAAGGAAAAGAGCCAATGGCACAACCGAGGACCAGCTGACGTTACTGGGACACGGTTACTAAGCAGGAGGTACCTGTGCTCCAAAGCACTACCAAGGACCAGCAGACGTTGCTGGAACTCGGATACCGAGATGGAGGCACCTAGGCCAAAGGCACTGCGGAGAACCAGTTGACGGTACTGGAACCAGGACGGGTACCATAAGGCACCCATGAAAATGTAAGTTGACAGGCCGCAAGCCGTCCTCAGTTACCGAATCACACAGTCCTACAGTGGGTGCTTGTCCTATTGTCACAACGGAAACAGCCTTTATTTACATATCCCACAGCACACATAGGAATGACCAAAACTGCAGGCACCATATAGTCGGCTAACCAGAATGCAACACGACAGGACAACTTATTGGAGGCTAATTGACGTTGACACTGCCAGGAAACAGCTGTCGTGCTGTAACCAGGCTGGGCAGGAGTCAGTACCCGTGCCAAGTACTTCCGAGCAACAACTGGCAGTGTTGGAGCCCAGGGATGAGAAGAGAACAGGGTGGAGGCAGCAGGACTTTTTGCCGTCCACACAGCAGGGGAACAGCTGACATTACTGAACCCCAGTAACACAGGAGCAAGTGTTGACTGTGGTAACAGCACTTCCAGGCAACAACTGGCGGTGTTGGAGCCCAGGGATGAGAGGAGGACAGGGTGGAGGCAGTAGGACTTTTTGACGTACACACAGCAGGGGAACAGCTGGTGTTACTGAACCCCAGTAACACAGGAGCAAGTGTTCACTGTGCTAACAGCACTTCTAGGCAACAACTGGCGTTGTTGGAGCCCAGGGTCAAGGAGGATGTTTAAATAGTAGATCAATTTTAAATGTCTATACTCCAAACAAGAGAAAGATAAGCTTTACTACCATAAGATGATGATTTCATTTAAAAAAATATCGAGATCAATAAAGAATTGACAAACATAAACGCATACATTAACATGTTTAACAGCAATGCAAACCACAAAAAAAATTAGTTAAGGAATCTGCTATATGGTTGTACATAAAAGCATACAAGTACATATCTGAATCCATTAATGATGGATAAGTAACAGTATGTACACCATTTTTATTGTATAGACAATGAATGTCTGACTTCAAAACATCATCAGCATTACAAGTTATCTGTCACATTAATAAAATGTTACATTTGCTGAATAATGTCACTAAACAGTTTATAAAAATTATACAATTTCCATCATGTAATACTCATAATATGTGCCAATAATCATTTTTATTAACAAACATAACCTTTAAAAAGTGCATAGTGCAAATTGCTATTTATGCCTGACTGTGGACTTGCAAGCATGACAACGGATAGATAAGGTATATATAGATGAGACTGCATAGCCACAGATGGTGAATGGCCATGTAATACTGTACCTCAATAAAGTGTGCGTCACTACTACATAATTTTTTTTATATAGCTTTATAAACTGGGTACGTGCATGTATGCTTGCGCCTTTGTTTGGACGCACAGACTGCCTTCCTGCTGTGACGCGTTGGGTAGTCAACAGTTGTGTGCAGTGTTCACTGCAGTCTCTGCGGAATAACCATACTTTGGCCTTATAACTTTTCAGACTTTCTTTATCAATCTACCAAGATGAAGAAGGCAGGGAGTAAGGCACGTGGTCGTGGAGTTTCAGCAGGGAGAGGACGTTGGGATTCTGTGGCTGCTGCCGCCCCCAGTGACACAGCATCCACCAGTTTTCCCCGTGAGCGTTACTTTATGCGCACTTTTGTAGGAGGTCGGCGTACCCCCCTCTGCTCTGGAAAAAACAAATTGAAGCCGTTGTTGGTTGGATGTCAGCCAATGCATCGACTTCAATTGCTTCCACCTCCTCTCAGGACCACAGCACTGTTGAGCAACCATCTGTCTCTTCACCGCCTGCCAAATTGCCCAGGCAGTCACAGAGTTCTGTACAGGAGCCAGCTGAGTGTCTGCTTCTGTTCTCAGAATCTGTTGGCTTGCAAACAGGGGCCCAGCCAAGCAGCATTCTGGAATGTGAAGAAGAGGGAGTATGCAGTGATGCGCAACAGCTGTGTCTCTCTGAATCTGAAGAGGCGGGTGAGACAGTGCCGATGGTCAGCACACCGCAGAACGCATCTGATGATGATGAGACTCAGGTGCCAGTTTCTGTTGAGCATGGTGCTGGCCAGACCACCCAACATCAGCAGGTGTTGGAGAAGGGTAGTGGAGATGATGAGGTCCAAGACCCAACATGGTGTGAGGAACAGGAAGGTGGTGGGAGCAGCTCAGAGGAATACTAATAATAATAATAATAATATTAATTTATATAGCGCCATCATATTCCGCAGCGCTTTACAGTTTAGCAGTTTCATAACACAAGTCATAAGTAACAACGTTAACAATGCAATAATTTAAGCAAAATAAGTCGCCCCTGCTCGTGACAGCTTACAATCTACAATGAGGTGTGGGAGATACAAACTATAGGTGTTTATATACAATGGTGCATTTACAATGATGGTCCAGCCATCTTAAGGGAGTGAGGGAAGAAGATAGTGAATGGGCTAGACACACACACACACACTTACACAGAATACATAGAATGACTTTGATTAGTGAATGTGATAGGCCGCTGTGAACAAATGTGTTTTGAGGGAGCGCCTGAAACCATGCAAATTGTGGATAGTCCTAATTTCTTGGGGTACAGCATTCCAGAGGATTGGCGCAGCGCGGGAGAAGTCTTGGAGTCGGGAGTGGGAGGTACGGATTAGTGCAGAGGTTAGTCGAAAGTCGTTTGCAGAGCGCAGCAGTCGGTTAGGCCGATAGATAGAAATGAGGGAGGAGATGTAGGGGGGTGCTGCACTGTGGATAGCTTTGTGGCTGAGAACCAGTACTTTGGTTGAAAGCTGTGAGAGGCCTAGAGAAGTGGATAGTGATAGAAGGAAGATAGAGGAAGACATTGCCCCAACGGTACAAACAGGAGGGAGAGTTAGGCTGCAGACTCGGTTGGCTGTAGCCTCCAGTTTGGCACCTGTTCGGAGCAGTTGTCTTCCAAAAGTCAAAACGTGCGCTCCCAGGACTTGCACTGCGTGGTTCCTTTTTTTGACACACTTGCAGATGATATTTGCTATGTCAAATGCAAGCTGTGTAATCAAAAATTAAAAATAGGTAAAAGTGACAGTAACCTAAATACCACTAATATGTGCAAACATGTGCGGACAAAGCACGTAGTTGAGTTACAAAGACACACTGGAGATGTAGGCCAACCTACAGCAGCACCTACATCTTCAGGTTGTGTTGAAGCCTCTTCATTGAGCTCACACACAGCTGGTTCTACTTCCTCACAGGATCGCCATGGAAGTCTAGAGACAAAGTGTTATTCCACACACAGCAGCAAGTTCCCTGTCATCCTCACACTCCCAGGCCACAAAACAGCCATCGGTAGCACAGGCATGGGATAAAAGAAGGCCATACTCAGCAAACCATCCACGTGCACAGGCTCAGAATGCTGGCATTGCAAAACTCCTGTCCCTTGAAATGCTGTCATTCAGGCTGGTGGAGACAGACAGTTTCCGTAACTTAATATAATTGTCAGTCCCACAATACAATGTGCCAAGCCGATTTCATTTCAGCAGGCAAGCCGTCCCTGGTCTGCAAAAGCATGTTGAGGGAAAAATTAAACATGCGCTACTAAACGGCATCAGTAGCAAGGTCCACCTGACCACCTATGCGTGGACCAGTACCCATTGTTATGATCTGCTACAACCACTAAGGAAAGAAGGGAATTCTGTCCCTACAATAGAACTAAGCTGAATCCCTACGATGTAACGGGGAACCTGATCCTGCGACCAGACCCGCTAAAGTCCTCAGCTAGTCTGAACGAAGACCTATAGTTGCGAGGGAGGAATCCCTACAAGATCTAGGGACTGGGAGAAAAGATGGACACCTCCTAACAGAAATTGTAGCAGGGATAATTAAACAGAAAACAAAATACTTTGAGATCCTAACATCAACCAAAACTGACTGAGTAAGGCACCTAAGCACCCGGCTAGCTTAACAGTAGATAATACAATGAAGTCAAGCAAAGCCAGAAGGACGGAGCCAGACTAGGGAAAAAAGGTCATGTGACCAGCAAACTGAAACAAAACCTAACAAGAGGGTTCTAACACCCATGGCCAGGGACGATACCTTTCCCTCACTGCCCATTGGGTTAATGTTGTGGAGCCGGGTACAGATCTTGCGAGTGGCGCTGTACGTGTTCTGCCAACTCCAAGGATTGCAGGAATCAAGTCTGTACACATTGACTCCTCCTCCTACTCCAGTTCCTCAGAATCATCGCTGCAGGAGCGTCACGGTCTACCTCCACATGGACCCGTGAACGTTTACCTGTTGCGACCGATATGAGCACAGCCGTGTCCAAACGTCAACAGGCCGTCCTGAAATTAATTTCCATGGGGAATCGAAGAAACACAGCGCAGGAGGTCTGGAATGCCATCAAGCAGGACAGCGACGTGTGGTTTTTGGCAGCGAATCTCCAGCCAGGCTTGGTAGTGTGCGACAATGGCCGAAATCTGGTGGCAGCTCTGGGCCTTGGCAACCTCACTCACATACCATGTCTGTCACATGTGCTCAACTTGGTCGTGCAGAGTTTTTGAAGGGACTATCCGGATCTTGATGCACTGCTGCACAAGGTCCGCCTAGAGTGCGCTCACTTGCGACGTTCCAGCATGGCCAGATCGCTGATTGCAGCTCTGCAACGCAGATTTCGCCTTCCTGAACATCGCATCTTATGTGACGTACCCACCAGGTGGAATTCCACGTTACATATGTTGGAGCGGTTGTGTGAGCAGCAGCCAACAGTAATGGAGTCTCAGCTGCATCAGGCGCAATCAACTCGCAATTTGCGCCGTTCACACTTCACCACTACTGACTGGGCCTCTATAATAATAATAATCTTTATTTATATAGCGCCAACATATTCCGCAGCGCTTTACAGTTTAACAGTTTCAGAACACAAGTCATAAGTAACGACGTTAACAATACAATAATTAAAGCAATATAAGCCGCCCCTGCTCGTGACAGCTTACAATCTACAATTAGGTGGGGGAGATACAAAGTACAGGTGTTTATATAGAATGGTGTATTTACAATGATGGTCCAGCCATTTTGAGGGAGTGGTGGATGGATGGAGATAGTGAATGGGCTACACACACAGACTTACTCATAGAATTACTTTGATTTGTGAATGTGATAGGTCGCTCTGAACAAATGTGTTTTGAGGGAGCGCCTGAAACCATGCTAATTGCGAATAGTCCTAATTTCTTGGGGTAGAGCATTCCAGAGGATTGTCGCAGCACTGGAGAAGTCTTGTAGTTGAGAGTGGGAGGTACGGATTAGTGCAGAGGTTAGTCGAAGGTCGTTTGCACAGCGCACCAGTCGGTTAGGCCAATAGATAGAAATGAGGGAGATGTAGGGGGGTGCTGCACTGTGGAGAGCTTTGTGGGTGACAACCATTACTTTGAATTGGATACTATAATGAATGGGCAGCCAGTGTAAGGACTGGCGAAGGACTCTATGAAGGACATCTGCCACGTTTTGCGTGCGTTTGATGAGTCAACGCGGATGGCGAGTGCAGATGATGCACTAGTCAGCCTGACTGTCCCCCTTATCTGCCTGCTTCAAAAAACAATGCAAGCACTAAGGGATGAGGTTTTGGAAGAGGTGGAGGATGAGGAGTCACAAATTCCGTCACCTTCTGGACAGTCAGCGCAACGTGGTTCCTCACAAAGGGCTGGGCATGGCTCACTTTGTGAGGAGGATGAGGAGGAGTCAATGGAGGAGGAAGACATCGCTCCAGAGGGAGGTACACAACGCTCTAGTCAGTATGTATAGCGAGGGTGGGGTGATGCAGAGCAGGCAGAGATGACGCCTCTTGCAGGGGACAGCGTTTCTTGGCTAGTTGGGAGTCTGCAGCACATGGTTGATTTCATGCTGCAGTGCCTGAGAAACGACCGCCGCATCGCCCGCCCACATTCTCACCACGTCTGATTATTGTGTGTCCACCCTCCTAGACCCTCGCTACCGGGACAACTTACAAAGCCTCATCACACCGTTGAACCGGAAGCGTAAAATGCGGGAGTACCAAGACACACTGGTGCAATCCATAATGTTCTCCATTCCAGCCGAGAGCACTGCTGCTACTACTGCTTTACAAAGCAGCTCTGTGCGTCGAGGCAGTGGAGACAGCTCTGCAACAAGAGGGAGCACAAGCAGCGCCTCTGCACAGGGCAAGATGTTATGATTTGGTAGCTGAGGAGAGCAGGCAAAAAAAGCCAATACATCAGAGAGTTTGGAATCTATGGGATTGCAGTACCCTGACTAACCACCACAACCAAAGGCAGCCGTGGAGCGTACCTACGTTGGTCCTAGACGCCTCGTCACAGCCTGAGAAGCTAACTACACCTAAAGATAGAAAGAGGAAAGCTATCTGCCCCGGAGCAGATCCACAAAGAACATAGAAAGCCCCCAAACATGTAATGGCGGTTAGACAAGAAGAAATACTGACACAGACAGAAAATAGTATGAGCAAACGTTGGGGCTCAAACTTCATAAATAGAAAATGATAGGAAGGGCACTTTATGCAATCACAAAAAACCCTGAAAAGTACCAACTCTACTAATTACAAAAACACCTGAGATGACACGACCTCTAGCACCTAAATTAGTTCTCTGGTGTAACAAAAAATAAACAGTAGCCACAGAAAAAAGTGGAAAAGGAAAATGAACAAACAACAGTGGCTGAACTAAACTGAGAGGAGCACAAGCCCCCCAAGGGGACCCGGCAGACCCCCACAGAAGTGCAGGACAAAATGCCAAAAAAAAAACAAAAAAAAATAAAAGAAGAAAATGTCTTATCTGTTTGAAAACAATGCAGGCACGAAACAGCAAGCTACAAAGTGTACAGGAATCAAAGATGAGACCAGAACAATTGATCACCGTCAATCCTGATGGGAGGGAACCTCCCTTATATAACACCAGTCAGTAACACCTGATCTCCAATCTTCACAATCTTCATTGGATAGTTCAGTACTGTTTGTAACCACCAGAGTGAGCTTCTGCTCAGAATTCATTTCTAGCACATTCACAACAGCAAGACCAGTATGTTCCAAATGTGGCGAAGTTTTGTGGCAGCGCCACCAATGTCTACACCATCCGAGATGGCTCCAGTCAGCAGGAGGCAAAGTTTCCGTAAGATGGTGACAGACTACATGTCTTGGCCTCTCAGTGTACTCCCAGATGGCTCTTCCCCATTCAAGTTTTGGGTCTCTAAGCTGGATACATGGCCAGAGCTTAGCCAGTATGCATTGGAGGTGCTGGCTTGCCCTGCTGCCAGTGTATTATCGGAGCGCTTCTTTAGTGCTGCAGGTGGTGTACTAACAGACCGTAGCATGCGACTATCCTCCGATAATGTAGACCGGCTTACTTTTCAGAAAATGAACAAGGCATGGATCTCGCATGAATTTGCCTGTCCGGTTTCAGATTAAATAACTGGTTGGCAACGTTATCCATGTCTCCTGTTATGTTCATCTTTCTACCACCTGAACTCTACTGCCTGGGCTACAACACTGCCAGTTGCTGCTGATGTGTTTGTGGGGTTCAGTAATGCCTGCTGTTCCCCTGCTGTGTGTCCGGCAAAAAATTACTGCTAGGTAGCTACACATGTTGAAAAAAACATGACATGTTAAAGTGGCTACTGCTACACATAGATAAGAGGCTACACCCTTATTTCTAAGCTGTAAATAAGTGAAACGTCACCTTTAAAACCATAAATTTCTTAGTCTTTGTCACAAATCTGTATCAAAATAATTGGGACATATTACTGCAGATATCCACATGTCGAACACAAATGCTAACACAAAGCCTACTTATGCTATAGGGTACTGATGGTGAACCTTGTCACTCCATAACTTAGACAAATCCAACTCACATCATGCCTCAAATGCTGCAATGTTGGAAGTGCATAATGTGGGTTGAACTTTGTCAACAGCTGCAGTGCGAAGGTTAGCCTTCAGTGTTCTTGGCTTTTAAATAAAAGCATACAAGTAAATTTAATAATCCATTGTTGATTAAGGGACGTGATGTACACCTGTAATATTGTGCAAACAATGGATGTAGGACTAGTCCTCTTCAACATTACTTATATTTGTGTCATTTCAAAAAATACATATTTAATTACAAATTTAACAACCCATACCATAAAGGTCCATCATGTAAAAATGAGAATCGGTAACAAAACTCATGCATTACCTTGTTATAGTCAATAGTGCATAGTCACAATAGCTAAATATATACCTGCAAGTTTTGCTGAAACAACGACAACTGATAGAAAAGGTGAATGATATCTAGTTATCAGACTGAATAGCGACACCTGTACAATGTCGATATAATACTGTACCTTAACAAAAAGGCTGTTTGCAACCAATGTATTATATACGGATGGAAGCACATCACACTAATAGATTTGAGTTATTTGAAATAGAATGGAGCAGCACCAATTAGAGAAAAATGTAAAGGATGAGGCAGTGAGACACGCTCAGCAGAGTACAAGCAGCAGTGGTTGAAGAACTAACTGGAGCGGGATCTGCACTCCAAAAATGAAAACCTCTGACTACAGTAAACACTGCACACAACTGTTCAGTAGCTGTGAAAGGCCCGTTTGTGAACTTCTATATTGTTTGCAACCAATGTATTGGATACGGATGGAAGCACGTCACACTAATAGATTTGAATTATTTGAAATAGAATGTAGCAGCACCAATTAGAGAAAAATGTCAAGGATGAGGCAGTGAGACACGCTCAGCAGAGTACAAGCAGCAGTGGTTGAAGAACTAACTGGAGCGGGATCTGCACTCCAAAAATGAAAACCTCTGACTACAGTAAACACTGCACACAACTGTTCAGTAGCTGTGAAAGGCCCGTTTGTGAACTTCTATATTGTTTGCAACCAATGTACTGGATACGGATGGAAGCACATCACACTAATAGATTTCATTTTTTTTAAATAGAATGTAGCAGCAACAATTAGAGAAAAATGTAAAGGATGAGGCAGTGAGACACGCTCAGCAGAGTACAAGCAGCAGTGGTTGAAGAAATAACTGGAGCGGGATCTGCACTCCAAAAATGAAAACCTCTGACTACAGTAAACACTGCACACAACTGTTCAGTAGCTGTGAAAGGCCCATTTGTGAACTTCTATATTGTTTGCAACCAATGTATTGGATACGGATGGAAGCACGTCACACTAATAGATTTGAATTATTTGAAATAGAATGTAGCAGCACCAATTAGAGAAAAATGTAAAGGATGAGGCAGTGAGACACGCTCAGCAGAGTACAAGCAGCAGTGGTTGAAGAACTAACTGGAGCGGGATCTGCACTCCAAAAATGAAAACCTCTGACTACAGTAAACACTGCACACAACTGTTCAGTAGCTGTGAAAGGCCCGTTTGTGAACTTCTATATTGTTTGCAACCAATGTATTGGATACGGATGGAAGCACATCACACTAATAGATTTCATTTTTTTTAAATAGAATGTAGCAGCAACAATTAGAGAAAAATGTAAAGGATGAGGCAGTGAGACACGCTCAGCAGAGTACAAGCAGCAGTGGTTGAAGAAATAACTGGAGCGGGATCTGCACTCCAAAAATGAAAACCTCTGACTACAGTAAACACTACACACAACTGTTCAGTAGCTGTGAAAGGCCCGTTTGTGAACTTCTATATTGTTTGCAACCAATGTATTGGATACGGATGGAAGCACATCACACTAATAGATTTCATTTTTTTTAAATAGAATGTAGCAGCAACAATTAGAGAAAAATGTAAAGGATGAGGCAGTGAGACACGCTCAGCAAGTACAAGCAGCAGTGGTTGAAGAACTAACTGGAGCGTGATCTGCACTCAAAAAAAAAAAAAACTCACAGACTACAGTGAACACTGCACACAACTGTTCACTATCTCTGAAAGGCTCCTTTGTGTACTTCTATAGTGTTTGCAACCAATGTATTGGATACGGATGGAAGCACGTCACACTAATAGATTTGATTTTTTTTTAAATAGAATGGAGCAGCACAATTAGAGAAAAATGTAAAGGATGAGGCAATGAGACACGCTCAGCAGAGTACAAGCAGCAGTGGTTGAAGAACTAACTGGAGCGTGATCTGCACTGAAAAAAAAAAAAAAACTCACAGACTAGAGTGAACACTGCACACAACTGTTCACTATCTCTGAAAGGCTCCTTTCTGTACTTCTGTAGTGTTTGTAACCAATGTATTGTATACGGATGGAAGCGCGTCACACTATAATTTCAATTGAATGGAGCAGCAAGAATTACACTAAAGAAAAAAAGAAGAGTCTGTGAGTGACATGTGCAGATGCCTACTAACAGCGTTGGATGCAGAGCAAACTGCAGCGTCACCTGCACTCTCACACACACACCTTGCACAGAGCTGTTAAAACAACACTGTAAGGCAAAAGGATGATTTACACAGCGGTTGGTAAACTAGCCTGCCTAAAGCACAGTACACAAAATCGCAATCTCTAACTGTCCCTCAGAGTCAGCAGAGCAGCGTTCTGTCCCTAACTGAATTCACAGCACAGTGACGCTAAAATGGCGGCGGCGTCTTTTATAGTGCATTCTGACATCATTTCAGCATCCAATCACAGCCATGCCATTAGTTAACATGACCGCAGCAGTACAGGATGTGCCCACACTTCTTAGGATTCCTCATTGGCTGACTAAAATCACATTGCCTCTCAAAGAATTATGGGAACTTCCGATTCCGGTATACGATATATGAAAAATATCGGAACTGAGTATCGGAATTCCGATACAGCGAATATCGGCCGATACCCGATACTTGCGGTATCGGAATGCTCAACTCTAGTCGGCACGCTTTCTCACTAAGCTTCACTCACTAGATTCAGCTCTGACTAGGCTGGAGTGGTTTCCATTCCACTTTTACTAGCCTCCACTCTGTTGAACTATACTGCAGTCTCTCTCTCTCTTCCGACTGCTCTGTGAGCTAGACTGCACAAAACTGAGCTCACTGCTCTCACTGCGTTCACTACGAGGTGACACTGCAGGCTGCAGCCCTCAGACTAACCAACTCTTTCTGCACTTCACCCTCCTTTATATGTCTAAACAGCTCCCTCTGGTGGTCTCAGGGATGGGTGAAGGTGTGTGAATGTAAATGTTGGACCTCTAGTGGTGATTACCTTCAGTGCACCCTTCTGGAAATTAGGAATCCAAGCACAGCTGGGCTCCACACATGCATGAGATATTAGGGTCTGGACCAGCATTTACAGCTTTGAATTGAAGTTTCAATGAGGACCTGCAGGTTAAGGGAGCAGTGTAAGCCTTTTTTGCTGTGAGCCCTGATACCTCATACAACACCTCCAATTTTTTCCCAACCACACACAGGTGGCACAAACATCAGTTTCATAGAGTACTATCGGTTGAAAAATGTAAGAATAGTAATACGTGTTGTTGACTGATCAATTGACCCACATTAGAACATTTATAATGGCATAAAAGTAGTCAGCCATGGGACATGCAGTTATCAGGGTCTGGGCCAGCATTTGGAGATTTGAATTGCAGTTTCAATGAAGACCTGGTGGTTAAGGGAGCGGTGTAATCCGTTTTTGCTGGGAGCCCTGATACCTCATGCAATAAGGTTTTTTTTGTTTGTTTTTTCTCAGCCACACTCAGATAGCACAAACATATGTTCCATAGAGTACTAGTGAAAGTAAGTGCAGGCCAGCCTGCCTGGGAGCCCTACTTCTACAGTCAACCCACATGAAGGAGGCCCAACATAGATTCTCTACATTTCAAAAAACTATTGTCACACGCCACTAAAGTGACATCAATTTACACAGAGTAGAAACAATATAATAGGCCTCTGACACAACTTTCACTACAGACAGCCCACCAGATGGCGCTGCTTCCTCCATCCCTCCCACCAACTGCAGACAACAGAGAGGGGATCATTATTCTCTTCATCTCCTGACTGTTGCCCGTACATCACCTCTTCCTCCTCAATTTGTTCCTCGGCTCCTGCACCTTCACTAACAGTTTGTCTGGTATCATGAGCTCCCACTGATCGCTGTACTCCACCCTCCCATGGCACCCGCCTGTGCAATGACAGTCCCGAATTGGCTGCTATTGTTATCCCTTCCGCATCTTCTTCTGCTTCAACCTCTTCCTCTTGGACCACCACCTCCTCACGCAGACTATTCAAAGTGTCCTGTAGCATGTAGATGACCAGAATACTGATGCTGATGACGACATTGTCTGCCGTAGAGATGAGCGAACCCGAACAGTAAAGTTCGGCGTCCGTACTAGACTCCTACTTTTTGGGCATGGACACGGAAAACAGACTTCACCAGGCACCCCAAACATCAGGTGTTTGTCTCGCTGTCATGGTACTGTTCTGGTACCCAAACCCGAACTTTTTTTAACTGTTCGGCTGAACCCATCAGACCAGAATACCAGAGGTCCGCTCATCTCTAGTCAGCACTAACCATCTTAGTAGCCGTTTCAAAAACTGTGCAGAAGGGTGCAGAGGTTCTTCATCTGTGCCCACACTGCAAGCTTGATTTGCACCATGTCCACACTGCGTTGGCCCATGCTATACAAAAGGACATACTGCATCATCGCTGCTGTCACAGTCACTGCAACACGTGCAGAGTGGAATTCCATCATGTCGGAATATTGCAAATCAAATAGTTAACCAGTAGGCCGAAAGACCTCTGTAGCCATGCAAGTCGATGACCGGCTGGGTGCGATCGTTGTAAGTGTGCACACTGCAACCATTCTTTCTGCAGCAGCGCATCCAGCCAGAATAGTGGTGGAGAAATTGGTTGAGGACGTGAGCCATGCAAGACCCGTGAATTAGGTTGCCCCGGCGTAGGGCCGCCACCAGGTTTGCACCATTATCGCACACGGACTTCCCTGGCTCCAGGTTTCACTGGAGACAGTCATTGCTCTAACTCGGCCTGGATAGCTACAACTACAACTCTAGAACTGTGTGACTGTGATCTCCAAGGCAGATTAATTTAAATACTGCCTGATTGCAGTGAGCCGTGGCTGCATGGTACAGAGGTGGGGGAGTTTCTATCTGCACTGCTGGACATGGGCTACCCAGCGTGGGGCAGGGGGGGTCAGCTGCCCCCCCAGAACAGCATTGGCGAACCAGCACGCGTGCCAGAGAGTGCACACAGAGCCCTTTCTGCCGGCACGCGTCATCGCCGGCCCTAACCTGCTCCGTCTCCTCACACGGCATTCAGCGGTGCGGCTGGATGACGACTTCTTTCAGCTCCATGCCGCTGTGGGCCAGTGAGAGGAAGCGCGGTAGAAGAGCAGCCAGCTCCGGACAGCTCAGAGCAGCGGTGAGGTGTGTGTGTGTGATGAGAGTAATGGAAAAGTGTGTGTGTGTGTGTGTTATGGGAGTGATGGAAAAGGCAATTGTGGGAGTGATAGGGAGGGCAACGATGGGAGTGATGGAAAAAGCAATGATGGGATGATGGGAGTGATGGAGAAGGGGATGATGGGAGTGATGGAGAAGGCAGTGATGGGGATGATGGGAGTGATGGAGAAGGCAGTGATGGGGATGATGGGAGTGAAGGAGAAGGGGATGATGGGAGTGATGGAGAAGGCAGTGATTGGAGTGATGGAAAAGGCAATGATGGGAGTGATGGAAAAGGCAATGATGGGAGTGATGGAAAAGGCAATGATGGGAGTGATGGAGAAGGCAATGATGGGAGTGATGGAGAAGGCAAAAATGGGGATGATGGGAGGGATGGAGAAGGCAATAATAGGAGCGATGGAAAAGGCAATGATGGGAGTGATGGAAAAGGCAATAATGGGGATGATGGGAGGGATGGAGAAGTGTGTGTGTGTGTGTGTGATGGGAGTGATGGAGAAGGCAATTATGGGAGTGATAGGGAGGACAATGATGGGAATGTTGGAGAAGGCAATAATGGGGATGATGGGAGGGATGGAGAAGGGGATGATGGGAGTGATGGAGAAAGCAATAATGGGAGTTATGGAAAAGGCAATGATGGGAGTGATGGAAAAGGCAATGAAGGGAGTGATGGAGAAGGCAATAATGGGGATGATTGGAGGGATGAAGTGTGTGTGTGTGATGTGAGTGATGGAGAAGGCAATAATGGGGATGATAGGAGTGATGGAGAAGGCCATGATGGGAGGGATGGAGAAGGCAATGATGGTGGTGATCGAAAGGACAATAATGGTGTGGTGAGGAGGAAATGATGGAGATGGTGGAATGGGCAATGATAGGGGTGTTGGGGAAAAGGCAATAATAGGGTAGTGGAAAGGACAATGATGGGAGTGATCGGGGAGGAGGAAATGATGGAGGTGGTGGAATGGGCAATTTCTACATTTCTACATGAAGGTGATCAGGATGGGGCATTTCTACATGGAGGGGATCATTATGGTACAATACTACAAGAAGGGGACCATGATGGGGTACATTATTAAAAGAAGGGGACAATGATGGGGCATATTTCAGGGTGAAATCTGCTTGCATTCCATGCTAAAATCTATCTATCTTTCTAAAAAGAAGAAAATTAGAGCACCACAAAGAAAGAGTCCGGGTGCAGAGCCCCCCCAGGCAAATACCAAACCTCAATTATAGAAATCTAGAGAAATTGGAGGCAGCACACCGTTTGTAGTAAAAAAAAAGAGCTATTTAATAAGCCCAAAAGGCGACGTTTTGGTCCAAACAACAGGAACCTTTCTCAAGTCTTGAGAAAGGTTCCTGTTGTTTGGACCGAAATGTCGCCTTTTGGGCTTATTAAATAGCTTTTTTTTCACTACAAACTGTGTGCTGCCTCCAATTTCTCTAGATTTCTATCTATCTATCTAATATTCTTCATTTTTTTTCCCTAAAGATCAATTCAATTGCTGTGTCTGGAAAGGGCAGTGTTGAGTGGCTCAGTGTCAGTGTGTGATAAGCATGCACGAGCTTGAAGCCCCCCTGCTGAACAGAAGAGAAGACTGCAAAGGTAAGCCTAAAATCAATGAATTGCTTACATAATAGGATCGATCATGGCCGTATTTCTCCTTGTATGTGGTATGGTCTTGGTATAGGGGATTGTGTTGTGTATGGCGGTCATTTGTTCATTTTTGTTTCGCTTCATTCACCTTTTTCGTTCTAAAATTTTACAACCTGAACGACCATGGCTTGCCCCCCCCTAGTTTTAAACCTGGGTACGCCCATGCTGTTGGAACTGTGTTTCACTAAGGGAGGATTTGAGGGCATAGGTTGAGGTGCTAGAGGAGGTGGAGGAGCCAGAATCAGTGAAAGAAGCGTTAGATACAGAGGTTTGCCAAGTTCCCAGGCAGTGAGATGTAACGCCCCTGTCTATCTTTGCTAGTCCAGGTGTCAGTGGTGAAATGCACCCTAGCAGATATAGATTTTTTCAGGGAATGATGTTGTCAGCAACATGCTGGTGTAGCGCAGGCACAGCTTTATTAGGGAAGTAATGGTGATTGGGCAACTGGTACTGGGGTATTGCAACTGCCATCAACTTTCAGAAATCGTCTGTGGCCACCAGGCAGAAACGCAGCTCTTAGATTTAGCATGTGTAGGAGGAGACATTTTTTTACGTGACCACAACTGCAGGACCGAGGGCTGGCTTCTGTGCAGAGAGAGGGTGGAATAGGGTGAACAGGACAAACTGCTGGACTGTTACTGCAGTGCAGACGGAGATGTTATGGTGGATTGAGAAAGATGTGTTATGCTAGGTGACACAAGAACAGAAGGCATATCCACTTTCATAACAGCTGATGTGCTCTCACTCATCTCGACTGTGGGGGTAAACAAGTGGAGTTTCTGCTGCCGGATACCTGTGTGAGAACACTTGGCATGGTGACAGAGGAGGAAGAAGCAGCAGATGTGGATGGCCGGTGGTTGGAAAGACCCGCTAGTTGGCATTTTAGCACAGTGAGATTCCCAGACTAAGGCATGTTGATCACGCATGTGCCGGTTTATGCATGTAGTTGTCAAATTATTGCAATTTTTGCCTCTAATGAGTTTTTATTTGCAAATTTTGTAAATAACGTCAATTGGTTCATTCTTTGTGGTCTCAAAAAAGGCCCAGGCTAGACAACTCTTGCAGCCCCTGAGAACTGCAGACTCGCAACCGATGCTGGCCACAGCCAGAATTGTGGCTGAGGATGCAGTGCTTGTCATGGTTGCATCACTCCGTGTCTGTGCAGGAAGCCACAGCATAGCTTCCTCATCTTCTTCCTCCTCCACCTCCTCTGCTGAGCTACTCAGCTGCGTACCTCTAATTTCACACCAAGTGGGATCTACCTCATTGTTATCCTCTGTGTTCTTACACTCCTCACTCTGAGAGTCACCCTCCTCCTCTCCCTGCCCTTACACCATAGTACAGTCCACTTGCGCCTCTGGTAACAGAGTCTCATCAGACAGGTTAATGTCTGGTGACAAGGGTCTGGATTCTGCTTGGACTGTACTTTGTTCTGCCCCTGATCCAGCATGAAAAAATTTTGGGCATTGCTGCAGTTGCGTTCCTCCTCTGGATTCTGGTAATCTTTGGAGCAGACCTCCGATGCCCATGGTATAGAATGTGTGAATAGCTGTGCAGAATGGGTCATCTGTGGTTCCCCACAGTCAGTTGAGTATTTGGAAATGTGTGACTCCGGGGAGGGGAATCAAGGGTTATTGGGTTGCCACCTCAGAGGACTGTACTGTGTGCGATGTTAAGGTGGAGGAAGAGGAGGAGAGGCCACTTGATGCAATGCTTGCCATCCACAGGAGCACATGCTCTTTATGGCCCTCATCTACAAGGCATACCACTGTGTGAGTGCCAAAGAAAGGGAGTGGAGTAGCCTGTCCAGTAACAGATGTTGTCAGTGGTCTTTGGATAGGAGGAGACATTGTTTATTTAGCTAAGCTTTCATTAATATAAACACCTAACCCATGTAGACGTTGAACACCAAACCTATTCCTCCTTCCACCACAACCTTGCTTTTTCCCATTCATGTTGTATGTACCCTTCTCCTCTTGTAACTTGCTGTTTGAAATATTAGACCCACACCTGTCAGTCACCTGTCAATAAATGAGCAATCATTACTTATTTTTTTAGATAGTGTGCCGGATCAACACTCTTATACTTAACGATTTTTAAGAGGAAATGTGGCCTTCTGAGTCCTCACTGCAACACAATTTTAGCCCACACGATTTGGATTAGCAAATACAGCCTCCTGGCTGCACCACTAAATTAGGCCTAATGATTTTTAAGAGGAAATGAGTCCTCCTGATTCCTTATTGCAACACAGTTTTATTACAAACAGTTTGGATTAGAAAATAGGGACTCCTGGCTGAACCCCTATATTAGACATAGAACCATAGAATCATACAATGTAAAAGTTGGAAGGGACCTCATAGGTCATTGTGTCCAACCCCCTGCTCAATGCAGGATTCACTAAACCATCTCAGACAGATGTCTGTCCAGCCTCTGTTTGAAGACTTCCATTGAAGGAGAACTCACCACCTCTCGTGGCAGCATGCTCCACTCATTGATCACTCTCACTGTCAAAAACTTTTTTCTAATATCTAATCTGTATCTTCTCCCTTTACCTTGCTTCTCGTGTTTCCCTGTGCAGATGAGAATATAGTCCCTTGTTTAACCCCTTAACGACCGACGATACGCCTTTTAACAGCGGTCATTAAGGGTACTTAAAAAAAAGTGAATAGCGCCCCTCAGAGGCGCATTTTCTCCGGGGTCTCGGCTACCGTGGGTAGCGGAGACCCCAGAGAACATGAATCGGGTCGGTTTTTACCGACCCTGATGTTGCGATCGCCGCTATTAACCCTATAACGGCGATCGCAACAAAAAAAAAATGGTGTGCCATTTAATTTCTCTCTCCTCTGATGTGATCGGACATCAGAGGAGAGAGAAAAAGGGCCCCCGATCCCCCCTTGTGGTCCCCGATCCCCTGCATGTGGCCCCCGGGCCCTCCCGTGTTTTCCGGTGGGCGCCGCCATCTTTAGGGCCTAGAAAATGGCGGGCGCATGCTCAGTGCGCCCGCCACGATGTGCTGGGGGCTTGGGCAGTTTTCTCTGGGGTCTCGGTCTCGTCTCAATAAACTATCACAGTGATCAAAATAAAAAAAACAGTACATAACCCCCCCATCTATCACCCCCTTAGTTAGGGACATATAATAAAATATAGAAATTATATTTATTTTCATTTTTCCATTAGGGTTAGGGTTAGGGCTAGGGTTAGGGTTATAACTATGGTTAGGGTTAGGTTGGGTTCATACCGCGTTATGGCAGTCCGTTAGACGGACTGCGTTACACCGCGGTATAACTGGGTGTAACACAGTCCGTTAACGCTGCCATTCACCCCCATTTGAGGGTGCATCGCGACGCATGCTATAAAGCGGCATGCGTTCGCGACGTGCCATCATTCAGTGACGGAGCCTTGGACGCGGCCTGCAGCGTCTGGGCTTCGTCACCGTTAGCGCAGATGAATCATCTGCTGATTCCTCTGCGATAGTGGGTATAGCATAATGCGATCGCGTTATGCTATACCGTTACCAGCCCGTCAACGCTATGTGCTGAATGGGCTGGTAAAACGCAAAATGAACCTAGCCTTAGGGTTAGGGTTATAATTAGGGTTAGGGTTACAATTAGGGTTAGGGTTATAATTAGGGTTGGAATTAGGGTTGGGATTTAGGTTAGGATTAGGGTTAGAGTTGGGATTAGGTTTAGGGGTGTGTTAGGGTTAGGTTGGAGCTGGAATTGAGGGGTTTCCACTATTTAGGCACATCAGGGGGTCTCCAAACACGTGGCGTTCAAAAAGTCAACTGGCGCTCCCTCCCTTCCGAGCCCTGCCGTGCGCCCAAACAGTGGTTTACCCCAACATATGGGGTATCAGCGTACTCAGGACAAATTGCACACCAATTTTGGGGTTCTAATTTCTCTTGCTACCCTTGGGAAAATAAAAAATAGCTGGCTAAAAAAATCATTTTTGAGGAAAAAAATAATTTTTTATTTTCACGGCTCTGCGTTTATAAATTTCTGTGAAGCACTTTGGGGTTCAAAGTGCTCACCACACATCTAGATAAGTTCCTTAGGGGGTCTAGTTTCCAAAATGGGGTCACTTGTGGGGCTTTCCACTGTTTAGACACATCTGGGGTACTGCAAACGGAACATGACCCCCATCAACGTCTGCATTCCAAAACGTTATTACTTCCTTTCCAAGCCCTGCTGCGCGCCCAAACAGTTCCCCCCCACATATTTGGTATCAGCATACTCGGGACAAATTGCACAACAACTCTTGGGGTCCAATTTCCTTGTGAAAAATCAAAAATTTGGGACTAAAAAATCATTTTTGTGGAAAATTGTTTTTTTTTTTTTTTCACACCCAGGCATTATAAACTTTTGTGAAACACTTGGGGGTTCAAAGTGCTCACCACAGATCTAGATAAGTTACTTGGGGGTCTAGTTTCCAAAATGGGGTCACTTGTGGGGGTTTTCCACTGTTTAGGCACATCTGGGGCACTGCAAACAGAACATGACCCCCATCAACGTCTGCATTCCAAAACATTATTACTTCCTTTCCAAGCACAACCGTGCGCCCAAACAGTTTCCCCCCCACATATTTGGTATCAGCGTACTCAGGACAAATTGGACAACAACTTTTAGGGTCCAATTTCCTTGCGAAAAATCAAAAATTTGGGACTAAAAAATCATTTTTGTGGAATTTTTTTTTTCACACCCAGGCATTATAAACTTTTATGAAACACTTGGGGGTTCAAAGTGCTCACCACAGATCTAGATAAGTTACTTGGGGGTCTAGTTTCCAAAATGGGGTCACTTGTGGGGGTTTTCTACTGTTTAGGCACATCTGGGGCACTGCAAATGGAACATGACCCCCATGTTATGTTTCGGTAGCTGAGGAGAGCAGGCAAACATGGCAATACACCAGAGAGGTTGGAATCTATTGGATTGCAGTACCCTGACTAACCACCACAACGAAAGGCAGCCGTGGAGCGTTCCTGCGTTGGTCCTAGACGCCTCGTCACAGCCTGAGAGATTAACTACACCTAAAGATAGAAAGAGGAAAGCTATCTGCCCCGGAGCAGATCCACAAAGAACATAGGAAGCCCCCAAACATGTAATGGCGGTTAGACAAGAGGAAATACAGACACAGACAGAAAATAGTATGAGCAAATGCTGGGGCCCAATCTGCCTAGACAGAAAAGGATAGAAAGGATACTCACTGCAATCCAAAAAAACCCTAAAAAATGCCAACGTACTGATTGCAAAAACACCTGAGATCACACGACCTCTACCACCTAAATCAGTTCTCTGGTGTAACAAAACTAAGCCGCAGCCACTGAAAAAACTAGAAAAGGCAAATGAACAAATAACAATGGCTCCAGAGGAACTGAGAGGAGTCCAAGCCCCCGGGGGGGAACCTGGCTAACCTCACAGAAATGCAGAGAAATATGCAAATGGTAAGCACAAAAACCAAAACAGAAAATATCTTATCTGAATGCAGAAGAAGAGGCAAGACTCAGCAAGCTTCCAAGTGAACCAGGAACCACAGTTGAGACAAGAACAATTGATCACCGGCAACCATGATGGGAGGGAACCTCCCTTATATCAAGCCAGTCTGTGAATCCTGATTGCCAATCCTCATTGAATGGTTCAGTGCTGTTTGTAACCACCAGAGGGAGCTTCTGCTCAGAATTCATTTCCAGAATATTCACAACAGTACCCCCCCCTTGAGGAGGGGACACCGAACCCTCATTTGTGAAACCAGGTCGGTCAGGATGAGCTCGGTGATACGCACGGATCAGTCTCCTAGCATGGATGTCCAAAGCAAACACCCAAGAATTGTCCTCCTGACCATAACCTCTCCACTTAACCAAATACTGGAGTTTCCGTCTAGAAAAGCGAGAATCCAATATTTTCTCAACCACATACTCCAGATTGCCCTCAACCAAAACAGGGTCAGGAGGCACAGCCATAGGAACCACTGGCTCGACAAACCTCTTCAATAAGGACTTGTGGAACACGTTATGGATCTTAAATGTCCCTGGAAGAAGTAAACGAAAGGAAACAGGATTAAGAATCTCCATGATCTTATAAGGTCCAATGAACCTAGGCTTAAACTTAGGAGATGCAACTCTCATAGGGATATTTCTTGAGGACAACTAGACCAAGTCCCCCACTTTAAACCGAGGACCATCAGTCCTATGCCGGTTGGCAAACCGCTGGGCCTTCTCCTGAGAGAGGGACAACCTCTCCACTACCTGGTCCCAAATCTGCTGCATACGATCCACAACAGAGTCAACACCCGGACAGACAGAAGCCTCAGTCTGTCCCGAAGAAAATCGAGGGTGAAACCCAAAATTGCAGAAAAATGGAGACATCAAAGTGGCAGAGCTAGCCCTATTATTAAGAGCAAACTCAGCCAAAGGCAAAAAAGAGACCCAGTCATCTTGATCAGCAGACACAAAGCATCTCAGATAAGTCTCCAATGTCTGGTTTGTTCTCTCAGTTTGTCCATTGGTCTGAGGATGAAAAGCCGAGGAGAAAGACAATTGAACACCAAGTTTAGAACAAAAGTCCTCCAAAATCTGTAAGCAAACTGGACTCCTCTGTCAGACAAAATGTTCTCAGGAATGCCGTGTAACCGAACCATGTGCTGAAGGAACAAAGGCGCCAATTTGGAGGAGGAAGGCAGCTTAGGTAATGGCACAAGATGTATCATCTTGGAAAACCTATCACAAATCACCCAGATAACGGTCATTCTCTGAGAAACAGGGAGGTCGGAAATAAAATCCATAGAGATATGGGTCCATGGTCTCTTGGGCACAGGCAATGGCATCAACAAACCACTAGAGAGAGAGCAAGGCTTGGAGCGAGAGCAAGTCCCACAGGACTGCACAAACTCCCTGACATCACGAGACAAAGTAGGCCACCAAAAGGACCGACTCACCAAGTCTCTGGTACCAAAAATTCCGGAATGACCGGCCAACGCGGAACAATGAATCTCAGACATCACACTCTTTTTCCACCGGTCTGGGACAAACAATTTCCCAATAGGGCAGCGCTCGAGTTTATCCTCCTGACACCCTTCCAGAGCCAGTCTCAAATTGGGCGAGATGGCGGAAAGAACTACACCCTCTTTCAAAATAACAGCAGGATCAGATAACTCAGGAGAGTCCGCAAGGAAACTCCTCGAGAGGGCACCTGCCTTAACATTCTTAGTGCCAGGAAGAAAGGAAACCACAAAATTAAAACGTGTGAAAAACAAGGCCCACCTGGCCTGTCTAGGATTAAGTCGCTTGGCTGATTCCAGATAAACCAGATTCTTATGGTCCGTGAGGACCACCACCTGATGTTTGGCTCCCTCCAGCCAATGTCTCCACTCTTCAAAAGCCCACTTCATGGCCAATAACTCCCGATTACCCACGTCATAATTACGTTCAGTTGGAGAAAATTTTTGAGAGAAAAAGGCACAAGGGTTACTTTTAGAGCTCTCAGGATCTCTTTGGGACAAAAAGGCACCTGCCCCAATTTCAGAGGCATCAACTCCACCTGAAATGGCAGAGAAACATCAGGCTGCCGTAGAACAGGAGCAGAAGTGAATCTCTGCTTAAGTTCCTGAAACGCAGAGACTGCCTCAGGAGGCCAATTCACCACATCAGAACCCTTTTTGGTCAAATCAGTCAATGGTTTAACAATAACAGAGAAATTACCAATAAATTTACAATAAAAATTGGCAAAACCCAAGAATCTCTGAAGAGCCTTTAATGAAGTACGTTGGACCCAATCACAGATGGCCTGAACCTTGACCGGGTCCATTTCAATAACAGATGGAGACAAAATGAATCCCAGAAATGAGATCCTTTGTACGCCAAAAAGACACTTTGATCCCTTCACATACAGAGCATTCTCTCTCAAAATCTGGAACACAGTTGAACATGTTTCACATGAGAGTCCCAGTCATTGGAAAAAATCAAGATATCATCCAAACAATCACAAATTTATCCACAAAATCCCTGAAAATGTCATTCATGAAGGACTGGAAGACGGAAGGAGCATTAGTAAGCCCAAAGGGCATCACTAGGTACTCAAAATGCCCCTCTGGGGTATTAAACGCCGTCTTCCATTCATCCCCGTGCTTAATGTGAATAAGGTTATACGCACCCCTGAGGTCAAGTTTGGTAAACCAAGTAGCACTTTTCACCCTGGAAAACAGGTCAGAAATCAAGGGTAACGGATATTGATATTTCACAGTGATCTTGTTCAAGAGACGATAATCAATACACGGCCTTTATCAACCATCCTTTTTGGCCACAAAGAAAAAACCGGCACCCAATGGTGAAGAGGATGGTCTGATATGACCCTTCTCCAATGACTCCTTGATATAAGACCGCATAGCGTCATGTTCAGGTACAGACAAGTTAAAAAGGCGACCTTTAGGGAATTTACTACCAGGCACTAATTCAATAGCGCAGTCATAGCTCCTATGGGGGGGGCAAGGATGCAGATTTACTTTCGCTAAACACATCAGAAAAATCAGTCAAAAAGTCAGGAACATCCTGAGACTGGGGAGAGGCAGAAAAAACAGGAGTGTTGGCATTAACACATTGGCAGCCCCATCTGGTTACAGACACAGATTTCCAATTCAAAACAGGATTATGAGACTGCAACCAAGGGAAACCTAGTACAATAATGTCATGCAGATTATACAGTACCGAAAACTTGCAACTCTCCTGATGATCAGGTTCAACCCTCATTATCACCTGAGTAGAAAACTGGGGTTTATTCTCAGCCAAAGGGGTAGAATCAATCCCCAGTAGGGGAATAGACTTCCGTAGGGGTATCAAGGGAAACCCACAACGTTTGGCAAAATCAAAATCCATCAGGTTAATAGCTGCTCCCGAATCAACAAAAGCCTGAGCAGAAAATGTGGACAGGGAGCAAATCAGGGTAACAGTCAACAGAAATTTAGTCTGAACACTACCCAAGACAACTGAGCGTGCAAAACGTCTTCCCCGCTTAGGGCAGACAGAAATAGCATAAGAGGCGTCACCACAATAGAAACATAACCCATTGCGTTTTCGAAACTCATGACGCTGTGCCCCAGAAGCCACTCTATCACACTGCATGGATTTAGAAGCTGGCTCACAAGGCAACACTATTCCACGCATACCTCTACGCTCACGCAAACGTCTGTCAATTTGAATCGCCAATGACATAGAATCATTGAGACCAGAGGGAGCAGGGAAACCCACCATAACATCTTTTACATTCTCTGACAGCCCCTTCCGAAAAATCATAATCATTCCATTTGGTCAGGACTGCCCATTTTCAGAAATTCTGACAGTACAACTCAGCATCCTCAAGCCCCCAATTTAATGCCAACAAGGTTCTTTCAGCTTGATCAGTGACATTAGGCTCATCGTACAATAACCCTCAGAGCCAGAAAAAATGCATCAACATCACTCAAAACAGGGTCCCCAGGTGTCAGGGAAAAAGCCCAATCCTGAGGATCGCCGCGCAGGAGAGAGATGACAATTTGAACCTGCTGTGCTGCGTTCCCTGAGGACTTAGGTTTTAAGGCAAAAAACAACTTACAGTTATTTTTGAAATTCAGAAATTTGGCCCGATCTCCCAAAAACAAATCTGGCATGGGAATCCTAGGTTCCACAACCGGCAACCCAGCAAGATAGACAGCAATACTCCGAACCTCAGTGGCAAGCTGATCTACACGGCCAGACAGCTGTGCAAGCTCCATTGAGAGAGAAAAAAAAAATTCTCCTCAGCACCCAGAGAAAAAGAGGGAAAAAATGCAAGAAACAGAAAAAAAAAAAATCTCTGACAACTCTGACAACTTTTTTTCTTTCCACACTATTTTTCCCTTCTGTGAGTACCATACAATTTTCAGTTAGGCCGGTGATACTGTTATGTTTCGGTAGCTGAGGAGAGCAGGCAAAAACCGCAATACACCAGAGAGGTTGGAATCTAATGGATTGCAGTTCCCTGACTAACCACCGCAACTAAAGGCAGCCGTGGAGCATTCCTACGTTAGTCCTAGACGCCTCGTCACAGCCTGAGAGATTAACTACACCTAAAGATAGAAAGAGGAAAGCTATCTGCCCCGGAGCAGATCCCCAAAGAACATAGGAAGCCCCCAAACATATAATGGTGGTTAGACAAGAGGAAATACAGACACAGACAGAAAATAGTATCAGCAAACGCTGGGGCCCAATCTGCCTAGACAGAAAAGGATAGAAAGGATACTCACTGCAATCCAAAAAAACCCTAAAAAATGCCAACGTACTGATTGCAAAAACACCTGAGATCACACGACCTCTACCACCTAAATCAGTTCTCTGGTGTAACAAAACTAAGCCGCAGCCACTGAAAAAACTAGAAAAGGCAAATGAACAAATAACAATGGCTCCAGAGGAACTGAGAGGAGCCCAAGCCCCCCGGGGGGGGGTGGAACCTGGCTAACCTCACAGAAATGCAGAGAAATATGCAAATGGTAAGCACAAAAACAAAAACAGAAAATATCTTGTCTGAAAGCAGAAGAAGAGGCTAGACTCAGCAAGCTTCCAAGTGAACCAGGAACCACAGTTGAGACAAGAACAATTGATCACCGACAACCATGATGGGAGGGAACCTCCCTTATATCAAGCCAGTCTGTGACTCCTGATTGCCAATCCTCATTGAATGGTTCAGTACTGTTTGTAACCACCAGAGGGAGCTTCTGCTCTGAATTCATTTCCAGAACATTCACAACACCCCATCAACGTCTGCATTCCAAAACATTATTACTTCCTTTCCAAGCCCTACCGTGCGCCCAAACAGTTCCCCCCCCCCCACATATTTGGTATCAGCGTACTCAGGACAAATTGGACAACAACTTTTATGGTCCAATTTCCTTGCGAAAAATCAAAAATTTGGGACTAAAAAATCATTTTTGTGGAATTTTTTTTTTTTTCACACCCAGGCATTATAAACTTTTGTGAAACACTTGGGGTTCAATGAGCTCACCACAGATCTAGATAAGTTACTTAGGGGGTCTAGTTTCCAAAATGGGGTCACTTGTGGGGGTTTTCCACTGTTTAGGCACATCTGGGGCACTGCAAACGGAACATGACCCCCATCAACGTCTGCATTCCAAAACGTTATTACTTCCTTTCCAAGCCCTGCCGTGCGCCCAAACAGTTCCCCCCCCCCCACATCTTTGGTATCAGCGTACTCAGGACAAATTGGACAACAACTTTTAGGGTCCAATTTCCTTGTGAAAAATCAAAAATTTGGGACTAAAAAATCATTTTTGTGGAAAATTTTTTTTTTTTTTTTCACACCCAGGCATTATAAACTTTTGTGAAACACTTGGGGGTTCAAAGTGCTCACAACAGATCTAGATAAGTTCCTTGTGGGGGTCTAGTTTCCAAAATGGTGTTACTTGTGGGGGGTTTCCACTGTTTAGGCGCATCAGGGGCTCTCCAAACGCGACATGGTGTCCAATCTCAATTCCAGCCAATTTTGGTTTGAAAAAGTCAAACGGCGCTGCTTCCCAACCAAGCCCTGCCATGCGCCCAAACAGTGGTCCCCCCACATATGGGGTATCAGCGTACTCAGGACAAATTAGACAACAACTTTTGTGGTCTAATTTCTCCTGTTACCCTTGGGAAAATAAAAAATTGAGGACTAAACGATCAGGTTTGTAGAAAAAATATGATTTTTTATTTTCACGCCTGGGCGTTATAAACTTCTGTGAAGCACTTGGGCATTCAAAGTGCTCACCACACATCTAGATAAGTTCCTAAAGGGGTCTAGTTTCCAAAATGGGGTCACTTGTTGGGGTTTCCACTGTTTAGGCACATCAGGGGCTCTCTAAACACGACATGGCATCCTGCCAATTCTGCGTTGAAAAAGTCAAATGGCGCTCCTTCCCTTGCGACCTCTTCCGTGCGCCCAAAAAGTGGTTTACCCCCAACATATGGGGTATCGGCATGCTCAGGACAAATTGCACAAAAACTTTTGGGGTTTTGTTACCCTTGCAAAAATAAAAATTGGGGTGAAAAGATCACTTTTGTGGAAAAAATATGATTTTTTATTTTCACGGCTCTACGTTATAAACTTGTGTGAAGCACTTGGAGGTTCAAAGTGCTCACCACACATCTAGATAAGTTCCTTAAGGGGTCTAGTTTCCAAAATGGGGTCACTTGTTGGGGGTTTCCACTGTGTAAGCACATCAGGGCTCTCTAAACGCAACATGGTATCCAGCCAATTCTGCGTTGAAAAAGTCCCACGGCGCTCCTTCCCTTGCGACCTCTGCCATGCACCCAAAAAGTGGTTTACCCCCACATATGGGTATCGGCGTATTCAGGAGAAATTGCACAACAAATTTTGTGGTTCATTTTTCTTTTAACACTTGTGAAAATAAAAAAATTGGTTCCGAAGTAAAGCTTTTGCAAAAAAAGTTAAATGTCAATTTTTTCCTTCCACATTGCTTCAGCTCCTGTGAAGCACCTGAAGGGTTAATAAACTTCTTGAATGTGGTTTTGAGCACCTTGAGGGGTGCAGTTTTTAGAATGGTGTCACTTTTGGGTATTTTCTATCATATAGACCCCTCAAAGTGACTTCAAATGTGATGTGGTCCCTAAAAAAAAATGGTGCTGTAAAAATGAGAAATCGCTGGTCAACTTTTAACCCTTATAAATTCGTAACAAAAGAAAATTTTGTTCCCAAAATTGTGCTGATGTAAAGTAGACATGTGGGAAATGTTATTTATTAAGAAATTTGTGTGACATATCTCTCTGATTTAAGGGCATAAAAATTGAAAGTTTGAAAATTGCGAAATTTTCAAAATTTTCGCCATATTTCCGTTTTTTTCATAAATAAAAGCAAGTCATATAAAAAATTTTTTACCACTAACGTGAAGTACAATATGTCACGAAAAAACAGTCTCAGAATCAGCTGGATTCGTTAAAGCATTCCAGAGTTATAACCTCATAAAGTGACAGTGGTCAGAATTGTAAAAATTTGCCCGGTCATTAAGCTGCAAAATGGCTCTGTCACTAAGGGGTTAAGTTATGTCGCTTATCCATATTATGTAAATCAAAGCTTATAACCTGACGTTAAATTCATCCATTGGTTTTATAAATTACTCTTTTGAAAGCTGAAACCTTCCCAAATTTGGTTTAGGTTAAGAAAATAAATTGGCATCAATTCTGAAATATTGATCATTTAATGAACATAGAATGGTCAGATTTTGGCAAGACAAAAGTTTTATCGCCCACAGAAAGTAATGTGATATTCAAACAAATAATTATCTTAAAATACAAATATATGTTGCACAACATTGGTGAATGAAGTTGTGGTGCTATTAGAGTCATATTTAATATTTTGTGTGACTTCCATGAGCTTGAAGGACTGCATCCATGCGGTTCAACAATGATTCATACAATTTGTTAATGAAGTCATCAGGAATAGCAAAGAATGCAGTCTTACATGGCTCCCTGAGTTCATCTAGATTCCTTGGTTTTGTCTTCCAAGCTTCCTCTTTCATCCTACCCCAAACATGCTCAATGATGTTCATGTCTGGTGACTGGGCTGGCCAGTCATTGAGCACCTTAATCTTTTTGCCTGGAGGAACTTTGTTCTAGAGATGGTCATGAGATGGACACCACCGCTGCGAATTTGACCCCTTTTATTTTTTGGGAAAATAAAAGGAGCTAAACTTCTTGTATTTTAGGTTTGTTTATTCCCCTTTCCCCCTTGCAAATTTTTCACACCCCAACTGAATTTTTAAACCCCGACCTGATCTTCCCACCACCAAAATTTTAATGTTTTTTTGGGGGATTTTTATCCATATGGGCTCCATAGGTCTCCTGCTTTTTACGGCGGTGTGGTGTAATTCTACGAAGATTCATAAGAAAAACCACCTTCTGCCCCTTTCCGTGTCCCCCT
>JARQOD010000001.1:347302632-347366566 GCA_033576555.1 Oophaga sylvatica
AGCAGCCATGGGGCCACTCACTGAAGTCAGTGTGTCAATGGGCAGTCGATACTGAGCAGAGCATGGGGCCATCAGTAGACTGGAGCAGCAATGGGCGATCAGAGACTGGAGCAGCAGCCATGGGGCCCATCAACACGGAGCATTGTCAATGGGGCAGATCAGAGACTGGAGCAGCAGCCATGGGGCCGATCAGAGACTGGAGCACAGCCATGGGGCCCATCATATACAGGAGCATTGTCAATGGGGCAGATCAGAGACTGGAGCAGCAGCCATGGGCATCAATAAGCATGGGGCCGATCAGAGACTGGAGCAGCAGCAGCAGTGGGCCATCATAACAGTGACATTGTCAATGGGGCAGATCAGAGACTGGAGCAGCAGCCATGGGCCGATCAGAGACTGGAGCAGCATGCCATGGGGCCCATCATATACAGGAGCATTGTCAATGGGGCATGATCAGAGACTGGAGCAGCAGCCATGGGCATCAGAGACTGGAGCAGCCATGGGGCAATAGGCGCGCATCATGGGGACAACTGGAGCAGCAGCCATAGGGCCCATCATATACAGTAGCATTGTCAATGGGGCAGATCAGAGACTGGAGCAGCAGCCATGGGGCCAGCATCATATAACAGTAGCATTGTCAATGGGCAGATCAGAGACTGGAGCATCATCCATGGGCCCATCAATACAGGAGCATTGTCAATGGGACAGATCACAGACTGGAGCAGCAGCCATGGGGCCAATCAGAGACTGGAGCAGCAGCCATGGGGCGATCAGAGACTGGAGCAGCAGCCATGGGGCCCATCATATACAGTAGCATTGTCAATGGGGCAGATCAGAGCCTGGAGCAGCAGGCATGGGGCCGATCAGAGACTGGAGCAGCAGCCATGGGGCTCATTCATATACAGGAGCATTGCCAATGGGGCAGATCAGAGACTGGAGCTACAGCCATGGGGCCAATCAGAAGACTGGAGAGCAGGCATGGGGCCGATCAGAGACTGGAGCAGCAGCCATAGGGCCCATCATATACAGGAGCATTGTCAATGGGGCAGATCAGAGACTGGAGCAGCAGCCATGGGGCCGATCAGAGGGAGCAGCAGCATAGGGCCCATCATAACAGTAGCATTGTCAATGGAGCAGATCAGAGACTGGAGCAGCAGCCATGGGGCCCATCATATACAGTAACATTGTCAATGGGTCAGATCAGAGACTGGAGCAGCAGCCATGGGGCCCATCATATACAGTAGCATTGTCAATGGGGCAGATCAGAGACTGGAGCAGCAGCCATGGGGCTCACATATACAGGAGCATTGCCAATGGGGCAGATCAGAGACTGGAGCTACAGCCATGGGGCCAATCAGCTGGAGCAGCAGCATGGGGCCGATCAGAGACTGGAGCAGCAGCCATAGGGCCCATCATATACAGTAGCATTGTCAATGGAGCAGATCAGAGACTGGAGCAGCAGCCATGGGGCCATCATAAGTAACATGTCAATGGGTCGATCAGAGACTGGAGCAGCAGCCATGGGGCCATCATATACAGAGCATTGTCCAATGGGGCAGATCAGAGACTGGAGCAGCAGCCATGGTCCAATCAGAGCACTGGAGCAGCAGCCATGGGGCCATCAGAACTGGAGCAGCAGCCATGGGGCCATCAAATGCAGAGATGGGGCAGATCAGAGACTGGAGCAGCAGCCATGGGGCCCATCATATACAGGAGCATTGTCAATGGGTCAGATCAGAGACAGAGAGGAGCAGCCATGGGGCCATCATATACAGTGCATGCCATGGGGCCATCAGAGCCTGGAGCAGGCATGGGGCCGATCAGAGACTGGAGCAGCAGCCATGGGGCCATCATATACAGGAGCATTGCCAATGGGGCAGATCAGAGACTGGAGCACAGCCATGGGGCCAATCAGAGACTGGAGCAGCAGGCATGGGGCCGATCAGAGACTGGAGCAGCAGCCATAGGGCCCATCATATACAGGAGCATTGTCAATGGGGCAGATCAGAGCTGGAGCAGCAGCCATGGGGCCGATCAGAGAGCTGGAGCAGCAGCCATAGGGCCCATCATATACAGTAGCATTGTCAATGGGCAGATCAGAGACTGGAGCAGCAGCCATGGGGCCATCAAATTACAGAAACCATGGGTCAGATCAGAGACTGGGAGCAGCCATGGGGCCCACATATACAGTAGCATTGTCAATGGGCAGATCAGAGACTGGAGCAGCAGCCATGGGGCTCATCATATACAGGAGCATTGCCAATGGGGCAGATCAGAGACTGGAGCTACAGCCATGGGGCCAATCAGAGACTGGAGCAGCAGCCATAGGGCCCATCATATTCAGTAGCATTTTCAATGGGGCAGATCAGAGACTGGAGCAGCAGCCATGGGGCCCATCATATACAGGAGCATTGTCAATGGGTCAGATCAGAGACTGGAGCAGCAGCCATGGGGCCCATCATATACAGTAGCATTGTCAATGGGGCAGATCAGAGCCTGGAGCAGCAGGCATGGGGCCGATCAGAGACTGGAGCAGCAGCCATGGGGCTCATCATATACAGGAGCATTGCCAATGGGGCAGATCAGAGACTGGAGCTACAGCCATGGGGCCAATCAGAGACTGGAGCAGCAGGCATGGGGCCGATCAGAGACTGGAGCAGCAGCCATAGGGCCCATCATATACAGGAGCATTGTCAATGGGGCAGATCAGAGCTGGAGCAGCAGGCATGGGGCCGATCAGAGACTGGAGCAGCAGCCATAGGGCCCATCATATACAGTAGCATTGTCAATGGAGCAGATCAGAGACTGGAGCAGCAGCCATGGGGCCCATCATATACAGTAACATTGTCAATGGGTCAGATCAGAGACTGGAGCAGCAGCCATGGGGCCCATCATATACAGTAGCATTGTCAATGGGGCAGATCAGAGACTGGAGCAGCAACCATGGTGCCAAACAGAGACTGGAGCATCAGCCATGGGGCCGATCAGGGACTGGAGCAGCAGCCATAGGGCCCATCATATTCAGTAGCATTGTCAATGGGGCAGATCAGAGACTGGAGCAGCAGCCATGTGGCCCATCATATACAGGAGCATTGTCAATGGGGCCAATCAGAGACTGGAGCAGCAGACATTTTGCCGATCAGAGACTGGAGCAGCAGCCATAGGGCCCATCATATACAGTAGCATTGTCAATGGGGCAGATCAGAGACTGGAGCAGCAGCCATGGGGCCCATCATATACAGAAGCATTGTCAATGGGGCAGATCAGAGACTGGAGCAGCAGCCATGGGGCCAATCAGAGACTGGAGCATTAGCCATAGGGCCCATCATATACAGGAGCATTGTCATTGGGGCAGATCAGAGACTGAAGCAGCAGGCATGGGGCCGATCAGAGAGTGGAGCAGCAGCCATAGGGCCCATTATATACAGGAGCATTGTCAATGGGGCAGATCAGAGACTGGAGCAGCAGCCATGGGGTCGATCAGAGACTGGAGCAGTAGGCATGGGGCCGATCAGAGACTGGAGCAGCAGCCATAGGGCCCATCATATACAGGAGCATTGTCAATGGGGCAGATCAGAGACTGGAGCAGCAGCCATGGGGCCCATCATATACTGAAGCATTGTCAATGGGGTAGATCAGAGACTGGAGCAGCAGCCATGGGGCCCATCATATACTGAAGCATTGTAAATGGTGGACAGCAGACACTGGAGCAGCATTTATGGGGCCCCTTATACACTGGATCATTAATAATATGGACCATGATTTTGTCCCTAAACACACTGGAGCATCATCCATAGGGCCCATCATATACAGTAGCATTGTCAATGGGGCAGATCAGAGACTGGAGCAGCAGCCATAGGGCCCATCATATACTGAATCATTCAAAATGGGGGACATCAGACACTGGAGCAGCATTTACGTGGCCCATTACATGCTGGAACATTAATAATGGGGCCCATTATATATGTAGCTTGATTTTGGCCCATCATACACTGGAGCATCATCCATGTGGACCATTATATACTGGAGCATCATATGGGGTTCATTATTTATGGGCCATCATATAGGGTATGGTGCATCATATGGGGCCTATTCTGTGTGGAGCATTATATGGGGCTAATTCTTCTGTATGGAGCACTATGTGGTGGCCATAATACTGTATGGAGTAATATAGTGTCCCTTTTTCTAGCTATTGTAGATTTTAACATAGATATCAGTCTTGTCATGTAAGAAGTGAAGTATTTTTCATTGTACTATACCTATATTTCTGTGCCGTATCGGAGCATCATGAATTGTGGTATCTGTTAAAGGGGCCCACTGACACTCTTTGGCCCGGGGTTCATGAAAACCGGGAGCCATCCCAACCCCCCCCACAAGTTGAGCCAAATAACCCCCATTTTTCAATGCGTAAACATTATTATAAAGTCAATTAAGGTTGCCAAGCTTAAGTAATAAGAATTAATGTCGTTGGCATTGAAATGGGCACTGTAGGAGTGTTTTCTGTCCTCCACTCCCTACCGACTTTGCTTCCCCATTGACTTGTATTGGGTTTCGTGTTTCGCTCGGCCCGCCGATATTTCGCGATAGTCGGCCGATTTCACTCGACCAAACTTTTGCGAAAGTCGGGTTCTTGACTGAAAAAAACAGAAATGTAGAAATTTTTGCTAATTTATTAAAAAGAAAAACTGAAATTCATATGGTCATAAGTATTCAGACCCTTTACTCAGACAAACAAGGAGAGAAAAAGACCATAACAATAATAAGTCTGCACACCAGGAAACAATTTAGGATAGAAAAAATACCATAACTTATTTTATTTGGATAAGCAAAAACACACAATTAAAATCATTTAAAAACACACATAATGTGCCATGTACCAAACATCTGACCCCTGGCTAGTGCCAAACAATATAATATAATGACCCTTTATGTTATTTTATGCATCTGCCCCTAGTGGACACAGATTGCCACTATCTGCAATTGACAATGGACATGGAACTCATGTGTAAATGCGGCCCACTGGTGAATATATCCTAATGAACCACGTGAATACAAAACACACACAAATCACAAGATGCATATATGAAAACCTGGGAACTGCAGCCAAATAGGGGCTAAAGATATAGCACCCAATTGGACAAATAAGAAAAAAGAAGAGCCATGGAAAGGACAAAATAGGAAATATTCCTATCCATACTGATTCATACTCACTAGAGAGACTGAGGGTAGAGATGTGCCCCAGATGTATGTCCACTGATGTGGGAAAAGGGGTAAACCAGTAGCATCCCAGTCCCAAAAGCCTGCAGAGAAAAACCCAGAAGAGTCACAGTGCCCTAAATGGCAGGAAACATGAAGGAGTCTAAGGAGTAGGGCACATGGGAACAAGCCCCACGCGTATCGCTGTTGAACACAGCTTCATCAGGGGAAGTGGGTTTGCTGATCCAAATGACAAACACATATACCGTTGCTAATTACCTTAATTGCATACAAGTGAACGTTTCATGGGTGAGGGAGGGCGAAAATCTCTCTAGACATCACAGTTGATGCGGCCAGGACGTAAAATGAGACCAAATGAACGCCAAGATCATGATGCGAGATGTTAGAGCAAGAGTCCGTGAGGACAGAGTGCGCATGCGCAATAGAACAGACTGGTCTGTTCTGGCAATATAGATTGCCAGACCTAGCAAGAATGGCCAAAATATAGCCAGGGCTCAAAAATAGCCCAAGATCTGCAGCACAAGAAATGAGCACAGGATGTGGAACCAGGGCTCAAAAATAGCCCTACATTGCAAAGACTGAGCAAGGAGATATCAACAAAAATTAATAAATAAATAAAAAATAATAAAAAAAAGAAAAAAAAAATGAAAAGGAATGATTATATACTAATAAATATTTTTGTGTGCCTATATCCCCTCTATAGAGCAACACAAAGAGGTTGTATAGACAATCCAAAGGGGGTGTATAGATCCCCACGTAATTGGAAACACCAAAAATATGGAGAAGGTGATAATATAAAATATCCATAGATATAGAACATTTTAACATTCAAAAGCATCAGGAGAGACCAGGGATTCCCAGCTGGCCTCCCATTCCAGTACTTGCCCGGTCTCAAGCTGCTGCTATCTGACAAGGGCAGATGACTTCAGCTTAGAACAGCAGCTGACTCCTCAGATAAATATTCATATGTATAACATCATTGTTAAGTAGAAGGCTCAACAGATCAATGCTCTCACAAATTATATTTGAAAAACAATTTGTTGTTCTTCTTTTTCTATTTCTATCCTATAGCCCATTATTCTTTCCTCCTAAACTGCAGAGATAAAATGCACTATTCTACATATATTGCCAGTCCATCCATCCAGCGTTAAAGATCTCCAAATTTCATTAGTCTATCAGAACTGGTGCAGGTCCGTCCAGAATGCTGAGATCCTCAAGGTGTCATACTTCTGTTAATGAGGGTAGGTATCGAGGGGTCCAGGTCTTGAAAAAGACGAAATCCGTATGGAAACCTCATAAAGCCTGTTACTTGATGTCCCATGGATCCAAACTCCAAAAACCAGGGATAAGCATGGATAAATATCCACCTTTTAACAATTGGGTATCTTCCATTGGAACATAATCAAATGTGGTCCAACAGACTTAGAGAGTACTAAGGATAATAAATCATGATCAGAGACAAAGATCAGTCATCCTAAGAAACCGGTATATAACAATTCCTCATTTAACCCTATAGGTGACACAGATTGTAATAGGAAACCCATCTGAATTCGGCCTGGAGAAACCGTCTACGGTTATCACCACCCCTAGGATTGGCACGAACCCTTTGCAGGCCCACCACCCTCAGGCCTGAGGCATTGCCCCCATGAGTGGCCAAAAAATGTGCTGCCACCGGCGTGAGTGCCTGACCTTTTTTTAGGTCGGCTGCTGCCAAATGTATCGTAGAAATGTGCTTTTGGGCCCTCTTTCTAAGTTCCTGTGAAGTTTGACCCACATATAACTTTTTGCAGGGGCATATAAGCACATAGATAACATCCCTGCTCTTGCAATTCACATAAGATCTCAAAGTACGTCTCTTAGAATTAAGAGGATTAAGGAAGGCATCACGTGTGGGGATCATGTACGGACAAACACTACAGTCCCCACAAGGGAATGAACCTTTCAAAACAATGCCCTATTTAACTTGTGAGTTGGTCTAACGAAATGACTCTTGGTCAAGACGTCACGCAAGTTTGGTGCCCTTCTGGCTGACAAAAGAGGTCGTGTAGTGGCAACAAGAGATGTTTGGGCATCTAGGGTAAGAATAGACCAGTGTCTAGATAAGATATCATGTACCTGATGCCAGCTGCTGTTGTAATCCGTCACAAAGCGGAGCCTGGAGTCCCGATCCCATTTTTGTGGAAGAAGTAGAGAAGCCTGATCGAATGATCTGGCTCGCTGAAAAGCCGTAGAGATAACGCGTTTTGTGTATCCCCGTTGTTTAAACCGTCCGGTCAGATCTTGGGCCTGTGCCATAAAATCCTCATCACGTGTACAATTCCTTCTAGCTCTAAGAAACTGGCCAATCGGTACACCCACCTTAGTGTGTTTTGGATGAAAACTTCCAAACTCAAGTAGCGAGTTGGTGGCCGTTGGTTTCCGGAATAAAGCTGTAACCAAACGTGAATTGTCCACAAAAACGGTCAGATCCAAAAAGTGGCGGAACTATGGGAAATTGAATAAGTGAGGAAGATGTTAAAGGAATTTTGATTCAGATTGTTCAAAAATTGGACACATTCTGATTCCGTACCCCTTCACAGAAAGAAAATGTCATCTATAAAACGATGCCAATAACAAACCTGATTTGAAAAGGTCTGAGACTCATAGACGACGGTTTCTTCCCACCACCCTAAAAAGGTATTTGCATAAGCCGGCGCACAGCAAGCCCCCATTGCCACTCCAGAAATTTGTCGGTAAAACACTCTGTCGAACAAGAAAAAATTGTCTTGCAAGATAAACTTCAGGAGATCAAGTAAAAATGTATTGTGTCCCTTTTCATCATGCTCACGTTTGTTCAAAAAGAATGCCACTGCTTCAATACCGTCCTCATGTGTAATGTTGGAATACAACGATTCCACTGCACACATGACAAGAAGATAGTTCTCCGGTAGTATCATATCCCGACATTTTTCAATGAAATGTGCTGAATCCCTGATGAAAGAGGGAAGGGACGTAGCCAAGGGCTGTAGAAAAAAATCCACGTAAGTACACGCTCTTTCACACATGCTACCTATACTGGACACAATGGGCCGACCAGGGGGGTCTTGGGCATTTTTGTGGACCTTCGGTAGCATATAAAAGGTAGAAGTAACTGGGCGTTCCACCCACATGTATTTTTTCTCCTCTAGAGTAATGATGCCAAATTGGTATGCTCTGTCCAACAATTTGTTGAATTTCCCCAAAAAGTCTGAAGTAGGGTCCGAAGGTAATCTCTGATAAAAATGATAATTATTTAATTGCCTGTTGGCCTCCTTAATGTACATGTGAGTGGGCCAAAGGACCACATTACCCCCCTTATCGGCCTCTTTGATCAGAAAGGTGTCATTGTTTTTGAGTGTATGAAGAGCATGTTTCTCAGATAATGTAAGATTGGGAGATGAACTCACCCGTGGATTCATTAACAGAAGTATGACACCTTGAGGATCTCAGCATTCTGGACAGACCTGCACCAGTGCTGATGGACTAATGAAATTTGGAGATTTTAACGCTTTGGATGGATGGACTGGCAATATATGTAGAATAGTGCACTTTATCTCTGCAGTTTAGGAGGAGGAAAGAATATTGGGCTATAGGATAGAAATAGAAAAAGAAGAACAACAAATTGTTTCTCAAATATAATTTGTGAGAGCATTGATCTGTTGAGCCTTCTACTTAACAATGATGTTATACATATGAATATTTATCTGGGGAGTCAACTGCTATTCTAAGCTGAAGTCGTCTGCCCTCGCCAGATCGCAGCAGCTAAGCAGCTTGAGACCGGGCAAGTACCTGAATGGGAGGCTAGCTGGGAATCCCTGGTCTCTCCTGATGCTTTTGAATGTTAAAATATCACCTTCTCCATATTTTTGGTGTTTCCAATTACGTGGGGATATATACACCCCTTTGGATTGTCTATACAACCTCTTTGTGTTGCTCTATAGAGGGGATATAGGCACACAAAAATATTTATTAGTATATAATCATTCCTTTTCTTTTTTTTTTTATTATTATTTTTTATTTATTTATTCATTTTTGTCGATATCTCCTTGCTCAGTCTTCGCAATGTAGGGCTATTTTTGAGCCCTGGTTCCACATCCTGTGCTCATTTCTTGCGCTGCAGATCTTGGGCTATTTTTGAGCCCTGGTTACACATCTTGTGCTCAGTCCTTGCGCTGCAGTTTTTGGGCTATTTCTGAGCCCTGGCTATATTTTGACCATTCTTGCTAGGTCTGGCAATCTATATTGCCAGAACAGACCGGTCTGTTCTATTGCGCATGCGCACTCTGTCCTCACGGACTCTTGCTCTAACATCTCGCAAGATCATGACGCTGCTGCAGGGGCGTCATGAACTTGGCGTTCATTTGGTCTCATTTTACGTCCTGGCCGCATCAACTGTGATGTCTAGAGAGATTTCCGCCCTCCCTCACCCATGAAACGTTCACTTGTATGCAATTAAGGTAATTAGCAACGGTATATGTGTTTGTCATTTGGATCAGCAAACCCACTTCCCCTGATGAAGCTGTGTTCAACAGCGATACGCGTGGGGCTTGTTCCCATGTGCCCTGCTCCTTAGGCTCCTTCATGTTTCCTGCCATTTAGGGCACTGTGACTCTTCTGGGTTTTTCTCTGCAGGCTTTTGGGACTGGGATGCTACTGGTTTACCCCTTTTCCCACATCAGTGGACATACATCTGGGGCACATCTCTACCCTCAGTCTCTCTAGTGAGTATGAATCAGTATGGATAGGAATATTTCTTACTTTGTCCTTTCCATGGCTCTTTTTCTTTTTTCTCATTTGTCCAATTGGGTGCTATATCTTTAGCCCCTATTTGGCTGCAGTTCCCAGGTTTTCATATATGCATCTTGTGATTTGTGTGTGTTTTGTATTCACATGGTTCATTAGGATATATTCACCAGTGGGCCGCATTCACACATGAGTTCCATGTCCATTGTCAATTGCAGATAGTGGCAATCTGTGTCCACTAGGGGCAGATGCATATAATAACATAAAGGGTCAATATATTATATTGTTTGGCACTAGCCAGGTGTCAGATGTTTGGTACATGGCACATTATGTGTGTTTTTAAATGATTTTAATTGTTGTGTGTTTTTGCTTATCCAAATAAAATAAGCTATGGTATTTTTTCTATCCTAAATTGTTTCCTGGTGTGCAGACTTATTATTGTTATGGTCTTTTTCTCTCCTTGTTTATATGGTTCATCCATACATAGTCAGGTACCTGGGTAGATATTTATGGTGTTAGGTGCACCCCATGTATATCTTTTGCCTTCACTCAGACACACATATTTAAGTCACATGCTGTCCATTTCCTTGTGATCCTCCTTGAGATGGTTCTACTCCTTCATTGGAGTCCAGCTGTGTTTAATTAAACTGATAGGACTTGATTTGTAAAGGCACACACCTGCCTATGTAAGACCTCACAGCTCACAGTGCATGTCAGATCAAATGAGAATCATGAGGTCAAAGGAACTGGCCAAGGAGCTCAGAGACATAATTGTGGCAAGGCACAGATCTGGACAAGGTTACAAAAGAATTTCTGCAGTACTCAAGGTTCCTAAGAGCACAGTGACCTCCCTACTGCATCTGTTGTGCTCAGCCACAGTGATCTTGGGGTTCTTCTTTACCTCTCACACCAAGGCTCTTCTCCCACAATTGCTCAGTTTCGCTGGACAGCCTTGTCTAGGAAGACTTCTGTTATGAATGTGTTAGAGATGGTTTCTGAGCAGAGGCTCCCTCTGGTGGTTACAGACAGCACTGAACCTTTCAGTGAGGAGTGGCAATCTGGGTTCACTGACTGGTCTGATATAAGGGAGGTTCCCTCCCATGATGGTTGCCGGTGATCAATTGTTCTTGTCTCAATTGTGGTTCCTGGTTCATTTGGAAGTTTGCTGGAGTCTTGCCTGCATCTCCTGCTCTTGCCCCTTTGAGAAAAGTGTTTTCTCATTATGTATGTGGGTGAGACCACACAAGCCATAAAAGACAGAATATCCCATCACAAATCGGACATACGGTGTAAGAAAAATCATTTACCAGTCCCCTATCATTTCAACACAGCAGGACATACGATAGCGCAATTGCGATTTTTGGTTTTGGAACATGTACAATTAAACAGAAGAGGTGGAAACCTTGTTCAAAAATTACGCCATAGAGAAGCTTTTTGGATACATCTGTTACAGACCCTGGAGCCCAGGGGCCTAAACAGGGAGTACGATATGATCGGTTTATATTAATATTACTTGCTAATTTTACATTAAGGGGAAGATTAACCCTCTGATTTATTATTTAATACCATTAGCGTGTTCCACCTCTTTCTGCATACCTATGGTGTTGTTTCCGATTTTTATTATTGTTCTGTATATATTCTATACTATATACTTTTCAAAAATGTACCGTATCATGGACATTATTTACATTGAAAATGCGATCTAAAGTGCTATATGTTCAAAAATGTTCATTATGTTCCATATATCTTCTTAATTGTGGTTTTTCTCATTTCCTAGGCGAACCAATAAATCTGCCTGTCACTGATATCTTCCTGCACATTGCTCCAGCGCTATTTTGAAGTCATCACAGAGCACGGCTAGCTTGCGTTTCACTGTGCGTCTCACCTTGTTGCACTGCCCTGAGGACACTAATGATGACCTATTTCCGGTCCAGACACTCTGTATGCGCTTCACTTGCGTTCCAGCAGACAGCCTCATGGATTCTATGTCACTTCCGGTCACATGGTAACGCCAGGAGCTTATAGCCCACATGTGCACAGTCCATTTTGAGCGCCCTACTTCACAGCAGAACTACTTTACTGCAATTCCTATATAGCGCTTCCTAACTAGAAAACTTTATGGATATGGTAAGACTTCACTTCTCACTTTTTGCCCTGCACATTACAACTCCATATGGAGGACAGTGCACTCCTATGTATAGCGTTTGATACATAGCAGCAATTTGTGTATATTTTATTCTACAGTATCCACCATTATGCCTCTTTAAACGGTCTCCTTTGCAATCTGGTAAGGCTGACATTTCTTTACCTTGCACCAGTCAGAGACTTGTTTAGCACTTTGCATTCACAATTCACTTATAAACTATCGGCTTTATATCTCTATATATATTGAGTGTCAGATTCCCTGAGTGACCTGAATGATTCCACAGTATCCTTGCCTAAATATGAGCCTGTAATACTGTTTATCGTAAGCCTGTATGACTACTTATATACTATTGCCTGTATAAAATATAATACCGCCATATAGTAAACGCTTGTACCAAATGTAACACCGCCATGTAGTAAACGCCGTTTAGTGCGTCATATTTGCAGAGATGTATTCTTATAGATATGTTTAACTAGCGTATTCTTATAGATATGTATAACTAGCTTCTTCCTGTGTTTTATTTAGAATTTTTTTATTTTATTTTCTCATGTATGAAATAATACACTGACTCATAGAGATAAACTCATTTATTCTGTTTTATTATTTTTATTTTTTCCATAGTCTGAAGAAGGTCTTGTATTTTGACCGAAACGTCACATGTTGTGGATTGCTCTTCTGAAATAAAATATTTTTCTTTGTCACTATCATGAGTGCCAGGTTCATTTTTATGATATGTTAATATGGGAGTGGCACCCCTTATCGAGGCACCATCAAGAGAATACAAGGAGTGACGTGTTCACACTAGTACTACGATTGCCTATTTACACAGGGCACCCTTGTATGAGTCCATTCTTTATTTTTTTCTAGTTTTTTCTATTTTTTTCAATTTCTTTTAATTTTTCCCAAAGGAAATTTTTCCAAAAAATTCTTTTGATTTTTTCTGTTTATTTCAATTTTGAAAGAAATGACCACTAGCGGTTTTTCCTACAGTGACACACAAGTGGCAGCTATTGTAGCCCAGGTCACTACAGCAGGCGATTTTTTACAAGTTTCAGGAAACGAATTTAAGTCTAAGGATTTTGAGCGTGAATCAAGACATCTTATCGGTTTGGAGTTACACAGCATAACTATTGCTGAATACATCAAGACTCAACGCATCCCTAGGGGCCTACGCGTTTCCTTAAGACCTACCCTTTTTCAGGATAACACTGAGTTTTGTTCAAAATTCGAACAAATACTGAACAAATGCTCTCTAGATCTTATGACTTTAACACTAGAGAACCTCAATTCTGAAATAAAAATCTGTCAAGAAAAGGTATCTACCATTGAGACTCAATTAAAAGATTCATTACCAAAAGAAGAGTTCGATAACCTCCATAAACGGACCAAAGATAACATTGAGGTCTTCAGGAAAGATACAGAAAAAAGAAAGCGTCAAAAATGTATCCGGGATACTCAGGACTACCTGAATAAGAGGGTCTACAGATGGCAGGGCTCCTCCTCCTCCTCTCGTCATTATCATCGCTTTTACAGAAACACGGGCGGCACCTCGGCTTCGAGTTCCGACAGCGACCGAGGAGACTTCAATCGATCATCTGTATTGTCTTCCTCTTCTTCCTCTTTTTTAGGCTCCAACAAGAGGTTCCAACAACGAAGAGGACGAGGCGGGGGGGCCAATGCCATAGACACCAATCGACAAGGGGCTTACACGAGGTCCCAGGTAATACCAATCTTGTAATCAATATATCTTCCAAATGTCTGAATACTACGCAGTTAAGTCTATTACAAAAAGGTCTTTCATTCTGTCCCACATACAGATTCAATTCTTTTCAATTGGATTTGGATCTCCATAGGTTCTACAGGAACATCAGATTGAAAGCGCACTTTCATGACAAACCATTTCTACCTACACCCTTAGTACATCCACCTATTAACATTAAAGATCTAAATCTAAAAGTACGTAGCAATTTTTCACCCCCGAAGACTAATCATCCTGTCGAGACATTCATCTCACTAATAGACAGAGAAGTGACGAACTATACTAAGAAAATTTCCAGAGGCGATTACACACTTAGTTCTAATCTCAGTCCTGGGGAACACTTGGCACTTAGGACACTAATGGAAGATAAGGATATTATTTTAAAACCAGCGGACAAAGGGGGTGCCACGGTCATCATGGACCGTTCCTTCTACATCAGCGAGATAGAATCACAACTTGGTAATCGTGAGATATACTTACCACTTTCCCATAATCCAACATCACAGTTGCGAGAACAGATCACTTGTGTTCTATCTAGGGCCCTAGATAACAATATCATCGATTCAAAAACATTTGAATACTTAACAAAAAGTGATCCACTTATTCCCGTTTTTTACGTGTTACCCAAGATTCATAAAAGATTAGATAGACCACCAGGATGCCCGATAGTGGCATCCACAGATTCTATACTTTCTCCATTGTCTATCCTTCTAGAAAAGGTTTTAACCCCCTTAGTTAAAACTACACCATCCTTTCTCCTAGACACAGGGTCCTTCATACAACTTATCAAAGGGATAGGGATACTCCCTCCCAATACATTACTTGTTACCTTTGATGTAAATAATTTATATACTTCTATCCTACATACAAAGGGCATTGCAGCCACTCGGAGAGTACTAGAAGGTTCTTCCTCCCTTCCTGATAGAGTTGTCACTTTTTTATTGGATCTCCTTACACTAGTTCTTACAGAGAACTTTTTCATTTTTGAAGACCAATTTTACTTGCAGATACAGGGTACCGCGATGGGGTCAAACGTAGCGCCACCCTACGCGAATTGCTACATGTCAGGTTTTGAAACTGATTTCATCTATTCCAATGATTTGTATAAAAAACACTGTCTATTATGGCGTCGCTATATAGATGACGTCTTTGCCTATGGCAGGGCCCGGTTGAGACTTTAATTGAATTTTTTGACACTATAAACTCTGTTTGGCCTGAATTGAACTTTACCCTGAACTATCACAACAGGGAAATTAGTTTTTTGGATAGCAAAGTACTATTGGATGACCAAGGGAACCTTTCTTTAGATCTGTTTGTTAAAACAACAGATCGTAATAACCTCTTAATGTATCGAAGCTGCCATCCTAGGGCAGTGAAAAGGTCGGTCCCAATCTCACAGTTCGACCGAGTGCGTAGAATTGTTAGTGATCCTTCCACACGAACCCAACGCTTGGAAGAGATGGAGAATAAGTTCATAGACAGAGGCTATCCCAGATCACTACTACGCGATTCCCGTATACCACGAACCGTTTCCAGGTTACCCACAGGCAACCGGATTCCATTTGTCCATACATACCATCCGTTCATGTATGGTCTTCATCATAAAATACGGAAACATTGGCATGTTCTCAGTAACAGCTTCCCTGATATTCCTGAATTTCAGGTTCCATTTTTGCCTTGTTTTAGAAGACCCACTAATCTTAAAAATAAACTCATTAGGGCCGACATTGGATCGACTCAAACTATACCCAGACAGACTTTTCTCCGTACCCAAAAGAAAGGCACATTTCCTTGTCTACATTGCGCGCAGTGTTCAAACGTCTTTAAGGGTCCTAATTTCTCACATCCCTGCACGGGCACCAATATCCAGATTAAAGGTTATTTTACCTGTAACTCAACATCAGTCATTTATGCCATTAAATGCCCATGTGGCAAAATGTATGTGGGTGAGACCACACAAGCCATAAAAGACAGAATATCCCATCACAAATCGGACATACGGTGTAAGAAAAATCATTTACCAGTCCCCTATCATTTCAACACAGCAGGACATACGATAGCGCAATTGCGATTTTTGGTTTTGGAACATGTACAATTAAACAGAAGAGGTGGAAACCTTGTTCAAAAATTACGCCGTAGAGAAGCTTTTTGGATACATCTGTTACAGACCCTGGAGCCCAGGGGCCTAAACAGGGAGTACGATATGATCGGTTTATATTAATATTACTTGCTAATTTTACATTAAGGGGAAGATTAACCCTCTGATTTATTATTTAATACCATTAGCGTGTTCCACCTCTTTCTGCATACCTATGGTGTTGTTTCCGATTTTTATTATTGTTCTGTATATATTCTATACTATATACTTTTCAAAAATGTACCGTATCATGGACATTATTTACATTGAAAATGCGATCTAAAGTGCTATATGTTCAAAAATGTTCATTATGTTCCATATATCTTCTTAATTGTGGTTTTTCTCATTTCCTAGGCGAACCAATAAATCTGCCTGTCACTGATATCTTCCTGCACATTGCTCCAGCGCTATTTTGAAGTCATCACAGAGCACGGCTAGCTTGCGTTTCACTGTGCGTCTCACCTTGTTGCACTGCCCTGAGGACACTAATGATGACCTATTTCCGGTCCAGACACTCTGTATGCGCTTCACTTGCGTTCCAGCAGACAGCCTCATGGATTCTATGTCACTTCCGGTCACATGGTAACGCCAGGAGCTTATAGCCCACATGTGCACAGTCCATTTTGAGCGCCCTACTTCACAGCAGAACTACTTTACTGCAATTCCTATATAGCGCTTCCTAACTAGAAAACTTTATGGATATGGTAAGACTTCACTTCTCACTTTTTGCCCTGCACATTACAACTCCATATGGAGGACAGTGCACTCCTATGTATAGCGTTTGATACATAGCAGCAATTTGTGTATATTTTATTCTACAGTATCCACCATTATGCCTCTTTAAACGGTCTCCTTTGCAATCTGGTAAGGCTGACATTTCTTTACCTTGCACCAGTCAGAGACTTGTTTAGCACTTTGCATTCACAATTCACTTATAACTATCGGCTTTATATCTCTATATATATTGAGTGTCAGATTCCCTGAGTGACCTGAATGATTCCACAGTATCCTTGCCTAAATATGAGCCTGTAATACTGTTTATCGTAAGCCTGTATGACTACTTATATACTATTGCCTGTATAAAATATAATACCGCCATATAGTAAACGCTTGTACCAAATGTAACACCGCCATGTAGTAAACGCCGTTTAGTGCGTCATATTTGCAGAGATGTATTCTTATAGATATGTTTAACTAGCGTATTCTTATAGATATGTATAACTAGCTTCTTCCTGTGTTTTATTTAGAATTTTTTTATTTTATTTTCTCATGTATGAAATAATACACTGACTCATAGAGATAAACTCATTTATTCTGTTTTATTATTTTTATTTTTTCCATAGTCTGAAGAAGGTCTTGTATTTTGACCGAAACGTCACATGTTGTGGATTGCTCTTCTGAAATAAAATATTTTTCTTTGTCACTATCATGAGTGCCAGGTTCATTTTTATGATATGTTAATATGGGAGTGGCACCCTTATCGAGGCACCATCAAGAGAATACAAGGAGTGACGTGTTCACACTAGTACTACGATTGCCTATTTACACAGGGCACCCTTGTATGAGTCCATTCTTTATTTTTTTCTAGTTTTTTCTATTTTTTTCAATTTCTTTTAATTTTTCCCAAAGGAAATTTTTCCAAAAAATTCTTTTGATTTTTTCTGTTTATTTCAATTTTGAAAGAAATGACCACTAGCGGTTTTTCCTACAGTGACACACAAGTGGCAGCTATTGTAGCCCAGGTCACTACAGCAGGCGATTTTTTACAAGTTTCAGGAAACGAATTTAAGTCTAAGGATTTTGAGCGTGAATCAAGACATCTTATCGGTTTGGAGTTACACAGCATAACTATTGCTGAATACATCAAGACTCAACGCATCCCTAGGGGCCTACGCGTTTCCTTAAGACCTACCCTTTTTCAGGATAACACTGAGTTTTGTTCAAAATTCGAACAAATACTGAACAAATGCTCTCTAGATCTTATGACTTTAACACTAGAGAACCTCAATTCTGAAATAAAAATCTGTCAAGAAAAGGTATCTACCATTGAGACTCAATTAAAAGATTCATTACCAAAAGAAGAGTTCGATAACCTCCATAAACGGACCAAAGATAACATTGAGGTCTTCAGGAAAGATACAGAAAAAAGAAAGCGTCAAAAATGTATCCGGGATACTCAGGACTACCTGAATAAGAGGGTCTACAGATGGCAGGGCTCCTCCTCCTCCTCTCGTCATTATCATCGCTTTTACAGAAACACGGGCGGCACCTCGGCTTCGAGTTCCGACAGCGACCGAGGAGACTTCAATCGATCATCTGTATTGTCTTCCTCTTCTTCCTCTTTTTTAGGCTCCAACAAGAGGTTCCAACAACGAAGAGGACGAGGCGGGGGGGCCAATGCCATAGACACCAATCGACAAGGGGCTTACACGAGGTCCCAGGTAATACCAATCTTGTAATCAATATATCTTCCAAATGTCTGAATACTACGCAGTTAAGTCTATTACAAAAAGGTCTTTCATTCTGTCCCACATACAGATTCAATTCTTTTCAATTGGATTTGGATCTCCATAGGTTCTACAGGAACATCAGATTGAAAGCGCACTTTCATGACAAACCATTTCTACCTACACCCTTAGTACATCCACCTATTAACATTAAAGATCTAAATCTAAAAGTACGTAGCAATTTTTCACCCCCGAAGACTAATCATCCTGTCGAGACATTCATCTCACTAATAGACAGAGAAGTGACGAACTATACTAAGAAAATTTCCAGAGGCGATTACACACTTAGTTCTAATCTCAGTCCTGGGGAACACTTGGCACTTAGGACACTAATGGAAGATAAGGATATTATTTTAAAACCAGCGGACAAAGGGGGTGCCACGGTCATCATGGACCGTTCCTTCTACATCAGCGAGATAGAATCACAACTTGGTAATCGTGAGATATACTTACCACTTTCCCATAATCCAACATCACAGTTGCGAGAACAGATCACTTGTGTTCTATCTAGGGCCCTAGATAACAATATCATCGATTCAAAAACATTTGAATACTTAACAAAAAGTGATCCACTTATTCCCGTTTTTTACGTGTTACCCAAGATTCATAAAAGATTAGATAGACCACCAGGATGCCCGATAGTGGCATCCACAGATTCTATACTTTCTCCATTGTCTATCCTTCTAGAAAAGGTTTTAACCCCCTTAGTTAAAACTACACCATCCTTTCTCCTAGACACAGGGTCCTTCATACAACTTATCAAAGGGATAGGGATACTCCCTCCCAATACATTACTTGTTACCTTTGATGTAAATAATTTATATACTTCTATCCTACATACAAAGGGCATTGCAGCCACTCGGAGAGTACTAGAAGGTTCTTCCTCCCTTCCTGATAGAGTTGTCACTTTTTTATTGGATCTCCTTACACTAGTTCTTACAGAGAACTTTTTCATTTTTGAAGACCAATTTTACTTGCAGATACAGGGTACCGCGATGGGGTCAAACGTAGCGCCACCCTACGCGAATTGCTACATGTCAGGTTTTGAAACTGATTTCATCTATTCCAATGATTTGTATAAAAAACACTGTCTATTATGGCGTCGCTATATAGATGACGTCTTTGCCTATGGCAGGGCCCGGTTGAGACTTTAATTGAATTTTTGACACTATAAACTCTGTTTGGCCTGAATTGAACTTTACCCTGAACTATCACAACAGGGAAATTAGTTTTTTGGATAGCAAAGTACTATTGGATGACCAAGGGAACCTTTCTTTAGATCTGTTTGTTAAAACAACAGATCGTAATAACCTCTTAATGTATCGAAGCTGCCATCCTAGGGCAGTGAAAAGGTCGGTCCCAATCTCACAGTTCGACCGAGTGCGTAGAATTGTTAGTGATCCTTCCACACGAACCCAACGCTTGGAAGAGATGGAGAATAAGTTCATAGACAGAGGCTATCCCAGATCACTACTACGCGATTCCCGTATACCACGAACCGTTTCCAGGTTACCCACAGGCAACCGGATTCCATTTGTCCATACATACCATCCGTTCATGTATGGTCTTCATCATAAAATACGGAAACATTGGCATGTTCTCAGTAACAGCTTCCCTGATATTCCTGAATTTCAGGTTCCATTTTTGCCTTGTTTTAGAAGACCCACTAATCTTAAAAATAAACTCGTTAGGGCCGACATTGGATCGACTCAAACTATACCCAGACAGACTTTTCTCCGTACCCAAAAGAAAGGCACATTTCCTTGTCTACATTGCGCGCAGTGTTCAAACGTCTTTAAGGGTCCTAATTTCTCACATCCCTGCACGGGCACCAATATCCAGATTAAAGGTTATTTTACCTGTAACTCAACATCAGTCATTTATGCCATTAAATGCCCATGTGGCAAAATGTATGTGGGTGAGACCACACAAGCCATAAAAGACAGAATATCCCATCACAAATCGGACATACGGTGTAAGAAAAATCATTTACCAGTCCCCTATCATTTCAACACAGCAGGACATACGATAGCGCAATTGCGATTTTTGGTTTTGGAACATGTACAATTAAACAGAAGAGGTGGAAACCTTGTTCAAAAATTACGCCGTAGAGAAGCTTTTTGGATACATCTGTTACAGACCCTGGAGCCCAGGGGCCTAAACAGGGAGTACGATATGATCGGTTTATATTAATATTACTTGCTAATTTTACATTAAGGGGAAGATTAACCCTCTGATTTATTATTTAATACCATTAGCGTGTTCCACCTCTTTCTGCATACCTATGGTGTTGTTTCCGATTTTTATTATTGTTCTGTATATATTCTATACTATATACTTTTCAAAAATGTACCGTATCATGGACATTATTTACATTGAAAATGCGATCTAAAGTGCTATATGTTCAAAAATGTTCATTATGTTCCATATATCTTCTTAATTGTGGTTTTTCTCATTTCCTAGGCGAACCAATAAATCTGCCTGTCACTGATATCTTCCTGCACATTGCTCCAGCGCTATTTTGAAGTCATCACAGAGCACGGCTAGCTTGCGTTTCACTGTGCGTCTCACCTTGTTGCACTGCCCTGAGGACACTAATGATGACCTATTTCCGGTCCAGACACTCTGTATGCGCTTCACTTGCGTTCCAGCAGACAGCCTCATGGATTCTATGTCACTTCCGGTCACATGGTAACGCCAGGAGCTTATAGCCCACATGTGCACAGTCCATTTTGAGCGCCCTACTTCACAGCAGAACTACTTTACTGCAATTCCTATATAGCGCTTCCTAACTAGAAAACTTTATGGATATGGTAAGACTTCACTTCTCACTTTTTGCCCTGCACATTACAACTCCATATGGAGGACAGTGCACTCCTATGTATAGCGTTTGATACATAGCAGCAATTTGTGTATATTTTATTCTACAGTATCCACCATTATGCCTCTTTAAACGGTCTCCTTTGCAATCTGGTAAGGCTGACATTTCTTTACCTTGCACCAGTCAGAGACTTGTTTAGCACTTTGCATTCACAATTCACTTATAACTATCGGCTTTATATCTCTATATATATTGAGTGTCAGATTCCCTGAGTGACCTGAATGATTCCACAGTATCCTTGCCTAAATATGAGCCTGTAATACTGTTTATCGTAAGCCTGTATGACTACTTATATACTATTGCCTGTATAAAATATAATACCGCCATATAGTAAACGCTTGTACCAAATGTAACACCGCCATGTAGTAAACGCCGTTTAGTGCGTCATATTTGCAGAGATGTATTCTTATAGATATGTTTAACTAGCGTATTCTTATAGATATGTATAACTAGCTTCTTCCTGTGTTTTATTTAGAATTTTTTTATTTTATTTTCTCATGTATGAAATAATACACTGACTCATAGAGATAAACTCATTTATTCTGTTTTATTATTTTTATTTTTTCCATAGTCTGAAGAAGGTCTTGTATTTTGACCGAAACGTCACATGTTGTGGATTGCTCTTCTGAAATAAAATATTTTTCTTTGTCACTATCATGAGTGCCAGGTTCATTTTTATGATATGTTAATATGGGAGTGGCACCCCTTATCGAGGCACCATCAAGAGAATACAAGGAGTGACGTGTTCACACTAGTACTACGATTGCCTATTTACACAGGGCACCCTTGTATGAGTCCATTCTTTATTTTTTTCTAGTTTTTTTCTATTTTTTTCAATTTCTTTTAATTTTTCCCAAAGGAAATTTTTCCAAAAAATTCTTTTGATTTTTTCTGTTTATTTCAATTTTGAAAGAAATGACCACTAGCGGTTTTTCCTACAGTGACACACAAGTGGCAGCTATTGTAGCCCAGGTCACTACAGCAGGCGATTTTTTACAAGTTTCAGGAAACGAATTTAAGTCTAAGGATTTTGAGCGTGAATCAAGACATCTTATCGGTTTGGAGTTACACAGCATAACTATTGCTGAATACATCAAGACTCAACGCATCCCTAGGGGCCTACGCGTTTCCTTAAGACCTACCCTTTTTCAGGATAACACTGAGTTTTGTTCAAAATTCGAACAAATACTGAACAAATGCTCTCTAGATCTTATGACTTTAACACTAGAGAACCTCAATTCTGAAATAAAAATCTGTCAAGAAAAGGTATCTACCATTGAGACTCAATTAAAAGATTCATTACCAAAAGAAGAGTTCGATAACCTCCATAAACGGACCAAAGATAACATTGAGGTCTTCAGGAAAGATACAGAAAAAAGAAAGCGTCAAAAATGTATCCGGGATACTCAGGACTACCTGAATAAGAGGGTCTACAGATGGCAGGGCTCCTCCTCCTCCTCTCGTCATTATCATCGCTTTTACAGAAACACGGGCGGCACCTCGGCTTCGAGTTCCGACAGCGACCGAGGAGACTTCAATCGATCATCTGTATTGTCTTCCTCTTCTTCCTCTTTTTTAGGCTCCAACAAGAGGTTCCAACAACGAAGAGGACGAGGCGGGGGGGCCAATGCCATAGACACCAATCGACAAGGGGCTTACACGAGGTCCCAGGTAATACCAATCTTGTAATCAATATATCTTCCAAATGTCTGAATACTACGCAGTTAAGTCTATTACAAAAAGGTCTTTCATTCTGTCCCACATACAGATTCAATTCTTTTCAATTGGATTTGGATCTCCATAGGTTCTACAGGAACATCAGATTGAAAGCGCACTTTCATGACAAACCATTTCTACCTACACCCTTAGTACATCCACCTATTAACATTAAAGATCTAAATCTAAAAGTACGTAGCAATTTTTCACCCCCGAAGACTAATCATCCTGTCGAGACATTCATCTCACTAATAGACAGAGAAGTGACGAACTATACTAAGAAAATTTCCAGAGGCGATTACACACTTAGTTCTAATCTCAGTCCTGGGGAACACTTGGCACTTAGGACACTAATGGAAGATAAGGATATTATTTTAAAACCAGCGGACAAAGGGGGTGCCACGGTCATCATGGACCGTTCCTTCTACATCAGCGAGATAGAATCACAACTTGGTAATCGTGAGATATACTTACCACTTTCCCATAATCCAACATCACAGTTGCGAGAACAGATCACTTGTGTTCTATCTAGGGCCCTAGATAACAATATCATCGATTCAAAAACATTTGAATACTTAACAAAAAGTGATCCACTTATTCCCGTTTTTTACGTGTTACCCAAGATTCATAAAAGATTAGATAGACCACCAGGATGCCCGATAGTGGCATCCACAGATTCTATACTTTCTCCATTGTCTATCCTTCTAGAAAAGGTTTTAACCCCCTTAGTTAAAACTACACCATCCTTTCTCCTAGACACAGGGTCCTTCATACAACTTATCAAAGGGATAGGGATACTCCCTCCCAATACATTACTTGTTACCTTTGATGTAAATAATTTATATACTTCTATCCTACATACAAAGGGCATTGCAGCCACTCGGAGAGTACTAGAAGGTTCTTCCTCCCTTCCTGATAGAGTTGTCACTTTTTTATTGGATCTCCTTACACTAGTTCTTACAGAGAACTTTTTCATTTTTGAAGACCAATTTTACTTGCAGATACAGGGTACCGCGATGGGGTCAAACGTAGCGCCACCCTACGCGAATTGCTACATGTCAGGTTTTGAAACTGATTTCATCTATTCCAATGATTTGTATAAAAAACACTGTCTATTATGGCGTCGCTATATAGATGACGTCTTTGCCTATGGCAGGGCCCGGTTGAGACTTTAATTGAATTTTTTGACACTATAAACTCTGTTTGGCCTGAATTGAACTTTACCCTGAACTATCACAACAGGGAAATTAGTTTTTTGGATAGCAAAGTACTATTGGATGACCAAGGGAACCTTTCTTTAGATCTGTTTGTTAAAACAACAGATCGTAATAACCTCTTAATGTATCGAAGCTGCCATCCTAGGGCAGTGAAAAGGTCGGTCCCAATCTCACAGTTCGACCGAGTGCGTAGAATTGTTAGTGATCCTTCCACACGAACCCAACGCTTGGAAGAGATGGAGAATAAGTTCATAGACAGAGGCTATCCCAGATCACTACTACGCGATTCCCGTATACCACGAACCGTTTCCAGGTTACCCACAGGCAACCGGATTCCATTTGTCCATACATACCATCCGTTCATGTATGGTCTTCATCATAAAATACGGAAACATTGGCATGTTCTCAGTAACAGCTTCCCTGATATTCCTGAATTTCAGGTTCCATTTTTGCCTTGTTTTAGAAGACCCACTAATCTTAAAAATAAACTCGTTAGGGCCGACATTGGATCGACTCAAACTATACCCAGACAGACTTTTCTCCGTACCCAAAAGAAAGGCACATTTCCTTGTCTACATTGCGCGCAGTGTTCAAACGTCTTTAAGGGTCCTAATTTCTCACATCCCTGCACGGGCACCAATATCCAGATTAAAGGTTATTTTACCTGTAACTCAACATCAGTCATTTATGCCATTAAATGCCCATGTGGCAAAATGTATGTGGGTGAGACCACACAAGCCATAAAAGACAGAATATCCCATCACAAATCGGACATACGGTGTAAGAAAAATCATTTACCAGTCCCCTATCATTTCAACACAGCAGGACATACGATAGCGCAATTGCGATTTTTGGTTTTGGAACATGTACAATTAAACAGAAGAGGTGGAAACCTTGTTCAAAAATTACGCCATAGAGAAGCTTTTTGGATACATCTGTTACAGACCCTGGAGCCCAGGGGCCTAAACAGGGAGTACGATATGATCGGTTTTATATTAATATTACTTGCTAATTTTACATTAAGGGGAAGATTAACCCTCTGATTTATTATTTAATACCATTAGCGTGTTCCACCTCTTTCTGCATACCTATGGTGTTGTTTCCGATTTTTATTATTGTTCTGTATATATTCTATACTATATACTTTTCAAAAATGTACCGTATCATGGACATTATTTACATTGAAAATGCGATCTAAAGTGCTATATGTTCAAAAATGTTCATTATGTTCCATATATCTTCTTAATTGTGGTTTTTCTCATTTCCTAGGCGAACCAATAAATCTGCCTGTCACTGATATCTTCCTGCACATTGCTACAGCGCTATTTTGAAGTCTTATCACAGAGCACGGCTAGCTTGCGTTTCACTGTGCATCTCACCTTGTTGCACTGCCCTGAGGACACTAATGATGACCTATTTCCGGTCCAGACACTCTGTATGCGCTTCACTTGCGTTCCAGCAGACAGTCTCATGAATTCCATGTCACTTCCGGTCACATGGTAACGCCAGGAGCTTATAGCCCACATGTGCACAGTCCATTTTGAGCGCCTTACCTTACAGCAGAACTACTTTACTGCAATTCCTATATAGCGCTTCCTACCTAGAAAACTTTATGGATATGGTAAGACTTCACTTCCCACTTTTTGCCCTGCACATTACAACTCTATATGGAGGACAGTGCACTCCTATGTATAGTGTTTGATACATAGCAGCAATTTGTGTATATTTTATTCCACAGTATCCACCATTATGCCTCTTTAAACGGTCTCCTTTGCAATCTGGTAAGGCTGACATTTCTTTACCTTGCACCAGTCAGAGACTTGTTTAGCACTTTGCATTCACTATTCACTTATAACTATCGGCTTTATATCTCTATATATATTGAGTGTCAGATTCCCTGAGTGACCTGAATGATTTCACAGTATCCTTGCCTAAATATGAGCCTGTAATACTGTTTATCATAAGCCTGTATGACTACCTATATACTATTGCCTGTATAAAATATAATACCGCCATATAATAAACGCTTGTACCAAATGTAACACCGCCATGTAGTAAACGCCGTTTAGTGCGTCATATTTGCAGAGATGTATTCTTATAGATATGTTTAACTAGCGTATTCTTATAGATATGTATAACTAGCTTCTTCCTGTGTTTTATTTAGAATTTTTTTATTTTATTTTCTCATGTATGAAATAATACACTGACTCATAGAGATAAACTCATTTATTCTGTTTTATTATTTTTATTTTTTCCATAGTCTGAAGAAGGTCTTGTATTTTGACCGAAACGTCACATGTTGTGGATTGCTCTTCTGAAATAAAATATTTTTTCTTTGTCACTATCATGAGTGCCAGGTTCATTTTTATGATATGTTAATATGGGAGTGGCACCCCTTATCGAGGCACCATCAAGAGAATACAAGGAGTGACGTGTTCACACTAGTACTACGATCTCCAGCCATGTCCTCATCAACACCCACACTTGTGTTAATGGAGCAATCACTGAAAAGAGGTTAGCTGGTCCTTTTAAGGCAGGGCTGCAATGATGTTGAAATGTGTTTTGGGGGGATAAAGTTCATTTTCTAGCCAAATATTGACTTTGCAAGTAATTGCTGTTAAGCTGATCACTCTTTATAACATTCTGGAGTATATGCAAATTGCCATTAGAAAAAGTGAAGCAGTAGACTTTGTAAAAATTAATATTTGTGTCATTCTCAAAACTTTTGTCCATGACTGTATGTAATATATATGTGGTATCACACAAAGTGGCCATTTCTATGGGATACCGGATATATACTGTGTTTTCATATACATGCTGTGAATTTTTATGTGGAATGTGCATTTTAAATTCATTGTGACACCTGCTGACAAGCAGCACAAAAAGGGTTAATCTTCTCCTCCCAGGCTTGATCAGGTGACTCAGCTCTGTTTTAATATGCAGAATGTTCTGGAAAAACGCCTCAGTGCACTCAGCCAATGACTGCAGCTCTACAGTCACATAGAAGGGGGCGGAGCCAAGTTCTGGGGAATAGTTTTAAATTTGAAGTGGCAGTTGGTGGTCAGACATCTTGAAAAGAGGAAGCCATTTTGTAGGTGAAGGAATTACCTACTTTCTGACTGCCGGCTTTGCTTAAAAAGGGGACTGACACGATAAGGGGAGTTAATAGTCTTCATATGAGGAAGACTACCACTGCACCTATAGGAGGAATAACTATCTCAGGGCAGAAACAGAGCACCGTGCTGAAGAAGAAAAATTCAAACTTAATAAATCCAGAGGTTACTAAGAGCTGACTGTCTGAAGGTACACAGAAATCATCAACCATGAGTGTAATCCTGTACCTCAGTTTCCTGATGTTTGTAAATAATAATTTGCCCCAATACCTTCAGTAAAAAGACTTCTGTTTTAAATCCTTATGGCTGCGTCATGACTGGGGCTCAAATGCACCAACTACTACCACCATCATCATCTTCTGCCTAGAGTCAGTTACTGAGCAAACATTGTATTGTGGAGTTTCCTTTGTGTGTGTGTAATTTGAGAAAGAAAGACTCTTCTGACAGAAAGTTTGGCCACCGCAAGATACATCATACCCTGTCAGGAGTACAACTCTCAGCCATACGCCACATATACACATATATATATATGTGTGTGACACTAACATTTATATATCTATCTATTCTATGAGTGTATACTATATGTAATCCATCTATTCTATTCTGTTGGGTCTTGCTGTGATTTTAGTGGACGCGGCCGCTGAATTGTCAGATTTTTATATTTCTATCTTTCTATCTATCATCTACTTTAAAATACCTTAGCGGCAACACAATTATTTTCCCGTACTTTTACCAAATTTTACCAACTTTTTCAGATTTTAAAAATGCTCTTGTTTCCGATCTCAAATCCGAATGTGTCATATTTGTGCCAAATTTATGTTTGGCAATTGTTTTCCAAACATATTCACTCATCTCTAGTCCTGATGTTTCCTCCATCACCGGCGCCACTATCAGAATGAATACTGCGGTGCCTGGTGACAGAAATACACTGCCAGAGAAAGTCCTGGAGGAGATATGTCAAACTGTTGGTCATCCATTCTCCTAGACAGCAGATTGAGGTAACTTGGTCATTAATACCGTTATGTTTGCATTAAAAAGCTCGAGGGGGTTCAATACTATCCTAAGAGACCTTAGAGTGTTATGCACATGTTTTCCTGGCAACTGGAGGCTTTGCAGTATTGAGGTTCCGATACAAATCAATTTTTTGGGGAAAATTTGGTGACGCTTGCAAATTCAAATTTTAAAACATCCATTCATCCCTAATAAGAACCCCTATTAAAAATTGCTCATATGATTCAATGGTAAAGTTTGTCTTTGTCTCTATTTGTTATTTGGGCAATTATAATCTCATAAAATAAACTAAATCATACTTTATATGTAGAACAACCTGTCTTTCCACAGATCATAACAATTTTATGAGCAGTTTTATGCAATCAAATATTTCCAGTTAAGTCATATGCCAGTCTTCCAAGTATTTTTTGTTACAGAGAAAATAACGATTTTTTTTATAGAATAGCCATCAAATGATTTAAGAAACAAAATTAATAAATAAGATCCTTTTGACCAAGATATTTCTCTGTATTTATTAAAGTAAAACTATGCAAAGAAGTGCATGTGCACAAGGGACATAGAGAAAAGTAACTACTTTTACTACAGTGAAGCACGTTCATTCATGGGTTGAAATTATTTTTTGTGAAGCATGAAAGTTCTCAGCAGCACATCGCCCTGTATCAGACTTGGGAAGCATTTATTGAAACACTGTTAATAATATCGGCGTCCTAAGAATGCTAGTACTATTAACAGATGTACAAAAGCGCCAGCTCCGTCATTTACTCCAGCAGGATGCAGGTTACTTCCAGCCTGTGGGCAACTGTAGGCCGGCGTCACTCAGGGAACGATGGTTGGCACAATGGCATCGCTGCATCATGCAGCTCATGTCCACTGGACTGTGGGTATACCATCATACTATATGATGCCCATCATACTGTGTTGAGGGCAATCATGCTGTGTTGAGGGCAATCATACTAATTGTGGGGCAGTGGGGGAGCATCATATTGTGTGTGGTGTTATGTTGGCCCATCATACTATGTGTGTGGGTAACCATCCTACTGTGTGGGGAGTGGGGGCTGTGGAAGGACCATCATATTATGTTTGGGGGAAACCATTTTACTGTGTGGAGGTGGTGGGGCTGTGGGATAACCATTATACTATGTTGAGGGGGCTGTGTGGTGACCATCAGAATGTGGGGGGAGCTTTAGAACCCATCATGCTGTGTGGTGGTATCATCATTCTGTGTGGGCTTTGTGAGGGGACATCACACTGTGTGTGCGGGGTGCTGTAGGGGACATCCTACTGTGTTGAGGAATGTGGGAATATCATTCTGTATTGGGATATTGTTGGGGACATCATACTCTCTGGGGCCATGGAAGGGGTATCATGGTAGGTGAGAACACTAAGGTGCTTCAATTTGGGCAAAATAACTGTGTAAGTGTCCAAAACACGTTGGTCCTAGACGCCTCTTCACAGCCTGAGAGATTAACTACACCTAAAGATAGAAAGAGGAAAGCTATCTGCCCCGGAGCAGATCCCCAAAGAACAAAGGAAGCCCCCAAACATGTAATGGCGGTTAGACAAGAGGAAATGCAGACACAGACAGAAAATAGTATGAGCAAATGCTGGGGCCCAATCTGCCTAGACAGAAAAGGATAGAAAGGATACTCACTGCAATCCAAAAAAACCCTAAAAAATGCCAACGCTACTGATTGCAAAAACACCTGAGATCACACGACCTCTACCACCTAAATCAGTTCTCTGGTGTAACAAAACTAAGCCGCAGCCACTGAAAAAACTGGAAAAGGCAAATGAACAAATAACAGTGGCTCCAGCGGAACTGAGAGGAGCCCAAGCCCCCCGGGGGGGAACCTGGCTAACCTCACAGAAATGCAGAGAAATATGCAAATGGTAAGCACAAAAACAAAAAACAGAAAATATCTTATCTGAAAGCAGAAGAAGAGGCAAGACTCAGCAAGCTTCCAAGTGAAACAGGAACCACAGTTGAGACAAGAAAAATTGATCACCGGCAACCATGATGGGAGGGAACCTCCCTTATATCAAGTCAGTCTGTGACTCCTGATTGCCAATCCTCATTGAATGGTTCAGTACTGTTTGTAACCACCAGAGGGAGCTTCTGCTCAGAATTCATTTCCAAAACATTCACAACAGGCATTATTAAAAAGAAGCACATTGGGGTATAGTTATCCTTGTAGAGGAAGCACAAGGGGCATTATTATTGTAAGTGGTCAAGGGGTATTATAAGAAGGCACAGGGGAAAAAGGGAAACCTATTTTTATAGGACGAGGTATAACTATAAGGAAACACGGGAGCATTATTACAGTGCAGGACACGGATTACAGGAAAGATGTATATCTTTGTACCGTGTTAGCCAGTAGATAGAAAAATGTTTAGAATTGAGAGTCCTCAGTGGTTGATACCTTTTAATGGCTAACTGAAAAGATGGTCTCTGATGGTCGGGCACAGATTAGGCATTCTAACTGTGTGATTCTGGTTATAACACTATATGGTTTGAATATGTGTGGGGGATTGTGAGGAGGGTCCTGGAAGAGCAGAAAACCAAAGATTGCAGGGATGAGCTATGGATGGAAGCAGTGGCCATGTTGGTCTGGCCAAATGAGAATGAAAATAGAAAATGAATGACTTTAGTCATTGAGAACATCACTGGTGAGTATCTGTACAGTATATTCAGTACATATATGGTCTGCGGAGCACTGGTGCAGAGCAGATATTTACATTACATGGTCACTGTATGATGTTAATATTAGTCCTATGATAGTAGTTTTGGTTAATGATAAGTATGGCAGTATTATCACTACTGAATATTCTGGTAACATTATTTTTCTGGTGGTGTTTGTCTGCGTTTCCATGATGAGCTTTTGATGAGTTATTGATGTGCAGATTTTCTGCAACATTTCTATACCAATTAGGTAAATGAAACTACTTTTTATTGTATTTTTAGCACATTTTTGATATGTCATGTTTTTAATAAAGCTGCTTTGTTTTTTATACCTCTTGGTATTTGGCTTTGACAATAGTTTATTGATACAATCATGTGTGCATTACATATGTTTTTTACCTGTGGATTTTCTATTCCACATTTAATGCAATTCTTATTGTGAAAATCCGCACATAAACCTCAGAGTACCGGTAAGAGAAATTGAAATTTTGCAGATTTATGCAGGTCAGCATAAAAAAAGCACAGTGGGCATGAGATTTCTATAAATTTTATCCACTTTTTTGGAACTGTAAGATGCTTTGTGTTTTATGCAACAAAAATATGCAGCATCAAAACTTAGCAAATATTCATTGTGAGAATCACAGAATCACAGAAGGTCATTCCTCGAAAAAGGGATATGTATTGTTGCACTTACACAGTCCCTACTCAATCCCTTAGTGTCCTTAAACACTAGGTCATCCCTTCCATTGTCCTTAAAAATGTCCTTGCACAGTATAATGACTCCACATAGAATCATGTTTCCACATTACTTCACCTACATAGTATGATGGCCCCACAAATCTTAAACACTTACAATATTATGGTCATCACAGCCCCCACACAGTATGATGTCCACCATAGGCCCTCACAAGGTATTGTCCCACACAGCCTCACATACAGTATGATGTCTCCCACAGCCCCCCAACAGTATGATGGTAAAGCTCCTTATACATAGTATTGTCCCCCACAGCCCCCATATTGTATGATGTTACCTACAGATCCTATCACAATAGTATACCCTACAGCTCTCCAACCATTATGATGTTCCTCACAACTGTCCATACAGTATTATGTCCCCCTTAACCCCTATACAGTATGAAGCCCCCATCATGTGGCTATTAGGTGCAATAATATATGAAAAATAATAAAAACTCACCAAATCCAGGCTGTCCATCACAGCCTCAATTTCCTTTTCTATCTTGTCTTGCAGAGAGCTGGCATTGGTGGCGCAATGCAGTTATGTCATCACACCACCCAACATCTCCGGCGTGGCTATTTCGTTCCTGTGTCCTGCTGAAGTAAGTGATGGAGCAGAGGGCTGGTGACACCCTGCTCCTGTTCAGCTGCTAACTGTATCAGTGTCCTGAGGATAATGTTAATAGTGTTGCAACCAATGTGGCCCATTGCTGGAATAGCTGATCTGGCATTATCACCAGCTTTAGGCCTCCTTCACACTGTCACAACTCTGTTGTCAGGTGACCCAGGACCAGGGGCTCCGTCCCTGTCCTTAACGCTAGGGGGCACCCAGCTTGCCCTGTTCCCTGGGTTACTTCTGAAGGTGAAGATGGTGGGGCCACGTAACTTCTCCTGAATCCCCCCTGCATCTGTAGCCATCTCCAATCCAGGGAAGAGGATAGTCTTAGTGCAGTGTATTACACCAACCAGACGAACAAGCTAACATGAACAGGGGAAACGGAAAATACCAGACATAAACATATTCACTCACATATAACAGAGGAATGCACCGGGGAGTGGAGGATGGGGTAAAACCAAAGTAGGGGAAGGAAATGGAATTATCACACTCACTAAACTAAACAACAGTCACAGGTAAACCCTTCAAATTCCTACTAATGTGTCAGTCAGGACCCAGATTACATAGGGAATAGGAGTGGCTAACTGTGCTAAGCTGAGAACTCTAGTTCCCAGAGATCTCAATATGGCCAATTAACCCCTATACTGCCAAAAGAAATTGACACCGTTTAAAAGAAGGTGAAGAGCTTCTTTTCAGCGCAGGAGTAGGAGCAATCAGACGCTGCAGTCTTCTGGCTCCTGTCGTGGTAACCCCTTGACACACGTCAGTGTCTCCAGTATATGTGGTGATATTTCCCCTTAGAGACCCATTCAAATCTATTTGTCTGCACACATGACAGTGTGTTTCCACAAATGGTGTGTTCATGTGCAGAACATGTGCAACATGTTGACATATCTGTTTTTGCCTGCAACATGGTTCTGCACACATGAACACTAATCAAACGTCAGTGTGTCATCAGTGTGACATGTTTGTACGCCTGGGAAAAAAAGCAGTACAGCTATAAATAGCAGCTCACAACTGTTTGCTTAGCATTTACTTGTCAGTAAAGGGGGACCAAGAAATGATGTGGAGTCCACCCCATTATTACTAACCAGCAAAGGCTAAACAGACAGATGCAGGTTGATATTAATAGGCTGGGAATAGATCTTGGATATAGGCCCCCTCCCAGACTAAGAACATCAGCTGTTATGTTTTGGTAGCTGAGGAGAGCAGGCAAAAACGGCAATACACCAGAGAGGTTGGGATCTACTGGATTGCAGTACCCTGACTAACCACCACAACTAAAGGCAGCCGTGGAGCGTTCCTACGTTGGTCCTAGACGCCTCGTCACAGCCTGAGAGGCTAACTACACCTAAAGATAGAAAGAGGAAAGCTATCTGCCCCGGAGCAGATCCCCAAAGAACATAGGAAGCCCCCAAACATGTAATGGCGGTTAGACAAGAGGAAATACAGACACAGACAGAAAATAGTATGAGCAAACGCTGGGGCCCAATCTACCTGGACAGAAAAGGATAGGAAGGATACTTACTGCAATCCAAAAAAAACCCTAAAAAAAAAACAACGCTATTAATTGCAAAAACACCTGAGATCACACGACCTCTACCACCTAAATTAGTTCTTAAGTGTAACAAAACTAAGCCGCAGCCACAGAAAAAACTGGAAGAGGCAAATGAACAAACAACAGTGGCTCCAGAGGAACCGAGAGGCGCCCAAGCCCCCCGAGGAGGGGAACCTGGCCAACCTCACAGAAATGCAGAGAAACCTGCAAATGGCAAGCACAAAAACAAAAAACAGAAAATATCTTATCTGAGAGCAGGAGAAGAGGCAAGACTCAGCAAGCTTCCAAGTGAACCAGGAAACAACGTTGAGACAAGAACAATTGATCACCGGCAACCATGATGGGGGGAAACCTCCCTTATATCCAGCCAGTCCGTGATTCCTGATTGCCAATCCTCATTGAATGGTTCAGTACCGTTTGTAACCATCAGAGGGAGCTTCTGCTCAGAATTAATTTCTAAAACATTCATAACAATCAGCCCTCAGCCGCCCCAGAAATGGCGCTTCCATAAGATGTGCCAAATGTGGTGCTTAACCTCAGCTCTTCCCACTTGCCCTGGTGCTGGGCAAGTGGGGTAATACTTTTGGGGTTGATGTCAGCTGTTTTATGTCGGCTGACATCAAGCATAGGGGTTAGTAATGAAGAGGTGTTTCTCAGATACCCCCATTATTAACCTCATAGTCAAAAGTAATAAAGAGACAGGCAGAGAAAAGTCTTTTAATTGAAAAAAACACTCCCAAACAATAACCCTCTTTTACCCATTTATCAATCAAAAAATAGAAAATCCAAGTAATCCTTACCTGTCTGCCAATAATTCATAATGTTGATATCCCACGACAACCCAGATGGTTTGCTGAATGGTCACATCAGTAATGTGACTGCTCACCATGCCAGACGGAACACACTGAGCTGAGCACGAGAAAGCTGCTTAAGTGACAAGTGGTGATGTCATTAAGGTTACCTACCGCCAGTCACAGGCAGCAGTTCTCAAGCTCAGCTCAGTGTGTTATGGCTGGTGCAGTGAGTGGTTGCATTACTGATGTCATCGCTCAGCAAACCATCCGGATCATCGTGGGTCATCAGCCTTATGGATTATCGGCAGACAGCTGAAGATTACTTTGATTTTTTATATTTTTATTTTTTACTTAATAAATGGAAAAAAGAGGGTTATTGTGGGGGAGAGGTTTTTTTCAATTAAAAGACTTTTCTCTGCGTATGTCTTTGTTGCTTTTGACTATGGGGTTAGCAATGGTGGTGTCTGATAGACACCTCTCCATTACTAACCCCTGAGTTTGATGTAATCGAACATAAAACAGTTGACATCAACCTCAAAACTATTACCTCACTTATCATTGCACTAAGGCAAGTGGGAGTCTTAGCCAAGGCTAAGAACCACATTTGGAACATCTAATGGATGCACAATTTCTGGGGCAGCTCAAGGCTGATGTTCTTAGTCTGGCAGGAGGCCCATATCCATGGCCATTTACCAGTCTTTTAATATCAGAAAACAGCTGTCTGTTTAGCCTTTGCTAATTAGTTATAATAGGGGGGACCCCACATTATTTTTTGTGGGGTCCTCCTTTACTAACCAGTAAAGGCTAATCAAACAGCTGTTATTATTGGGTTAGGAACGTTTATCGCTAAGGTTTATGGCTATGGTTTATGGCATTCCAGAATATTAACACCAGCCCCCAGTTGTCTACTTTCCCTCAGCTTTTTAGGAAAATGAAGGGGGACCCCACAACACTTTTTTTTTTAAATTTAATATGCTTTATATACACAGACAATGGGTGCTGACTCCAACTCTCATCATTGTTGCCTGGTCGTGCTGATCGCAGGGAGACCAGGCGACAGTGATGAGAACTAGATTCAGCATCTGGCACCTGGAAACAGTACAGCTTTTTCCCAGGCACCAGTAAGTGTCACATTGATGCAGCACATGGATGGCACATAAATGCCACACGAATGTTACACACGGACACGGATAGCACCTGTACTGTTTTTTTCAGTAACGGAAATATCATGATGTGTGAAGGATGCCTTAGTCTTCAGCCTGTGACTTAGAAAGTATGAACACTTCACTCATACTCTTGGGCATGCACATCTTTACTGGCTGGGGTGTCACATGTCTGGAGACAGTCAGCTTCAGTCCACTCCACAGTTCTCGTCACAGCACTTTGTTTTCTTGATCCTGCTATATCCCCTAATGGACCTTTATATAACAAAGGTAAATGAGGTGGGAAGAAACATATCATAGAATGTTAAGTTGGAAGGGACCTCCAGGGTCATAGAATCATAGAATGTTAGAGTTAGAAGGGACCTCAAGGGTCATCGTGTCCAAATTCCTGCTCAATGCAGCGCAGGATTCACTAAACCATCTCAGACAGATGTTTGTCCAGCCTCTGTTTAAAAACTTCCATTGAAGGTGAACTCACCATCTGAACCTGTTACACTCATTGATCACCCTCACTGTCAAAAAGTTTTTTCTAATACCTAATCTGTATCTTTTCCTTTTCAGTTTAGTTCCATTGCTTCTAGTGTTTATATGTGCAATTGAGAATAACTGTTGACTCATGTGCAATCTGTGATATATTAGTGTAAGCAGGTTGCGTGATCCAGTGACGCACAAGAGGCAGAGCAAGGGTTAACAATTTAATTTAACAATGGGATACTCCACGCAGGGAGACAAACAGTTAAATGCGGGAATAAACAGTTAAATTTTAAAGGATATGCACAGTTAATAAACAATGAACAATATGATGGCAGTTCTTTCAAACACTTATCGTGTTAGGCTGGAGTCACACTGGCGACAAAATCAGACGACTGCAATGCGATGAAATATCGCATTGCAGTCGGACCTATGTTAATCTATGGAGCAGCTCCCAGTATCAGATTATTTGTGGTCCGTTTTAAACGTCCGAGTGCAATCGCAGCATGCTGCGATTGTCACCGATTGTGGGTCGACTATCGCCAATGCAAGTCTATGGGAGCGATCAAAAATCGGATTACAAACGGACCACACTGTGTGACTTGCGATTAAATCGCATCGGTGTCCTTTAGAAAAGCCGGCAATTCATCCCCGGCTATACTGTAAAATCACACTGACAGCTTTAATAAAGAATCAAATCAATACATATCCACACATAGAATCCACATATATATATATATATATATATATATATATATATGTCATTGTGACATATATATATATACATATATTTATAGTTGTTACACTTCTACATACTGTAATAGCCGCTAATTCAATTGCCGGCTTCAGTGAAATCACAGAAGCCGACATGAAATGATACATTGTTTCCACACAGTTAACCATGTAATTTCATGTATTTTTATATATGTTTGAAACATACAATTACATGAGTATATGTGTGCTAAATTTCAGACATGTAGGGGTTAATTAAAGGTGTAAATTCGTTGAAAAAAAATGCGTGGGCTCCCGCTGTATTTTCTCCACCAGACAGACAAAGCAAGCGAGTGGGGGCAGATAATAATAGCCTAGGGAGGGTACATTTTTTTTGTGCCCCCCCTGGCTACTAACATCTGCCCCCAAACACCCCAGAAAGGGCAAATCTATAATTAGATTCGCCCTTTCTGGCACTTTGTCCGTCTATTCCCATTGCCCTGTAGCGGTGGCGAATGGGTTAATCTCACCTTAATGTCACCTTAGTATTGAAAGGTGACCTTAAGGTAGGTTAATAATTGAGAGCTGTCAATTAGACAACTATCAATTATTAATCCTACTGTAGTAAATTAAAAAAACACAGACACATTAATTAAAAATTATTTTAATGAAATAAAAACACCTTTTTTTGACCATATTTTATTTTACACTTAATCCGTGCGAAGCCATTGATCTCCTAAAATAAAGAAAAAAAAATAAAACAACATTATTCTTACCTATTCCGCCGATCTGTCACGTCCCACGCTGTAATCCTTCACAAAGGGTTAACTAGCTTTGAGCCAAGCAGTGCAAGTAATCCTGCATGCTCAGCTCAAAGCTCCTGAATGAATAAGTTCCTCTCCTGGCGACAGGAGAGGATCTGTTTCATGAATGAAGCTTAATTGATTGTGTCCACTTTCCCTTTAGGTCAGGTCACTAAAGTTAAATTGCCAATAAATCAATTAAGCTCCATTCATGAATCTATTCCTCTCCTTTCTGTGGTAGAGGAACTTATTCATTCATGGGGTTACAGCTAGGAGACAGAATTATCTCCCTGCTAACTGTAACCTCTTAACCCTTTCTGATGGATTACAGCGTGGGACCTGACTGTACATCGGATTGGTAAGAATAATTTTGCTTTTTTATTTTATTTTTATTACAGTAAATGGTTTTAGCAGGAAAATAAAATATTGTCAAAAACTGTGTGATTATTTCATTAAACTTATTTTTTATTAAACTGTGTGTGTTTGATTTTTCTTTCATACAATAGGATTAATAATTGATAGTTGTCTAATTGACAGCTATCAATTATTAACCTGCCTTAAGGTCACCTTTCAATACTAAGGTGACATTAACGCCAGATTATTAACCCATTCGCCACCGCTACAGGGCAATGGGAATAGACGGGCAAAGTGCCAGAAAGGGCGAATCTAATTATAGATTTGCCCTTTCTGGGGTGTCTGGGGGCAGATGTTAGTAGCCAGGGGGGGCACAAAAAAAATGTACCCTCCCTAGGCTATTATTATCTGCCCCACTCGCTTGCTTTGTCTGTCTGGTGGAGAAAATACAGCGGGAGCCCACGCATTTTTTTTCAACGAATTTACACCTTTAATTAACCCCTACATGTCTGAAATTTAGCACACATATACTCATGTAATTGTATGTTTCAAACATATATAAAAATACATGAAATTACATGGTTAAATGTGTGGAAACAATGTATCATTTCATGTCGGCTTCTGTGATTTCACTGAAGCCGGCAATTGAATTAGCGGCTATAACAGTATGTAGAAGTGTAAGAACTATAAATATATGTATATTATATATGTCACAATGACATATATATATATATATGTGCTCTATGTGTATATATCTATTCTTTCTTTTGGCATTTAAATACTATTCTTTTGGATCCATTATATGTCAGTTTTGCAAGCCTGCGAGAAAATCTCGCAAGTCGGATGAAAATCGGATGTTACAAGGTACACACACATGCGATTAAATCGCATCTTTGAAGGAAAATCGGATGCCAGAAGGATGTGTGATGTTTTTATTTTGATCCGATTGTCGACAGTCTAAAACGGACCGATTTTTTGTGGTTGTGTGTGACTCCAGCCTTAGAGGTTTCTCAGGCTGTAGATGATGCTTGGAAGTCAGTAGCACCAACAAAGGCTGGCTTGGTGCTTGTCCAACGAGGTCCAATGCAAACAAGGCCGCAGTAGTGTCAGGGTCCTGGTCGAGCGGCGTGGCACTGTCCGGCAACGAGGGCAGCAGTGAACAGTCCTGTACACTGCCCTGACTCTTAGGCTTATGTGCTGCACTCAGCTGAACAGGGCTCCTGGCTCTCTCCCTGTTACTGCGGTGGGCTCCAGCAGCGTGCTGGTGTCGGGTTGGCCGCGCTTCATTATGGCCCGCTGTGCATGCACCTTACCTCTGTCAATGCCGTCGGGAAACTCCCTGATGCTGCGTTCCCTTTCACTTTTAACCTAGCCCCTGGCTTCCAGGTCAGGGCACCTGTCCGGGCCTTTTTGTCTTCTCCCGACAACATGGATTGCAGCCTCGACAGTTCCGGATCCGGTTTAGTACAGATACCCACAATCTGGTCTTCTTCCTTACACTCCCCCTCTCCTTTAGCTTGCCATTCCATGGGCGAGAGTTCTTGCAGTAGGCGTTGGCACTCTTCCATTTCTTGGGCAATCCGTTGCCAAATAAACTGATCCTGTTCATAACGATTAGGGGGCCTTCCAGCGGTCGTCCTTTCAGTGCGGCGTAGGTCAGGTTGAGTGGTGGAGTCAGGTTGGATAGTGGAAGGCGGGGGTGCACCTGGTTCCGATGGAACAGCCATTTCTGGAGTTTCTGGCCGACATATTTCCCCTGGACTAGCAGCCGTGAGCTTTCTAAGTCTGAGGACGATGCAACTGGTTCTTCCTTATCGTAGTCAAAAGTCAGAGGGCTAGGCGCCTCGATGACGTCCAACTCTCTCTCCTTCTCAGGGTCCCAGGAATGGCAGGGGCACAACAATTGTTTTACACTCAGACCAATTCAGCCACATACTCGGGCCAATGGACTTTCTGATCTTCCTCCAATGTTCTCAGCATCTGAATCAGTGTCCGGTTAAAGCGTTCACAGGCTCCATTCCCTTGGGGATGATGGGGTGTAGTTCTTGACTTCTCAATTTGGCATGGACGTTGTAACTCTTCCATCACTTGGCCTTGGAAACAGTGCCTTGGTCTGAATGAATTCGCTTTGGGCAACTGTACACCTGGATGAAGTCTCGACAGGGAGCCAGTGCAGCTGACTCAGCAGTCTGATCTCGGGTCTGAGTAACCACAGCAAACTTGGTGAAATGGTCGGTCATCACTAGACAATGTTCATAGCCAAGATGAGCGGGATCCACAAATAGTTGATCATCAGCAATTCTAAGGGAGCAGAGGTCACTATGGTCTGGGTGGGAGCTCTCTGTTCCAGAGGTTTAGCCAATTCGCAGCTTCTGCATCGCTGACAGACCTTCTCTATTGCAGTCTTCAAGTGAGGGTGATAAACCAACTTCTGTGGTCACTGGAACATCTTCTCCGGACCGAAGTCAGCCCCCCTCTCATGGGCCTCCGTGGCCATTATATCGATCAACTTCTCGGGGAGTACCACTGCACTTTTCAATACAGCAAGCCATCTTTCAATTGGAGTCTTTCCTATTGTCTGAGAATCTGCAGAGCACTTGGGGACAGGGCACCTCTTTCATCTCAGCTGGAGAGCCGCTTCAAAGCTACCCACTGTCTCAGTTAAGGAAGTTCCTTATCTTCCTGCTGCAGCTGCACCCAGTCATCTTGAGGTCATCCCAGCACCTGTTCTCCGGACATCTCACCGATCTGTCCCTGCGTCGCCGCCAGAGACCTGGCGAAGTCCCGGAAACCACGAATTTCTTCTGCCTCCAACTCTTTGTCCCGAGCACGATCTGGGCGCTCATGAGTCACTCTAGATAGAGCATTTGCATGTGTATTTTCAGCTTCTTTCCGATAGGCGATCTTGTACCAGTGTTTCGCCATGTGGGCCATCCATCTCTGTTTGGCTGGTCTTGCTCAGCCATGGGCACTTGCAAGATCTAGTGATGAGTAGTACTTAGCTTTTCCCAGCTTAGCTGTGGTAGAGGATAAGAGTCCCGGACTGCGCAGGCATTTAGTCGCCGGTAGTCCCTGCAAAAACGCAGGGTTCCATCCTTTTTCCGAACTAGAATGATAGGGGCTGCCCACGTGCTCTGGCTCTCCCGGATGACTCCACTCTGCAGCATTTCCTTCACCTCCAGGTACATCTGGGGCGGAATCTGGCAGTATATCTCCCGGATTGGGGTGGCTCTTTCCGTGGGTAGCTTGTGAGTGATAGCAGTAGTGCACCTGAAGTCTTCCTCATGACAGGAGAAGACATCCTGGTAACGCCCAGCATGGCTTCCACAGTTCGGACCGCATCTGTTTCAAGATCTGGCGCCCTTCTCTGGTACTTCCAGGTGGATGCTCTGGGGCCATGGTGACAGCTACAGTCCACAAATCTCCCTGTTTCAAAGCTAAATGAACGGTCTCTGGTGGCACCCGTTCTTCCGGCACACCCAGCACCTGTGCCACTTCACTTCTGGATGAGAGGGTCAAATTGTCTTCCCCTAGGTTGACACACTGCACCACTAAGCTACCGTCACGAACAGTGGCCAATGTCCAAGCAACGAGGAGTGGCGGGGGTATCTGGTCCACTGCGGTTGGTTTAATCTGGACTTCCACCCTTTCAAGCGGCGTGCAGGCTCATATGGGTAGCGTGAGCACCGTCTGACCAGGCAGTAGAACGAGCTTGGTAGCAGTGGGGACTACCGCCTTTCTTAGGATCTTCCCGTCACTTGACGTCTCTTGCGCCCGAGCAACTCGAATCAGTTGCTGGGACACCTTCTTTTGGTGGTCCGGGGGCTCCACCGGTCCAGAAAGGCATCTGGTGGTTCACTGATCAGAAGGGTTCTGAGTTCATTCAGCACATTCATCCCCAGGGCAACTGAAGGGCCGTCACCAGGGTCGCCGGCAAGCAACACTATTCCTTTTCAGCCTACATCTTTGCCACATACAGTGACTTGCATCCAGACCACTCCTGCGACCAGGATGGGCAATTGGTGGCCGCCTTCAACATAGTTACTGGGCCCCATTCGGATCGTGTGGCCACAGAGAAATGACATCTGAAGTATGCTTCGGGCATGGTCATGAACCTGGGAACCGGTGTCAACTAAGCAGCGAAATTCTTGGCCGTCTATTTCGGCCCATATGAGAGGGCTCAGGGAAACTAAACTTTTGGGACTACTTTCTCTCCTTCTTGGCTGTTCAGGCTCCGATTGTCGCCCTGCAGCCAAAGAGCCCACTAGTTTAACGGCTGCCTTTTGAGCGGCCTTCCATGCTTCATGCACCCTCGGGCATAGTCTCCAATGTCTCCACATCTGAAGCAGATCACCTGTCTCTCTGTCTTAGGCTGTCTCGTATCCTGACTAGGTGCAAAAGGCAAGCGGGACTCGGGCTAGTCCTGTCTCTGAAAGGATCTGGGGCCACCGGAGGGGTTCTTCTGAAGTCAGACCACTCTTCCTGCATTCCCTGTATCTCCTTCCAGATCTCTCCTACACATCCTGGTTCAGCTTCAGGTGAAGGGGGTACCTCCCCACTCCAGACCTTCCCTGCTGAGGCTGCAGTCCCCAGCTCTTGCTCGCGCGTGCGCTTCTGCCCCGATTTCTAGGAAGGACATTTGAGGATTAATGTGCAAGCACTCTCGCAGGGCCTGCTTAAGCAATGGGCTTCTAAGACCGGCTATTAGTTGGTCTCTTACTATCATGTCAGGAGACCCCACACCCACATCATCCCGCTTGGTGATTGCTGCATGAATCTCTTGCAAAACATTCATATATTGGGTCACGGACTCCCCTTCACTCTGTACATGGCTGAACAGGCGCATGCGCAATTCCCCAATATCCGTGGGGTCCCCATGCATCTCCTCTAGAATTTGCAGAACCTTGGTAAAGGTGTAACGCTCGTGGGGGGCAGAAACATCACAGAACATCTGGCTTCCCCATCCAGGGCCATCACAGCAATCTCTGCCTGCATAGTGGGTGTCATGCGGTGCATTCTCAGCATTCCCTTGACTCGCTCGGTCCAGTTCCACAGGAGTGAATTGCTCCCTGTGAATTTCGGGAGATTGCTGAGCATCGCCCCCAATGGTAAGCTGGCCCTTGGGCACCCATGGCCGCTTGGTCTGCTGTCTCTGCGCTTATAGACTGCATCCTGCTATGCCAAGTGTAAGCAGGTTGCAGGACGCAGTCACGCAAGAGAGGCAGCGCAAGGGTTAACAATTTAATTTAACAATGGGATACTCCACATCGGGAGACAGTTAAATGAGGGAATAAACAGTTATATTGTAAAAGATATGACAGAGTTAATAAACAATGAACAATATAACGGCAGTTCTTTCAAACACTTATCGTGTCAGAGGTTTCTCAGGCTGTAGATGATGCTTGGAAGTCAGTAGCGCCAACAACGGCTGGCACGTTGCTTGTCCAACGAGGTCCTGCAGGCAACGGTGGTCCGTCTTCTGGCGGCAGCGGTCGGTCTCTGGCACCTTCCACTGAGCCCCTAGTCCATAAGTGGATGCGGCCAACGCAAACAAGGCCGCAGTAGTGTCAGGGTCCTGGTCGAGCGGCATGGCAATGTCCGGCAAGGAGGGCAGCAGTGAACAGTCCTGTACACTGCCCTGGCTCTTAGGCTTATGTACAGTGCTCAGTTGAACAAGGCTCCAATTTTTTTTAAATTATTTAAATAAATAGTTTAAAAAATGGCGTGGTTCCCCCCACTTTAAAATGTCATGGACTTTGCCCCCCCAGCCTAAAAATAACAGCTCGCAGCTGCGTCGAAAAGGTGCATCTATTAGATGTGCCAATTATAGCGCTTTGCCCGATTCTTCCCACTTACGCTGTAGCGGTCGCAAGTGGGGTTCATATTTGTTGGATTGATGTCATCTTTGTTTTGTCAGGTGTAGTGTTGAGCGATACTGCTCGATATCTAAAAATATCGGATCGGAATGGTATCGCCGATATCACTAAATATCGTCGATATCCGATTCCGATACCGGAAGTCCCATGTAAGTCTATGGGAACAAAATATCGCAACTAAAAAAACACTTTCTTTCCTTGTAAACACAAAATATACACACTTAGAATACATATATATATATATATATATATATATACATGTCATTGTGACATATATATGTGTCCTGTGTGCCTTAATTGAACTGTTTTTTTGCTTGAGAATTGCAAAAATCATCATAGACTGTATTTGCCATTTTTCCGTCATATCTGCGCCACGAGGCACAGGTGAAGAATAAGGGGGTGCTTTCGTGGGCGTACACTCACTCCGTGGCGCGAAAACGATGTCCGCACACTCTAAATGTTACTGCAATGTAAGATCGTGCCCCACAGCTCTGGAGTTCCGCCTCCTCATCCTCCTCAGTGGGGTAAATGAACGCGAAGGTCCCGCCTCCCTACAAAAGATGTCGCCTCTCCTGATGCTAATGACACATGTGACTTTGCTGAGATGGCGAATGGACGTGAGCAGAAGTGGGAAGGGATGGAGGAGTCAGAGCTCTCCCCCTACGGAAGCGACCCGATCGCCACGGAGCCACCGTTTGGCACCCGGCCTGGAAACCCTCCTACGCTGGAAGAAGCGGAGGATACCCTGAGAGACTAGGCCCGGCACCGGGAGGAGGTCGCCAGGATGGAAGCGAGTTGGCGGGCCCTAAAACTACAATTGGAGCGGCGCCAATCCCTCTTACCCCCTGAAGTGTCTGTACCGGAAGGTGAGGCACCCGTTCCAGTACAGAAGGCCGTGCGGGCATCCCAGCCCTTGCAATCTGAACCGGTTGCCAGTATCTCAGTGGAGGCACCCGTTCCAGTACAGAAGGCCGTGCGGGCATCCCAGCCCTTGCAATCTGAACCGGTTGTCAGTATCTCAGTGGAGGCACCCGTTCCAGTACAGAAGGCCGTGCGGGCATCCCAGCCCTTGCAATCTGAACCGGTTGCCAGTATCACAGTGTCTGCCCCCGTCGCTGAGGCAGAAGAAGCGACACCCGTCCTCATGGAGGAGGCCGCGCAGGCACCAGAGCACTACCTGCCTGTACCAGAGCCCCGACCGTCATCTGTTCCAGAGCCGGCTGCTTCCGCCACAGGTGAGCGCCGCCAGGACTGGGGGGCGCCAGGAGAGCTGCCGCAAACCGGACATCGTAAGCTGGCATTTGATGGTGGAGACATGGAGCAGCTGGTGGAGGAGAATTACAACCGGCGTCAGGAGGAAGAGTGGAGACGTCGGGAGCAGGAAGCAGAGCGACAAAGGGAGCAGCGAGAATCCCAAAAGCTTCGGCAACGTCACCTGGAGAAGGACCTGGCAGAGAAGGCACGTATGAGAAAGGATAAAAGTATGGTGAGGGAGCCGCGGCGTAAGGGTGCAGTACGGAACTTTAAGTTAAAAGGTGGTTGGGGCTTCATCCAGGAGCCTGGACTTTATTTAGAAGTTTTTGTAACCCGGCGGGACGTGGAGGTTCACCTCCCAGAAGGACACCCGGGGAGGGACCTGTTGCCAGGAGACTTGGTGACTTACACCCGACACTGGGATTACAATGGATGGTACGCCCTAAATGTTACCAGTTGCGACCCCTACTCCCCAGAGTGTCAGGAAACTGACAGACCCTACGAGCCTTCAGCCTCCCCCAGGCCTCTGCACAAGTGCCCACCCCACGCCGTAAATCTCCCCAGCCTCCCTCAGTGGTCTCCTCAGCAGCCCCAGCTATGGACATGATAATGATAGCTGGCCCGTACCCGGCGCCTGTTAGGCCCCCTGGGGTTCGTACAGTCCGGGACATAGGGTTCCAGACCCGGAGGGAGACGAAAGAGGTGGCCACACAGACCCAGATAGCGGGTCACGACGTCACTGTACACGCCACACGACGTCATCAGGTCTGGGTGGACCCTCCTGTCACGGATGTTTGGCAAGCTCCACAACAGTACCAGGTGGTACCTGGAAGAGGCCAGCCAAAGAAGTCTAAATAACCCGGACAGGGTCTCTGTATGTAAATAGTTAAATTATTGATGTACCCGGACGGGTGAATGTTCATAAAAAGAAGTTTATTGTTGCCTTAATATACCCATGTTGGGTAATGGTTTGATGTACCCGGACGGGTGAATGTTCAGAAGAACAAGTTTATTGTTGCCTTAATATACCCAGGTTGGGTAATGGTGTTTCACTGTAATGAAAATGTTCAACTTTGAAGCCATGAACTGTAGTGGCTCACAAATTTTTCTGTAAATAGTTGGCACTTCGGTGCTCCATTTTGGTTTTACAAAAAACTTTACTGTGCACTATTTTCAACTACCTCAGAAACTAAAAACCCGTTTGGTGTGGCCGAAAGTGAGGTCTGCTCAAGGAAAGTCTTGCAGCCCACCCAAGACCACAGTTGGAGGTTTGGAGCGGGTCCTCCACAAGCACAAGTAAAGGACACTGTGAAGTTACCCCGGTGGGGTTGTAGTCCTAAGAAGTCTCCACGAACTTCGGCACTAATGCTATTTGCACTTTTGTTGAATATGTATTTATTAACACACATGTATAACACATATCAAGGGTATCAACAGTAACAAAACATGTCACATAATATAAGCCATTTGCACTTTTGTAATGTTATTATTAAAAATTTTATTATGCAACGTTTAACTTGAAGTGTTTCCTGCTTTCTTACTACGTCGCATAGTCCAGTCTGCTACATCACTTTGCACCATTGCTCTATCTCACATCTATCTGCCCTGGAAGGATAGCGTGTTACCTGTAGAAGACTTTTCACCTACCTGCACTACACCATCCCTTCCAGAGGACCTGCACAGCAGCGCTGGACACCCTGACCAGGTACTACAGGTGGCGTCACGACAAACTACACGAACATTCTATCATCCCCTGGAAATATCCCACATTCCAGTGATCGCCCAGGTCACGGACCGAGCTGTGCTACTCGTGACATCCCCCATAGAAGTCGACGTGATTGGTGCCGAGTACCCCAAAACCCCTGTCTCTGTGCGACTCAACTTCCCTCACTGTGCTGGCACTTTACATTTACAATGCCTCTGGGTTTTTTTTTTGGGGGGTGGGGAACATTCAGACTTTTGCTATGGGGCCCCATGATTTATATGTACGCCCCTGCTGCTGAGGAATGGTATTTAAGGCTGTTAAGGAGCCAACATACATGGACCTTGCCAGCCTGATAATACCAGGCCACAGCAGTTTGCTTAGCTTGGTTGGTTAACAAAAATAGGGGATCCCCTCAAAAAAAAAAGGCGTAGGGGTCCCCCTATTTGTGTTAACCAGCCAAGTAAAATGCAGACTGCTGCGGCCTGGTATTAAAAGACTGTCAAGGCCCATGGATTTTGGCCCTCAACAGCCTGATAATACCAGGCTACAGCAGCCCCACATTTGGCGCATCAAAAGATGTGCCAATTGTGGCACTTTACCCGGCTCTTCCCACTGCCCTGTAGCGGTGGCAAGTGGGGTAATAAGGGGTTAATGTCACCGTTGATTGCACGGTGAGAATAAGCCCGGTTAATAATGGAGAGGTGTCAATAAGACACCGATCCATTATTAATCCCAAAGTTTTTAAATGTATAAAAAAAAAGACACAGCAAGAAAAAAGTATTTTAATGAAATAAAAGAGACAACACAGTTTTCATTTCTTTTATTATACTCTCATTCCTGTGACGCCATCGATCTCCTGTAAAAAAAGAAAAAAAAAAAACAACAGTATACCACCTGTCCGACGCAGTCCATAGTAACGACTGTCCCACAGCGATCCAGCTCTGCTACATCGCAATGACAGGCAGAGCCTGTCATCTCGACGCAGCACAGCTGATTACCTGCTTCCCCGGCGGTGACATCATCGGACTGACTGCTTTACGGCCGGGATTACCCAGCAGTCACTACAGTTATCGCGAGAAACTGCATGTGACCGCCGGGGAAAGATGATGGCGGCCATGAAGCAGTCCAGCCCGTGACCGCCGGAGATCTTCTGCCAGGTAAGTGCCGCTGACTCCTGACAGACCCGACCGACGGACACTGACAGTGACAGTGACAATCCCGATTCCGGTATCCGATAAGACGAAAATATCGGAACTAAGTATCGAAAGGCCGATAGAGCTAATATCGGCCGATACCCGATACTTGCGGTATCGTATGGCTCAACACTAGTCAGGTGACATCAAGCACATGGCTTAGTAATGGAGAGGCATCTCTAAGACACCTATCCATGACTAGTCCTATAATTGTACAGTGGGTATGGAAAGTATTCACACCACTTTAAATTTTTCACTGCAGACATTTGATAAATTCAAAAAAGTTCAGTTTTTTCCATTAATGTACACTCTGCACCCCATCTTGACTGGAAAAAAAACAGAAATGTAGACATTTTTGCAAATTTATTAAAAAAGAAAAACTGAAATATCACATGGTGTTACACCCGGTCCCAGCGCTGGCTCTGCACTCTGTTCGGCTCACTCACCTGTTCCTCTGCAGCAGTCTGTGCGTGGGCTGGGGTCTCATGTCCCATCTGCTCCACGGCATCCTGTGTCCTCCTCCACTTCCTGGCACGCTGCTGGCAGGCCTCCTGATAGACGGCTTAGGACGCGAGGCCGCGCCCACCGCCTCTCTTAAAGGGGCAGCGTGCATTTTTTGAAATAGCTAATTAACCAATGGCTGCACACTCAGTACTATATCTGGTCACTCCACCATTAGGGAGTGCCGGAGCAACGTGTTCTATCATTGCTACATCCGGTTCTGTTCCTGATCTGTCTGCGCTGCGTTTGCAGTCTCTGTGCTTCGCTGATACTGTTTGTCTCCTCAGATCATTGCTAACCCGTATCTGGCTAACCCGGACAATGTCAGCTATTACTGGCGCAAGAGTCATCCCGTTCCACCATCAGCCATCCGTACCCGTGGACCGTGACAAGGTCACTGAAGCCAGCCTGATACCATCTATTCTGGACCAGGACCTTACCCTTCTCTGTCGAGAACCCTCCACGGACTCTGTAAACACCTGTTAATCTTTTGGTCCCTCTGGGACAGCTGCCACGTGTCTGGGGTCTAACTGGAGGTGGCACCTGTGTCCTCCGGGTATTCCATTCTGGTCCTGTTCGAGGGGCCTTACTACGGGTACCCGGGGCTCACTAGTTACGCCCCCTTCGGAGCCCCCCGGACCGTGGTCTAGAGGTTCCACATTTAAAAATAAAACGAATGTGAACTTCACCACCTCTGCCTCCGCTTCCATTCGTTACAGATTGCTCCGGCCATGGAACCCGCTGGATCCCAGAAATCTCCGACCACGGACCTGTACCAGGAGGTGACCCGTTTGGGAGTTCAACAGGACAAGATCACGACTTATCTACGCAGCTTGTCTTCCCGCATGGATTCCTTGGGTTCCTCGTCTGCACCTGACTCTCCTATCAATACTCAGGTACCAGTTCCCATGACAAGTCAAGGTCCCCGTCTGGCGGCTCCTACCCGTTTTCAGGGTGATCCTACTCTGTGTCGGGGTTTTCTCAATCAGTGCACTCTACACTTCGAAATCTTGGGGCATATGTTTGCTTCTGACCGAGCCAAGGTGGGCTTCATCATGTCACACCTGGGAGGAGAGGCCCTCGCCTGGCTAAACCCGCTATGGGAGAGAGGGGATCCGCTGGTTAACGATCTTCAATCTTTCCTAGAGGCTTTTTGCAGGACTTTCGATGAACCTGGTCGCACCACTTCAACTGCCTCAGCTCTGCTCCGCCTGCGCCAAGGTACTCTCACGGTAGCTCAGTATGCTGTTAAATTCCGCACCCTCTCGTCTGAATTATCGTGGAACAATGAGGCTCTGGTTGCAAACTTCTGGGAGGGCTTATCCGGAAGAATCAAGGATGAGCTGGCGGGACGGGACAGACCTACCCTCTTGGAGGAGTTGATATCTTTGGCAACCCGAATTGACCTGCGTTTTCAGGAGCGTTCTATGGAGATCAAGCGGGACAAAAGGTCCTATCACCTGGACTCTAGTTTGTATAAAACAGGTACCTCGCTTTCCTCCTCCGAGGCCATGGAGGTGGACCATGTAAGTTTGGCCACCCGCCGTCGGGAGTCACGTCGCAAGGAGGGAAGTTGTTACTACTGCGGTAGTTCTGAACATTTGATCCATCTCTGTCCTAAAAAGTCGGGAAACTCCAGTGCCTAGGTCCGGTAGGAGGGGCCAACCTAGGTAGAGAACAGTCCTCTCCCTCTTTACACATCTCAGTCTCCGTGTCCTATGGGGCAATAAAATTTTCCGAACATTGTCTACTGGATTCTGGAGCTGCAGGGAACTTCATCCAGCAGGCGGTTGTGGATCATTACCGCTTACCTGTCCAGCGTCTTCCTGATCCGTTACAGGTGTCCGCTGTGGATGGCAAACCGCTGACCGAGCCCGTCCAGTTTCAAACCGAGCTGGTGGAACTCCGGGTAGGTCTAATGCATACTGAACTAATGCATTTTTATGTATATCCCGGTTTATCCCATCCCATGCTCTTAGGTTTACCTTGGCTCCAGATGCATGAACCAGTCCTGAATTGGAAAACTGGAGAAGTTCTGCGTTGGGGAGATACCTGCATGAATCGTTGCTTAACCCGGATTCAACCTGCTTCGCCTCCTGTCCAGCCTGATACCCTGCCAGGGTTGCCTTCCGCCTATTGGTCCTTCTCTGACGTCTTTGGGAAAAAGGAGGCTGAGAGACTACCTCCACACAGGTCGTATGACTGTCAGATAGAGCTTCTTCCTGGAGCATCTCTTCCCCGCGGGAGAGTGTATCCTCTTTCACAGGCAGAGACTCAGGCCATGTCGGACTACATCCAAGAGAATCTGGATAGAGGATTTATCCAAAAGTCATCGTCATCGGCAGGAGCTGGATTCTTCTTTGTGAAGAAGAAGGATGGATCCTTGCGGCCCTGCATTGACTATCGGGGTCTGAATCAGGTCACGGTAAAAAACAGGTATCCATTACCTCTTATTTCAGAGTTGTTTGATCGTCTCCGAGGGGCCAAGATCTTCACCAAATTGGACCTCAGAGGGGCCTACAATCTGATCCGAATTAGAGAGGGGGACGAATGGAAAACAGCCTTCAACACCCGTGACGGCCACTATGAATACCTGGTAATGCCATTCGGCCTAAGCAATGCACCTGTGGTTTTTCAGGAATTTGTGAATGACATTTTCAGGGACTTGCTCTATACATGTGTCGTGGTTTACCTGGACGATATTTTGATTTTCTCTGCTGATTTAACGTCACACCGGCGGCAAGTACGCCAGGTCTTACAAAGACTCAGAGAGAACAGGCTATATGCCAAATATGAGAAATGCCTCTTTGAGCAGTCTTCTTTGCCTTTCCTTGGGTACATTGTATCTTCCACAGGATTAAAGATGGATCCGGAGAAGTTGTCTGCAGTTCTCAACTGGCCTCGTCCGTCTGGGCTAAAAGCCATAGAAAGGTTCCTAGGGTTCGCCAATTACTACCGGCAATTTATTCCACACTTTTCCACCCGAGTGGCTCCAATCACAGCCTTAACCCGGAAAGGCGTAAACTCTAAGGAATGGTCCTCCGAGGCAGAAGAGGCCTTTGTTTCTCTAAAAAAAGCTTTTGCTTCCGCACCCGTTCTCCATCGTCCTAATTCAAGTGAGCAATTTTTTCTTGAGGTTGACGCTTCTTCCATAGGTGCAGGTGCAGTTCTGACCCAGAAGTCGTCTACCGGGCGGATGGTCTCGTGTGGTTTTTTCTCCAAGGTTTTTTCTCCTGCAGAGAGGAACTACTCTGTCGGTGATCGCGAACTGTTGGCCATCAAATTGGCTCTGCAAGAATGGAGACATCTTCTTGAAGGAGCTCATCACCAGGTAATCATATTCACCGACCATAAAAACCTTGCCTATCTCCAAACTGCTTTAAGACTGAATCCCCGTCAGGCCCGTTGGGCATTATTTTTTGCCCGTTTCAATTTTGTACTTCATTTTCGTCCAGCTGACAAAAACATCAAGGCAGACGCACTCTCTAGAGCCTTCTTGCCCCCTGAACTCGAGGAGGAACCTCAGCACATTATTGAACCTTCTAAGTTAGTCTCTGTTGCCTCCACTGATCTGGCCCGGCTTCCTCCTGGGAAGACTTTTGTGTCTGCTTCTGATCGTACCCGTGTTCTGCGCTGGGGGTCATTCCTCTAAGTTGGCTGGCCATGCTGGTCAGAAAAAGATGCAGCAACTCATCTCCCGTTATTACTGGTGGCCTACCATGGGCAAGGATATCCAGGAGTTCGTTTTAGCCTGTCCTTCATGTGCCCGTAACAAAACTTTTAAACATCTACCAGCTGGCAGACTTCTACCTCTTCCGATTCCGTCCGCTCCCTGGCAGCACATTGCGATGGATTTCATCACGGATCTTCCCATTTCTTCTGGCTGCTCAGTGGTATGGGTTGTGGTGGACCGCTTCTCTAAAATGGCTCACTTCGTTCCGCTATCTGGTCTCCCGTCTGCTCCAGAACTGGCCGCTCACTTCATTCAGCACATCTTCCGTCTACATGGATTTCCTCTCCACATCGTGTCCGACAGGGGCGTCCAGTTCACTTCTAAGTTCTGGAGAGGACTCTGTAAAATGGTAAAATTGAACTAGACTTTTCTTCTGCATATCATCCCCAGTCTAATGGGCAAGTGGAGAGGATCAATCAAATCCTGGCTGGATACCTGCGTCACTTCGTCAACGCTCATCATAATGACTGGGTAGAATTACTGCCCTGGGCGGAATTCTCCTACAATAATCAAGTAAGTGAATCTTCTGCAAAGTCTCCCTTTCAGATTGTGTTTGGACTGCAACCTGGAATTCCTCTTCCTGTTTCAGGAGTATCTGATGTTCCGGCAGTCGATATCTTGTCTAAAAATTTCTCGGACATTTGGAGTGAGACCAGGTCGGCTTTGGAGAAAGCTTCCCAACGTATGAAGACGCATGCGGACAAAAGACGTTTGGAGGCTCCCATCTTTCGTCCAGGAGACAAGGTATGGCTCTCCTCCAAGTACATCCGTCTGAAGTTACCATCGTACAAATTGGGTCCTCGTTTCATTGGTCCCTTTGAAGTCTTGAGACAAATCAACCCGGTCTCTTACAAGCTGAAATTGCCTAATTCTCTACGTGTACCTAACTCCTTTCATGTTTCTCTCCTCAAACCAGTAGTGTTGAGTTCCTTCTTTAAGGACCCGGGTACCACTCCCGATCCGGTCTCTGAGAATGATGTTTTTGAGGTAAAACATATCTTGGCCTCTAAGAGAGTAAGAGGTAGGATCTATTACCTGGTGGACTGGAGGGGTTTTGGTCCTGAGGAGAGGTCTTGGGAGCCTGAGGAGAACATCCAGGCTCCTCTTCTTCTTAAAAGATTTCACGCAGGCTTGAAAAAGAGGGGGAGTAAAGAGGGGGATACTGTTACACCCGGTCCCAGCGCTGGCTCTGCACTCTGTTCGGCTCACTCACCTGTTCCTCTGCAGCAGTCTGTGCGTGGGCTGGGGTCTCATGTCCCATCTGCTCCACGGCGTCCTGTGTCCTCCTCCACTTCCTGGCACGCTGCTGGCAGGCCTCCTGATAGACGGCTTAGGACGCGAGGCTGCGCCCACCGCCTCTCTTAAAGGGGCAGCGTGCATTTTTTGAAATAGCTAATTAACCAATGGCTGCACACTCAGTACTATATCTGGTCACTCCACCATTAGGGGAGTGCCGGAGCAACGTGTTCTATCATTGCTACATCCGGTTCTGTTCCTGATCTGTCTGCGCTGCGTTTGCAGTCTCTGTGCTTCGCTGATACTGTTTGTCTCCTCAGATCATTGCTAACCCGTATCTGGCTAACCCGGACAATGTCAGCTATTACTGGCGCAAGCGTCATCCCGTTCCGCCATCAGCCATCCGTACCCGTGGACCGTGACAAGGTCACTGAAGCCAGCCTGATACCATCTATTCTGGACCAGGACCTTACCCTTCTCTGTCGAGAACCCTCCACGGACTCTGTAAACACCTGTTAACCTTTTGGTCCCTCTGGGACAGCTGCCACGTGTCTGGGGTCTAACTGGAGGTGGCACCTGTGTCCTCCGGGTATTCCATTCTGGTCCTGTTCGAGGGGCCTTACTACGGGTACCCGGGGCTCACTAGTTACGCCCCCTTCGGAGCCCCCCGGACCGTGGTCTAGAGGTTCCACATTTAAAAATAAAAACGAATGTGAACTTCACCACCTCTGCCTCCACTTCCATTCGTTACACATGGTCATAAGTATTCAGACCCTTTGCTCAGTATTGAGTAGAACATACGAGAAAAGGTTGCACTCTAACATACTAAAGCATGACAATATGGAATACATGAAATTTTGAATAGCAATATGGCTATGGAGTATAAGGAAAAATTTGAGTCGCTTAGTATAACATTTGGCCAAATATTAAAAGCCCACCAACCATCGTCAAGGTGGTCTCAAGTCTGGCGAGTCCCTGACCTATGTGAACATACCTCTATTAGGCTGATATCTGAATTTCTGGGTGAATGTGGACACCTTTGTCAGTAATGCCTGCATATATGGGTAAGTAGAGACCTGCTGTAATTAAAATCACCACCTGGTGGGGGCGGAGTGCTCTGTCAGTAAGCTAACATTCAAAAGACAAAAAAACTGACTGACACATCCAGACTAATGTGAATTAGGTGCAAACCAAGGGGTGATACCCCATGTAAAAATACGAGAAAAGGTTGCACTCTAACATACTAAAGCATGACAATATGGAATACATGAAATTTTGAATAGCAATATGGCTTTGGAGTATAAGAAAAAATTTCAGACACTTAGTATAACATTTGGCCAAATATTAAAAGCCCACCAACCATCGTCAAAGCCATATTGCTATTCAAAATTTCATGTATTCCATATTGTCATGCTTTAGTATGTTAGAGTGCAACCTTTTCTCGTATGTTTTACATGGGGGTAGCACAGCTTGGTTTGCACCTAATTCACATTAGTCTGGATGTGCCAGTCAGTTTTTTTGTCTTTTCAGTATTGAGTAGAATCACCCTTTTGAGCTTGTAAAGCCATGAGTCTTCTTGGGAATGATGCAACAAGTTTTTCACACCTGGATTTGGGGATCCTCTGCCAGTTCCGTCAGGTTGGATGGTGAACATTTGTATACAGCCATTTTCAGGTCTCTCCACAGATGCTCAATTGAGTTAAGGTCAGGGCTCTGGCTGAGCCAGTCAAAAATGGTCACAGAGTTGTTCTGAAGCCACTTCTTTGTTATTTTGTTATTTTAGCTGTGTGCTTAGGGTCATTGTCTTGTTGGAAGGTGAACCTTCGGCCAAGTCTGAGGTCCAGAGCACTCTGGAAGAGGTTTTTATCTAGGGTATCTATGTATTTGGCCGCATTCATGTTGCCTTCAACTGCAACCAGTCGTCCTGTCCCTGCAGCTGAAAAACACCACCATAGCATGATGCTACCACCACCATGTTTCACTTTCAGGATTGTATTGCGCAGGTGATGAGCAGTGCCTGGTTTTCTCCACACATACCGCTTAGAATTATCACCAAAAAGTTCTATCTTCATCTCATCAGACCAGAGAATCTAATTTCTCATAGTCTGGAAGTCCTTCATGTGTTTCTTAGCAAACTCTATGCAGACTTTCATACGTTTTGCACTGAGGAGAGGCTTCCATCGGGCCACTCTACCATAAAGTCCCCGACTGGTGGAGGGCTGCAGTGATAGTTGCCTTAGTGGAATTTTCTTCCATCTCCCTACTGCATCTGTGGAGCTCAGCCACAGTGATCTTGGGGTTCTTTTTTACCTCTCTCACCAAGGCTCTTATCCGACGATTGCTAAGATTGACTGGATGGCCAGGTCTAGGAAGACTTCTGGTGGTCCCAAAGTTCTTCCATTTAAAGTTTATGGAGGCCACTGTGCCTTAGGAACCTTGAGTACTGCAGAAATTCTTTTGTAACCTTGGCTGTGCCTTTTGTGTGCCTTGCCACAATTCTGTCTCGGAGCTCCTTGGCCAGTTCCTTTGACCTCATGATTCTCATTTGGTCTGATATGCACTGTGAGCTGTGAGGTCTTGTATAGACAGGTGTGTGCCTTTACAAATCAAGTCCTATCAGTTTAATTAAACACAGCTGGACTCCAAGGCGCAAAGGCTCTGAATACTTATGAGCATGTGATATTTCAGTTTTTCTTTATTTAAAAATTTGCAAAAATTTCTTTATTTCTTTTTTTTTTCAGTCATGATGGGGTGCAGAGTGTACATTAATGAGAAAAAAATGAACTTTTTTGAATTTACCAAATGGCTGTAATGAAACAAGGAGTGAAAAATTTAAAGGGGTCTGAATACTTTCCATACCCACTGTATGGTAAATAAAGACACAGCCAGAATAAAGTCTTTTATTTGATCGGCTGCTGAAGTTATTTGTCCCTGTCCATATAAAAAGCGGACATCTTGCTTTGCTTGCGCCATTTTCTCAGTGTTACAGTGCAGAGATGCTGCTCCTGCTATTGCTGCTAGTTAGCTAGATAGGATTCTGTCCTGTGTGAAATCGATCTTTTACCATTTAACTAGATTGTGCTAAAACTGTTGCAGTCTCAAGAGGCCCCATTTGCTAACCAAATCGTTTGGTCAAAAAATGTGTTGCAGTAAGGAATCAGAAGGCCAGATTTCCTCTTAAAAATCATTATGATTAACCCCTTACTGCCATCAGACGTACTATCCCGTCCATAGTACCTGGGCCCGTATGACCATGGACGGGATAGTACGTCCCGTGCGATCGGACGCGCTCCCAGGGGGAGCGCAGCCGATCGCGGCCGGGTGTCAGCTGATTATCACAGCTGACACCCAGCACTATGTGTCAGGAGCGGTCACGGACCGCTCCCGGCACATTAACCCCTGGCACACCGCGATCAAACATGATCGTGCTGTACCGGGGGCACAGGGGAGGATCGCGCAGGGAGGGGGGTCCCTGCGCGCTCCCCTGAGACCCTCAGAGCAGCGAGATGTGTCGCGCTGTTCCGAGGGTCCGTCCTCCCTCCATTTCCCCGGATCCAAGATGGTGCCGGGGTCCTGCAGGGAGGCGGCTTCCTCAGTGCCTGCTGAGAGCAGGCACTGAGAAGCCTGCAGCACTGCCAGAGCGATCGCTGGTGTGACAGAGTGCTGTGCACACTGTCACACCAGCGATCTGCTAAAATACTGTGATGTCCCACCTGGGACAAAGTAAAAAAGTTAAAAAAAATGAAAATAAAAAGTGGTAAAAAAAATCATAAAAAAAAAAAAAATATTCCTCAATAAATTAATTTCTTACTGTAAATAAAAAAAAAAACAATAAAAGTACACATATTTGGTATCGCCGCGTCCATAACGACCCCCCCTATAAAACTGTTCCACTAGTTAACCCCTTTAGTGAACCCCTTAAAAAAAAAAAAAAAAACTAAGCAAAAAATCAATGCTTTATCATCATACCGCCGAACAAAAAGTGGAATCACACGCGATCAAAAAGACCGATATAAATAAACATGGTACCGCTGAAAACGTCATCTTGTCCTGCAAAAAACGAGCCATCAAACAGCATTATCAGCGAAAAAATAAAAAAGTTATAGCTCGCAGAATAAAGCGATGCAAAAATAATAATTTTTTAGATAAAATTGCTTTTATTCTATAAAAGCGCCAAAACATAAAAAATGATATAAATGAGGTATCACCGTAATCGTACTGACCCGAAGAATAAAACTGCTTTATCAATTTTACCACACGCGAAACGGTATAAACGCCTCCCCCAAAAGAAATTCATGAATTGCTGATTTTTGTTCATTCTAACCTCCCAAAAATCGAAATAAAAAGCGATCAAAAAACGTCACATGCTCAAAAATGGTACCAATAAAAACGTCACCTATGGGAATAAACATGCTAGAATTAGGAGGAAACCACTATGGCTAAATAGAGCTGTAAGGGGCGCAATAAGGGACAAAAAGAAAGCGTTTAGGGAATTAAAGCAAGTAGGTAGTGAAGAGGCATTAAATAAATACAGAAGACTGAATAAATTCTGTAAAAAGCAAATCAAGACAGCAAAGATTGAGGCAGAGAGACTCATTGCCAGAGAAAGTAAAAATAATCCCAAAATATTCTTTAACTACATAAATAGCAAGAAACTAAAAAATGATAGTGTTGGTCCCCTTAAAAATAGTCTGGGTGAAATGGTGGATGAGGATGAGGAAAAAGCCAATATGCTAAATGACTTTTTTTCAACTGTATTTACACAAGAAAATCCCATGACAGATAACATGATCAGAGATAAAAAAATTTCTCCATTAAATGTCACATGCTTAACCCAGCAGGAAGTACGGCGGCGTCTAAAAATCACTAAAGTTGACAAATCCCCGGGTCCGGATGGGATACACCCCCGAGTACTGCAGGAATTAAGTACAGTTATAGATAGACCATTATTTTTAATCTTTAAAGATTCCATAATAACTGGGTCTGTACCACAGGACTGGCGTATAGCAAATGTGGTGCCAATATTCAAAAAGGGGGCAAAAACTGAACCTGGAAATTATAGGCCAGTGAGCTTAACATCTACTGTGGGTAAAATCCTGGAGGGTTTTTTAAGGGATACTATTTTGGAGTATCTGAAGCTGAATAACCTCATGACACAGTATAAGCATGGGTTTACGAGGGACCGTTCTTGTCAGACTAATCTGATAAGCTTTTATGAAGGGGTAAGTTCAGGACTGGACCAAGGGAATGCAGTGGACGTGGTGTTCATGGACTTCTCAAAAGCTTTTGATACAGTGCCACACAAAAGGTTGATACATAAAATGAGAACAATGGGGATAGGGGAAAATATGTGTAAGTGGGTTAAGAACTGGCTCATGGATAGGAAACAAAGGGTGGTTATTAATGGAGCACACTCGGACTGGGTCACGGTTAGCAGTGGGGTACCACAGGGGTCAGTATTGGGGCCGCTTCTCTTTAACATATTTATTAATGACCTTGTAGGGGCATACAGAGTAGTATTTCAATATTTGCAGATGACACTAAACTCTGCAGGGTAATAAATACAGAGGAGGATAATTTTATATTACAGGAGGATTTATGTAAACTAGAAGCTTTGGCTGATAAATGGCAAATGAGCTTTAATGGGGATAAATGTAAGGTCATGCACTTGGGTAGAACAAATAAGATGTATAATTATGTGCTTAATTGTAAAACACTGGGCAAAACTGTCACTGAAAAAGACTTGGGTGTATGGGTGGACGACAAACTCAAATTTAGTGGCCAATGTCAGGCAGCTGCTGCCAAGGCAAATAAAATAATGGGATGCATTAGACGAGGCATAGATGCTCATGAGGAGAATATAATTTTACCTCTATACAAGTCACTGGTGCGACCACACTTAGAATACTGTGTGCAGTTCTGGTCTCCGGTGTATAAGAAAGACATAGCTGAACTGGAGCGGGTGCAGAGAAGAGCGACCAAGGTTATTAGAGAACTGGGGGGTCTGCAATACCAAGACAGGTTATTACACTTGGGGTTATTTAGTTTGGAAAAACGAAGGCTTAGGGGTGATCTTATTACAATGTACAAATATATGAGGGGACAGTACAAAGACCTTTCTAGTGATCTTTTTACTCTTAGACCTGTGACGGGGACGAGGGGGCATCCTCTACGTCTGGAGGAAAGAAGGTTTAGCCATAATCACAGATGCAGATTCTTTACTGTAAGAGCAGTGAGACTATGGAACTCTCTGCCGTCTAATGTTGTAATGAGTGATTCCTTACTAAAATTTAAGAGGGGACTGGATGCCTTTCTTGAAAAGTATAATATTACAGGCTATATTCACTAGTTTCCTAGATACAGCGTTGATCCAGGGAGCTAGTCTGATTGCCGTATGTGGAGTCGGGAAGGAATTTTTTTCCCCAATGTGAAGCTTACTGTTTGCCACTTGGGTTTTTTTTGCCTTCCTCTGGATCAACATGTTAGGGCAGGTTAGGATAGGATATGGGTTGAACTAGATGGACTTAAAGTCTTCCTTCAACCTTAATAACTATGTTACTATGTTACTATGTTACCTCGTCCCGCAAAAAATAAGACCTCACATGACTCTGTGGGCCAAAATATGCAAAAATTATAGCTCTCAAAATGTGGTGATTCAAAAAACTACTTTTTGCAATAAAAAGCGTCTTTTAGCGTGACAGCTGCCAATCATAAAAACCCGCTATAAATAGTAAATCAAACCCCCCTTTATCACCCCCTTAGTTAGGGAAAAATAATAAAATTAAAAAAAATTATTTATTTCCATTTTCCCATTAGGGTTAGGGTTGCGGCTAAAGTTAGGGTTAGGGTTGGCGCTAACGTTAGGATTAGGGTTAGGGTTGGGATTAGGGTTAGGGGTGTGTTAGGGTTAGGTTTGTGGTTAGGGTTGGGACTAGGGTTAGGGGTGTGTTGGGGTTAGGGTTGGAGTTAGAATTGGGGGGTTTCTGCTGTTTAGGCACATCTGGGGCTCTCCAAATGTGACATGGCGTCTGATCTCAATTCCAGCCAATTCTGCGTTGAAAAAGTCAAACGGTGCTCCTTCACTTCTGAGCTCTGCCATGCGCCCAAACAGTAGTTTACCCCACATATGGGGTATCAGCATACTCTGTACCCCAAGAGTTATTGTGCAATTTGTCCTATTTCTTCTGTTACCCTTGGGAAAATAAAATACTGGGGGCGAAAATATCATTTTTGTAAAAAAAAAAATGATTTTTTGTTTTTACGGCTGTATGTTATAAACTTCTGTGAAGCACTTGGGGCTTCATAGCGCTCACCACACATCTAGATAAGTTCCTTGTGGGGTCTATTTTCCAAAATAGGGTCACTTGTGGGGGTTTCCACTGTTTAGGCGCATCAGGGGCTCTCCAAATGCGACATGATGCCCCCAGACCATTCCATCAAAGTCTGTAATCCAAAACGTCACTACTTCCCTTCCGAGCCCTGATGTGCGTCCATAAAGTAGTTTTCTCCCACATATTGGGTATCAGCGTACTCAGGACAAATTGTACAACAACTTTTGGGGTCCAATTTCTCCTGTTACCCTTGTGAAAATAAAATATTGGGGGCAAAAAATCATTTTTGTAAAAAAAAAAAAGATTTTTTATTTTACGGCTGTACGTTATAAACTTCTGTGAAGCACTTGGGGGTTCAAAGTCATCACCACACATCTAGATAAGTTCCTTGAGGGGTCTAGTTTCCAAAATGGTGTCATTTGTGGGGGGTTTCCACTGTTTAGGCAGATCAGGAGCTCTCCAAACACGACATGGCATCCAGCCAATTCTGCGTTGAAAAAGTCAAACGGCGCTCCTTCCCTTCCAAACTCTGCCATGCACCCAAACAGTGGTTTACCCCCACATATGGGGTATCAGCGTACTCAGGACAAATTGCACAATAACTTTTGGAGTCTTGTTACCCTTGGGAAAATAAAAATTGGGGTGAAAAGATCAATTTTGTGGAAAAAATATGATTTTTTAATTTTACGGCTCTACGTTATAAACTTGTGTGAAGCACTTGGGGGTTCAAATTGCTCACCAAAGATCTAGATAAGTTCCTTAGGGGGTCTAGTTTCCCAAATGGGGTCACTTGTGGGGGGTTTCCACTGTTTAGGCACATCAGGGACTCTCCAAATGCAACATGGCGTCTAATCTCAATTCCAGCCAATTTTGGTTGGAAAAAGTCAAATGGTGCTCCTTCCCTTCCGAGCTCTGCCGTGCGCCCAAACAGTGATTCCCCCCCACATATGGGGTATCAGCGTACTCAGGACAAATTGGACAACAACTTTTGAGGTCCAATTTCTCCTGTTACCTATGGGAAAATAAAAAATTAGTGACTAAGAGATAATTTTTGTGGGAAAAAAATAGGATTTTTTATTTTCATGCCCGGCATTATAAACTTGTGTGAAGCACTTGGGGGTTCAAAATGCTCACCAAAGATCTAGATAAGTTCCTTAGGGGGTCTAGCTTCCAAAATGGGGTCACTTGTGGGCGGTTTCCACTGTTTAGGCTCATCTGGGGCACTACAAGCGGAACATGACCCCCATCAATGTTTGCATTCCAAAACGTTACTGCTTCCTTTCCAAGCCCTGCCATGCGCCCAAACAGTTCCCCCCCCCAAATATGGGGTATCAGCGTACTCAGGACAAATTGGACAACAACTTTTGGGGTCCAATTACCTTGGGAAAAATCAAAATTTGGGACTAAAAAATCATTTTTGTGGAAAATTGTTTTTTTTTTCACACCCAGGCATTATAAACTTTTGTGAAACACTTTGGGGTTCAAAGTGCTCACAACAGATCTAGATAAGTTCCTTAGGGGGTCTAGTTTCCAAAATGGTGTCACTTGTGGGGGGTTTCCACTGTTTAGGCGCATCAGGGGCTCTCCAAACACGACATGGCGTCCAATCTCAACTCCAGCCAATTTTAGTTTGAAAAAGTCAAACGGCGCTCCTTCCCTTACGAGCTCTGCCGTGTGTCCAAACAGTGGTTTTCCCCCACATATGGGGTATTGGCGTACTCAGGAGAAATTGCACAACAACTTTATCTGTCCATTTTCTCCTTTTACCCTTGTGAAAATAAAAAAAGTTTGTAAAAGATCATTTTTGTGGCTAAAAAGTTAAATTTCATTTTTTTGTTCCACGTTGCTTCAGCTCCTGTGAAGCACCTGAAAGGTAATAAAATTCTTGAATGTGGTTTTGAGTACCTTGAGGGGTGCAGTTTTTAGAATGGTGTCACTTTTGGGTATTTTCTGCTATATACAGTCATGGCCAAAAGTTTTGAGAATGACACAAATATTAATTTTTACAAAGTCTACTGCTTCACTTTTTTTAATGGCAATTTGCATATACTCCAGAATGTTATAAAGAGTGATCAGCTTAACAGAAATTACTTGCAAAGTCAATATTTGGCTAGAAAATGAACTTTATCCCCAAAACACATTTCAACATCATTGCAGCCCTGCCTTAAAAGGACCAGCTAACCTCTTTTCAGTGATTGCTCCATTAACACAGCTGTGGGTGTTGATGAGGACATGGCTGGAGATCAATCTGTCATGATTAAGTAAGAATGAGACCACTGGACACTTTAAAAGGAGGCTGGTGCTTGGCATCATTGTTTCTCTTCTGTTAACCATGGTTATCTCTAAAGAAACATGTGCAGTCATCATTGCAATGCACAAAAATGGCCTAACAGGGAAGAGTATCGCAGCTAGAAAGATTGCACCTCAGTCAACAATCTATCGCATCATCAAGAACTTCAAGGAGAGAGGTTCCATTGTTGCCAAAAAGGCTCCAGGGCGCCCAAGAAAGACCAGCAAGCGCCAGGACCGTCTCTTAAAAAGTGTTTCAGCTGCGGGATCGGGCTACCAGCAGTGCAGAGCTTGCTCAGGAATGGCAGCAGGTAGGTGTGAGTGCATCTGCACGCACTGTGAGGCGGAGACTCTTGGAGCAAGGCCTGGTCTCAAGGAGGGCAGCAAAGAAGCCACTTCTCTCCAGAAAAAACATCATGGACAGACTGATATTCTGCAAAAGGTACAGACAATGGACTGCTGAGGA
>JARQOD010000001.1:347366666-347489582 GCA_033576555.1 Oophaga sylvatica
TTTTTCTTCTCTTTCAGGTTACATCGGGGGCTTATTTACAGCATTACAGAATGCTGTAGATAAGCTCCTGATGGCGGTGGCTGCAGCTTATAGTCGAAAAATGGGGTGACAGAGTCCCTTTAAGGTGAATAAACTCCTCGCAGGGAGATAAATGGTTAAAGGGAAACAAATGCAAAGTAATAACAGTCCAATTAGCAAACTTATCGTGTCCTTTATGTTCCTCTACCACACATGATCCCGTGGGAGCTGTAGCATCGGCAACGGCTGGGGAGATGTCCACAGATGGGGTCCTTCCAGCGATCATTCATCTTCTGTTGGCAATGGGTGGTCTCTGGCACCCCCTTTGGGCCCCCAGTCCATGAACCTGTGCAGCCAAAGCAAACAGGGCCGCAGCAATTCGGGGCTTAGACGTAGGCTGAAGGGCGGCAGCTGAGGGAGAGGGCCGCAAACTACCGTCCTTCACTCGACTCTCGCTTCTCCACACATATGCGGTACTCACAGTCACTGGCCACACAGCGCTCCTTGCTTTGATTGTCCCGCTAGTAGTACCAGGAGCCGTCAATCTCAGCCCGCCGCAACGCCGACGCTTGGGATCAGGAGCGCGTTGCTCATCCTGCTGCACACACACTGCACGCGCCAAACTTCCCGACACTACATGCATTTTTTTCTTTTTCATGCCCCTTGCTTCCAGGTGACCAGGTCTGTCCGGCTCTCTATTCTTTCCACAGGACAACCTGCGACGCAGCCTCGACAGTTCCGGACCCGGCACAATACAGATGCCCACAGCTCGGTCTCCCTTCTTACAAGTTTACCAATCGGCAGTTGGTTTTGTGCTAGTTTGTTTGTGTGAATAAACCTTTAGGGTGTTAAATCCATGGTTTAAGTCAGGGTGCAGAGCAGGTGGATTTAGGATCCTGCTGCACAGGCATGACTTTTCATTCTTTTCATTGAAGCACAATCTATATATTGCACTGAATGAAAGGTCTCTGCATGGGTACACCGTGGGCAGGGGGGCGTTGCCCCCTAGGACAGGGGCGCGTGCAGTGCCATGCACACCGCCTGTGTTGGGGAAGTGAATTCTATCAGGAATGGCGGAGTATTTAAACTAGGAATGAAAAGGAATAGCAAGGCAGAAAATAAATGGGGTATATATGTTAGGGAGATTTCAGACAGTATTGGATGGTGAAGAAGTAGACTGTGGATTCGGTTGACAACAGTCCAGAAATTACCAGACCTTCTGTAAAAATAGAACACTTTTTCCTTTGTTGATAAAAAAATTGAGGCGCTGTGATATTTTTTGAAGATAAAGAAATTTATACAGATTATTATGATTGCAATTATCAGGATTTTACAGATTACAGGGAATGCAGCTGATGTCTTCATATCAGAATTATGGGCTGTAGACATGAATAACTTGAAACCATAATGATTTATTATGGCTGTTCTTGATTTTTTTATAAACTGACCAGAAAAAAAATTCAAGTTGGTAATCCTGACAGTGGGTGGAGGACAAGGAGAGGCGTATGATAGACACAAACAGTGAACACAAAATTTCGGAAAATTGCTTTCATGAAAGTAAATGTGGAAAACTGGATACAAAAGCAAAGCGTATGTTCACAAATGCTAGGAGTAGCAAGCAAATTGGTAGAGTTTGAAGCCTTTGTACTGGAGGATCATATTGGGGTTTCTAAAACGTTGTTCGACTTTTCACGTAATTAAGTGGTAAATCTTCCTAGTTTTACACTCTTTCAGAAAGCCTGGTCAAATAGGAAAGGAGTATGTTTGTATGTATAGGCCACCAAACCTTAGAGATGACTGTCGGTTGAACGATGGATCAGCCAATTGTTCAGTCGGCAGCCATCTCAGCTGGCTGTCCCATACGCAGGAGTGCTTATCTACATGTCTGGCAGCAGTCCGAAATTGAACATACTGGATAGATATCTCGCCTGATCACTGGTATACAATTTTGGTGCCAAGGATTTATGAATGGTTTTATATTAAGCTTATGGTGCTGATTAAGAATGTGACTTGGCTTTTGCCCGATTGGCTCTAGTTTCTGAAATATTTAATAATTAATTACAGTAGAATGTTTCAAAAAATTGCTTTTACAGCATTGTAAGTCTGAAAATTGAAATAAAAAATAATTGTATGGTATATTTCATTACCTAAGACACAGTTAAAGAGTAAAAAGACCAAAAGACCCAAATTTATTGCATTTGTTATCACACACAAGTTGCATTGCGGGAATGCATTATTTTCATTGATGAAGTATCTCAAAAACCCTATTGACTGCTGACTGCCTACCTGCCTACAATATGGTACTGTTGCCTGTCTTAGAGGGGCTATTCTATTAACCTAATACCGTATATTCCCATGTATAAGCCGAGATTTTCAGCCCATTTTTTAGGGCTGAAAGTCCCCCTCTCGGCTTATACGCGGGTCATATACGGGGGTCGGCGGGGGAGGGGGATCGGGGGTGTCAGATCATACTCACCCCTCCGCCGGCGCGGTCTCTGCAGCCCCCCTGCTCCTCCCACGATCTCCGGCTCCTTCCTGCAGCAGTCACATGGCACCGCTCATTAAAGTCATGAATATGCACATATTCATGACTTTAATGAGCGGTAGCACGTGACAGCTGCAGGACTAAAGCGCTGCGGAGAGCGCCGGGAGAAGAGGAGAGGCTGCAGGGACGCGCGGCGGAGGGGTGAGTATAGCGATATTTACCTGTCCCCGTGCCACCGCTGCGCTGCTCCCTCGGTCTGACAGCTCTGGCTGTGAATGTTCAGGCAGAGGGCGCGATGACATGGTTACTGCGCGCCCCGCCCCCTGCCAGATCATTCGCAGCCAGAGGAGTCAGACCGAGGGAGCAGCGCAGCGGTGCAGAGAGGACAGGTAAATATCTCAGGTGCCGGGGTCCTGAGCGAGCGGTGACACCGGCACCTGTCCCCCATAGCGCGCCGGTGTCCCCGCCTGCTCAGGACACCGGCACCTGGCCCCCAGCGACGAGAGGTGAGTATGTCATTTTTTTTTTTGCAGCAGCAGCAGCATATGAGGCCTATACTATGGGGCATAATTGTGCAGCATATGGGGGCATAATCTGGAGCATATGGGGGCATAATATGGAGCATATGGGGGTATAAGCTGTGGAACATATGGGGCATAATCTGGAGCATATGGGGGCATAATCTGGAGCATATGGGGGCATAATATGGAGCATATGGGGGCATAAGCTGTGGAACATATGGGGCATAATCTGGAGCATATGGGGGCATAATCTGGAGCATATGGGGGCATAATATGGAGCATATGGGGCATAATCTGTGGATCATATGGGGCATAATATGGAGCATATGGGGGCATAATATGGAGCATATGGGGGCATAATCTGCGGATCATATGGGGTATAATCTGGAGCATATGGGGCATAAGCTGTGGAACATATGGGGGCATAATCTGGAGCATATGGGGGCATAAGCTGTGGAACATATGGGGGCATAATATGGAGCATATGGGGGCATAATCTGTGGAACATATGGGGCATAATCTGGAGCATATGGGGGCATAATCTGTGGAACATATGGGGGCATAATCTGAAGCATACGAGGGCATAATCTGTGGATCATATGGGGGCATAATCATTTTTCACCCTAGGCTTATACGCGAGTCATAAGTTTTCCCAGTTTTTTGTGGTAAAATTAGGGGGGTCGGCTTATACACGGGTCGGCTTATACATGAGTATAATAGTATAGAATTACACCGCACACTTATATGGTTTTAGATGCAACAAAAGAATTTCTTTATTATTACAATAACAAAATATGGGAGCAAGAATAACGAGGCGACTAAACACAAGTGGACGTTTCGACCCTCCCGGGTCTTATTCAACACAGTCGCTTAGTTATAATGATAATAGAATTAATTACAGCATTGGTCAGGGTACAATGAAGTTGCTGTGGTACGTAGATATATAATATGAAAATTGTGCAATATTTCAGAGTTAGAAGACCTTGCTATGTCTTGAAAGAGCGGCGCGGTGCGGGGACGTAACAAGGTCTTCTAACTCTGAAATATTGCACAATTTTCATATTATATATCTACGTACCACAGCAACTTCATTGTACCCTGACCAATGCTGTAATTAATTCTATTATCATTATGTGTGTGATATGGTTTTCGATGGGAACTGTTAATGTGGTGGAAAAGATTAGTTTTTCCGTGAGTGGGGGGTGGGATTATGGAAGGTTTGAGGGGTGGAACCTGGGCAGACACTCAAGGGGGCCCAAAAATATTGCCTTGAAATGCCTGGTGGCAGCCCCGGTGACACACATCTGAATGTTACTGTAATGTATGTAGTACAGTTCATATAGCGTCTTGTGCTTGGGTGCGATGAAAATACATGAGACACAGGTTTGATATAGAAGGTCTTGTATTACTTCATACAAGTGGCAAAAATAGTCACACAGTTTGCAGATACAGAAGCAGGAGACACAGCAGGCCAGAGTAACTTAAGCTCAGCAATCACTCTCCACAACAGGTTCAGGATCTTCTTCTCTGTTACCGTAAGTCCATGCAAACGTGGATCTTTCAAAGAGCAGAGTTCCAGAGTCCACAAGTGTTCAGAGTTCCTCAGTAGGAATAGCTGGAGTACATAGTCCAAGGCTTCCAGGAGTCAGGTCACAGGTTCACTGCAGGCTAGATTCTGAAGCACTGATTGCTCAGCTGTGGCTGCTTAAGAAGCAAGAGGGAGAGAATCAGGGCGGGAACATGAAAGCTGAAAACTCCATATTGACTGAGGGCAAGATAGCTGCAGCAAGACAGAAAGCAAAATGGCTGACGGAAAACTGAGTTTCAAGAACATGTACAAAGAACCTTACAGTTACTGTGAATGGCAGTATTGATACACCATACAGAGACCCTCATAACATTCCAAGGACTGGATATATAAACAAAGATTTGCTATTTAGACAATAACATATGTATAAAATGTCCAGTACTACTATGAACATATAAATCAGAGGCAAAAATTCAAAGTAGAAATTCTCTCAGTCAATCTTGCCAAGGTCTATGAGGTTTACCCCTTTGTCACTCTATCCTGCAATAGAGATTTTTCGCTAGATTGGTAGTGGTTGACTTTAAAGAGCTGTCAACCAAATGGAGGTTTGATACTTCAACTCTTCAACAGATACTGGACCTCAATGAGTTACAGTCGTTTAGGGCGTGTAGTCTTTAAGGTGGCTGACAAGGGGGAAAACATCATGGTGTGGCCACTGCCAGTTGATAAATATGAAAAGGAAGCCTTTCAGCAGCTGAGGGACAAAAATACCTACCTAAAGTTACCCTCCAGCCCTGTATCGTTTTCAGCTCAGTTGCAATTGATTCTAATAAAGGAGTATGAAAAAGGAATCATAAATAAGAAAGTTAAGGAGGGACTGACAGTGAGGTTCCCCAAAATTCTCATCCTATATCTCCTCCCCAAAGTCCACAAGGATCCCGTCAACCTACCTGGATGCCCAATAGTGTCTGGGTTGGAAGGGTTATGTAATCCTGTTTTTGTATATTTATAGAATTTTATTTAAAACTATTAGTTGAAACACTTCCGTCTTATGTTAAGGATACAACTGATGATGCTGATATTGGCCACCTATGTCAGTACCACTGACTTGGAAAACATATGCATGTGTGGCACCCCTGAGGGTCCAGTCGCCACAGAGGTACTGCACCTCAACCAGAGGTGTGGTATCCCACCTGTCAGGTAAGATGGAGACACTTAACCTGGCTCTGACACAACACTGTATCCATCACACACTATAGCAGCAGTTCCACTTCTATCCCTGCTGGCTAGGAAAGAGTGTGAGAAGGTGGATGGAGCTTGAGGGTTAGAGCAGGAGAATTGAGGGAAGTAAGGGAGAGTCTTCCCTTAGGGGAAGAAGGGGAAAGACGTGCATAGGCAACCTTCCCATAGGAGAAGGAGAGAAGAGATAGAATCGTACAGCAGTCTCCTAGTCTGGAGGAGCTGCTAGACAGACAGAAAGACTGAAGGAAGCTCCCTGAAGGGGAAAGGGATTTCTCAGAGGCACGGGCAGGACAAGTGTTACCCGTTGGGCTCGTTCCAGGCTGACGGACGTCAGCTGGGGGAAAATCCAGGTCGCAGAAAGTACTCGGCCCCTAGCCTAGTGGAGTGTACAACAGGACTCAGCTAGCAAGCCGACAGCTGTAGCAACTTTAGGGGTCACAGCCAACAACTACAATTATCTTCTCCGGAAAGGCAGCTAAAAAGAATCAAGGAAACGCTTTGGGCTCGTTATCCGACAGGGTTCGCAGCTGCTGGCCTGGGACACTGATTGTGTGGTGCTGGGAAGGAAGAGGAGTAGAAATCAGCACAGTGAGATGGCCAGGAAGGCATATACTGAAAGAGAGCTCTGGAAAGGTGTTCTCCATCTGCCTGGAAGTTGGCTGGATCCCTCACCTGGAGGACATGACACCAAGGGGGCATCCGTGCACACCAGAACTGTGAGTAAAGCTTTAGAAATTGCATCTGACTATGTCCTCTCAAGTTCTTCCTGCGACACTCACTCAGCACTGCTACATCCCTTGCTAAGTACTACATTTACCAACATTACCATCTACTACATCCTACATCTGCCCTGGGACATAGTTCCACCTGCAGGGAACTTTACCAACTTTGCTGCATCACCATCAGTCCCAGAGGATCTGCACTGCAGCGCTGGTCACCTCTGACCAGAAACCACAGGTGGCGTCACGAGCACTTAATTGTAAACTCTAACATCCCTTGTAAATATTCCCCTTTTATTGGACGCCCAGGGCTAAGGGCCGGGTCGCTGCCGCTGTGACACTTCCCCTTTAAGAAGCGACCGAATACCCTACTGTCCAGGCAGGCGATCCACATGCAGAGCCTGGCAAAAACTGATCAGACAGTGCTAGAGTGATCCTATCAAATTCTGGTATGTATAAAAGGGAGATCAACAGATAAAGAACATCAATGGAGTGATCTCACCCAGTTCAGGCTGGCAAAGGACCTCTGACAAAAAGGTTTAGAGTTAGTTCTGTGTGGATTTAGGCATCATGGTGCTGTAGATATAGCCACATTCCAAGTCTTTTCCAGTGTCAGTAGGGGGGGCTCTCTACTACTGCCCCAACAAGGCTAAAGTTTACAATCAGTCTGCCATTTTCTCTGATGAGTCCCAGGAGACACGAAACGCATTGGTAGGCAGTTATTGTCCTCAGTGATACCTGAAAATAGATTGGAATGTGGCTATATCTACAGCACCATGATGCCTGAAGCCACACAGGACTAACTCAAAACCGGTTTGTCAGCTTGAACTGGTTGAGATCACTTCATTGATGTTCTTTGTCTGTTGATCTACCTTTTACACATACCTCAATTTTATAGGATCACTCTATGACTATATGATCCGTCCTACTACAGGACACTCTGATCAGGTTATGCCAGGCTCTGCATGCAAATGTTTTCCATGTCAGTGGTACTGACATACAGTGGGTGCGGAAAGTATTCAGACCCTGTTAGGGTCTGCGGAACGCACCTAATAGATATTGTAGAGAGGTGCTTTCGCAGCCCGGGGTCCACCATGAAGGCGAAGCCCGCTGCTAGTAAGATGGCGAAAGTAGCGAACTCTGTTATCCCGCAGAGTCGCTAAAATAAACGCCGTAGCACGCTGTGGCAGTAAGTGCGAACTCTGTTAATCCTCAGAGCCGCTAACGGGAATGCCACAGCGCTATATGGCGATAAGTTCGAACTCACTTAGCTTCAGTGAGCAGCAGAGTAAAACACTAGGGCGCTGAACAAGCGTTATAAAGCGAACCCTGTTGCGTCACAGAGCCGCTGAGAAAAAGACTGTGTCCTGTTAGACTCACAGGGATACACAGAAAACTGCTGTGCAGATAGCAGTCCGTGATCATGTAAACAGCAACGCAATCAAGCAATCTCCTCACCGGAGAAGCTGGTATTCTAGGGGCTTATTTCAGCCAAGCCCTAACCACTTACACCCAAATCTCCTCACCGGAGGTGCCGGTATTCTAGGGGCTTATTTCAGCCGAGCCCTAACCACATGCGTACATGATCACACTGGCGCATAGCACATAATGCAATAGATAATAGCGCATGGCGGCCCAGCCATGCCACCCTTTTATAGTAACAGCTACAGGACCTGCCAGAAACAAGGACCAATGAAACTGTTCCAGAACACCAGTAGTCACAGGACCTTCCTGGCGGAATAGGAGCTGATGCAGTACCTGAGCATGTGACCCCTGATCTCCAATGAGAGATCTCACCCTGGGCATGCTCAGAAGGGAAAAACAAGGACTATGTCCTAAAGACGTCTGCTCGCCGCTAACCAGTACTGGCCACAATAGCAGAGCCTGGAGAGGCAGCAGTAATCCTCTGCACACTGTTAGACTGGGTGAGATGCTGGGACCAATGTCTAAGCTGAGCAGGATCCACTGTGGACGGAGATGGATGGGGGACTGCAGTGGGACTGGTTCAAGACTCCCCTTGTGCAGCAGCGGGAACTCAAACCCTAACAGACCCCATTAAATTTTTCACTCTTTGTTTCATTGCAGCCTTTTGGTAAATTCAAAAAAGTTGATTTTTTTCCTAATTCATGTACACTCTACACCCCATCTTGAAAAAGAAGAAATGTAGAAATTTTTGCAAATTTATTAAAAAAGAAAAACTGAAATAACACATGGTCATAAGTATTCAGACCCTTTGATTAGTATTGAGTGCAAGCACCCTTTTAAACTAGTATAGCAATGAGTCTTCTTGGCAATGATGCAACAAGTTTTTCACACCTGGATTTGGGGATCCACTGCCATTCTTCCTTGCATATCCTCTCCAGTTCTGTCAGGTTGGATGGTGAACGTTGGTGGGCAGCCATTTTCAGGTCTCTCCAGAGATGCTCAATTGGGTTTAGGTCAGGGCTCTGGCTGAGCCTGTCAAGAATGGTCACAGAGTTGTTCTGAAGCCATGCGTTTATTTTAGCTGTATGGTTAGGGTCATTGACTTGTTGGAAGGTGAACCTTCGGCCAAGTCTGAGGTCCAGAGCACTCTGGAAGAGGTTTTCATTCAGGATATCTCTGTACTTGGCCGCATTCATGTTTCCTTCAATTGCAACCAGTCGTCCTGTCCCTGCAGCTGAAAAACATCCCCACAGCATGATGCTGCCTCCACCATGTTTCACTGTTAGGATTGTATTGGGCAGGTGATGAACAGTGCCTGGTTTTCTCCACACATACTGCTTAGAATTATCACCAAAAAGTTCTATCTTTGTCTCATCAGACCAGAGAATCTTATTTCTCATAGTCTGGGAGTCCTTCATGTGTTTTTTAGCAAACTCTATGCGTGCTTTCATATGTCTTTTACTGAGGACAGGCTTCCATCAGGCCAATCTGCCATAAAGGCCCGACTGGTGGAAGGTTGCAGTGATAGTTAACTTTGTGGAACTTTCTCCCTTCTCCCTACTGTATCTGTGGAGCTCAGCCACAGTGATCTTGGGGTTCTTCTTTACCTCTCTCAAAAAGGCTCTTCTTCTACTATTGCTCAGTTTGGCTGAACAGCCAGGTCTAGGAAGACTTATGGTGGTCACAAACTTCTTCCATTTGAGGATTATGGAGGCCATTGAGTACTGCAGAAATTCTTTTGTAACCTTGGCCAGATGTGTGCCTTGCCACAATTCTGTCTCACAGCTCCTTGGCCAGTTCCTTTGACATCATGATTCTCATTTGGTCTTACATGAACAATGAACTGTGAGGTCTTATATAGACCGGTGTGTGCCTTTACAAATCAAGTCCTATCAGTTTAATTAAACAAACCTGGACTCCAATGAAGGAGTAGAACCATCTCAGGAAGGATCACAAGGAAATGGACAGCATGTGACTTAAATATGAGTGTCTGAGCAAAGGATCTGAATACTTATGACCTTGTGATATTTCAGTTTTTCTTTTTTAATAAATTTGCAAAAATTTCTACATTTCTGTTTTTTTCAGTCACGATGGGGTGCACGTGTGGTTTGCACTTTAAAGGGACTTTGTCATCCCATTTTTCAACTATGAGATGAGGCCACTGCCATCAGAGGCTTATTTACAGCAATCTGTAATGCTGTAGATAAGCCCCCGAGGTTACCTGAAAGAGAAGAAAAACGACTTAGATTACACTCATCCGATTCGGTCCAGAGGGAGTCGCGGTCCGGTCCGGCGCCTCCCATCTTCTAGCGAAGAAGTCCTCATCTTTGCTTCCCGTCGCGGCGCAGGCGCACTGCTCTGCCCTTTTGAGGGCAGAGCAGAGTACTGCAGTGTGCAGGCGCAGGGAAAGGTCAGAGAGGTCCAGTGCCTGCGCAAACAGGGCACAGCAGTGCGCCTGCGCCAGAGCCACGACGGGAAGCAAAGAAGAGGACTTCTTCGCTAGAAGATGGGAGGCGCCGGTCTGGATCGCGACTCCCTCCGGACCGAATCAGATGCCATAACGCACCTGGGTGAGTATAATATAACTAGTTTTTCTTCTCTTTCAGGTAACATCGGGGGCTTATCTACAGCATTACAGAATGGTGTAGATAAGCCCCTGATGGCTGTGGCCTCGTCTCATAGTCGAAAAATGGGTTGACAGAATCCCTTTAATGACCGAGCCAATTTTTACAATTCTGACCACTGTCCCTTTATGAAGTTATAACTCTGGAACGCTTCAACGGATCTTGGCGATTCTGAGAAAGTTTTCTCGTGACATATTGTACTTCATGTTAGTGGTAAAATTTCTTCAATATAACTTGCATTTATTTATAAAAAAAATGGAAATATGGCAAAAATTTTGAAAATTTTGCAATTTTCAAAATTTGAATTTTTATGCCCTTAAAACAGAGAAATATGTCACACAAAATAGATACTAAATAACATTTCCCATATGTCTACTTTACATCTGCACAATTTTGGAAACAAAATTTTTTTTGTTAGGAAGTTATAAGGGTTAAAATTTGACCAACGATTTCTCATTTTTACAACACCATTTTTTTTAGGTACCACATCACATTTGAAGTCACTTTGATTGGTCTATATGATAGAAAATGCCCAAAAGTGACACCATTCTAAAAACTGCACCCCTCAAGGTGCTCAAAACCATGTTCAAGAAGTTTGTTAACCCTTCAGGTGCTTCACAGGAATTTTTGAAATGTTTAAAAAAATGAATATTTACCTTTTTTCACAAAATATTTCCAATTTTTTTTATTTTACCAAGGGTAACAGGAGAAATTGGATGACAAAAGTTGTTGTGCAATTTGTCCTAAGTATGCTGATACCCCATATGTGGGGGGAACCACTGTTTGGACGCACGGCAGAGCTCGGAAGGGAAGGAGCGCAGTTTGACTGCAAAATTGGCTGGAATTGAGATCGGACGCCATGTTGCGTTTGAAGAGCCACTGATGCACCTAAACAGTAGAAAACCCACCACAAATGACAACATTTTGGAAAGTAAACCCCCTAAGGAACTTATCTAGATGTGTGGTGAGCACTTTTAACACCAAAGTGCTTCACAGAAGTTTATAACGTAGAGCTGTAAAAATAAAAAATCATAATTTTTCCACAAAAATTATATTCTCGCCCCCAATTTTTTATTTTCCCAAGGGGAACAGGAGAAATTGGACCCCAAAAGTTGTTGTGCAATTTGCCCTGAGTATGCTGATACCCTATATGTGGGGGTAAACCTATATTTGGGTGCATGGCAGAGCTCGTAAGGGAAGGAGCACCGTTTGTGTAATGTATGTAGTACAGTTCATATAGCATCTTGTGCTTGGGTGCGATGAAAATACATGAGACACAGGTTTGATATAGAAAATCTTGTATTACTTCATACAAGTTGGCAAAAATAGTCACACAGTTTGCAGACACAGAAGCAGGAGACACAGCAGGCCAGAGTAATCTAAGCTCAGCAATCACTCTCCACAACAGGTTCAGGATCTTCTTCTCTGTTACCGTAAGTCCATGCAAACGTGGGTCTTTCAAAGAGCAGGGTTCAGAGTCCACAAGTGCTTCAGAGTTCCTCAGTAGGAATAGCTGGAGTACAAGGTCCAAGGCTTCAGGGGTCAGATCACAGGTTCACTGCAGGCTAGATTCTGAAGCACTGATTGCTCAGCTGTGGCTGCTTAAGAAGCAAAAGGAGAGAATCAGGGCGGGAACATGCAAGCTGGAAACTCCATTTTGACTGAGGGCAAGATAGCTGCAGCAAGACAGAAAGTAAAATGGCTGACGAACAAACTGAGTTTCAGGAACATGTACACAGAACCTTACATTACACCCCCCTTAGGGACAACCTCCGGATGACCTCAGACCAGGCTTGTGTGGGTACCTCTGATGAAACTGACGGAGCAAGCGAGGAGCATTAACGTTATTGACTGGTTCCCATGAGTTGTCCTCCACTGGGTAGCCCTGCCATTTAATCAGATATTGTAACTGATTTCTATACAACCTGGAATCTAAAATCCTTTCCACCACAAATTCTTCCTGACCATCGACTAGCACTGGGTCAGGGCAAGGAGAAGAACGTCCAGGAAACGTATTGGGTGTTGCAGCCTTTAGTAGGGATACATGAAAGACAGGGTGGATTCTCATAGTTCTGGGCAGTTGAAGACGACAAGCAACGGCACTTATAATTTTACTGATTTTATAAGGTCCAATGTACTTATGTCCCAGCTTAGACGATGGAATCCTTAACTTAAGATTTCTGGTTAACAGCCAGACCAAGTCTCCTACCTTGAAAGCTGGTGCAGGTTTGCGAAATTTATCTGCTGCTTTCTTGTACCTTTCCTGAGCCGATTCCAGATTCTCCTTTAGAAGATCCATATTCTTCTGTAAAGACGTGATTCTTTCAGCCACTGCTGGTAAAGGCGTTTCTATGGGAAATCGTGGTAGAATGTTAGGATGATAACCTAGATTAGAGTAAAAAGGAGACTGCTTAGTGGAGGCACTCTGAGAGTTGTTATACGAGAACTCAGCTAATGGAAGTAGATCCACCCAATCATCCTGTAGGTGGCAGATAAAGCAGCGGAGATACTGCTCCAGGGTTTGATTGGTTCGTTCGGTCTGTCCATTAGTCTGGGGATGAAAAGCAGAAGAAAGGTTTACTTTAATGTCCAATGCTGCACAGAAATTTTGCCAAAACCTAGAAGTGAATTGCACCCCTCGATCCGAAATAACCTCATCCGGTACTCCATGTAAGCGAAACACATCTTTAATCATCAGATCTGATGTCTGTTTTGCAGTGGGTAAGCCGACACAAGGAATAAAATGAGCTCCTTTGTTAGACGGTCAACCACCACTAGAATGGTGTTCTTCCCTTGAGAGGTTGGTAACTCCACAATGAAGTCCATAGAAATGGATCCCCACGGGCGGGACGGGGTGGGAAGAGGCTGTAACAGACCAGTTGGTGAGGAGCGAGGTGTTTTGCATCTTGCACAAACTTCACATGAAGTGACATAGTTTAAAACATCCTTCCTGCAAGTGGGCCACCAAAAGAAACGAGAAAGAAATTCCTGTGTCTTTAGAATTCCTCTATGCCCAGCTATCTTGGAATCGTGAATGAGTTACAATACTCTCAATCTGACTGTTTCAGGAATATACAGGCGTTGTCCCTGAATCCACACACCATTCTTAAAGACAAGACTTACGTCCCTTGGGGGTTGTGCCAAAAAGGAATCCGCATGGTATGCTTCCTTGATGTCCTTAAGTAGGTCTTGATTATGAATTACTCCTAGGAATCTAGAGTCAGGAAAAATAGTCTTAGGAGGAGTAATTGGACGTGTCTCTGCTGAGTAAATCCTAGAGAGTGCATCAGCCTTTCCATTGCGCGATCCTGGTCTATAAGAAATGATAAAATTAAATTGGTTTAAGAAAAGATTCCAGCGAGCCTGGCGAGGAGTCAGGCACTTAGCCGACCTGATAAACTCAAGTTTACGATGATCTGTCAGAACGACTATTTGCTGTGCAGCTCCTGAAGAAGGAGTCTCCATTCTTTGAAGGCGGCAATAATGGCCAACAACTCTCTATTGCCCACATCGTAGTTCCTCTCAGCGAAGACAACTGCTGGGAAAAGAAGGCACAGGGATGCAAGACATTCTTCTCACCTGTTCTCTGAGAGAGTATAGCTCCAACGGCACAGTCTGAAGCATCCACCTCTATTATGAAGGCAAGCTCGGGGTTGGGATGTACTAGGATAGGTGCAGTGGTAAATTTATCTTTTAGATGGGAAAATGCTTCCTGGGCTTGGGGAGTCCAGGAGAACCTAGACTCTTTCCGGGTAAGTTGGGTGATAGGTGACACTACCTCAGAGAAATTTCTAATGAAACGTCTATAGAAGTTGGCAAACCCGATGAAGCGCTGTACCTCCTTCACATTTCTAGGACTTGGCCAATCCTTGATGGCTTGGGTTTTGCTTCCATCCATACTAATTCCTTGTGTAGACAGTACATACCCCAGAAATTGAATTTTGGTCTTATGGAATTCACACTTTTCAAGTTTGATGTAAAGATGATTTTGTCTTAGACGTTCCAAGACCATTCTCACATGTCCATGATGTTCCTCTGTGGAGTTAGAAAAAATTAGAATATCATCCAAATAAATTACCACGAATGTATCTAGGAGATCCCTGAAGATGTCATTCACCAAGTGTTGGAAAGTGGCTGGGGCGGTACTCAGACCAAAAGGCATAACAAGATATTCAAAGTGTCCATAGCGTGACCTGAATGCAGTCTTCCATTCATCCCCAGGTCTAATACGGACTAAGTTATAGGCCCCACGAAGATCTAGTTTAGAGAAAATTTTGGCATGTCGCACTCTCTCCAATAACTCAGGGATTAAAGGCAATGGATAACGGTTTCTAATAGTAACCTTATTGAGTTCCCTATAGTCTACGCAGGGTCTCAGAGATCCATCTTTCTTCTTTACAAAGAAGATGGGTGCACCTGCAGGAGATGAAGAGGGGCGTATGAAGCCCTTGGCTAGATTTTCGTCTATGTAATCCTTTAAAGCCTTTAGCTCGGACCCCGCCAGGGGGTAGATCTTACCAAAAGGTATCTCTGCTCCAGGCAATAATTCAATTGGACAATCATATGGACGGTGAGGAGGAAGCTGGTCAGCATTCTTCTTGTCACATAAATCCACATAGTCCTGGTATACAGCTGGTAGTTCAGGGACTGACATGGTTCCTGTAGGAACAGAGCAAGCTGAAACTTTTGAACTCATCTGTTTCTCTGGAAAGTGTAATTCCTTGGTCTCCCAGTTAATGGTAGGATTCTGAGCCTGCAGCCATGGTAGCCCTAGAATAATGGGAAAGTGGGGAGAAGAGATAAGCATAAAGGACAGTTTCTCTTGATGATCTTTACCCATAAGAACCCTCAAAGGCTCTGTTTCCTGATCCACTGGTCCAGAGGTCAGCAGGGAGCCATCCACAGTTTCCATCTGTACTGGAGTAGCCTTCTTCACTGAACGTATCCCCTGTTTCAGAGCAAAGGAGACATCCATAAAATTTCCACTTGCCCCTGAGTCAATCATAGCAGAGCTAGACACCCAAGTTGAGTCAACCCAGAGTTTGATGGAAAGAAAGCAATGAGAATTGTTTTTCTTACAACTCAGCTGGGACACCGCTGAGGAAACTTGAAAAATGGCAGCGTTTACACAGTCAACGTCCTCAGAGGTAACGGAGTTTAAGTCCGAGAAATCAAGATCTGTTGCTGCAGATCTCTCTGGAGCCTGAGGCTCGGACCTGACAGATCCCCTCTCGCAACACTCACAGTGAATGAGTGCTGCAGTAGTCTTACGAGAACGGCTGGGGCAGTTTATAATGAAGTGCCCTGACTTACCACAATAGAAACATAGATTCTCCTTAAAACGATGTTCCTTGCGTGCATCACTAACCCGTCGTTGTAAAGAGTCTACCTGCATGGGTTCAGGTTCAGGTTCCCGTGTAATCCTACTCAAAGGTTCCTTAGCTGGAGAGGAAGGTAGGAAAAGGTTAGTGCGATTGCTTTCGAACCATCTCTCTTGCCTGCGTTCAGTCAGACGAGTATCAATACGGATGCAGTAGTTAATAAAATCACCTAACGCAGTGGGAGGGTCGGCACGAGGAAGTTCATCCTTAATCAGTGGAGATAACCCCTTTCGAAAAATAGATTTTTTGGCAGAACTGTCCCAGGTGGTATCAAGGGCCCATCTCCTGAAATCCAAGGCATATTCAGCTACCGAGTGCTTACCTTGAAGCAAAGCTAACTGTTGTGAATGGGTTTGAGATGAGTTCTGAGCAGAGGCTCCCTCTGGTGGTTACAAGCGGTACTAGTGAGGATTGGGAATCAGGTGTTACTGATTGGTCTTATTTAAGGGAATCATTTTCCCATCAGGGTTGCCGGTGATCAATTGTTCTGGTCTGAATCCTTCTTTCCAGTTTCCCTTGTAGCCTGCTGTGTCGTGTCTGCATCTCCTGCTATCAGATAAGACAATTTCTTATTTTGTGTTTTTGCTATATTTTTGCATTTTGTCCTGCACTTCTGTGGGGGCCTTCTGGGTCCCCTCCGGGGGCTTTTGCCCTCTCAGTTTAGTCCAGCCACTGTGTTTTGTACTTTTGCTTTTTGCAGTTTTTTCAGTGGCTGCTGTTTTTGTTACACCAGAGAACTAATTTAGGTGGTAGAGGTCGTGTGATCTCAGGTGATTTTGAAATTAGTAGAGTTGGTGTTTTTTCAGGGTTTTCTGAGATTGCAGTAAGTACCCTTCCTATCCTTTTCTATTTAGATAGTTTGGGCCCCCGCTTTTGCTCTTACTATTTTCTTTCTGTGTCAGTATTTCCTCTTGTCTAACCGCCATTACATGTTTGGGGGCTTTCTATTATCTTTGGGGTTCTGCTCCGGGGCAGATAGCTTTCCTATTTCTATCTTTAGGTGTAGTTAGTTTCTCAGGCTGTGACGAGGCGTCTAGGACCATCGTAGGAACGCTCCACGGCTGCCTCTAGTTGTGGTGGTTAGTCAGGGTACTGCAATCTCATAGATTCCAACTGCTCTGGTGTATTTCCTTTTTTACCTGCACTCCTCAGCTACCGTAACATAACAGTATCACCGGCCAAAAAAATTGTATGGTACTCACAGAAGGGAAAAAATATTTTGAAGGAAGAAAAGTTGTCAGAGATATTTTTCTGTTTGTTGCATTTTTTTTTTTTTTTTCCCTCTGTATCTCTGGGTGCTGGGGAGGATCTTTTCTCCCAATGGAGTTTGCACAGTTGTCTGGCCGTGTGGATCAGCTTGCCACTGAGGTTCGGAGTATTGCTGCATATCTTGCTAGGTTGCCTGTTGTGGAACCTAGGATCCCCATGCCAGATTTGTTTTCAGGGATCGAGCTAAGTTTCAGAATTTCAAAAATAATTGTAAATTGTTTCTTGCCTTAAAATCTAAGTCCTCAGGAAACGCAGCGCAGCAGGTTCAAATTGTCATCTCTCTCCTGCGCGGCGATCCTCAGGATTGGGCTTTTTCCCTGACACCTGGGGATCCTGTTTTGAGTGATGTTGATGTATTTTTTCAGGCTTTGGGGTTATTGTACGATGAGCCTAATATCACTGATCAAGCTGAAAAAGCCTTGTTGGCATTAAATCAGGGGCTTGATGACGCTGAGTTATACTGTCAGAGATTCCGTAGGTGGGCAGTCCTGACCAAATGGAATGACGACGCTTTGGCGGCCCTTTTCCGGAAGGGTCTGTCGGATAATGTAAAGGATGTTATGGTGGGATTCCCTGTCCCCTCTGGTCTCAATGATTCTATGTCATTAGCGATTCAAATTGACAGACGTTTGCGTGAGCGGAGAAGTATGCGTGGAGTGGTGTTGCCTTGTGAGCCAGCTGCTGAGCCCATGCAGTGTGATGGAGTGGTGTCTGGGGCACAGCGTCATGAGTTTCGAAAGCGCAATGGGTTATGTTTCTACTGTGGTGATGCCTCTCATGCTATTTCAGTCTGCCCTAAGCGGGGAAGACGTTTTGCACGCTCAGTTGTCTTGGGTAGTGTTCAGACTAAGTTTTTATTAACTGTCACTCTGATATGCTCTCTGTCCTCATTTTCTGCTCAGGCTTTCGTTGATTCTGGAGCAGCTATTAACCTGATGGATTATGATTTTGCTAAACGTTGTGGATTTCCCTTGATACCCCTACAGAAGTCTATTCCCCTACTGGGGATCGATTCTACCCCTTTGGCTGAGAATAAACCCCAGTTTTCTACTCAGGTGATAATGAGGGTTGAACCTGATCACCAGGAGTGCTGCAAATTTTTGGTTCTATATAATCTGCATGACATTATCGTGCTGGGTTTCCCTTGGTTACAGTCTCATAATCCTGTTTTGGATTGGAAATCTGTGTCTGTAACCAGTTGGGGCTGCCAATGTGTTAATACCAACACTCCTGTTTTTTCTGCCTCCCCCAGGCTGAGGATGTTCCTGACTTTTTGTTTGATTTTTCTGATGTGTTTAGCGAAAGTAAATGTGCATCCTTACCTCCCCATAGGAGCTATGACTGCGCTATTGAATTAGTGCCAGGTAGTAAATTCCCTAAGAGTCGCCTTTTTAACTTGTCTGTACCTGAACATGACGCTATGCGGTCTTATATCAAGGAATCATTGGAGAAGGGTCATATCAGACCATCCTCTTCACCCTTAGGTGCCGGTTTTTTCTTTGTGGCCAAAAAAGATGGTTCATTAAGGCCGTGTATTGATTATCGTCTCTTGAACAATATTACTGTGAAATATCAATACCCGTTACCCTTGATTTCTGACCTGTTTTCCAGGGTGAAAAACGCTACTTGGTTTACCAAGCTTGACCTCAGGGGGGCGTATAACCTTATTCGCATTAAGCACGGGGATGAATGGAAGACGGCATTTAACACCCCTGAAGGGCATTTTGAGTACCTTGTGATGCCCTTTGGGCTCACTAATGCTCCTTCCGTCTTCCAGTCCTTCATGAATGACATTTTCAGGGATTTTGTGGACAAGTTTCTGATTGTTTATTTGGATGATATCTTGATTTTTTCTAATGACTGGGACTCTCATGTGAAACATGTTCGAACTGTATTCCAGATTTTGAGAGAGAATGCTCTGTATGTGAAGGGATCAAAGTGTCTTTTTGGCGTACAGAAGATCTCATTTCTGGGATTCATTTTGTCCCCATCTGTTATTGAAATGGACCCGGTCAAGGTTCAGGCCATCTGTGATTGGGTCCAACCTACTTCATTAAAGGCTCTTCAGAGATTTTTGGGTTTTGCCAATTTTTATCGTAAATTTATTGGTAATTTCTCTGTTATTGTTAAACCATTAACTGATTTGACCAGAAAGGGTTCTGATGTGGTGAATTGGCCTCCTGAGGCAGTCTCTGCGTTTCAGGAACTTAAGCAGAGATTCACTTCTGCTCCTGTTCTACGGCAGCCTGATGTTTCTCTGCCATTTCAGGTGGAGGTTGATGCCTCTGAAATTGGGGCAGGTGCCGTTTTGTCCCAAAAAGATCCAGAGACCTCTAAAAGTAACCCTTGTGCCTTTTTCTCTCGAAAATTTTCTCCTACTGAACGTAATTATGACGTGGGTAATCGGGAGTTATTGGCCATGAAGTGGGCTTTTGAAGAGTGGAGACATTGGCTGGAGGGAGCCAAACATCAGGTGGTGGTCCTTACGGACCATAAGAATCTGGTCTATCTGGAATCTGCCAAGCGACTCAATCCTAGACAGGCCAGGTGGGCCTTGTTTTTCACACGTTTTAATTTTGTGGTTTCCTTTCTTCCTGGCACTAAGAATGTTAAGGCGGATGCCCTCTCGAGGAGTTTCCTTGCGGACTCTCCTGAGCTATCTGATCCCTCTGTTATTTTGAAGGAGGGTGTAGTTCTTTCCGCCATCTCGCCTAATTTGAGACTTGCTCTGGAGGGGTGTCAGGAGGATAGGCCCGAGCGCTGCCCTGTTGGAAAATTGTTTGTCCCGGACCAATGGAAAAAGAGTGTGATGTCTGAGATTCATTGTTCCGCATTGGCTGGGCATCCCGGAATTTTTGGTACCAGAGACTTGGTTAGTCGGTCCTTTTGGTGGCCTACCTTGTCTCGCGATGTCAGGGAATTTGTGCAGTCCTGCGGGACTTGCTCTCGCTCCAAGCCTTGCTCTCGCTCTAGTGGTTTGTTGATGCCATTGCCTGTGCCCAAGAGACCATGGACCCATATCTCTATGGATTTCATTTCCGATCTTCCTGTTTCTCAGAGAATGACCACCATCTGGGTAATTTGTGATAGGTTTTCCAAAATGATACATCTTGTGCCATTACCTAAGTTGCCTTCCTCCTCTGAATTGGTGCCGTTGTTCCTTCAGCACGTGGTTCGTTTACACGGCATTCCTGAGAACATTGTGTCTGACAGAGGAGTCCAGTTTGTTTCCAGATTTTGGAGGACTTTTTGTTCTAAACTGGGTGTTCAATTGTCTTTCTCCTCGGCATTTCATCCTCAGACCAATGGTCAAACTGAGAGAACAAACCAGACATTGGAGACTTATCTAAGATGCTTTGTGTCTGCTGATCAGGATGACTGGGTCTCTTTTTTGCCTTTGGCTGAGTTTGCTCTTAATAATAGGGCTAGCTCTGCCACTTTGATGTCTCCGTTTTTCTGTAATTCTGGGTTTCACCCTCGATTTTCTTCAGGACAGACGGAGGCTTCTGTCTGTCCAGGTGTTGACTCTGTTGTTGAGCGTATGCAGCAGATTTGGACCAGGTAGTGGAGAGGTTGTCCCTCTCTCAGGAGAAGGCCCAGCGGTTTGCTAACCGGCATAGGACTGATGGTCCTCGGTTTGAAGTGGGGGACTTGGTCTGGTTGTCCTCAAAGAATATTCTATGAGAGTAGCATCTCCTAAATTTAAGCCTAGGTTCATTGGACCTTATAAGATCATGGAGATTATTAATCCTGTTTCTTTTCGTTTGCTTCTTCCAGGGACATTTAAGATCCAAACGTGTTCCACAAGTCCTTGTTGAAGAGGTTTGTTGAGCCAGTGGTTCCTGCTGCTGTGCCTCCTGACCCTGTTTTGGTTGAGGGCAATTTGGAGTATGTGGTTGAGAAAATATTGGATTCTCGTTTTTCTAGACGAAGACTCCAGTATTTGGTTAAATGGAGAGGTTATGGTCAGGAAGATAATTCTTGGGTGTTTGCTTCGGACATCCATGCTAGGAGACTTATCCGTGCGTATCATAGAACTCATCCTGACCGACCTGGTTGCTCAAATGAGGGTTCGGTGACCCCTCCTCAAGGGGGGGTACTGTTGTGAATGGGTTTGAGATGAGTTCTGAGCAGAGGCTCCCTCTGGTGGTTACAAGCGGTACTAGTGAGGATTGGGAATCAGGTGTTACTGATTGGTCTTATTTAAGGGAATCATTTTCCCATCAGGGTTGCCGGTGATCAATTGTTCTGGTCTGAATCCTTCTTTCCAGTTTCCCTTGTAGCCTGCTGTGTCGTGTCTGCATCTCCTGCTATCAGATAAGACAATTTCTTATTTTGTGTTTTTGCTATATTTTTGCATTTTGTCCTGCACTTCTGTGGGGGCCTTCTGGGTCCCCTCCGGGGGCTTTTGCCCTCTCAGTTTAGTCCAGCCACTGTGTTTTGTACTTTTGCTTTTTGCAGTTTTTTCAGTGGCTGCTGTTTTTGTTACACCAGAGAACTAATTTAGGTGGTAGAGGTCGTGTGATCTCAGGTGATTTTGAATAGTAAGTTTAGTAGTAAGTACCCTTCCTATCCTTTTCTATTTAGATAGTTTGGGCCCCAGCTTTTGCTCTTACTATTTTCTTTCTGTGTCAGTATTTCCTCTTGTCTAACCGCCATTACATGTTTGGGGGCTTTCTATTATCTTTGGGGTTCTGCTCCGGGGCAGATAGCTTTCCTATTTCTATCTTTAGGTGTAGTTAGTTTCTCAGGCTGTGACGAGGCGTCTAGGACCATCGTAGGAACGCTCCACGGCTGCCTCTAGTTGTGGTGGTTAGTCAGGGTACTGCAATCTCATAGATTCCAACTGCTCTGGTGTATTTCCTTTTTTACCTGCACTCCTCAGCTACCGTAACATAACAGCTAACATGGCTGCTTCAGCTGTTGCACCTCGATTGGGGTCATCAAACACCTGCCCCATGGCTGAAATAAAATCATCAAGGTGATTCAAACAATCATCCTCAGTCTCAATCAGAGGGTTTGCCCACATCAAAGCCTTGTTGGTAAGCAACATAATTATAGTAAGCACCTTAGATCGTTCAGTGGGAAATTGTGAAGCATGTGCGGAAAAAAAAAGATTGCATTGATTAATAAATCCCCTGAATTTCTCACGTTCACCGCCAAAACGAAAAGGGGGCAACTTGGGAATCCCAGAACTCGGGGCTACGGCAGGAGCCTGGACTCGCCCTTCTAGAACCTCAATCCTGGCTCGCAAATCCTGGGCAGTCTGTCCAAACACTTGCAAATTGTGATTAGTGAGGTCCTGTAGATTTGTAAAACGGGTCTTTATATTCTGCAAATCTGCAAGGATATTATCAGTCACTCCGCAAAGTTCCTTTATGCGGGCCTCCATTTTCCAGATCTTTTAAGACAGGAGTACTGGAAGAAGAGGAAAGGAAAAAAAAAAAAAAAAACAATAGTGTTTACCTGTGGTAACACTGCAGAGAGAAAAAAAAATTAAGGGTACTGCTCACCTGGAATGGTTGTGAGAAGTCACAACCACTATCATCACAGAAGTTCAAACGGACATCTGATATCCACAGTTATAGCAGACAAAAAAGAGAAAAGAAAAAAAAAAAACAATAGTGTTTACCTGTGGTAACACTGCAGAAAAAAAAACACTTAAGGGAATTGCTCACCTGGAATGGTTGTGAGAAGTCACAACCACTGTCATTCACAGAAATACAACCGGACATCCGATATCCACAGTTACAGCAGACACAGCCTTTCCAGACCCAGCAGACACTAACGTTTGGCTTCAGAATCTTGTAATGTATGTAGTACAGTTCATATAGCGTCTTGTGCTTGGGTGCGATGAAAATACATGAGACACAGGTTTGATATAGAAAGTCTTGTATTACTTCATACAAGTTGGCAAAAATAGTCACACAGTTTGCAGACACAGAAGCAGGAGACACAGCAGGCCAGAGTAATCTAAGCTCAGCAATCACTCTCCACAACAGGTTCAGGATCTTCTTCTCTGTTACCGTAAGTCCATGCAAACGTGGGTCTTTCAAAGAGCAGGGTTCAGAGTCCACAAGTGCTTCAGAGTTCCTCAGTAGGAATAGCTGGAGTACAAGGTCCAAGGCTTCAGGGGTCAGATCACAGGTTCACTGCAGGCTAGATTCTGAAGCACTGATTGCTCAGCTGTGGCTGCTTAAGAAGCAAAAGGAGAGAATCAGGGCGGGAACATGCAAGCTGGAAACTCCATTTTGACTGAGGGCAAGATAGCTGCAGCAAAACAGAAAGTAAAATGGCTGACGAACAAACTGAGTTTCAGGAACATGTACACAGAACCTTACAGTTTGACTTTTTCAACGCAGAATTGGCTGGATGCCATGTTGCGTTTGGAGAGCAACTGATGTGCCTAAACAGTGTAAACCCCCCACACATGACACCATTTAGGAAACTATACCCCTCATGGAATGTATCTCGATGTGTAGTGAGCACTTTGAACCCCCAAGGGCTTCACAGAAGTTTATAACATAGAGCCATAAAATTCAAAAATCATGTTTTTTTCCACAAAAATGATCTTTTCACTCCTAATTTTTACTTTCCCTAGGGTAACAAGACTACAAATGTTATTGTGCAATTTGTCCTGAATACGTTGATACCCTATATGTGGGGGTAAGCCACTGTTTGGGAGCATGGCAGAGCACGGAGGGGAAGGAGCACCGTTTGACTTTTTCAACGCAAAATTGGCTGGAATTGAGATCGGATGCCATGTCGCGTTTGGAGAGCCCCTGATGTGCCTGAACATTGGAACCCCCCACAAGTGACCCTATTTTGGAAACTAGACCCCCCAAAGAACTTGTCTAGATGTGTGGTGAGAACTTAGAACCCCCAGGTGTTTCACTAACGTTTTTAACTCCCGAGCGTGAAAATGAAAAAAATCATATTTTTTCCACAAACATGATCTTTTAGTCCCCAATTTTTTATTTTCCCAAGAGTAACAGGAGAAATTGGACTCCAAAAGTTGTTGTCCAATTTGTCCTGAGTACGCTGATACCCCATATGTGGGAGAAAACTACTGTATGGGCACACCAAAACCACACGAGAAACAGCCCTGAAGTCTCAAAAATACATCTTTATTAGTTCAACATAATACATATAAGAATAAAAACAAGGTCAAGGATGGCACAGGAAAAGGAATCCAAAGTGGTGGCAATCACATAGAGGTGGAAATTGTAGGCCTGACAGTGAAAATCTGCTCTCCAGATATATATATATATAGTTAGGAATAACAAATATAACAGCTCAAGGTATACGGGTGAACATAGGGTGACTATGACCCATAGTCATAGTCACCCGACATGAAATGACACTTGGTGTACATAGGGTTAACCATGTCTTTTCATGTCCTTTGCTATCTAATTTGCACAAACAATTAAATCAGTCTATGTGTGCAAAATTTCACACCTGTAGGGGTTAATTAAAGGTGTAAATTCGTTGTAAAAAAAAAGGACTTTTTTGCTACGAATTTACACCTTTAATTAACCCCTACAGGTGTGAAATTTTGCACACATAGACTGATTTAATTGTTTGTGCAAATTAGATAGCAAAGGACATGAAAAGACATGGTTAACCCTATGTACACCAAGTGTCATTTCATGTCGGGTTCTGCATTTTCACAAAAGCCGGCAATTGAATTAGCGGCTATTATACTATGTAGAAGTGTATGAACTACAAATATAAATATATATATATATGTGTCACAAATTCAATGACATGTATATATATATATGAGGTGTAAAATTGCTGAAAAAAAATGCGTGGGCTCCCGCCCTATTTTCGCAACCAGACAGACAAAGCCAGTGAGTGGGGGCAGATAATAATAGCCCAGAGAGGGACCATTATTTTTGCCCCCCCCCCGGCTACTAACATCTGCCCCCAGACACCCCAGGAAAGACAAATCTATAATTAGATTCGCCCTTTCTGGCACTTTGCCCGTCTATTCCCATTACCCTGTAGCGGTGGCGAATGGGTTAATATGGGGTTAAAGCCACCTTGCTATTGAAAGGTGACCTTAAGCCAGGTTAATAATTGAGAGCTGTCAATTAGACAACTATCAATTATTAATCCTATTGCATGAAATAAAAATAAAACACACACACTTTAATTAAAAATCATTTTAATGAAATAAAGACACATGTTTTTGACCATCTTTTATTTTACTGCAAAAACCATTTCCTGTAATAAAAATAAAATAAAAAAGCAAAATTATTCTTACCTATCCCATGCACAGTCAGGTCCCACGGTGTAATCCTTCAGAAAGGGTTAATGTTTACTGCAGGGACCGCAGCTAATGCTGCAGCCTCAGGCTATGGTTCCACGGTCCGGAACCATAGCGCTTTGGACGGAGCGGAAATTCCGCTCCGTCTAAGCCCCGCCCCCTTTCTGACGCGCGATCTTTCCGGAGGTGTTCAGGACACCTCCGGAACACCTCCGGAAAGAGCGCAGGGCTACATAGCCCTGTGTTAATTCTGTTGCGGCGACGCACCGTCGCCGCAATACGCGAGGACATGCTGCGGTCTAAAAAGACGCGCCGCATGTCCGTTTACGCAGGTTTGCCACCTGCGTATTGTTACGCATAGTGGAGACGGGATTTCTTGAAATCCCCTCCACTATGCTGTAACATCTGGACGCTGCGTGTTTGGCGCTGCGCCAGCGCACAGCGCCAAACACGCAGCGTTTCCTGACCGTGGAAACTCACCCTTACAGTAAACCCCAAATGAATGAGTTCCTCTCCTGCCTGACAGGAGAGTAAAGGCTGGGTGTCACATAACGATACACCAGCGATCCCGACAACGATATGCACTTGTCAGGATCGCTGGTGTATCGCTACATGATCGCTGCTGAGCTGCCAAACAGGCAGCTCAGGCAGCGATCTGGGACAGCGACACTGCGGGTAACATCGCTTAAGGGCCCGTCTCACATAGCGATATCGCTACCGAGATCGCTGCTGAGTCACAAGTTTTGTGACGCAGCAGCGAGCTCACCAGCGATATCGCTGTGTGTGACATTCAGCGACGATCAGCCCCCCTGCCGGGTATCGCTGATCGTCGCAGAAATGTCAGGACCTTTTTTTGATCGCTGGTTTCCCTCTGACAGGCACGCATCGCTGCGTGTGACAGGTGGGAGACCAGCGATCCGCTGGTAACCAAGGTACACAGCGGGTTTCCAGGCACCGCGCAGCGCTTGGAAACCCGCTGTGTACCTTGGATACCAGCTCCCTGCATCAGGGCGCTGGTATCCAAGGTACACAGCGGGTTTCTAGGCACAGCCCCGCGCCTGGAAACCCGCTGTGTACCTTACCAGCGGATCGCTGGTCTCCCGCCTGTCACACGCAGCGATGTGTGCCTGTCAGCGGGAAACCAGCGATCAAAAAAAGGTCCTGACATTTCAGCGACGATCAGCGATACCCGGCAGGGGGGCTGATCGTCGCTGAATGTCACACACAGCGATATCGCTGGTGAGCTCGCTGCTGCGTCACAAAACTAGTGACTCAGCAGCGATCTCGGTAGCGATATCGCTATGTGAGACGGGCCCTTAAGTGGAAAGCTTAATTGATTGCTTTCCACTTTCACTTCAGGTCAGCCAGGGACACAATCAGTGACGTCAGAGGGAACTGATTAACAAAAATAGGGGTTCCCTTCGAAAAAAAAATGGCATGGGGTCCCCCCTATTTTTGTTAACCAGCCAGATGAAGCAGACCGCTGAGGCCTGGATTTTCAGGCTGTTAAGGAGCCAAGATCCATGGACCTTGCCAGCCTGATAATACTAGGCCACAGCAGTCTGCATATCTTGGCTGATTAACAAAAATAGGGGATCCCTCGAAAAAAATTGGTGTGGGGTCCCCCCTATTTTTGTTAACCAGCCAGATGAAGCAGACCGCTGAGGCCTGGATTTTCAGGCTGTTAAGGAGCCAAGATCAATGGACCTTGCCAGCCTGATAATACCAGGCCACAGCAGTCTGCATATCTTGGCTGATTAACAAAAATAGGGGATCCCCTCGAAAAAAATTGGCGTGGGGTCCCCCCTATTTTTGTTAACCAGCCAGATGAAGCAGACCGCTGAGGCCTGGATTTTCAGGCTGTTAAGGTGCCAAGATCCATGGACCTTGCCAGCCTGATAATACCAGGCCACAGCATTCTGCATATCTTGGCTGATTAACAAAAATAGGGGATCCCTCGAAAAAAATTGGCGTGGGGTCCCCCCTATTTTTGTTAACCAGCCAGATGAAGCAGACCGCTGAGGCCTGGATTTTCAGGCTGTTAAGGTGCCAAGATCCATGGAACTTGCCAGCCTGATAATACCAGGCCACAGCAGTCTGCATATCTTGGCTGATTAACAAAAATAGGGGATCCCCTCGAAAAAAATTGGCGTGGGGTCCCCTCTATTTTTGTTAACCAGCCATATGAAGCAGACCGCTGAGGCCTGGTTTTTCAGGCTGGTAAGGATCCAATATCCATGGACCTTGCCAGCCTGATAATACCAGGCCACAGCAGTCTGCTTAGCTTGGCTGGTTAACAAAAATAGGGGATCCCCTCGAAAAAAAAACGGCGTGGGGATCCCCCCTATTTTTGTTAACCAGCCAAGTAAAATGCAGACTGCTGCGGCCTGGTATTAAAAGACTGTCAAGGCCCATGGATTTTGGCCCTCAACAGCCTGATAATACCAGGCTACAGCAGCCCCACATTTGGCGCATCAAAAGATGTGCCAATTGTGGCACTTTACCCGGCTCTTCCCACTTGCCCTGTAGCGGTGGCAAGCGGGGTAATAAGGGGTTAATGTCACCGTTGATTGCACGGTGACAATAAGCCCGGTTAATAATGGAAAGGTGTCAATAAGACACCGATCCATTATTAATCCCAAAGTTTTTAAATGTTTAAAAAAAAGACAAAGCAAGAAAAAAGTCTTTTAATGAAATAAAAGAGACAACACAGTTTTCATTAATTTTATTGTACTCTCATTCCTGCGACGCCATCGATCTCCTGTAAAAAAAGAAAAAAAACAAACCAACAGTATACCACCTGTCCGACGCAGTCCATAACGACAGTCCCACGACGATCCAACTCTGCTACATCGCAATGACAGGCAGAGCCTGTCATCGCGACGCAGCACAGCTGATTACCTGCTTCCCCGGCGGTGACGTCATCGGACTGACTGCTTTACGGCCGGGATTACCCAGCAGTCACTGCAGTTATCGCGAGAAACTGCATGTGACCGCCGGGGAAAGAAGATTGCGGCCATCAAGCAGTCCAGGACGTGACCGCCGGAGATCTTCTGCCAGGTAAGTGCCGCTGACTCCTGACAGACCCGACCGACGGACACTGACAGTGACAGTGACAATCCCGATTCCGGTATCCGATATGACGAAAATATCGGAACTCGGAATCGGAATTCCGATACAGCCAATATCGGCCGATACCCGATATTTGCAGTATCGGAATGCTCAACCCTATTACTAACTATTTTTGTATGGGCACACGTCGAGGCTCAGAAGGGAAGTAATGACATTTTGGAATGCAGACTTGGATGGAATAGCCTGAGGGCGTCATGTCGCGTTTGGAGAGCCCCTGATGTGCCTAAATAGTGGAAACCCCCCACAAGTGACCCAATTTTGGAAACTAGACCCCCAAGGAACTTATCTAGATGTGTGGTGAGTACTTTAAACAACCAAATGCTTCACAGAAGTTTATAACATCCTGGCGTGAAAATAAAAAAAATTATATTTTTTCTATAAGCATGATCTTTTAGACCCCATTTTTTTATTTTCCCAAGGGTAACATGAGAAATTGGACCACAAACGATTGTTGTACAATTTGTCCTGAGTATGCTGATACCCCATATGTGGGAGAAAACTACTGTATGGGCACACGTTGGGGCTCGAAAGGGAAGTAGTGACGTTTTGGAATGCAGACTTTGATGGAATGGTCTGCGGCGTCAAGTCGCATATGTAGAGCCCCTGATGTGCCTAAACAGTGGAAACCCCCACAAGTGACCCCATTTTGGAAACTAGATCCCCCAAGGAACTTATCTAGATGTGTGGGGAGAACTTTGAACCCCCAAGTGTGTCACAGAAGTTTATAATGTAGAGCTATAAAAATAAAAAATCATATTTTTTTCCACAAAAATGATATTTTCGCACCCCAATTTTTTATTTTCCCAAGGGTGACAGAAGAAATTAGACCCCAAGAGATATTGTGAAATTTTTTCTGAGTACGCTGATAACCCATATGTGGGAGTAAACCCCTTTATGGGCGCATGGCAGAGCTCGGAAGGGAATTAGCACCGTTTGACTTTTTCAACACATAATTGGCTGGAATTGAGATCAGACACCATGTCACGTTTGGAGATCCCCTGATGTGCCTAAACAGTGGAAACCCCCCAATTCTAACTCCAACCCTTACCTCAACACACCCCTAATCCCAAACCAAACCACAAACCTAACCCTAACACACCCCTAACCCTAATCCCAACCCTAACCCTAATCCTAACCCTAACCCTAACGGGAAAATGGAAATAAATACATTTTTTTAATTTTATTATTTTTCCCTAACTAAGGAGGTGATAATGGGGCGTTTGATTTACTATTTATAGCGGGTTTTTATATAGTTTTTTATGATTGGCAGCTGTCACACTCTAAAAGATGCTTTTTATTGCAAAAAATAGTTTTTGCATTAACACAGTTTGAGAGCTATAATTTTTCCAAATTTTGGCCAACAGAGTCATGTGAGGTCTTATTTTTTGCGGGACGAGTTGAAGTTTTTAATGGTACCATTTTTGGGCACATGATGTTTTTTGATCGCTTTTTATTACGATTTTTGGGAGGCACAATGAACAGAAAACAGCAACTCATGAATTTCTTTTGGGGGGGGCGTTTATACCGTTCCGTGTGTGCTAAAATTGATAAAGCAGTTTTATTCTTTGGGTTATTATGATTACAGTGATACCTCATTTGTATCTTTTTTATGTTGTGGCGCTTTTATAAAATAAAAACTATAATATATAAAAAATAATTATTTTTGCATTGCTTTATCCTGCGAGCTATAACTTTTTGGTATTTTTTTGCTGATAATGTTATATGGCAGCTCGTTTTTAGAGGGACAAGATGATGTTTTCAGCGGTACCATGTTTATTTATATCCGTCTTTTTGATCGCGTGTTATTCCACTTTTTGTTCGGCGGTATAATGATTAAACATTGTTTTTTTTGCCTTTTTTTAAGGAGTTAACTAAAGGGGTTAGATATTGGGAAAGTACTATAGAGTGGGTCGCTACGGACGCGGCGATACTAAATATGTGTACTTTTATTGTTTTTTTTATTTACATAATATGTGTTTATTGGGGGAAAAAAAAAATTTATTTAGGAATTTTTAAAAAAATATTTTTACACGTTATTTTTTTTTAAACATTTTTACATTGTCCCAGGGTGGGACATCACTATATAGTGTCAGATCCCTGATCTGACATTTGCAGAGCACTGTGTCAGATTAGCAATCTGACAGGCAGTGCAGGAGGCTTGCTGGCGCCTGCTCTCAGCAGGCACTGACAAGCCACCTCCCTGCAGAACCTTGAAGGACCTCGTGGCCATCTTGGATCCAGGGGCCAGCAGGAAGGAGGCCCTCGGAACAATGCAATCACATCGTGTTGTTCTGAGGGTCTCAGGGAAGCACTCAGGGAGCCCCCTCCCTGCGCGATGCTTCCCTATGCCACCGGACCGCTGCAATCATGTTTGATCGCAGTGTGTCGGGGGTTAAAGTGCCGGGAGCGGTCTGTGACCAATCCTGGCACGTAGTGTCGGGTGTTAACTGTTTTGAATACGTTGGAGACGACTTCGGAGCTGGTGCTCCCTCCGATGGTTGTTGAGGGTAATGAACCAATTGCTGAATGGCTTTCAGCTGGGTCCGAATGGTCTGATATAAGTGACCTGAACTCCCATCAGCCTTGCCGGTAATCAATTGTTCTTCCAGGTCTTGGTTGGAGCTCAGCTTGCATTCCTGCTTTCATTCAGATAAGTGACTTGCTGTTTTTTTTTTCCTCTGGTTGGATTTTCCTTGCTGGTTTGCTGCATTGCAGTGGACTTCAGCCTGGTCCCCTTTTGGGGCCTGGCGCTGCATTTGTGCTCAGTTTGTGTTTGCACTTATGCTCTGTTCCTGTGTCACTTTTTATTTGCTGAATTGCTGTGTGCTACAAAAGAGATCTGATTTAGGTGGCAGAGATCGTGTGATCTCAGGTTTTTTTGTTAATCAGAAGTGTTGGTATTTTTGTCAGGGTTTTTTTGGGTTGCACTCAGAATTCTTTCCTATACTTTTCTATCTAGACAGAATTGGGTCCCAGCGTTTGCTCATTCTATTTTCTGTCTGTGTTCGTATTTTCTTCTTGTCTAACTGCCATTACATGTTTGGGGGCTTCCTATTTCTTTGGGGGTTCTGCTACGGGGCAGTTAGCTTTCATCTTTCTGTCTTTAGGTGTAGCTATCTCTCCGGCTGTGACGAGGCGTCTAGGATCACCGTAGGTACGCTTCACGGCTACTTCTAGTGTTGCGGTTAGTTTAGGGTCCTGCAACCCAGTAGTTTCCAGCCTCTCTGGTGTATTGCTACTTTGGCTATTTTTGCTATTTCTCCTCAGCTACCGAAACATAACAGTTAACTGTGAGAATCAGCTGACACCCGGCCGCGATCAGCGGCGCTCCCCCCGTGAGCGCGGCTGATCGCATATGACATACTATTCTGTCCATGGGAATTAAGTCCCAGGGCACATGGATGGAATTATACGTCTGATGGCGGAAAGGGGTTAATGAGAAAAAAAATGAACTTTTTTGAATTTACCAAATGGATGCAATGAAACAAAGAGTGAAAAATTTAAAGGGGTCTGAATACTTTCCGTACCCACTGTAGGTGGCCAATATCAGCATATTGGCAGTTGTTTTTTTTACCTGTAGTGTGGGAAACAGGAATGTTGTTTGCACCATTTTAAGATTTCTGGTGAGAGCAAATCTTGCCTTTGAACCATTTTAGGTTGTTTTCTTTTTAAATGTTTCCATTAAGCGTTATGTTTTAATCCCCTTTCTATTGCTGTATTTATACTAATTACTGTGGTACTTCTATCCTTCTTGGTTGGGTTACCTAAACCAAAATTTGCTATTGCTATATATATTAAATAGTAGTAAAGAAAAATACATAAAGATATAGATATAAAAAGGTATAATAATAGTCTGATTTAGAAGGAGACGTTAGACGTTAAGGCAATACACAAGATTAGATGTAAAGTACACAGTTCTCAAAGTCAATGCAGTGACAGAGCAAAGAGTACACGAGTGCGATGAAGGAAACAGCAATTTCAGAAATGCTGACTCACCAGACCTCTGTATAGGAAAGATGTGTATCTTCGTACCGTATTAGCCAGTAGATAGAAAAATATTTAGAATTGAGAGTCCTCAGTGGTTGATACCTTTTAATGGCTAACTGAAAAGATGGTAACAAATTGCAAGCTTTCGAGACTACTCAGGTCTCTTCATCAGGCGAAGACTAATACAACATCTGAAGAATCACATATTTATACATACACACAGCACAGAAAAAATGCAATAAGATAAGACAAGTGACGTGAAGCAGAACTGTCATTATGGCAGAGGGATGAACATAAATATTGGAACAGTTCATAGATAAGGAGTGAGAGTTTTATTGCCCTCTGATTGTAGTCTGCTATTGTGTTTTGATGCCCCTAGAAGGTCAGAGAAGCAGATTCCTTAATTGATGTAGAAAGACATGAATCGTGTGATATATTCATTCCAGCACTAAGAGTGTCAAAGGTCATCATAAGTTTATATTCCCAAACCTTTCTATCTTTCTCAGATTTAAAGTTAGATTTTAATACAAGTAATTCCAAATCCATCATGCTATGACCGGGCATACAAAAGTGTTTTGCACCAGGTAAATCCATTCTTTTTTCTCTTATTGTGTGGCGATGAGAATTCATCCTTGTTCTCAGTTTTTGCCCGGTCTCTCCCACATACAGACCCCAGTTGGACATTTAGTACATATAATTAGGTACACCACATTAGATGTGATGCAGCTGAAAGTACCTGGGATCTTGTAGTCCTGATGTGAGTTGGGGATCTTTATCTTGTCCGTGGTCATTATAAATGGGCAGGTTTTGCATTTCTTCTTGTTGCAAGGAAAGGTTCCTGCAGCTGTTGGGGAGGACAGGGAGCTTCTGATAATGATGCTTCTTAGATTTGGGGGCTGCCTAAAACACAGTAGTGGGGGGTCTGGAAATATGGATTGTAATCGGGCATCTTTTTGTAGTAAAGGTTGTAGTTTCCATGCAGCTCCCCTTAGCATCTCCAGATTTGGATTGTAGGTGACCACTAGAGGCACCCGGTTATTTTCTTCTTTAGCTTTGTAATGTAGCAGGTGATTCCTTGATATTCTGGTGGCTCTTGTAATTTGGTTTTCAATTGTTCTTGGATGGTAACCCTGGTACAAAAAGGTCTTTCTGAGGCGAATAAGGTGTTCATCTCTATCCATAGGGTTGGAACATATACGATTGTATCTGATGGCTTGGCTGTAGACAATAGAGTTTTTTATGTGTTTTGGATGGAAACTGTCCCATTTAAGGTATGTTGGACGGTCGATTGGCTTCTGATACAGGGATGTCTCTATTTCATTGTTCTTTAGCTTAATGGTGGTGTCTAAAAAGTTAATTTCAGTGCTGGAGTAGTTAAGTGTTAAGTTGATGGGGGATGAAATTGGTTGAACTGTTCATGGAACGCCTTTAGCTGTTGTTCAGACTCCGTCCAGATGATTAAAATGTCATCAATGTAGCGGTAGTAGACCCGAGGCCTGATGGGACATGAGGACAAAAAGTCGCTTTCAAGCTTGGCCATGAAAAGATTTGCATACTGTGGAGCCATTTTACTTCCCATAGCTGTGCCAGTCTCCTGAAGATAGATCTTGTTGTCAAATTCAAAGTAATTGTGGGTGAGGATGAATTTTGTGAATTTCACCACAGAATCAGCATCATTCCCGGTGTTTCCCATGAAGACTTTGCAGGCATTTAATCCATCCTGGTGTGGGATATTAGAGTACAAAGATTCCACATCCATGGTGGCCAGGATGGTTCCTTCTGGTAGGGGGCCTATTGCTGCTAGTTTATTTAGTAGGTCAGTTGTGTCCTGAATGTAGCTGGGTGTATCCTTTACCAGGGGTTTAAGAATACCCTCTACCCATCCAGATACCTGCTCAGTAAGGGTGTCCACACATGAAATAATCGGCCTCCCTGGATTCCCAGCTTTGTGGATTTTGGGAAGCATGTAAAACGTCCCTGTTCTTGGACTTTCTGGCATCAGGTCATCAGCTCTTATGGATTTGTCAGACAGACAAGATACCAACTTGCTTAGTTCCTTGTAATAGTCCTGTGTAGGGTCCGACTCCAGTTTTCTGTAGTAGCGTGTGTCCGTAAGTTGTCTGTTTGCTTCCTTCATATAGTCTGATGTGTTCATCATGACTATTGCACCTGCCCATTTATAATGACCACGGACAAGATAAAGATCCCCAACTCACATCAGGACTACAAGATCCCAGGTACTTTCAGCTGCATCACATCTAATGTGGTGTACCTAATTATATGTACTAAATGTCAAACTGGGGGTCTGTATGTGGGAGAGACCGGGCAAAAACTGAGAACAAGGATGAATTCTCATCGCCACACAATAAGAGAAAAAAGAATGGATTTACCTGTGGCAAAACACTTTTGTATGCCCAGTCATAGCATGATGGATATGGAATTACTTGTATTAAAATCTAACTTTAAATCTGAGAAAGATAGAAAGGTTTGGGAATATAAACTTATGATGACCTTTGACACTCTTAGTGCTGGAATGAATATATCACACGGATTCATGTCTTTCTACATCAATTAAGAAAAATATTTAGAGTTGAGAGTCCTCAGTGGTTGATACCTTTTAATGGCTAACTGAAAAGATGGTAACAAATTGCAAGCTTTCGAGACTACTCAGGTCTCTTCATCAGGCTGAACTAATAAAAATCTGAAGAATCACATATTTATACACAAAAACACAGAAAAAATGCAATAGGTAAGACAAGTGACGTGAAGCAGAATAGTCATTATGGCAGAGGGATGAGCATAAATATTGGAACAGTTCATAGATAAGGAGAGAAAGTTTTATTACCCTCTGATTGGGGTCTGGTAATGTTTTGTGATGTTTTCACAGGGTATTTTTCTATCTACTGGCTAACACGGTACAAAGATATACATCTTTAGTACATCAATTAAGGAATCTGCTTCTCTGACCTTCTAGGGGCATCAAAACACAATAGCAGACTCCAATCAGAGGGCAATAAAACTCTCACTCCTTATCTATGAATTGTTCCAATATTTATGTTCATCCCTCTGCCATAATGACAGTTCTGCTTCACGTCACTTGTCTTATCTTATTGCATTTTTTCTGTGCTGTGTGTATGTATAAATATGTGATTCTTCAGATGTTGTATTAGTCTTCGCCTGATGAAGAGACCTGAGTAGTCTCGAAAGCTTGCAATTTGTTACCATCTTTTCAGTTAGCCATTAAAAGGTATCAACCACTGAGGACTCTCAATTCTAAATATTTTTCAGACCTCTGTATTCACTTACCGTGTGATGTCACAGGCTGTTCACAACATTACGGCAAGGGCTAAGGACAGGGGACCTTATTATTATAGGATTGGGACCAAAAAGGAGAACATTACTACAGGATGGGGTCTAGGAAAGGTGACATTATTACAGGAAGGGCCAAGGACAGAGGACATTATAAAAGGATGGAGCCAGGAAGAGGGGAACATTATTACAGGTTAGGTGCCAGGCTGAGTGACATTATTACAGAAAGGGGCCGGGATTGGGAACATCATCATTATAACAAGGAGATAGGATGTGGGACGTTATTACAGCACAGGGGGCATTCTTACAGGATGAAAAGTATTTTTAAAGGATGAGTGACAATATTACAGTAAGAGGCCCAGGATAGGGACATTATTACAGGAAGGGGCCCAGGACAGGGGACATTATTACAGGAAGGGGTTGAATGAAACTGTTAATTAAGTCTTAATGCAGACATATAAGTGTTGCTTAGCAACAGAAACAGCACAAGAAGAGCAACAACTTTTAAAAGTGAGGACCACGCTTGTTTTTATTCGATGGTTATGATGGGAGCCCTTAGATAAGGGAAAAATATTTTTTGAAAAAGTTACCATAATAACTAAAATACCAAAGAATGTAATGGGTGTGCACTAATGGGTAAATTCACCTATATGTGCCTAAAAATAAAAGTTCAAAACATAACATGCTACATTCAGAGTATCAAATAAAACTGCAATGTAATATCAAATTCACTGAATGTTGTGAATAGGTTACTCTATAGTGCAATGTGGCATTATTATAGCAACATTGCATAATGCTAACATACATAGATATTAATTAAATGCATGGTATAGTTGCACAAACTCTAGTCCACCAATACTGTATACAACGCTGTATAGCACTGTTGTGCAAGCAATGCATAGTAAAGTTGTCCAAGTATAGAATTATTACACAAACATTGCATCACTATATTAAATCATATCACACAAGTAATTATTCCAAGATAAAAAGATGGGGGTTGGTAAAAATAATATATAATTCACCCTGTCCACAAAGTTCAAACCAAGGGCAAAACAATATAAATAGATCAGAAATGTGACACACCCTGTATAAAATGAATATACTTGAAACATCTGTTACTTTTTCAATCACTGTTAAAATGCAATCAAGATAATGTGAATTTTGACTATGTCGAAGATGATAAATTCAAGAGAGTCTAGAATAGATATGGGTAATAAGCTAACAGTCCATCGGAGTGCAGGAACCGACCTAGAACTTAGCCATATTTTCTAGGAGCAGCAATCTTCCTTTGTGGTGGCAGTTATGTCCTAATGAACCATAGATCTGAAAGACTAAGGGTATGTGCACTCGTTGTGTTTTTAGATGCGTTTCCGCAGCGTTTTTGAACGCGCGGAAATGCATCCAACCCGCAGCACAGTGGACAGCCAATGTAATTCTATGGGAAACGCTGGTTTGCTGTGCACATGCTGCGAAAAAAATGTGCCGATTTTCAGCGTTTTATTTTCCACAGCATATCAATTCTTTGTCCGGATCTGCAGCGTTTCTGCACCCATTGACTTGCATTGAGTTGGGCACTTCCGCAGCAAAACCACAGGTCTAAAAAAGATCTGCGGTTTTGCTGCGGGTGAAATGCTGCAGTCCGAGAGGAGGGAAGTGTGTGGGCAGAGTGTGGGCGGTGACTGTGTGCATGTATAGTGTGTGAGCGGTGACTGTGTGCGTGTCTGTGTGTGCGGGGCACTGCGTGTATGAGTGTCTGCCAGTATGTGCGTGATCTGTGTATGTGCAGGGGTCTGCGGGGCTGTGTGGGGGTCTGCTGGCCTGTGTATGTGTATTCAGGCATCATCCGATGGGACTACTAGTCCCATCCAGCTATGCCTGCTACACTGACAGTGACTAACACATTAGTCAATGTTGGGACAGTAGTAGTCCCATCATCCGGCTAATGTGTTGAATGTAAAAAAAAAACATACAGAACTTACATTACATACACATAACATACAGAACATACATTACATACACATAACATACAGAACATACAACATACAGAACATACAGTCATGGCCAAAAAGTTTTGAGAATGACACAAATATTATATTTTCACATGATCTGCTGCCCTCTGGTTTTTATGTGTGTTTGACAGATGTTTTTATCACAGACAGAAATATAATAATTGCAAACATATAAGTAACAAAAGCTTATATTGACAGTTAGAATGAGTTAATGCAGCAAGTCAATATTTGCAGTGTTGACCCTTCTTCTTCAGGACCTCTGCAATTCTCCCTGGCATGCTCTCAATCAACTTCTGGACCAAATCCTGACTGATAGCAGTCCATTCTTGCACAATCAATGCTTTCATTTTGTCAGAATTTTTAGGTTTTTGTTTGTCCACCCGTCTCTTGATGATTGACCACAAGTTCTCAATGGGATTAAGATCTGGGGAGTTTCCAGGCCATGGACCCAAAATCTCTATGTTTTGTTCCCTGAGCCATTTAGTTATCACCTTTGCTTTATGGCAAGGTGCTCCATCATGCTGGAAAAGGCATTGTTGATCGCCAAACTGCTCTTGGAGGGTTAGGAGAAGTTGCTCTTGGAGGACATTTTGGTAACATTCTTTATTCATGACTGTGTTTTTAGGCAAGACTGTGAGAGAGCCGATTCCCTTGGCTGAGAAGCAACCCCACACATGAATGGTTTCAGGATGCTTAACAGTTGGCATGAGACAAGACTGGTGGTAGCGCTCACCTTGTCTTCTCCGAATGAGGCGTTTTCCTGATGTCCCAAACAATCGAAAAGGGGATTCATCAGAGAAAGTAACTTTACCCCAGTCCTCAGCAGTCCACTGCCTGTACCTTTTACAGAATATCAGTCTGTCCATGATGTTTTTTCTGGAGAGAAGTGGCTTCTTTGCTGCCCTCCTTGAGACCAGGCCTTGCTCCAAGAGTCTCCGCCTCACAGTGCGTGCAGATGCACTCACACCTGCCTGCTGCCATTCCTGAGCAAGCTCTGCACTGCTGGTAGCCCGATCCCGCAGCTGAAACACTTTTAAGAGACGGTCCTGGCGCTTGCTGTTTTTTCTTGGGCGCCCTGGAGCCTTTTTGGCAACAATGGAACCTCTCTCCTTGAAGTTCTTGATGATGCGATAGATTGTTGACTGAGGTGCAATCTTTCTAGCTGCGATACTCTTCCCTGTTAGGCCATTTTTGTGCATGACAATGATGTTTCTTTAGAGATAACCATGGTTTTTTTGGAAGTGCATTAGAGCAGCAGGGTGATTTGCTGCTGGAGAAAAAAAAAAAAAAAATCTCTCTTTAAATCTTCTGCTTCAGCGAGTGTGAGCGAGCTGAGTGTGACCGGTGCGCAAGTGTGAACGGTGGTAAGTGTGACTTGAGATTCAGTGACTTTGGATTCAGGGAGTTTCCAAGGGAGGATTTACTGAATTGCTGTTACTGTACATTTTATTAATACTTTTTATTTATTTTTACTTATCTTTGCTGTCTGGTGAAATCCCCATTAGATATGTGCTCCACTATTGCCAATGCCATCCAGTGTACATCTTGCCACATGTATGCAGTCCTTGAACAGCCGGTCGAGGGTGCATACTGCTGTGTGAGATGTGAGCACGTTGTGCATTTGGAAGCCCAAATCTTGGATCTAAATGTGCAGCTGGCAACACTGAGATCCATAGACAATATGGAAAGGAGTCTTCTGCTCACTGAGCAGACGCTCAATGGGATAGATGAGGGGGGGGATGCTAGGGTGGAGCTGCAGGACACTGAAGTAGGAAGCTGGGTGACAGTTAGAAAGCGGGGTAGAGGGAAGAGCGCCAGGGAGGCTAGTCCTGATCTGGCACACCCCAATAAGTTTGCAAAGTTGGCAGATGAGGGGGTTGTCAGTACAGGGGTAGCACTGCTGCAGCCAGGCATGTCCTCTGAAAGCCGGGGGAGTGTCTGCTCCAGTAAGGGGGGAATTAGGAGAGCAGGGCAGGCCAGACAGGTGCTGGTAGTGGGGGACTCAATTATTAGGGGAACAGATAGGGCAATCTGTCACAAAGACAGGGATCGTCGAACAGTGTGCTGCCTACCTGGCGCTCGAGTCCGACACATCGCTGATCGGGTTGACAGATTACTGGGAGGGGCTGGTGAGGACCCAGCGGTCATGGTGCACATTGGCACAAATGACAAAGTTAGAGGCAGGTGGAAGGTCCTTAAAGATGATTTCAGGGAATTAGGCTGCAAGCTTAAAGCAAGGACCTCCAACGTGGTATTTTCTGAAATACTGCCGGTACCACGTGCCACACCAGAGAGGCAAGGGAGATTAGGGAGGTTAATAAGTGGCTCAAGAATTGGTGTAGGAAGGAGGGGTTTGGGTTCCTGGAGAACTGGGCCGACTTCTCAGTTGGCTACAGGTTCTATGCTAGGGATGGGCTGCACCTCAATGGGGAGGGTGCAGCTGTGCTGGGGGAGAAAATGGCTAGAAGGTTGGAGGAGTCTTTAAACTAGGGACTGGGGGGGAGGTATTCATTTTATAGGAGGGGAAGGCAGTACAGATAGAGACAAGGGCACAAATAATGAAATTGGGGGGGGGTGGCATGGGGGGTGGGGTTAGAACAGTTAATAATTTAAGAAAGAATAGAGGTTCAGAGAGATACATAAAGTGCATGTATACTAATGCTAGAAGCCTCACCAACAAAATGGCAGAATTAGAATTAATTTTGTTGGAACATAATTATGACATGGTGGGGATATCTGAGACTTGGCTGGATGAGAGCCACGACTGGGCGGTTAATTTACAGGGCTATAGTCTGTTTAGAAATGACCGTAAAAATAAGCGAGGTGGGGGTGTGTGTTTATATGTAAAATCATCCTTAAAACCCATCCTGCTGTGATATCTGTGAATCTAATGAAGATGTAGAGTCTCTGTGGGTGGAGATTAGGGGAGGGGGAAAAATAATAAATTATTGATAGGGTTTGTTATAAGTCTCCTAAAATAATGGAAGCAACAGAGAATATCCTCATAAAGCAAATAGATGAAGCAGCAACTCAAGGAGAAGTCATTATTATGGGGGACTTCAACTACCCTGAAATACATTGGGGAACAGAAACCTGCAGTTCCAGCAAAGGTAATAAGTTTTTGGCAACTATGAGAGACAATTACCTTTCACAACTAGTTCAGGACCCAACAAGAGGGGGGGGACTGCTAGACCTAATATTATCCAACAGGCCAGACCGCATATCAAATATAAGGGTTGGGGGTCACTTGGGTAATAGTGATCACAAAATAATAAGCTTTCATGTATCCTTTAATAAGATGTGTAGTCGAGGGGTTACAAGGACACTAAACTTCAGGAAGGCAAATTTCCAACGGATGAGAGATGATCTTGGTGCAATAAACTGGGACGATATCCTGAGACATAAAAATACACAAAGAAAATGGGAGACGTTTATTAGTATCCTGAATAGGACCTGTGCACAGTATATACCCTATGGGAATAAACATGCTAGAATTAGGAGGAAACCACTATGGCTAAATAGAGCTGTAAGGGGCGCAATAAGGGACAAAAAGAAAGCGTTTAGGGAATTAAAGCAAGTAGGTAGTGAAGAGGCATTAAATAAATACAGAAGACTGAATAAATTCTGTAAAAAGCAAATCAAGACAGCAAAGATTGAGGCAGAGAGACTCATTGCCAGAGAAAGTAAAAATAATCCCAAAATATTCTTTAACTACATAAATAGCAAGAAACTAAAAAATGATAGTGTTGGTCCCCTTAAAAATAGTCTGGGTGAAATGGTGGATGAGGATGAGGAAAAAGCCAATATGCTAAATGACTTTTTTTCAACTGTATTTACACAAGAAAATCCCATGACAGATAACATGATCAGAGATAAAAAAATTTCTCCATTAAATGTCACATGCTTAACCCAGCAGGAAGTACGGCGGCGTCTAAAAATCACTAAAGTTGACAAATCCCCGGGTCCGGATGGGATACACCCCCGAGTACTGCAGGAATTAAGTACAGTTATAGATAGACCATTATTTTTAATCTTTAAAGATTCCATAATAACTGGGTCTGTACCACAGGACTGGCGTATAGCAAATGTGGTGCCAATATTCAAAAAGGGGGCAAAAACTGAACCTGGAAATTATAGGCCAGTGAGCTTAACATCTACTGTGGGTAAAATCCTGGAGAGTTTTTTAAGGGATACTATTTTGGAGTATCTGAAGCTGAATAACCTCATGACACAGTATCAGCATGGGTTTACGAGGGACCGTTCTTGTCAGACTAATCTGATAAGCTTTTATGAAGGGGTAAGTTCAGGACTGGACCAAGGGAATGCAGTGGACGTGGTGTTCATGGACTTCTCAAAAGCTTTTGATACAGTGCCACACAAAAGGTTGATACATAAAATGAGAACAATGGGGATAGGGGAAAATATGTGTAAGTGGGTTAAGAACTGGCTCATGGATAGGAAACAAAGGGTGGTTATTAATGGAGCACACTCGGACTGGGTCACGGTTAGCAGTGGGGTACCACAGGGGTCAGTATTGGGGCCGCTTCTCTTTAACATATTTATTAATGACCTTGTAGGGGGCATACAGAGTAGTATTTCAATATTTGCAGATGACACTAAACTCTGCAGGGTAATAAATACAGAGGAGGATAATTTTATATTACAGGAGGATTTATGTAAACTAGAAGCTTGGGCTGATAAATGGCAAATGAGCTTTAATGGGGATAAATGTAAGGTCATGCACTTGGGTAGAACAAATAAGATGTATAATTATGTGCTTAATTGTAAAACACTGGGCAAAACTGTCACTGAAAAAGACTTGGGTGTATAGGTGGACGACAAACTCAAATTTAGTGGCCAATGTCAGGCAGCTGCTGCCAAGGCAAATAAAATAATGGGATGCATTAGACGAGGCATAGATGCTCATGAGGAGAACATAATTTTACCTCTATACAAGTCACTGGTGCGACCACACTTAGAATACTGTGTGCAGTTCTGGTCTCCGGTGTATAAGAAAGACATAGCTGAACTGGAGCGGGTGCAGAGAAGAGCGACCAAGGTTATTAGAGAACTGGGGGGTCTGCAATACCAAGACAGGTTATTACACTTGGGGTTATTTAGTTTGGAAAAACGAAGGCTTAGGGGTGATCTTATTACAATGTACAAATATATGAGGGGACAGTACAAAGACCTTTCTAATGATCTTTTTACTCTTAGACCTGTGACGGGGACGAGGGGGCATCCTCTACGTCTGGAGGAAAGAAGGTTTAGCCATAATCACAGATGCAGATTCTTTACTGTAAGAGCAGTGAGACTATGGAACTCTCTGCCGTCTAATGTTGTAATGAGTGATTCCTTACTAAAATTTAAGAGGGGACTGGATGCCTTTCTTGAAAAGTATAATATTACAGGCTATATTCACTAGTTTCCTAGATACAGCGTTGATCCAGGGAGCTAGTCTGATTGCCGTATGTGGAGTCGGGAAGGAATTTTTTTCCCCAATGTGAAGCTTACTGTTTGCCACTTGGGTTTTTTTTGCCTTCCTCTGGATCAACATGTTAGGGCAGGTTAGGATAGGATATGGGTTGAACTAGATGGACTTAAAGTCTTCCTTCAACCTTAATAACTATGAGAAACAATGATGCCAAGCACCAGCCTCCTTTTAAAGTGTCCAGTGGTGTCAGTCTTACTTAATCATGACAGATTGATCTCCAGCCATGTCCTCATCAACACCCACACCTGTGTTAATGGAGAAATCACTGAAAAGAGGTTAGCTGGTCCTTTTAAGGCAGGGCTGCAATGATGTTGAAATGTGTTTTGGGGGATAAAGTTCATTTTCTAGCCAAATATTGACTTTGCAAGTAATTGCTGCTAAGCTGATCACTCTTTATAACATTCTGGAGTATATGCAAATTGCCATTAGAAAAAGTGAAGCAGTAGACTTTGTAAAAATTAATATTTGTGTCATTATCAAAACTTTTGGCCATGACTGTACACGTGACATACAACACATAACATAGAGTACATACTTACCAATCACATAATCCCCAATGCCCTCATCTCCTAATAAAAATAAAATAATAAAACAACCTATACATTACCTTTCTGCCATAGTCCAGTTATTTACGAGTGTCCCACGACGATCTCCGGTATGGAAAACACTGACATCAGGTGATGTCAGTGCTCTACACAGCCTCCGCGATACACTGACAGCGGAGGATACCTCCACGGTGTGTATCGCTCCGCCGCTGGGAGAGAGTGACATCACTTCAGTTCATTCTCTCACCGGCAATGCTGGGTGAGAAAATTCCCACATAGCATTGCCATAAAGTGAGAGAATGAACTCAGGTAACCTCAGTGATGCACTGCAGGAGCCATTGTCTACTGTCAGTGCATCACTGGGAGGCCCTACAGAGCAGTGACATCACCTGATGTCACTGTTCTATAGGGGAGATCATCGTGGGACACTCATTATTAATTGGACTGCGTTGGACAGGGAGTATACGGTTGGTTTATTTTTTACTTTTTATTATAGGAGACCGAGGGCGTCGCTTAGATCTGGGCGTGCAATAAAGATATGAAAACCGTGTTGTGCTTTATTTCATTAAAATACTTTATTCTTATGTGTGTGGTTTTTTAACCCTTTCAAATAATAAGATTAATAATGGATAGGCGTCTTATTGACGCCTCGCCATTGTTAACCGAGATTAATGTCACCTTACAATTGCAAGGTGACATTAACCCCTTATTACCCCATATGGCACCACTACACGGCAGTGGGAAGAAAGGGGCTAAGTGCCGGAATTGGCGCATCATACAGATGCGTCAATTCTGGGGCAGCTGGGTGCTGGTATTTTTAGCCAGGGTGGTGCACCAATATCCATGGCCCCTTCCTAGGCTATGAATATCAGCCTTTCTGGCTATAAATTATAGGGGGACCCCACATCATTTTTTTTTTTGGAGTAAAGGCTAGCTGCGGGCTGAAATTCATAGCCTGGGAAGCTCCATGAGTATTAACCCCTTCCCAGGCTAGAAATAGTGGCCCTTGCCATTGGCTTTCCCCCTTTGGGGCAGAAAATTGCGCAGGAGCCCACGCCATTTTTTCCCATTTTTTTTTTCAAATTAAAGATATTGCGTGATGATTTTGTGTGTGTCTTTAACTATTTATGTACCGTTTTATCTATCTATCAATTATCTATCATCTATTATCTATCTATTATCTATCTATCTAATATCTATCAATCTGTCTATCTATTTATCTATCTATGTATTATCTATCTATCTATCTATCTAATATCTATCTATCTATCTATCTGTCTATCTGTGTGTGTAATGGAGTGTGGGTTGGACAAATGTAAAAGAAGAGGTTGGACAAGAAATGACATCACAAATCTTTTTTTTGTTAAATAACATACCTTTATTTAGCTTACAAAAACACATGAAAAAACGCATGAAAAATAGCATCAAAAAAGCACCTGCGTTTTCTGCCAAGAGGTCCTGTTCGTGTGCAGAAAATTCTGCAGGCAAATCTGCAACGTGTGCACATACCCTAAGGATGAAAATTTTAAGATGTAGTCTTGTCTAATCCTACAGAGCATAAAACAGTCACACAACTTGGATTTTCAATGCTGAAGGATAGTCAAACATACATATAAATAAAATATGACTCTGAGTACTGAGGTGCATAGTCCACAAGGGTATGTGCACATGTTGCGGATTCTGTTGCAGATCTGCAGCGGATTTTGCCCTGCGGATCCGCAGCAGAACTGCAAGTGATGTACAGTACCATTCTAGTCAGTGGAAATAAAAAAAACGCAGTGCACATGCAGCGGATTTTTCCGCGCAGATTTGCTGCGGATTTAAAACTGCAGCATGTCACTTCTTTTGTGCAGATCTGCAGCGTTTTGAGACCTGCTCCATTATAGGAAACCGCAGGTCTGCACAAAAACTGCAGTAAATCTGCAGATAAAAAGGATCAAAAGAAGGATAAAAACTGCGCAGATTTTGACCTAGACCAAGAGATGCAGATTCTGTGCAGAAAATTCTGCATACCAATCTGCAACGTGTGCACATACCCTTAGGGTGAGTGCACACTTTTCGGATTCACTTGCGGATTTTTCTGCGCGGATTTTGCTAAAGCAGCATGTAAAACGTCCTGCGTTTTACTTGCGGATTTAGTGAGGATTTGCTGCGGTTTTTGTGCGGATTTCCCCTGCGGTTTTACACCTGCAGATTTCTATACTGGAGCAGGTGTAAAACCGCTGCGGATTCCGCACAAAGAATTGACATGCTGCGGATTCAATAAAAAGATACAGCAAGTTGACAACACTCTCAGGGTCGGGGCGCACGTGCCAGATCCAAGGAACCAACTTGGAATGTCCATACAGTGAAAAATAAAGAAGAACAGCGCTCCATCCAGGTGTATGAAGTAGAAAAAAAACTTTATTCAGCCATAAAAAACAACGTTTCGACCACACACTGGTCTTTTTCAAGTATACAGTATACAGACATATAAAAAGGGCCGTCTTAAATAGTGTGGAGCTGTTCCTAGCACCAATCACCATCCAGTTACCGCCCATGTAAACAATCATATACAGAAAATGGTATATAACAGACATCATACTTATCCAAAAAACTTATCTTATGTAATATATACATACTGACTCAATTCATATACATATAAAATCAGTACTGTCATATTTACAAGTTTATTACACATACATAACGATAGCGCTATAGTGTTGTCATAGAAACGTCAGCCAATCATAACCCCACTATCAAACACGTCAGAGCAATGGATCCAATAAGGTAAGTAAAGAGAAAAGAGCACCAAAAGAATAGCCAGCCAACCAGCTCTCTGCTCTCAAAATGTACTGCCGCACTTACCTATCGCCATAACCATATCATAGACCCAGAACGCTATAAGCGTCATAGACAAGAGACCACCGGAACTCCCAGGGATGCATTGCGCGCGTAGGCGCATCAGAGCACCGAAAAGGCACCCAAATCTGCAGCAAATCCGTGCGGAAAATCCGCAGCATGTGCACAGCGTTTTTTTTTTACATAGGTTATAATGGTACCCTACAACACAGCAGAAGTTGCTGCGTATCTGCAGGGCCAAATCCGCTGCGGATCCGCAGCAGAATCCGAAGTTGCCAACACTCTGCTGACTCAATAACTGCAGAGTTCCTCTGGTATTAACATCAGCACAAAAACAGTACTTCGTGTTCTACTCGGCATAGGTTTGCAGGGCTGAGCAGCTGCATGCATGCCTTACATCAGGGTTCCCCAACTCCAGTCCTCAAGGCCCACCAACAGGTCATGTTTTCAAGATTTCCTTTGTATTGCACAGATGATGCAATTATCACCTGGACAATATTACGGAAATCCTGAAAACATGACCTGTTGGTGGGCCTTGAGGACTGGAGTTGGGGAACCCTGCCTTACATCACCAAGCACAATGCCAACCAATGAAGTGGTGTAAAGAATGATGCTACTTGACTCTGTAACAATGGAAATGAGTTCTGCGAAGTGACAAATCACAGATCTCTATCTGGCATCTGATGAACAAGTCTGGTGAATGCCGGAATATTACTGCATTGTGCCAGCTGTAAAGTTTGGTGGAAGATGGATGATGCTATATGGTTACTTTTTAGAGGTTGTCCTAGGCCCCTTAGTTCCAGTGAAGAAAAATCTAAATGCTCCAGCATACCAAAAGATTTTGAACAACTGTATGCTCCCAACTTTGTGAGAACTATTTGGGGAAGGCCCTTTTCTAGCATGACAGCGCCCCAGTCCACAAAGCAAAGTCCATAAATTCATGGTTGAGGGAGTATGGTGTGGAATAATCTGACTGGCCACACAGAATAGTGATGTCTCATCCAACAGCAAAGATGATGTAGAACGGAGACTGAATCATATCTATTTGTCCAATATCAATGTCTGACCTCACAAATGCTCCTCTGGAGGAATGGGCAGATAAATCTCTCAGATATGCTCCAGGAAAGATATATAACTTTCTTCTATATCTATCTTCTATGCCTGATGAAGAGACCTGAGTAGTCTGGAAAGCTTGCAATTTGTTACCATCTTTTCAGTTAGCCATTAAAAGGTATCAACCACTGAAGACTCTCAGTTCTAAATATTTTTCAGATACGCTCTTTCTTGTAGAAAGTCTTCTCAAAAGAGTGGAAGCTGTTTTAGTTGCATAAGTGGGGGCCAACTGCCTATTATTGTCAGGGATTTAGTAGGCTGTAATATGTTGGTGTCCCAATACTTTTGGCCAAGTAACATATTTTGTGGTTTGTATTACTAAAGCATGAGAACAGTGTCAAACAGTTGTGGATTCCTTCCATCTATTGCATGCTTGGGATTTGCTTTCATGCTTCTAAGTGAAACAGCAGAAGAATCCGCTCTGAACTAGTAATACACATTTTTTTCTCTGGCAATATTCCTTCAGGGTATTACATCATCGGTTATGTTATGTGCGCTGTCACGCGGTGGTGTCTTCAGAACCTTCGAAACAAAGGAGCTGTTTGTAGGGCTGAGAGCCAGCGAGGCACATGTGAAACAATTCTGACACTGAAAAGAAACAGCAATTTTTAAAGACAATAAATACATAAAGAGAAACTCAGGAAATGTCCTTACAGCAAAACCAATTGCTCAGCCACAAAGATCCTACACTCTGATAGCCCTTCAGTGGTGGACACATATAATCAGCTGATCTTTCAACTTAAAAGGGTTGCCCAGGTTTGGCACAAAACTCTGCAGTCACTCTATGTGACTGCAGATGTGTGAATCCTCACAGCGCGCATAGCATGCGCTGTCAGGATTGTCCGATGCTGGCAGCATGTGACCACAAATATACGATATACTGTACATACTTCCATCTACATTCCGACTTGCTCAATTCACTTATATTGAGCAAGACTGTGCACGTCTCCTCGTAATGTATGCAATCAGAGAATCCTGGCTGCGCACACTGTGAGAATTAACAAGCTTGCAGTCACATAGGCCTCTGTTACACACCAGCGTCTCCAGAACGTGTGGAGACACATGCACACATTTTATTTATTTTACTCACCTATATAGAGCCATTAATTCTACAGCACTTTCCAAACAGTATTGGCACTATCCCCATTGGGACTCACAATCTAAATTCCCTATCTGTATGTCTTTAGAATGTGGGAGGAAACCAGAGTACTTGGAGGAACCCAAAGCAAACGCGAGGAGAACATATAAACTCCTTGCAGATATTGTCCTTTGTTGGATTTGAACCCAGAACCCCAGCGCTGCAAAGCTGTAGTGCTAACCACTGAGCCACCATGCTGACCACACACAGAACGATTCAAATCTATGGGTCTGCGCACATGTCAGTGTGTTTCCATGGACCACGTGTCCATGTGCAAAACACAATGACGTGTCCATTTTTTGCCTGCAGCATGGTCCCCAAAACATCTCACACAAGTGCATACATATGACACAGTGATGACAGTGAAATTTCACACTTCTCCATTACTAACCCCTGGGCTTGATGTCAGCTGACAGTACAAAGCTGACAGTATTAGCCCCAATATTATTACCCCACTTGCCACCGCACCAGGGCAAGTAGCAAAGCCGAGGCTAAGCTCCAGATTTGGCCCATCTAATGGATGCACCATTTCTGGGGTGGCTGAGGGCTGATGTTCTAAAGGTACTGTCACACTAAGCGAGATCGCTAACGAGATCGCTACTGCGTCACCGATTTTATGACGCAGTAGCGATCTCGTTAGCGACTTAGCTGTGTGTGACATGTAGCAACGATGTGGCCCCTGCTGCGATGTCGCTGATCGCTTATGAACGTTCTGAGCCATTTTTTGGTCGTTGGTGTCCCGCTGGTGAGCCTGAATCGCTGAGTGTGACACTCTTTATGAACGACTTCACCAGCGTCGCAGGTGGGACTAGGTTTTCCCAACGACTGCAGAGGTCGTTATACAGATCGCTGATCTCTGATGAGATCTTTGTGTTTGGAAGCTAACTAGCGATCACATAGCGATCGCACCAACGATCTCGCCAGGTCGAGTCGTTGTCGTGATCGCTGGTGCGATCGCTAAGTGTGACAGTGCCTTTAGTCTGGGAGAGGGCCAATATCCATGGCCCCTTCCTAGGCTATTAATATCAGCCCACAGCTATCTGCATAGCCTTTGCTGGTTATTAAAAAAAAACCCATGTCATATTTTGGGTGTCACCCCTTGTCAATAACTAAAGATGAGCGAACTTTCAAGGTTTGGTTCAGTTCAGTTCGCTGTACGTCATGATGTTCCCAGAACATGTTCTCCGAACAGTTCGATGAATGTACCTGAAACACCATTAAATTCAATTGGAGGCCCAACAAACTGAATAAACAACACCTAAAGGGTTGACAAAAGGCTTTCCAAACAGCTAAAATTATGGGCAGACACCATGAAAAGTGGCATCAATTGACCCACAATAGAAATTTGTTAATGGCACAGCAGCAGTCAGCCAAGGGCCATGCATGAGGTATCAGGGTCTGGGCAAACATTTACAGCTTGGAATTGAAGTTTAAATGAAGATCTGGTGGTTAAGTGAGTGGTGTAAACCTTCTTAGCTGTGAGCTCTGATATCTCATACACTAGCTCATATTTTTTCCCAGTCACTCTCAAATGGCACAAACATCAGTTTTATAGACTGCTATTTTAGAAAAATTTGAGGAAAGTAACACAGGTAGGTAGGACTAATCAATTGACCCACATAAGAACATTTTATAATGGCACCAAAGCAGTCAGACATGGGCCATGCAAGTGGTATCAGGGTCTGGGCCAGCATTTACAGCTTTGAATTGAAGTTTCAATGAAGATTCGGTGGGTAAGGGAGCGGTGTAAGCCTTCTTTGCTGGGAGTCCTGTTAAGGCGTCTTTCACACATCCGTTTGGCGCCTGACGGCGTGCTCTGGCCTTTATTTGTAAAACCGCATCCGGCGAAATGTAATGCCGGATCCGTTTTTTTTTCCATTGAGTAACATTAGAGCCGGATCGCGCCGCATGTCCTTGCTGCGCGTCCGTTTTTTGCTGGATCCGGTGTCTGGTCGCATTCCGGAGTCTGGAAAAAACGGCTACTGTAACGTTTTTTGTTTCCGGCGAAAAAGCCGGAAGTGCCGGATCTTCCGGCTTTTTTCACAATGAAAGTCTATCAGCGCCGCAATGCGGCGGATCCGGCATAAGCCGGATTCGGTGACCGGATCCAGTTTTTTAAATTGATATACCAGCCCACAGCAAACATATATAAAAGCATGCAGTGGGACACTCAGACATTACCATGCATTCAGTCAAGAGAGCAAGACATAGCCACAGACGAGGACCATCACCAGCACACACCAGCACAAGGTTCCGCATCAGCACCAGCAGCAGATACGCAAATGGAGCGCCAGGACAGCAGACGGTAAATATCACATCCCCCACCCCTAAAATTTTACCACGATCTGTCACCACTGCTGCCTGAGCTAATGCAGTGCGGTGTCTTTGACACCCTGGTACTGTTTAAAAATCATGTTTTTCCTGTGATGGGGTGGGTCCCCCTGGTACTGTTTAAAGTGTGCATGGTTTTTAAGTGATAATGTGGATCCCCTGTTACTGTTTAAAATGTGCATGGTTTTGAAGTGATAATGTGGATCCCCTGCTACTGTATAATGTGCATTTTTTAAAGTGATAATGTGGATCCCCTGCTACTGTATAATGTGCATGTTTTCAAGTGATAATGTGGATCCCCTGCTACTGTATAATGTGCATGTTTTCAAGTGATAATGTCGATCTTCTGGTACTGTATAATGTGCATTTTTTTGCTGGGATGGGGTTGGTCCCCCTGGTACTGTATAAAATGTTCATGGTTTTCCAGTGATGGGGTGGGTCCCCCTGGTACTGTTTAAAATGTTCATGTTTTCAAGTGATAATGTTGGTCCCCCTGGTATTGTATCAAGTGTGCATGTTTTCACTGTGATGAAGTGGGTCCCCCTGGTACTGTTTAAAATGTGCATGGTTATCAAGTGATAATGTGGATCCCCTGTGCATCACCCTGGTACTGTAAATGTTCATGTTTCCCTGTGATGAAGTGGGTCCCACTGGTACTGTATAAAATGTGCCTGTTTTCCCTGTGATGAAGTGGGTCCCACTGGTACTGTATAAACTGCATATTTTCAAGTGATAATGTTGGTCCCCATGGTACTGTATCAAGTGTGAATGTTTTCAAGTGATAATGTTTGTCACCCTGGTACTGTAAATGTTCATGTTTTCCCTGTGATGAAGTGGATCCAACTGGTACTGTATAAAATGTTCATGTTTTTAAGTGATAATGTTGGTCCCCCTGGTACTGTATCAAGTGTGAATGTTTTCAAGTGATAATGTGGGTCCCCCTGGTACTGTAAATGTTCATGTTTTCCCTGTGATGAAGTGGGTCCCCCTGGTACTGTATCAAGTGTGCATGTTTTCACTGTGATGAAGTGGGTCCCCCTGGTACTGTTTAAAATGTACATGGTTATCAAGTGATAATGTGGATCCCCTGGTACTGTATAAAATGTGCATGTTTTGCAAGTGATAATGTGCGTCACCCTGGTACTGTATAAAATGTGCATGTTTTGCAAGTGATAATGTGCGTCACCCTGGTACTGTAAATGTTCATGTTTTCCCTGTGATGAAGTGGGTCCCACTGGTACTGTATAAAATGTGCATGTTTTTCCAGTGATAGGGTGGGTCCCCCTGGTACTGTTTAAAATATGTCCAATTCATGACGGGATGTTGTATTCCGTACACTATAAAGCTCACTCCAGTCCATGTTTGACTTTTTTATTTTTCAGCCAGGGCCAAGGAATATACATATATTCACTGGCCCTTTTTGTCTCTTTATTCCACAGCAGAAGACTACAAAGAGAGGCGGCAGCAGCAGCAAGGAGAGAGGAGGACGCTTCTCTACATGCAGAGAGGAGGACAGCCAGCAGAAAGTAAATATGACATCCCCCATTTCCCAAAAAATGTAATCAATTTTTTTCTCTTTCAACCAGGGCCAAGGAATAAACATATATTCACCGGCCCTTTTTGTGTCCTTATTCAACAGCAGAAGACGGCAAAGAGAGGCGGCAGCAGCAAGGGAGAGGAGGACGCTTCTCTACATGCAGAGAGGAGGACAGCCAGCAGAAAGTAAATATGACATCCCCCATTTCCCAAAAAATGTAATCATTTTTTTACTCTTTCAGCCAGGGCCAAGGAATATACATATATTCACTGGCCCTTTTTGTGTCCTTAGTCAACAGCAGAAGATGGCAAAGAAAGGCGGCAGCAGCAGCAGCAGGGGGAGAGGAGGACGCTTCTCTACATGCAGAGAGGAGGACAGCCAGCAGAAAGTAAATATGACATCCCCCATTTCCCAAAAAATTTTATCATTTTTTTTCTCTTTCAGCCAGGGCCAAGGAATATACATATATTCACTGGCCCTTTTTGTGTCCTTATTCAACAGCAGAAGACGGCAAAGAGAGGCGGCAGCAGCAGCAAGGGAGAGGAGGACGCTTCTCTACATGCAGAGAGGAGGACAGCCAGCAGAAAGTAAATATGACATCCCCCATTTCCTAAAAAATGTAATCAATTTTTTTCTCTTTCAGCCAGGGCCAAGGAATATACATATATTCACTGGCCCTTTTTGTGTCCTTAGTCAACAGCAGAAGATGGCAAAGAGAGGCGGCAGCAGCAGCAGGGGGAGAGGAGGATGCTTCTCTACATGCAGAGAGGAGGACAGCCAGCAGAAAGTAAATATGACATCCCCCATTTCCCAAAAAATTTAATCATTTTTTTTCTCTTTCAGCCAGGGCCAAGGAATATAAATATATTCACTGGCCCTTTTTGTGTCCTTATTCAACAGCAGAAGACTCGAAAGAGAGCGATTAGAAAGGGGAGAGGAGGAAGAAATGGAGCCAGAGGAGAGGAGTAGAGACAGCAGACGGTAAATATGACATCCCCCATTCCCCAAAAAAATAATCAATCTTTGCTTTTTCAGCCAGGGCCAAGGAATATACATATGTGTGGCCCAGCTGCGCTTGGTACACATGTTTCCTGGAAAATGCACAGATAAGGTAATTGTGAAGCCTGATATTCATTCACATCACACACTTCCCAACACTGCCACTAGAGGCATTTTAGACTATTTAGTAGTGTGACGTAGCAATAGTGAGTCATTCAAGTTCCTGTCTTTGGACAGAGAAGTTGAGTTTAGTTTCTGTTTCAGTCAGAGACAGACGGAAGGAGAGGTGAGTTCAGTCTTGGAGGGAGAGGAGTGAAGACTGATTCCTGACAGAGCTCAGATAGTTCATCTTATGCAGAAGTGGAGGCTGGTACGAGTAGACGGACTTACTCTAGCCTAGTCAGAATTATATCTGAATCTGAAGCTGTTACTCAGAACAAGCTGCCTGTGTTCCTAAGAAAGTGGAAAGCAACTCTCAGAGCTACAGCGTTTATACAGTCTGACGAAGCGTCCTGTGAGCTGCTCTGGACAGAGTCCAAGAAAGGAAAGAAAGAGGGGAACTACAGCAGTTACAACAACGAGCAAACAGAGAACAGGTCAGTGAGCTCTGGAGGGAGAACTGACAACTACACTCACTGCTACCTGTGCTTATGTTAAGGGCGAGAGCAGGGCGACAGGCGAGTGGAGAAAGAAGGAAGAGTGACTTCGGTGATAGATCACCTTCACTCAGTTTAAACCGGACACCGGGTCCGAAGCATTGCTAGTACTTCACAGCTAGTGATAGAAAACCGGAATCCTTGCTGGACTTCAAGTCGCAGAAGGTAGCCCTAAGCGCTGATACGTAACTGGAGTCAGGGAGAACAGGAGCCTGGCTTGGCCGGCACGATAGGCTTAGTTCTTTCAACGGCACAAGTGCGACAGAAAAGGCTCTACCACAATGTCGGCCGGGCGTAGCTGCTACAGAAGGAGTTAAACTTGACTTCATGCAAGTTAGGACTCACATACACTTCAAGGAGAAAGGAGGCCCTTAACCTGCTCAGCAATTGCCTGAATGTGCATTCTCCAACCTGACCAGCTACCCGGGATATACCTGCCAGAAACCATCAGTAAAGGTATGGAAAGAGACTGAATTGTGTGTGACTGCTTATTTGCCTGCACCCTGCACCACCATAGACTTCGAGGGAACAGTCCCACCTGTGGGGGACTTAACATCTAGCTGCCATTAACATCCCCTCAGAGATCTACCCTGCAGCGCTGGTCTTATTGATCAGAAACCACAGGTGCGTCACGAACTATTATTCTAAAATCCCCTGTAAATATTCCCCCATTGCATGACCGCCAGGGCCACGGACCGAGCTCTGCTGCCAGTGACATTCCCCATAGACTTCCATGGGCTCGGTTCCGAGTACCCCATAGCCCTGGTACCACCACTGGTGTGCGCGTCACATATATTCACTGGCACTTTTTGTCTCTTTATTCCACAGCATAGACCGGCAAACAGCAGCAGCAGCACTTGCGGCTTTAGCCGAGGAAGCTGCGGCTTCAGCGTCCGCTCCACCCGAGTCAGTGGAGTGCAGCAGGATGTGGAACATCTTCTTCTGGGAGCCCACCTTCCCATCGTCAGCATTTGGCGGTAAAAATATATAATTTTTTTTTCTCAAAGACCCCTCTAGTGTTAAAGGGAAACCTATCTAAGTCCTGATTAAGTCTGCCACTCAATTACAGAATCCTCGTATCTTGGGGCACCACCACCCAAATCCCCTTTTTTACCACATCCCTTCCAGCATAATGAGGAATATGATTTGCTAAATTTGGAAATTTTATAAGGGGTTAGATACCATTTCATATGTATCTTCTTTAGTTGTTCAAGATGATTAATGCAGGAGGAGTACCTTTTAGTAAATGTAGCCGTAGTCCACCAGTGTTCGGAGGTGGATGAGAAAGATAGTGCTTTCTCTCAGACATTCATATAAAGGAGTTTGACCGATTCCACTGGCAAATTAAGAGTCCTATAAAACAAAGACAATCCATGTGTATTTGGATATTCTACTTTAAAATATTTTTGCATCATGTCTGATGGGTCAGGACTCCACCAAGCTGGAAACGAATTTGGAGGTACTGATAAATGCACGTTTTGGGAATCTTGTAAAGTTGGGAAAAATCTGCAAAGGAGGGGAAAACAGGGCCATCTAAGAGTTTGTCAAGGGTGCTTACACCTGACCCCACCCACAGGTCTAGTGACAACCCAGAGATGTGTGCCTCTATCAATTTTACAGAAATGCATGTATATAGGGATTTTGTCAGTGTTCTATCAAGGTTATTCCAAAAAGAAATCAACAAGGACATTGTATGTAAGGGAAAATTCAAATTCAGGGGCTTCATTAGTTCGATCTCTAGCAAAAGTCTAGTAGACCTGTGGAGAGCAAACTGTCTTTCTATTTGGAGCCATCTATAATAAAGATCCCCTGCCCACCAATCTTTTGCGGCCTCGAGAATGGCTGCCTTGTGGTACAAAGATAGATTTGGTACACCCATGCCACCACGGGAATATTGAAAATGCAGAGCGCTGAGCGCCACCCTTGGTTTTTTTGTTTTTCCAAATAAACTTACCCAATAAGGATTGTTGGAGCCCTCTCCATCTAGATGGGAATTTGAGGGGGAGACATCTAAACAAGTAGGTAATCTTAGGCAGCAAAATCATTTTTACCATTTGTATTCTGGCAACAGTGGGGAAGGGTCTGCCTTTCCAAGTCCCCATGAACTTCCGAAATCAACGATTCACAGTTCATCTTAATTAGATTTAAATATTTTGTAATTTTAATTACAAAATATGTAAATCCCACTTCCTCCCACCTAAAGGGAAAATGCCCTAGTATTCTATCCTTTACCAAAAGTGTAATATTTAAGGGGAATATGATAGACTTTGAGGCAATTAATTTGTAATATGAAAATTCTGGAGAATTCAGTTAGAATGTCCATGACACCCACCAGGGACTCCTCCACACCGGTGAGAGATAATATCACATTGAGTCGCCCGCCAGGGCCTGTGGGGTACTCGGCACCGAGCCCGATCACTTCTATGGGGGATGTCACGGGTAGAGCAGCTCGGTCCGTGTCCCTGGGCGCTCACTAAAAGGGGGATATTTACAGGGGATTAAAGTGTTTGTAGAATATGTTCGTGACGCCACCTGTGGTACCTGGTCAGTGTGACCAGCGCTGCTGTGTAAATCCACTGAGGGGTTGTTTCTGAGCATCAAGGTGTTAAGTCTTCCACAGGCAAGACTGGGTCCCTCAGGGTAAATGGCGGTGTTGGGGTGCAAGACGGAGAAGGGGCTTTCAGCCACAGGAGCAATAATGCAGACACACACACAAAAGTCTCTTTCTGTACCTTTACTGATGGTGTTGCAGGCACATCCCGGGATGCTGGTAGGGTGGAGGATGCACGTCCAGTATTCCCACTGAGTAGGTGTAGGGCCTCCTTACTCCTGTAGTGTGAGTTTCTGACCTGTATGAAACGAAGTCTAACTCTGTCTTCACTTATATGCCCGGCTGACTTTGTGGTGGAGCCTTCTCTTGGATAGAACAGTGTCTCTGTATGCAGCATCCTGCTAGACCCCCATCTTCCTGACCCCGGTTACGTATCAGCGCTCCTGGGCCCCTGTGACCTGTAGTCCAGCAGGGTCTCCGGTATCTCCTACCAGTCGTGTAGATGCTAGCAAGCTCGGACCCGGTGTCCGGTTATTCAGAGTAGAGGTAAGCTATTAATGCTGTTTCAACCTCTATTACTCTCTTCTTCTCTTCCACTCGCCTTTCGTCCTACTCCGACCCTTAACATAAGCACACTAGCAGTAGATGGCTGATTCTTCTCTCTCTTCACTGCTCTCAAAGCGTCGGCACGCTTACTCCCTGAACTGCACTTAGTTGACTCAGTTCTGACTAAGCTGAAGTGGCTATCTTTCTCCACTTGTACTAGCCTCCACACATTGAACTAAGCTCCAAGCTGCAGTCTTCAGGTTCTTTCAATAACTGTTGTTCTCTTTCCTTCTTTCTTTCTAATGCTCTGTCTGAAGCAGCTATCAGGATTTCCGTCTACTGATCTGTGCACACTTCTAGAGCTAACTCTCCAACACTCCTAGAGAACTAACAACTTCTCACTTCTGTGTCTCAGGCTAATCTGGCTCAAATCTCTGCTCTACCGTGGCTTCACCATCCTTACATACTCTATGTAGGGCTCCCTCTGGTGGCTCTAGGGATTGGTGAAGCTGTGTGAATGAATATCAGGTCACTTGTGGGTGTTACCTTTGGTGCATCCTCCTGGGAAATGTGATTCCAAACGCAGCTGGGCTACACAACATCACCTTTATACAATCCCACCACATGGTCCATGGACTCCATTAATGCTTGGATTAGTTCTAAAAGCCTCTGCCAGTGGCTCCATTAGCAAAGCAAAGATAACCGGCGAAAGAGGGCAGCCCTGCTGGGTGCCATTAGACACCACAAACCGGTCCGAGGTGAAGCCAGACGCACTTACCACTGTGTTCGGATTAGAATATAGGGCCAATATAGCCTTTTTAATATCTCCCACAAATCCAAACTTATCAAGAACCTCTTCCATATAACCCCAGTGCACTGTGAAATGCCTTCTCGGCATCAAGAGACAGCAGTACACTGGGGAGTTTACTAGTCTCCATTATTTCCAACAAATCTATTACTCTTCTAGTGCTATCCTTGGCCTGTCTCCCAGAGACAAACCCAACCTTGTCAGGTACTATCAGAGAAGGAAGAACTGCCATTAATCTGGCCACCAGGAATTTAGATAATATTTTTAGATCACAGGAGTGTTCGGGGATTTCCCTGGTTTAGGAATGGTTGTGATTACTGCTGCCAGGTTTTCGTGGCTTATTGAACAACTACAGTACATTTCAAAAAATTAAAAGTTTTTAGGAGGTAAGGAGCTAAAGTTTTGACGAAACAATGATTGTTAGAAAATCTGTCCGGGCCCGGAGCACAGGACTTTTTAGTAGAACGGATTATTTGTTCTATTTTACTGATAGGGGAGTATTAAGATCACTTAGTTGAGCTGCCGATAATTTGAGGAGGCAGATTCTTTCTAGAAAGTTACCAATTTCCTGTGGATTAGGCTGAACTGTATGGGGATCCTCTTTTAGGTTGTATAGCGAATAGTAAAATTGCCTGAATTCTTTAGCAATGTCGATCGGATTTAGTACTTTAGTCCCATCAGGTTTATTCAAGTATGTAATCCTATTTCTTATCTCTCGTTTTTTGATTCTCTTAGCCAGAATCTTTCCAGGTCTATCTCCCATTGCATAGTATTATTTTGCTTTGGACTTAAGAGCTTTTTTACACTGAAATGAAAGTAGAGCACGCAGCCTCATTCTATGTTCCGTTATTTTTGGGGACAACTGTGGGGTGGGCTTTTTCTTGTTGATTTGTTCCAGATTATTAATTTGAGTTAGTAGATCCGACACTGCCGCCTCTCTCCTTTTCTACTGCTGCCATTTTAATTAAAATACCTCTCATATATGCCTTGTGGGCTGACCATACCACTTCGTCTGAGGTGGAGTTAATATCATTTATGTCAAAGAAGAATTTTAGCTTGGTCTCTATTAACTCAATGTTTTGTTTGTTAGTCAGTAAAAAATCATTTAAATGCCACCTAATTGCTTTGACCAAAGAATCATTATCAGATATAGTGAGCGAGACAGAAGCATGGTCAGACCACGAGATGGCACCTATCGTCGCCGCAAGTGCACAACCTAGAATTCTATCATCCACAAGAATATAGTCTATCCTGCTGTAGGAATTAAATCTAGAGGAGAAGTGAGAGTAATCTCTCTGAGCTGTGGAGATATCTCCAGATATCATGTAATCAAAAAAATAGGCAGCACTCCAATAGACAGATAGAAAACGTGGATATTTATTGCACCCACATAGTATGGCAACGTTTCGGCTCCATGAGCCTTCCTCAAGCCTATTGGAGTGCTGCCTATTTTTTGGATATCTAAGTTGGCAAGTATTGGGGTATTGCTGAAGAGGAATTTGCACCCATTAATCATTAACTGTGCTGCTCCATTTTTTGATTAATATACAGATATCATGTAAGTTATATTCTGAAATGAGAGATCTCATCTCCCCCCTAGAGGTGTGTCTGTTTGAGCAATCTAAGACGGCAGACATGGGAGGTTGACCTGACTGTCTGATAAATGAGAACTGGTGCGTATTTGGTGCATATAGAGATACAATCGTGTATTTAGTATTATTTAAAGAACAATCAAGGAAAATAAAACGCCCCTCTGGATCACTAGTAGTGTCATACAGTTTAAAGGTTAGTGAGACTCATAAAAATAGCCACTCCAGCTCTTTTAGGCTTGTTGTTTGCAAAGAACTAGTGTGGATATCGTGGGTTATTTAGTCAAGAATTATCCTGCGCAAACACGTGCGTTTCTTGAACACAAATTACATCAGCAGTTTCTTTGCAAATATTCTTCCAAAAGATGGATCTTTTACGTGGCAAATTCAAACCATTGTCATTTATAGCTAAAACCATAATATGCATTGTTAATTCTATATACTGCTTTATGTGAAAACCACTGCTCCTAATTGAGTAACAAACATGGGAGGACAGACAGAGGGAGGACGGACAGGGGAACAAATTTGCTTGCATATACAGATGAAGAGATATCAAACCAAAATTTTTGCTTCAACATAAGTGGAAGTCCCCTTACAGTTCCAAAATCAAGCAAACAGTAAAGAAAAAGGAAAAAAGTGAAAAAACAGCTTAAAAAGAGTGAAAAAAGACACTCTGTGGCAACTTTGCCTGGTTTCAACATCGTCATAGAGGCACCAGGCAAACAGTAGATAGCAGGAAACAGAGAACAGCTCTCCAGTAATCAATCATGCCTTAAACCAGTCTGGGACCAGTTTTTTCTTTTTCTGTGCCTGAGGAGCTTTTTTGTCATTCAGATGCATAAGTTGAATCTTCCATTTTAGCAATAAATCTCTCGCCTTTTCCGGGGATGTGCAGACAATATATGGAATTGACCCTCAAGACTTTCAATTTCGTGAGGAACCCCCAGTTGTACATTATCCCTTGTTCTCTCAGGGCTGTACTATACGGCAAATATTCCCTTCTCTGAGCTAAAGTACCTGCACACAAATCAGGGAATACCATCAGCTGGGTCAAATTATCTGGAAGTTTCGGCCTTTTCCTGATGCCAGCCATAAAAGTCTCCTTTTGAAAACGGACACATATGTAGTGTTCGAAATGCGTTGCTGCTACTGGCACTCATGTGAACTGTTTCATCATGACTTTTGTACGTTTTAGTCAATAAATTTGGATCAACTTGGAAGCTGGAGCCTTTCCTTCCTTTTCTTTTTGATTATGTGCACGTGAGACAATGTGAGCAGGGCCGGCGTCAGCACCCGGCACACCCGGGCAAGTGCCGGGGCCCTGAGCAGGCGGGGGGGCCCACTCACCGTCTGGCACCCCGGCGCCCGTTAGCGGTGTCAGCGCCGCCACTGGGCCCCCCCCATTTGCTCAGGGCCCCGACTGCGGCCGGCTCAATACTCAACTCTCCCCGTGCCTCCGCTGCCGCAGCTCCGCCTCCGGGCTCCAGGGGGCGCCTGCAGGACGCCGGCGCTTCCTCTCACAGCAGCGCCGCTGAATGACGTCATCATTCAGCGGCCGGCTGTGGCAGTGAGTGTGCGGACGCCGGACAGGTGAGATGTTTGTGTGTGTGTCTGTGTATGTGTCTCTGTGTGTATGTAGTGCGATGCTTTGTGTGTGTGTGTGTGTGTGTGTGTGTGTGTTTGTCTGCTGTATGTGTGATGGTGGTGGGGGGAGGGCAGTGATGATGATGATGGTGAGGCAATGATGATTGATGATGATGGGCAGGCAATGATATTGCTGTGGAGACAATGATGATTATGGGCAGGCATTAATGATGATGGGCAGGCAGTGATGATGATGGGCAGGCAGTGATGATGATGGGCAGGCAATGATATTGATGGGGAGGCAATGATGATTATGGGCAGGCATTGATGATGATGGGCAGGCAGTGATGATGATGGGCAGGCAATGATATTGATGGGGAGGCAATGATGATTATGGGCAGGCATTGATGATGATGGCAGACAGTGATGATGATGGGGAGGCGTTGATGATGATGGGGAGAAAATGATGATGATGGGGAGGCGATGATGATAATGGGCAGGCAATGATGATGATGGGCAGGCAATGATGATGATAATGGGCAGGCAATGATGTTGATGGGAGTCTTTCCACGGCGCCCTTTCCTGAGCCATAACAGTGCAGAACGCAGCACAGTGCAGAGGAGAGCTCCATATTTTGTATGGAGCTTTATATGGGGACCAGTATCCTGTATGGAGCATTATATGGGGGATGGAGGGGTGACATCCTGCATGGGGTATTATATGGGTGATGAGGGGGAGACTGTGGTGCCCATAATATTGTATGGAGGACTGTACTGTCCAGTCTGTACTGTGCGCTGTGAGGATTTGGCGGTTTTTGAGCTATTGTACAATTTACAATAGCTATCAGTTGTAATGGAAGAAGAGAAGTGTTTGGCGTTGTGCTATACCCATATTTCTCTGCAGTATCTGTGCATCATGAATCATGGTCTGTGTTAAAGGGGCCCACTGAGACTCTTTCGCCCGGGGCCCATGAAAACCTGGAGCCGGCCCTGAATGTGAGTCCCATGCTCCCACACGCCACAAGCTGCTTCAGGTGAGCTGATTATCCTTTTCTTTGTAAAAGTCTCCTTCACAGTATAAAAATGTATGCGGGCAATAACATCACGAGCTAAATCTGGACTGAGGCCTTTTGGTTTTGGAATCCTTTGTACTCTATCCACCATTAAGTCCTTGCTATCTGCAGAAGGGATCACTGTTTGTATAAAGCTCTGCAGGAGACCAGGCAAGTCTCTGTCAGGAGTAGATTTATCAATCCCTCTAAGGCGAATATTGTTATGTTTCGGTAGCTGAGGAGGACAGGAACAACAGCAGGGCAGCCGAACACCTGAGATGTTGGTAACTGATGGGTTGCAGATTCCTAAACTAACGACACAACTAGAGGTAGCCGTGGAGCGTTCCTACGTTGATCCTAGACGCCTCGTCACAGCCTGAGAGATAACTACACCTAAAGGCAGAAAGATGAAAGCTATCTGCCCCGGAGCAGATCCCCAAAGAAAATAGGAAGCCCCCAAACATAGAATGGCGGTTAGACAAGCTGAAAATACAAACATAGGCAGAAAATAGACTGAGCAAACGCTGGGGCCACAAGCTGACTAAATAGGATAGGACAGGAGAGATTACTTTCTGCAACCCAGAAAACCCTACAAAAATCCAACAATTCTGATTACAAAAATACTGAGATCACACGATCTCGCCACCCACTAAATCAGATCTCAGTGTGAACAAAAACCAAGCCGGAGCCGCTGAAAAAACAGGAAAGAGCAAATGAGCAAATAACAGTGGCTGCAAATAAACTGTGAGGAGCTCAGGCCCCAGGAGGGGACCTGGCTGACCTCCACAAAAGAGCAGAAAACAATGCAAAAAGCAAGCACAAAAAGAAAAGCAAAAAATATCTTATCTGAAAGCAGGAGATGCAGGCAAGACTCCAGCAAACTTCCAAATGAACCAGGAACCACAATTGAGACAAGAACAATTGATCACCGGCAACCATCATGGGAGGGAACCTCCCTTATATCAGACCAGTCAGTGAATCCAGATTGCCTCTCCTCGCTGAAAGGTTCAGTACTGTCAGTAACCACCAGAGGGAGACTCTGCTCGGAAACCATCTCTAACACATTCACAACAGTACCCCCTCTTGAGGAGGGGTCACCGAACCCTCACTTGTGCAACCAGGCCGATCAGGATGAGCTCGGTGTTAGGCACGGGTCAGTCTCCTAGCATGGATGTCCGAAGCAAACACCCAAGAATTGTCCTCCTCACCATAACCTCTCCACTTAACCAAATACTGGAGTTTCTGTCTAGAAAAACGAGAATCCAATATTTTCTCAACCACATACTCCAGATTGCCCTCAACCAAAACAGGGTCAGGAGGCGCAGCCATAGGAACCACTGGCTCGACAAACCTCTTCAATAAGGACTTGTGGAACACGTTATGGATCTTAAATGTCCCTGGAAGAAGCAAACGGAAGGAAACAGGATTAAGAATCTCCATGATCTTATAAGGTCCAATGAACCTGGGCTTAAACTTTGGAGATGCAACCCTCATAGGGATATTTCTTGAGGACAACCAAACCAAGTTCCCCACTTTAAACCGAGGACCATCAGTCCTATGCCGGTTGGCAAACCGTTGGGCCTTCTCCTGAGAGAGAGACAACCTCTCCACTACCTGGTCCCAAATCTGCTGCATTCGCTCCACAACAGAGTCAACACCCGGACAGACAGAAGCCTCCGCCTGTCCCGAAGAAATCGAGGGTGAAACCCAAAATTGCAGAAAAATGAAGACATCAAGGTGGCAGAGCTAGCCCTATTATTAAGAGCAAACTCAACCAAAGGCAAAAAAGAGACCCAGTCATCTTGATCAGCAGACACAAAACATCTCAAATAAGTCTCCAAGGTCTGGTTTGTTCTCTCGGTTTGTCCATTGGTCTGAGGATGAAAAGCAGAGGAGAAAGATAATTGAACACCAAGTTTAGAACAAAATGTCCTCCAAAATCTGGAAACAAACTGGACTCCTCTGTCAGAAACAATGTTCTCAGGAATGCCATGTAAACAAACCACGTGCTGAAGGAACAAAGGCACCAATTCGGAGGAGGAAGGCAACTTAGGTAATGGCACAAGATGTATCATCTTGGAAAACCTATCACAAATTACCCAGATAACGGTCATTCTCTGAGAAACAGGGAGGTCGGAAATAAAATCCATAGAGATATGGGTCCATGGCCTCTTGGGCACAGGTAATGGCATTAGCAAACCACTAGAGCGAGAGCAAGGCTTGGAGCGAGAGCAAGTCCCACAGGACTGCACAAATTCCCTGACATCACGAGACAAAGTAGGCCACCAAAAGGACCGACTCACCAAGTCTCTGGTACCAAAAATCCCGGGATGACCAGCCAACGCGGAACAATGAATCTCAGACATCACACTTTTCTTCCACTGGTCTGAGACAAACAATTTCCCAATAGGGCAGCGCTCAGGTTTATCCTCCTGACACCCTTCCAAGGCCAGTCTCAAATTGGGCAAGATGGCGGAAAGAACTACACCCTCTTTCAAAATTACAGCAGGATCAGATAACCAGGAGAGTCCGCAAAGAAACTCCTCGAGAGGGCATCCGCCTTAACATTTTTAGTGCCAGGAAGAAAAGAAACCACAAAATTAAAACGTGTGAAAAACAAGGCCCACCTGGCCTGTCTAGGATTAAGTCACTTGGCTGATTCGAGATAAACCAGATTCTTATGGTCCGTGAGGACCACCACCTGATGTTTGGCTCCTTCCAGCCAATGTCTCCACTCTTCAAAGGCCCACTTCATGGCCAATAACTCCCGATTACCCACGTCATAATTACGTTCAGTTGGAGAAAAATTTCGAGAGAAAAAGGCACAAGGGTTACTCTTAGAGGTCTCTGGATCTCTTTGGGACAAAATGGCACCTGCCCCAATTTCAGAGGCATCAACCTCCACCTGAAACGGTAGAGAAACATCAGGCTGCCGTAGAACAGGAGCAGAAGTGAATCTCTGCTTAAGTTCCTGAAATGCAGAGACTGCCTCAGGAGGCCAATTCACCACATCAGAACCCTTTTTGGTCAAATCAGTCAATGGTTTAACAATACCGGAGAAATTACCAATAAATTTACAATAAAAATTGGCAAAACCCAAAAATCTCTGAAGAGCCTTTAATGAAGTAGGTTGGACCCAATCACAGATGGCTTGAAACTTGACCGGGTCCATTTCAATAACAGACGGAGACAAAATGAATCCCAGAAATGAGACCTTCTGTACGCCAAAAAACACTTTGATCCCTTCACATACAGTGCATTCTCTCTCAAAATCTGGAACACAGTCCGAACATGTTTCACATGAGAGTCCAGTCTTGTGAAAAATAGATATCATCGAAATAAACTACAGAAATTTATCCACAATCCGTGGAAAATATCATTCATGAGGATTGAAGACGGAAGAGCATTGTGAGCCAAGGGCATCACTGTACTCAATGGCCCCTCTTGGATTAAACGCGTCTTCATTTCTCCTAATCGATAGGTTATACGCCCCTAGGTCAAGCTTGGTGAACCAACTCGACTTTTCACCTGTGAAACAGGTCAGAATCAGGTAACGATATGATACTTCACGTGTGCTTATTAGAGACATAATCCAATACACGGCCTCATGAACCATCCTTTTGGCCACAATAAACCGCACCCAGGTTGAAAAGGATGGTTGATATGACCCTTCTAAATGACTCCTTGTATAGATGCATACATCGTGTTCAGGTAAGACAGTTAAAGGCGACTTTTAGAATTACACCAGAGCACTAATTCAATAGCGCATCGTAACTCCTGTGAGTGGGCAAAGCAGATTACTTTCACAAATACATCGAAAATTCAGTTCAAAGCAGGAATCTGAGCTTGGGAGGCAAAACAGATGTCCATTACCATTGCAGCCCAACTGGTCCAGACCAGATTTCATCCAAAGATTATGGACGTACCAGGAAACTTAGTACAATAATGTATGCAGATTATACAGCCAGAAATTTGCAACTCTCCTGTGACTGTCAACCCTCATTATCACCTAGTAGAAACTGGGGTTTATTCTCCGCCAAGGGGTAATCAATGCCCAGTAGGGGAATGATTCCGCAGGTATCTGAAACCACAAGTTTGCAAGTCAAATCTCAGGTTAATAGCTCTTATCATAAGCTGAGCAGAAATGTGGACAGGGGCAAATCAGGGAACAGTCACAGAAATTTAGTCTGACATACCCAAGACAACGAGCTGCAAACGTCTTCCGTTGGGCGACTGAATAGCATGGGGCATCACCACAGTAGAACATAACCATGCGCTTTCGATACTCATGACCTGTTGCCCCAATCACTCTACACACTGCATGCTCAAGCTGTCACAAGGCAACCATCTCACCATACTCTGCGCTAACAAACTTGTCAATTGATAGCCAATGACATAGAATCATTTGACCAGGGAGCAGTGTCCACCATAACATCCTTTTCATTCTCTACGCCCTTCAAGTGCAAAGCATCTTTCATTTGTCAGGACTGCCACTTTCGAATTTCTGACAGTAAACTCAGCGTCTTCAAGACCCTGATTTAATGCCAACAAGGTTTTTTCAGCTTTATCAGTGATATTAGGTTCATCGTACAATAACCCCAGAGCCAGAAAAAATGCATCAATATCATTCAAAACAGGATCCCCAGGTGTCAGGGAAAAAGCCCAATCCTGAGGATCGCCGCGCAAGAGAGAGATGACAATTTGAACCTGCTGTGCTGCGTTACCTGAGGACTTAGATTTCAAGGCAAAAAACACCTTACAGTTATTTTTGAAATTCAGAAATTTAGCTCGATCCCCCAAAAACAAATCTGGCATGGGAATCCTAGGTTCCACAACCGGCAACCCAGCAAGATAGGTAGCAATACTCCGAACCTCAGTGGCAAGCTGATCCACACGGCCAGACAACTGTGCAAACTCCATTGAGAGAAAAAAAAAATCCTCCTCAGCACCCAGAGAAAAAGAGGGAAAAAAATGCAACATACAGAAAAAAAAAAAAAAAAAATCTCTGACAACTCTGACAACTTTTTTCTTTCCACACTATTTTTCCCTTCTGTGAGTACCTTATAATTTTCAGTTATGGCCGGTGACACTGTTATGTTTCGGTAGCTGAGGAGGACAGGAACAACAGCAGGGTAGCAGAACACCTGAGATGTTTTAACTGATGGGTTGCAGATTCCTAAACTAACGACACAACTAGAGGTAGCCGTGGAGCGTTCCTACGTTGATCCTAGACGCCTTGTCACAGCCTGAGAGATAACTACACCTAAAGGCAGAAAGATGAAAGATATCTTCCACGGAGCAGATCCCCAAAGAAAATAGGAAGCCCCCAAACATATAATGGTGGTTAGACAAGATGAAAATACAAACATAGGCAGAAAATAGACTGAGCAAACGCTGGGGCCACAAGCTGACTAAATAGGATAGGACAGGAGAGATTACTTTCTGCAACCCAGAAAACCCTACAAAAATCCAACAATTCTGATTACAAAAATACTGAGATCATACGATCATGTCACCCACTAAATCAGGTCTCAGTGTGAACAAAAACCAAGCCGCAGCCGCTGAAAAAACAGGAAAGAACAAATGAGCAAGTAACAGTGGCTGCAGATAAACTGTGAGGAGCTCAGGCCCCAGGAGGGGACCTGGCTGACCTCCACAAAAGAGCAGAAAACAATGCAAAAAGCAAGCACAAAAAGAAAAGCAAAAAATATCTTATCTGAAAGCAGGAGATGCAGGCAAGACTCCAGCAAACTTCCAAATGAACCAGGAACCACAATTGAGACAAGAACAATTGATCACCGGCAACCATCATGGGAGGGAACCTCCCTTATATCAGACCAGTCAGTGAACCCAGATTGCCACTCCTCGCTGAAAGGTTCAGTACAATCAGTAACCACCAGAGCGAGCCTCTGCTCAGAAACCATCTCTAACACATTCACAACAGAATATTATTTCTCCTGGACCTGTCCTCAAGGTCCAAGGTTTTGTTGTAGATTTGGGAAATTTCTTATTCTAAAGGCTCATTAGCATCTATTAGTTCATTATGAGATTTAGTAAGCGCTGCTAATTTCTGCTCCCCTCCCGCCAACCATGGACAACAGAAAGGGATTCATTATCCTTGTGATGCTAGTCACTTCTTACGGCAGAGAAGTCTGGGAGAAGTATCTCAGTTAAGTAGCATGGCAATCACACCAAATAGTGAACACTTGGAGACAGCTAACACCTGCCAGTCACAGATTGGATAGTCAAGCTGTCAATCACCACACTGACAGCTTAGCACGCCCCTGTACCAGTTTGGACGTTCACGCTGTCAATCAAAGTACTGACAGGTTCAGCACGCCCCTGTACCGGACTGTACGGCCGAGCTGTCAGTAATGGCATCCCAGACACACTGAGGGGTGGAACCATGACAGTATCCCCTCTTCTAGGGGACCACTGGACCCCCAGGCTTCCCAGGAAATTTTAAATGGAAGGCCCTAACTTTCTGATCGGCCTTCACATCTCGAGTAGGGACCCAGGATCTCTCCTCTGGTCCATATCCCCTCCAGTGGATGAGGTACTGGAGGGAATTATGGACAACCCTCTGAACCTCTTACTCCAGACCACCGTCTACTGAAAGCAGAGGAGGTGGGGATGAGAGAGACAATGCAGAAGGGATATACTCCTTTAATAGGGATTTATGGAATATGTTAGGGATGTGAAGGGATGGAGGAAGCTTTAATTTAAATGCCACAGGATTGACCACCTCTAGAATCTCATATGGATCAATAAACTTTGGACCCAACTTCGCCAACGGCACTTTAACCCCTTAACCCCCGGAGTGTTTTTTGTTTTGCGTTTTTGTTTTTTGCTCCCCTTCTTCTCAGAGCCATAACTTTTTTATTTTACCGTCAATATGGCCGTGTGAGGCCTTGTTTTTTGTGGGATGAGTTGTACTTTTGAACGACACCATTGGTTATACTATGTCGTGTACTCAAAAACAAGAAAAAATTCCAAGTGCGGTGAAATTGCAAAAAAAGTGCAATTCAACGCTTGTTTTTTGTTTGACTTTTTTACTAGGTTCACTAAATGCTAAAACTGACCTGCCATTATGCTTATCCAGATCATTACGAGTTCATAGACACCAAACATGTCTAGGTTGTTTTTTACTTAAGTGATGAAAAAAATTCCAAACTTTGTTAAAAAAAAATTGCGCAATTTTCCGAAACCCATAGCTTCTCCATTTTCGTGATCTCGGGTTGGGTGAGGGTTTATTTTTTACGTGCCGAGCTGACGTTTTTAATGATACCATTTTGTTGCAGATACGCTCTTTTGATCACCCATTGTTGCATTTTAATGCAATGTCGTGGCAACCAGAAAAACATAATTCTGGCAGCATTTTACGCGCGCTTCTGGCCAATGGGCCAGGAAATCACTCACCGGTGACCCCTGTCATGTGATCGCGGGTAATCGGTGGGTTGGCATGTCACTGCCGGCTTGCTGTGAGCGCCGCCCGATGGTCGGCGTTCATAGCAACTGAGTAATTCAGCTACATACAGGCGATCTGATCATCGCCTGTATGTAGCAGAGCCAATCGGGTTATGACAGCTTCTAGTCTCTCATGGGGACTATTGAAGCATGCCAAAAGTAAAAAAAAAATGGTTTTAAAAATATTTTAAAAAATTTAAAAAATGTAAAGTTCAAATCACCGCCTTTCACCCCATTCAAAATAAAACAATAAAAAAATAAACATACACATATTTGGTATCGCTGCATTCAGAATAGCCCCATCTATCAATAAAAAAAAGGATTAACGTTATCTCTAAATGGCATAGCGAGAAAAAAAAGTCAAAACGTCAGAATTACGTTTTTTTGGTCGCCATGACATTGCATTACAATGCAACAATGGGCGATCAAAAGCTCGTATCTGCACCAAAATGGTATCATTAAAAACGTCATCTCGGCAAGCAAAAAATAAGCCCTCACCCAACCCAAGATCATAAAAAATAATAAAGGACCTAGACATGTTTGGTATCTGACCTGGAGAAGCATAATGGCAGGTCAGTTTTAGCATTTGGTGAACATGGTAAAAGAAAAATCCCAAAAAACGTTGTGGAATTGCACTTTTTTGCAATTTTACCGCATTTGGATTTTTTTTCCTTTTTTGAGTACACAATATGGTAAAAGCAATGGTGTTCAAAAGTACAACTCGTCCCGCACAAACAAGCCCTCACATGGCCATATTGACGGAAAAATAAAAAAGTTTGGGCTCGGGGAAGAAGGGGAGCAAAAAACTAGAATGCAGAAGCGAAAAAGCGCTTAGTCTCAAAGGGGTTAAAAACAGGTCCCACCAAAGTCTTCTATCAGCCTTCCATTTTTGGTGAATCTGAGCAGTCCCAATATTCTTCTGAACCTTCCCCCAGCCAGCCCCGAGTCTGTTTACAGTGACCTCCACCTCAGGCATTCAGAACTAATCCTAGTAAATTCACCAAAATGGGGATGAAAACCATAATTACAGAAGAACGATTAGTTTCCAGTAGATTGATTTGCTCGACTATTAAAAGCAAACTCAACGAGAGGTAAAGAAGAAGACCAGTCCTCCTGTCAAGCTGCCACAAAGCACCTTAAAATTTGTTCCAAAGATTAATTTGTTCTCTCAGTCTAACCATTGGTTTCAGGGTGATAGGCAGATGAAAATGACAAGTCTAGTTTACTGCAAAAAGCTCTCCAAAATTTAGAGACAAATTGTACCCCCCTAGCAGACACAGTGTTCAGAAGGATCCCATGCAACCATACAATATCATAAATGAACAACCTGGAGAGTGTCTCTGCATTAGGTAATCCTGACAAAGGAACAAAATGAGCTTGTTTACTGAATCAATCAACTACCACCGAGATAGCAGTTTTCCCATCAGACAGAGGCAAATCTGTAATGAAATCCATGGACAAATGAGTCAATTGTGTTTCTGGAATTGGCAATGGAGCCAATTCCCCAGCCAACAGATACAAAATCTTTAATATCATTATAAATGGACGGCCACCAAAAAAATTCTAGCAACGACTTTCTGTGTAGCAGTAACTGCAGGATGACCACTTAAAACAGAATCATGAAATTTCTGTAGCAGCCCCAATCTTAGGTACACAGGCACAAATAATTTGGACCCTAGGGAAGCGGAATGAGCCAATGACTGGACTTTATGAATCTCCTCTTTCAATTCCGAGGTTACCATAGACACCACAATACCATAAGGAATAATGGAGGATGGAGGTTCTGGAGGAGAAATGGAATCTAGACTATGAAATAATGCATCAGCTTTCACATTCTTTGACCCTAGTCTGAAAGTAATAGAAAAATTAAACCGAGAGAAAAACAAGGACCATCTAGCCTGTCTAGGAGTTAACCTTTTAGCTGATTCAATGTAAGCTAAATTCTTGTGATCAGTGATCACCATAACTTGTTGAACTGCCCCCTCCAAAAAATTCCTCCATTCCTCAAAGGCCAATTTGACAGCAAGTAACTCACAATTACCAACATCATAATTTCTCTCCAGTGAAGAAAATTTTTTAGAAAAAAAAGCACATGGACGCAGGTTAGTCAGAGTTTTGAGCCCCTGGAATAAGACTGCCCCAATCCGATCTCCGAAGCATCCACTCCCACAATGAATGGTTCTTGTAGATCAGGTTGGCTCTGAATGAGTGCGTAAATAAAACACTCTTAATCTTCCAAAAGCCCTGATAGCATCCTGTGACCAAACCTTGAGATTTGCCCCCTTATGTGTAAGGTCAGTAAGTGGTTTAGCAATCTGCGAAAATCCCTTGATAAATTTTAAAGTTGTCGAATCCCAGAAAATGCTGCAAAGCCTAAAGGGTATGCCACACTAAACAACATCGCTAACGGGATCGCTAAAAAACGTCACTATTTAGCGATCCCGTTAGCGATGTTGTTGTGTGCGGCATCTACCAGCGACAAGGCCCCTGCTGTGATCTCGTCCGTCGTCCTGATCGTTCCGGACCCTATTTTCATCGCTGGCGTCCCGCTGGTGTCTAATCGCTGAGTGTGGCACCTTTTTTAGCGATTTAGCGGTACTTTTGTACCGCTAAAGTCGTTAAGGAGATCGCTAACCGCGATAGCGTCCTTAACGATATCGCTAAATTAGGTAGCTACTAGCGATATAGAAATAATCCCGCTAGCGATCTCATTAGTATGCGACGCTAACGAGATCGCTAGCGGGATTGTGTAGTGTGGCAGTACCTTTAAGATCACAACGTTGAACCCAATCAATTATGTCCTGCACCTCCCCAGGGTCCATCTTAAACCTTTCTGCTGACAAGATAAACCTCAAGAAAGAGATCTCCTTAACAGTAAAAAAGCACATTTCTATAATTTAGCAAGCAAAGAGTTCTCCCTCAATCTCTATAACTCAACACGGACATGTTCCTCGTGAGTGTCCAAATCTGGTGAGAAAATTAGAATGCCATCGAGGTAAATCACAACATACCTTCCAATGCAATCAAAGAAAACATCATTCATAAAACTTTGAAACACAGCAGGTGGATTAGATAATCCAAAAGGCATGAAAAGTGTTCAAAAAGACCCTCAGATGTTAAAAATGCTTTTTTCCACTCATCATCCTTCTGGATGCGTATCAAATTGTATGCCTTTCTAAGATCAAGTTTAGAAAACACCCTGAGTGGAAGTGGGTAAGTATTTTTAACTGTGATTAGTTCTCAGATGTGTTTAGTTCTCAGAAATCAAGGCAAGGATGGAGACCCCCATCTTTTTTTTTAACAAAGAAAAATCCAGAAGCTATAGGGGAGGAGGAAGGATGCATATAACCCTTCCGTAAACTTTCATTAAAATACCCTTTCATGGCGGTCCATTCAAGCTCCAACAAATTTTAAAGGCGAGCTTTTGGCAATTTAGCGCTAGGTATAAGATCAATAGCGCAATCATAGGGACAATGGGGAGGTAATATCTCCATCTCTTTTTCCGAGAGCACATCTCCGAAGTCCTTCACGTACCCCGGAAGACTCTTCAGATAAGTGGAGCATATTTAGATAGCTGTCTACAAATCTTGAGCTGTTTGACTGCGATCTCCAAGGCATATTAACTCAGACACTGCCTGATTGTGGTGAGCTCTGAATGCACAGTACGGAAGTGGTGGGATTCTTTTGGCACTATTGGAATGCTTGTCAAATTAAGGGAGCGGTTGAGTGCACAGTTGGAGGCTCTAGAGGTGGTGGAGGAAGCAGAATCAGTGGAGGAAGTGTTAGATACATAGGTTTGTCCCGCAAGCCTTGGAGATTCGAAGACTTGTGGAACAGCCCCTTGACCGCCTGCCCCCACAGCCATCAGAATCACCCAGTGCCAAGTCAGCGAGATGGAACGACCCCTGCTTATGTTTGCCTGTCCAGGTTTCAGTGCTGAAATGCACCCTGGCAAACAGATTCTTTCAGGGAATGGGTGAAATTGTCAGCGACATGCTGGTGTAGTGCAGGCACAGCTTTCTTAGAGAAGTAATGGTGTCTGGGCAACAGGTACTGGGGGACTGCGAAGGCCATCAACTATCGGAAATTATCTGTATCCACCAGGAGGAAAGGCAGCATTTCCATGGCCAACAGATTGGAAATGCTGGAGTTCAAGCTCTTAGCTTTGGCATGTGTAGAAGGAAAAATTATTTGACGTCACCACAACTCCGGGACCAAAGGCTGGCTGCTGTGCTGAGAGATGATGGAGTATGGCGAACAGGACAAACTGCTTGACTCTGAGTGAGGTGCAGGCAGAGGTGTTATGGTGGATTGAGAAAGATGTGTTGTGCTAGGTGACACAAAAGCAGCAGTCAGCAGCTGACGGGCTCTCACTCACCCCGACTGTAGGCGGTAAACAAGTGTAGTTTCTGTGGCCGAAGACCTGTGTGAGAAGACTTGGCATGCGACAGAGGAGAAGGAAGCAGCAGATGGGGTTGATGGGATGGCCGGTGGTTGGCGAGGCCCGCTAGTCCGCATTTTAGCGCAGTGAAATTCCCACACTAAAGGTACTGCCACACTAAACAATCCCGCTAGCGATCACAATAACGACGCATACTAATGCGATCGCTAGCGGGATTGTTTCTATATCGCTAAATGCGGCCACATTTAGCGATATAGTTAACGACGCTATCGCCGTTAGCGATCTTCTTAACGACTTTAGCGGTACAAAAGTACCGCTAAATCGCTAAGAAAAGGTGCCACACAGCGATTAGATACTTACCCAGCGGGAGCGCCGACGAGAAAATAGGGTCCGGAACGATTCCAGCGACGAGCGAGATCACAGCAGGAAGCTCGTCGCTGGAAGCTGCCGCACTGAACAACATCGCTAACAGGATCGCTAAATAGTGACGTTTTTTAGCGATCCCGTTAGCGATATTGTTTAGTGTGGCATACCCTTAAGGCATGTTGGTCGTGCATGTACCGGTTCATGCATGTAGTTGTCAAATTATAGCAATTTTTGCCTCTACTGAGTTTTTTTGCAAATTTGACAGATAATATGCGTTGGGTCATCCGCCCCTGCGAACTGCCCACTTGCAACAGCCACAGGAAGAGAATAGAGTAGGCCGGCCAGTAACAGATGTTGTCATTGGTCTTTGGATAGGATGAGACAGTGTTTGTTCAGTTGAGCTTTCATTTACATTAACACCTAACCCACGTACATGTCAAACACCAAGTCTATTCCCCTTTCTACCACAACATTGCTTTTTCCCACTCGTATTGTATGTACCCTTCCCCTCTTGTAACCTCCTTAGGCCCACACCTGTCAGTCACCTGTAACTAAATGAACAATTACTATTTATTATCTTAGTGTACCTGAACAACACTCTAATACCTAACGATTTTTAAGAGGAAATGTGGCCTTCCGATTTCTCACTGCAAAACAGTTTTATCACAAACAATTTGGATTAGCAAATTGGGCCTCCCAGCTGAACCCCAATATTAGGCCTAATAATTTTAAGTAGAAATGTGGCCTTCTGATTTCTCACTGCAACACAGTTTTATGACAAATGATTTGGATTAGCAAATGAGGCGTCCTGAGACTGCAATACAGTTTTAGCAGAATCTAGTTAGATGCTGGAAGATCGATTTCACACAGGACAGGATCCTATCTAGCTGACAAGTTCACTTTCAGCAGCTTTAGCAGGAGAAGCCTCTCTACACTGTGATACTGAGAAAATGGCACCAGCAGAACAAGATGTCCACTTTTTATATGGACAGGGACATGTGACTTTTGCAGCCAATCACAGAAGACCTTGTGTCATGGCGTTGTGGATGGTTTCTGCACCCTGTTAGGCTGCGGGAATGTACACATAGTAAGTTATTAAAGAAAAAAATTACATTCCTCAGCTCCTCTGACCTTGATACTCTCCCTCCCCTCATTAAACACGTCCCCCCGCCACTCCGCTCATCATACAGCAATACTATCCTAGCCAAAGTCATAACAAAAGCATTAGTCGAAATGCATAGATTTACCGAACTGTGACCAAATTTTGCCTACTTTGAGTAAAAATACTGAGGAAATCAATCACGAATCCGAATGTGCTACATTCATGCTGAAATTGAGACTGGCAAATGTTTTCCAAACAAGTTCTCTCATCTTTAATATGGAGCTGTGATGTCCGACACCCTGGAGAAGTTGTTGATGGAGCGGGTGCAGCTTCGTGGCTGCAGGAGATGCTTGCCAGGTGCCAACAGAAAGACTCTCCAGAAGAACACCAGATGTCACCTGCCCAGTGTGGCCAGCCACAGTGCAGAATCAGCCCGCCGAACTGCTTGTCTCCAAATCTCCTAGTGCAGTCAGCAATAAGATCCAGTCCATCCAGCATCAAAGAGCACAGCGATGCTCATGCTGTCATTGCGCGAAAAAAGCAGTGCAACTGGAAGTGACAAGAGAGGACGGCACCACCGAAAAGTGTGGGGCTTCCCAAAGCAGCGCAAAGCCGGATACAATGAGGCCGGACTTGGGTCCCAATGCTGCCGACGAGAAGGAATCAAGTGTTAAAGGTGAGCCAGCGGCGGAACAAAGCGGGCACAAGACGCAGCGACATACAGAGAGAAAGGGGCAGTTTGTATTACACTGGCACTGCAGGACTATGATACAACCCGTCAGGCAGAAAGGGTTAAAAGGTGCACTTGTACAGGTCAGGATTCCAAACCAGTGTATGGTTTACTACTTGAGCAGACAGGTCAAGCAATATTGGATACCCTTATATCTGCATGGGCCACGTTTGGTGGGGATAGGAGGCTGGTTATGTACAGGAGGCAGTGCACTAAAAGTGATTGATCTGAACCGATTGCTCGCTCTTAATTTTTTGGTTTCGGAGGGTGAGAAAGGCTGGTCTCATGCACAGCAGAGACTTTATCCAAAGATTCATCTTCCCAACATCAAGAAGAAAGGTACCGGAGGAGCAGAAGCCATTGGGATGTCCACCAGCGTGGCGCAGGGGGTAGGTGGTAATCTTCAGAATCCCGTCCCAGCCCATCGTTTGCTACTTTGAAACTCGTAACACCAGGATAGCCACCACAGCCCAAGGTTTTCATCAACACAGCTGCAATGCCAGCTGGGTGTGAGATCACCTGTAATGGTGCTTAGCCCACGGGAGCCTGTGACAATTTTGTTAATGCAAATGATGATTTTATTAAAACATTGAAAGTATTCTTAGCAAAATTGGAGCAAAAGGACAGTAACCTGAAGATTTTGGATCTGTCACGCTGTTACTTGTCATGTGTGCATCGCCACGAAGATCGTCGCGGTTGCACATTCTGACTTCTCACAGCTGAGTTGCTGTTTCTTTGTGTTTGGCAGTTAGGGAGTTAATTCTGTCTGTGCTCAGTTCTGGGACTGGGTGCAGTTTCTCCCGGCTGCAATTAATTATTTGTTGATTGGTTTCCTTTAAATCTCTGGTTGTCTGTGTTGGGAGTTGTCAGTGAAATTCTTCATGCAGACCACAGATAGGATTGTATCTGTATAGACTTAAGTTAAAGAGCTCCTTAGTTGTTTTAAGCTCACCTTGCTTAGAGTTTAATATCCCAGATCATTTATGTTCCTTCTGTGTTTGAGTGTGTATGCAAGTCTGTGTTTTCTCCAGTCTGTCTTATATGTCTAATCTGTGTATTTAGCAGAGATCAGCCCATATCCCTTTGGTGGTAATCAGAATCCTTCTTAGGACTGATTACAGGGTTCAGGGACTGATAGGAGACAGGGTTAGGCTGGAGACTTGGACCTCTGAACCATTATCAGTACCTCCAAGGTGAGGGATTAGTTAGGACCCCAGTTTAGGGTCAGGTTAGACCCCCGGTCCTCCTCTTTCCTGTGACAGTGTATCAAGTCCTCAAGATTAACCCTGAGTTCAACGGATATCGTGTCAGGTAAATCTATTCTATATTTACATGCTGATGTTGCTAATCTATATGTTGTATAGAGTGTTGTTCTTTTAAGAATAGTTTACTGACATCGTACACATATCATAAGACCGCGTGACATTTTCACTGGCCCATAAAATTATTCCCAGTTGCCATGGATCCAGTAGCCCAGCTGGCTCTGCAGTTGCAGGGATTATCCATGGAGCTGACGGACATTAAGTCCAAAGTTTTGTCTCCCTCGGAGCAAACCAGATTTGAACCTAAAGTAGCTCTCCCGGACAGGTTCACTGGTGGGCGAGACAAATTTTTTACCTTCAGGAAAGCATGTAAATTGTATTTTCGGCTTCGGCCTCGATCATCAGGGAGTGAAGAGCAGAGAGTGGGAATTGTTATCTCACTCCTACAAGGGGACCCTCAATCCTGGGCCTTCTCCCTTCCTCCGGGATCCCCAGCTCTACAGTCAGTAGATCGATTTTTTACTGCCCTGGGTTTGGTATATGATGACCCAGATCGGGTCTCTCTTGCTGAGACAAAATTACGTAAGATACAGCAGGGAGATCGTCCGGCGGAGGAATTTGCTTCTGAGTTCCGTAGATGGGCCACAGATACTCAGTGGAATGACCCAGCTCTTAGGAGCCAGTTTTGTCATGGGCTTTCTGACAAATTAAAGGACGTTTTGGCTCAGTATGATTCTCCTCCATCACTGGAGGCTGCTATGGCCCTAGCTATCCGTACTGATAGACGGCTCCGGGAGAGGTGCGAGGTAACTCCGCCCCTGTTGTTACTCCACCTACTACTAAAGTCCCTTATGTTGAGGTTCCCCTTGTCTGTTCGGAGGAGCCTATGCAGTTGGGAGGGACATCATTTCGTAGGAGGGGATTGGCGGTACGCCGCAGGACTAGAAGGTGTTTCTTCTGCGGGAAAGAGGGACATTTTGTTGGGGGATGTCCATCCCGTGCCTTGTTGAGCAAAAAGTTGCCGGAAAACTGTTAATCCCAGGTTGTGTGGTGGACGACAACCTGGGAGTATGTATTTCGTCCGCTAGTTCTTCTCAGTTCCTTGTACCAGTGGAGGTGGTGGTTGGTACGAGAGTGGAGAGATTTTCTGTTCTTCTTGATAGTGGGTCCGGGGCTAATCTGGTTGACGCTCAGTTTGCTCAGGCTCAAGGTATGCATCTGAGTGTATTGGTCAAACCGATCCCTATATTCTCCATTGACGCCAGGCCTCTCGGCCAAGGTAGCTTTGTTCATGAGGTTCATAACATTGACCTTCGGGTAGGGGCAATACATAGGGAACTATTATCTTGTTATGTGTTGGAGGGTCTACCTACTCCTATTGTGTTGGGACTTCCTTGGTTGGTTAAACATAACCCTGTGATTAATTGGCAGTCCAGAGATATAAGCCAATGGGGGAGTTTTGCAAAAGTAACTGCATGAACACAGTCATCAGTGCGGTCGTGCCTAGTACTTTGCCTCCTTTTTTGGAGGACTTTGGGGATGTGTTCTCTGAGGAGGGGTGTCAGGAGTTGCCTCCTCATCGTGTGTATGACTGCTCTATTAATTTACTTCCTGATGCTAAGTTACCTAAAGCTAGGTTATATAACCTTTCTGGTCCTGAGAGGCAGGCTATGAAAGATTATATTTCGGAAAGTCTGGCCAAAGGGCATATTAGACCTTCATCTTCCCCAGTGGCCGCGGGGTTCTTCTTTGTGAAGAAAAAAGATGGAGGCCTACGCCCTTGCTTGGATTTCCGCGAACTTAATCGGATTACTGTTCGAGATCCGTATCCACTCCCTCTGATTCCTGATCTCTTCAATCAAATTGTTGGCGCCAAATGGTTCTCTAAATTGGATCTCAGGGGGGCGTATAATCTGATTAGGATAAAAGAGGGGGATGAGTGGAAAACGGCGTTTAACACGCCGGAGGGACATTATGAGAACCTTGTCATGTCTTTTGGTCTGACTACTGCACCAGCAGTATTCCAACATTTTGTTAATGACATTTTTCGTCATCTGGTGGGGCTGTTTGTGGTCGTATATTTGGATGACATTTTAATTTACTCACCAGATCTTGTGTCTCACCAGGAGCATGTGAGACAGGTGTTGCAGATCTTGCGAGACAATAAACTATACGCCAAACTGGAAAAGTGTGTATTCGCCGTACAGGAACTTCAGTTTTTGGGTTTCTTGGTGTCAGCCTCCGGTTTCCGTATGGACCCTGAAAAGGTGAGAGCAGTGCTTGAATGGGATCAGCCAGAGGATCTTAAGGCTCTGCAGCGTTTTCTGGGGTTTGCTAACTACTACCGGAAATTTATTTGTAATTTCTCATCTGTTGTCAAACCTCTCACTGACATGACAAGAAAAGGGACGGATTTTTCTAAATGGTCGGACAAAGCTTGCCAAGCTTTTTCCTCTTTGAAAAAATGTTTTGCTTCGGCACCCGTTCTCATCCAACCAGATGCATCACAGCCATTCGTTGTGGAGGTGGACGCGTCTGACGTAGGGGTGGGTGCAATATTGTCCCAGGGTCCGTCCCCTGGTAAATGGCATCCGTGCGCTTTCTTTTCTAAAAAATTGTCGTCCGCCGAAAGGAATTATGATATCGGCAATAGGGAACTTTTGGCCATTAAGTTGGCTTTTGAAGAATGGCGTCACTTTTTGGAGGGGGCAGTCCACCCGGTCACCGTCATTACTGATCACAAGAACCTGCTGTATTTGGAATCTGCTAAGCGTCTGAATTCCAGACAAGCTCGATGGTCGTTTTTTTTACCAGGTTTAATTTTGTTGTCACTTATCGCCCTGGATCTAAGAATGTTAAGGCGGATGCCTTGTCTCGCAGTTTCCCAGGGGCCGGGAAAATGGATGACCCGATTCCTATCCTTCAGGAGGGGGTGGTAGTGTCGGCTGTATGTTCTGAGCTTGAGGAGGAGGTGTTAGAGGCTCAGGGGGACGCCCCTGCAGGACCTCCAGGGAGACTGTTTGTCCCAAATCAGTTGAGACAAAAGGTTATTGAGGCACATCATAATTCTGCTTTAGCAGGACATCCAGGGAGTAAGGCTACTTTAGATCTCCTTTCTCGCCGGTTTTGGTGGCCTAACGTTAATAAAGATGTTTTAACTTTTGTCGCGTCCTGTGGGGTTTGTGCTCGCTCTAAGACCCCTCATACCCGTCCGTCTGGGACCCCTTACCCTTGAAACTTCCGGAGCGTCCATGGACTCATTTGTCTATGGACTTCATCACGGACCTTCCTCAGTCGTCAGGGAAGACTGTCATACTGGTGGTTGTTGACAGGTTCAGTAAGATGGCACATTTCATTGCTCTTCCTGCCCTCCCTAATGCTAAAACTCTGGCGCAGGTGTTCATTGGGGAGATTGTGAGACTTCATGGGTTGCCTTCTGATGTGGTGTCAGATAGGGGGTCTCAGTTTGTGTCCAAGTTTTGGAGGGCATTTTGTTTACGTCGGGGGATGCAATTGTCATTTTCCTCGGCTTTTCATCCGCAGACCAATGGTCAGACAGAGCGTCTGAATCAAAGCCTAGAGACTTATCTTCGGTGTTTTGTCTCAGAGAACCAGGAGGACTGGTCTTCTTTCTTGCCTCTGGCAGAGTTCGCTCTTAACAACAGGCGGAGCGAGTCCACTGGTAAGTCCCCGTTTTTTGGGGCATATGGTTTTCATCCCCAGTTTTGTACATTCAATGGGGGGGGCCCTTCTGGGGTTCCTGAGGAGGAGCGTTTTCTCGTCGTCACTTGCTTCAGTGTGGAGAGGTGTATTGAATAATCTGAGTGCTATGGGGAACCGTTATAAACGTATGGCTGATAGGAGGAGAGTTTCTGGTCCAGATCTTAATGTGAACGATCTGGTATGGTTGTCTACCAGGAATATAAAACTTAAAGTTCCCTCCTGGAAGCTGGGCCCCAGATTCATCGGGCCGTACAGGATCAGTTCCATAATTAATCCTGTGGCATTTCGTCTGGACCTCCCTCCTACGTTTAAAATCCACAATGTGTTCCACAAGTCATTACTTAAGAGGTACGTGGCACCAGTCATACCATCACCTCTACCTCCTCCTCCAGTGGTGGTCAATGGTAACTTGGAGTTTCAAGTGTCAAAGATCATTGACTCACGTCTGAATCGCCGGTCCTTTCAGTACTTGGTGCATTGGAAGGGGTATGGTCCAGAGGAGAGGACGTGGGTTCCTGCGTCTGACATTAACGCAGATCGTTTGGTGCGGACCTTCCACAGAACTCACCCGGGCAAACCTGGCCCTGAGGGTCCGGAGGCCCCTCGTAGAAGGGGGGTACTGTCATGTGTGCATCGCCACGAAGATCGTCGCGGTTGCACATTCTGACTTCTCACAGCTGAGTTGCTGTTTCTTTGTGTTTGGCAGTTAGGGAGTTAATTCTGTCTGTGCTCAGTTCTGGGACTGGGTGCAGTTTCTCCCGGCTGCAATTAATTATTTGTTGATTGGTTTCCTTTAAATCTCTGGTTGTCTGTGTTGGGAGTTGCCAGTGAAATTCTTCATGCAGACCACAGATAGGATTGTATCTGTATAGACTTAAGTTAAAGAGCTCCTTAGTTGTTTTAAGCTCACCTTGCTTAGAGTTTAATATCCCAGATCATTTATGTTCCTTCTGTGTTTGAGTGTGTATGCAAGTCTGTGTTTTCTCCAGTCTGTCTTATATGTCTAATCTGTGTATTTAGCAGAGATCAGCCCATATCCCTTTGGTGGTAATCAGAATCCTTCTTAGGACTGATTACAGGGTTCAGGGACTGATAGGAGACAGGGTTAGGCTGGAGACTTGGACCTCTGAACCATTATCAGTACCTCCAAGGTGAGGGATTAGTTAGGACCCCAGTTTAGGGTCAGGTTAGACCCCGGTCCTCCTCTTTCCTGTGACAGTGTATCAAGTCCTCAAGATTAACCCTGAGTTCAACGGATATCGTGTCAGGTAAATCTATTCTATATTTACATGCTGATGTTGCTAATCTATATGTTGTATAGAGTGTTGTTCTTTTAAGAATAGTTTACTGACATCGTACACATATCATAAGACCGCGTGACATTACTGCATACATGAGGTCCGGGGTCTATGCTGACCCTAAGCTGGGGTCCTGACTAATCCCTCTACCTGGAGGTACTGTTGATGGTACAGAGGTCCAGGCCGCCAGCGTAATCCCTACCTCCTGAGGATCCCTGAACCTCAGTGATCTAGTCCTGAGAAGGACCCTGATCACAACACTGGGGACTGGAAGGTATATGCCTAGACACAGTAATAGACGAACAAGACAGTACAAGGGGTAAACTAAAATCCACCTTGCATACCAAACTCTCACCACAAAAAACAGAGGGAACACCAACGGGTACGGAGATAAATGATAAAGCGAGGAGGGGAGAAAAGACCACACCAGGTACTCTTCAATTCAGACTTCACAACACCACGATCCGCTCTGCTGGTCTGCATGAATGCTTTCACCGACATTTCCCTAGCAGACTGGCAGGTATTTGAAGGAATCCAATTACAGCAACATTAATTGCAGCTGGGCGAGGCTGGCTTTGTCTAGCACAGAGAGAGGGAGAATTAACTCCCTCACTGCGGAAAAACACCCAGCACCAGAAACTCAGCTGTGAGAAGTCAGGGTGTGCAATCGCGACGATCTTCGTAGCGACACACCCGTGACAGTACCCCCCCTCCGGACCCTCAGGGCCGGGTCTATCTGGATGAGTAGTGTGGAAGGCCCGAACTAATCGGTCTGCGTTAATATCCGACGCAGAAACCCACTCCTCTCCTCAGGACCATACCCCCTCCAATGAACAAGGTACTGAAGGGACCGGCGATTCAGACGTGAATCGATGATTCTCGACACCTGGAACTCCAAGTTACCATTGACCACCACAGGAGGAGGAGGTAAAGGTGAAGGTATCACCGGCGCCACATACCTCTTAAGCAACGATCTGTGGAACACATTATGAATTTTAAATGTAGGAGGGAGGTCAAGACGGAATGCCACCGGATTAATTATAGAACTGATCTTGTATGGCCCGATGAACCTGGGACCCAGTTTCCAGGAGGGAACCTTAAGTTTTATATTCTTGGTAGACAACCATACCAGATCGTTCACACTTAGGTCCGGACCAGACACTCTCCTCCTATCAGCCATACGTTTGTATCGGTTCCCCATAGTACTCAGATTATTAAGCACTCCTCTCCACACTGAAGCAAGTGACGACGAAAATCGTTCCTCCTCAGGAACCCCATAAGAGCCCCCCTATTGAAAGTACAAAACTGGGGGTGAAAACCATATGCCCCAAAAAACGGGGACTTACCAGTGGACTCGCTCCGCCTATTATTTAGAGCAAACTCCGCCAGAGGCAAGAAAGAAGCCCAGTCCTCCTGGTTCTCTGACACAAAACACCGGAGATATGTCTCCAAGCTCTGGTTCAGACGCTCTGTCTGACCATTGGTCTGCGGATGAAAAGCCGATGAAAATGACAACTGCATCCCCCGCCGTGTACAAAATGCCTTCCAGAATTTGGACACAAACTGAGACCCCCGATCCGACACCACATCGGAGGGTACCCCGTGAAGCCTTACAATCTCCCCAATGAACACCTGCGCAAGAGTTTTAGCATTAGGAAGAGCGGGAAGAGCGATGAAATGTGCCATCTTGCTGAACCTGTCCACCACTACGAGTATGACTGTTTTACCCGAAGATGGCGGGAGGTCCGTAATGAAGTCCATAGACAGATGAGTCCACGGACGCTCCGGGATCTTCAAAGGTAAGAGGGCCCCAGACGGACGGGTATGTGGGGTCTTAGAGCGCGCACAAACCTCGCAGGACGCGACAAAAGTTACCACCTCCCTATGTAAGTTAGGCCACCAAAACCGACGCGAGAGGAGATCCTCAGTTGCTTTACTCCCTGGGTGTCCTGCTAAAGCTGAGTTATGGTGTGCCTCGATCACCTTTTGTCGCAACTGATTTGGAACAAACAGTCTCCCTGGAGGTCCTACAGGGGTGTCCCCCTGAGCCTCCAATACCTCCTCCTCAAGCTCAGAGCATACTGCCGACACCACCACCCCCTCCTGAAGGATAGGAACCGGGTCCTCCGTATTCCCGGCCCCAGGGAAACTACGAGATAAGGCATCCGCCTTTACATTTTTTGACCCAGGACGATATGTGACGACAAAATTAAACCTGGTAAAAAATAATGACCACCTAGCTTGTCTGGGATTCAGACGTTTTGCAGACTCCAGATATAGCAGGTTCTTGTGATCGGTGATGACAGTGACCGGATGGACTGCCCCCTCCAAAAAATGGCGCCACTCCTCAAAAGTCAACTTAATGGCCAATAGTTCCCTATTGCCTACATCGTAATTCCTCTCAGCGGACAACAGTTTTTTAGAGAAAAATGCACACGGATGCCATTTACCAGGGACGGACCTTGTGACAATACTGCTCCCACCCCTACCTCGGAAGCATCTACCTCTACAATGAACGGCTGTGACGCATCAGGTTGAATAAGTATGGGTGCCGAGGCAAAGCATTTTTTCAAGGAGGAGAATGCTTGACAAGCCTTGTCAGACCACCTAGAAAAATCTGTCCCCTTTTTTGTCATGTCTGTGAGAGGTTTAACCATGGACGAGAAATTACGAATAAATTTCCGGTAATAATTAGCAAACCCCAGGAAACGTTGTAGAGCCTTAAGATTCTCTGGCAGATCCCACTCAAGAACTGCCCGTACTTTCCCAGGGTCCATACGAAAACCGGACGCTGAAACCAGAAAGCCTAAAAACTGGAGTTCCTGTACGGCGAATACACACTTTTCCCATTTGGCGTACAGTTTATTATCCCGCAAGATCTGCAACACCTGCCTAACATGCTCCTGATGAGACACAAGATCCGGCGAGTAAATTAAAATATCATCCAGATATATGACCACAAACTGTCCCACCAGGTGGCGAAAAATGTCATTTACAAAGTGTTAGAACACCGCCGGGGCATTAGTCAGACCGAATGGCATGACAAGGTTCTCATAATGCCCCTCTGGAGTGTTAAAAGCCGTCTTCCACTCGTCCCCCTCCTTCACCCTAATCACATTGTACGCCCCCCTGAGATCCAACTTAGAGAACCATTTGGCGCCCACGATCTGATTGAAGAGATCGGGAATAAGTGGGAGCGGATACGGATCTCGGACCGTAATCCGATTAAGTTACGGAAATCCAGGCAAGGGCGTAGGCCTCCATCTTTCTTCTTCACAAAGAAGAACCCCGCGGCCACCGGGGAAGATGAAGGTCTAATATGCCCTTTTGCCAGACTTTCAGCAATATAATCCTTCATGGCCTGCCTCTCAGGACCAGATAGGTTATACAACCTAGATTTAGGTAACTTGGCCTCAGGGAGCAGTTTTACAGAACAGTCATACACGCGATGAGGAGGTAGTTCCTGACACCCTTTCTCCGAGAATACATCCTCAAAGTCCGCCAGAAATGGAGGTAAAACCCTAGGAGTGACCGCACCGATAACCGTATTCATGCAGTTTTTATTACAGAATTCACTCCATTGGCTTATCTCTCTGGATTGCCAATCAATAACTGGGTTATGCTTAGTTAACCAAGGAAGGCCCAACACTATAGGAGTGGGAAGACCCTCCAACACGTAACAAGACAACAGTTCTTTATGTATCGCCCCCACTTGAAGTTTTACGTTATGCACCGCTTGCAAAAAACTTCCCTGACCGAGAGGTCTGGCATCGATCGAGAATATGGGGATGGGTTTAGCCAACACACTCAATTGCATACCTTGAACCCGGGCAAACTGAGCGTCCACCAGATTAGCCCGGCCCCACTATCCAGAAGAACAGATATCCTCTCAGTTCTCATACCCACCACCACCTCCGCTGGTACGAGAAACTGTGACGAACTTAGGGACGAAATACTTACTCCCAGATTGCCATCCACCACACAACCTGGGATCAATAGTTTTCCGACAACCCTTTACTCTGCAAAGGACGGGATGGACACCCCCCAATAAAATGTCCCTTTTTCCCACAGAAGAAACAACTTCTAGTCTTGTGGCGCCCCGCCGGTCCCCTCCCCGAAATGATGTCCCTCCTAATTGCATAGGCTCCTCGGGACTGACCAGGGGAACCTCCATATAAGGGACCCTTGAGGAAGGTGGAGTCATCACAGGGAGCGGAATTACCCCGCACCTCTCCCGAAGCCATCTGTCAATACGAATAGCAAGGCCATAGCGGCTTCCAATGACGCGGGAGGGTCATACTGTGCCAATACATCCTTTAATTTGTCAGATAAACCTTGACAAAACTGGCTCCTAAGAGCCGGGTCATTTCACTGGGTGTCCGTGGCCCACCTACGGAACTCCGAACAGAATTCCTCCGCCGGACGATCTCCCTGCTGGATCCTACGTAACTTAGATTCAGCAAGGAGATCCGATCCGGGTCATCATATACAAGACCCAGAGCTGCAAAAAACCTATCCACTGACTGGAGAGACGGGGAGCCCGGGGGAAGGGAGAACGCCCATGATTGTGGGTCTCCTTGTAGGAGCGAGATGACAATTCCCACCCTTTGCTCATCACTTCCCGATGACAGTGGCCGCAGCCGAAAGTACAATTTACATGCCTCCCGGAAAACAAAAAACTTGTCTCGCCCCCCAGTGAACCTGTCAGGGAGAGCTACTTTAGGTTCTGGTCCGGCTTGCTCCGGGGGGTACAAAACCTTGGACTTAACGTCCGCCAGCTCCATGGACAAACTCTGCAACTGCCGAGCAAGACTGGCTACTGGATCCATGGTAGCTGGAGAAAATTTTTTTTTTTTTTTTATGGTCGGTGAAAATGTCACGCTGTTACTGCATACATGAGGTCCGGGGTCTATGCTGACCCTAAGCTGGGGTCCTGACTAATCCCTCTACCTGGAGGTACTGTTGATGGTACAGAGGTCCAGGCCGCCAGCGTAATCCCTACCTCCTGAGGATCCCTGAACCTCAGTGATCTAGTCCTGAGAAGGACCCTGATCACAACACCGGGGACTGGAAGGTATATGCCTAGACACAGTAATAGACGAACAAGACAGTACAAGGGGTAAACTAAAATCCACCTTGCATACCAAACTCTCACCACAAAAAACAGAGGGAACACCAACGGGTACGGAGATAAATGATAAAGCGAGGAGGGGAGAAAAGACCACACCAGGTACTCTTCAATTCAGACTTCACAACACCACGATCCGCTCTGCTGGTCTGCATAAATGCTTTCACCGACATTTCCCTAGCAGACTGGCAGGTATTTGAAGGAATCCAATTACAGCAACATTAATTGCAGCTGGGCGAGGCTGGCTTTGTCTAGCACAGAGAGAGGGAGAATTAACTCCCTCACTGCCGAAAAAACCCAGCACCAGAAACTCAGCTGTGAGAAGTCAGGGTGTGCAATCGCGACGATCTTCGTAGCGACACACCCGTGACAGGATCCTACAGGGAAACATTCTGCTCTTCCTGGTAGGGCTGAATTCTCCACTAACTTCGCTTTTAGGGATTTCATGGTTTGTGGTGTTGCACCACTCTGCATTCACATCTCTACTGAAATGAGGGAACAATTATCCATCATGAGTTTGTGGATATTTGGTTTCTCTTTCCAGTGGATCATGTGACTGTTGATAGACAGATGATTTTTGAGCATAATTTAGAAAGGAAGGCTAAGGAAGCGAAAACTTTTGGGAACTGGATACAGGGTTTTTCTACCTTGGCATTTATCCTTTGTCAGTGTTTTCCTGAGAAGGGTTCCAAGCTTTCGTGTATATGGGTACAATTTATAGCGCACACAAGCTGCATGGGAGTTCAGCGTGGTGACATTATGATGAGAAGTTCCGTTGCTGGTTGACTTTGTTGCCATCAACTGGTTTGGACGGCCAAGGTAACTGATGTATGGATTCAATAATGTTGTCACAAAAACCTCCGGTATGGCCACCCTTTCAGTGAGGAGCTGCCTTGGAGGCATTAACAACCTTAGCGGTGGCTCAGAGACCCACAATTTGTGGCCGGGCTCACACTGCCGACCGTTGCTTCAGGCGTAATAGATAGCACAAAAATGTTTTTGTCCAGTGGAGAAGAAAATGCCTGTAGGCATCAGCGCAATGCGCCATTGACTAAGCCAGTATATCAGATCAGAGGAAGCAAACTTTCTAGTTGAAGGTTTTTCCTTTGTTTTTTGGATACCTTTCAAGTCTTCGTCGGTTTTGCAGTTGTCAGATAAGTTAAAATCAGTTATTGAGGGGCTGGACGTAGCCCATGAAAATTTGCAGAAAGAGGCGTCATTGTCACGGATGGAAGGTCGTTCTGTGGATTCGCCATTCACGAATCTAAGGGTATCACCTCTTGGCTTGGTCCCCAAAAAAGAACAAAGGAAGTTTTGGCTTATTCAGCATTTTTCTTATCTACCTGGGGCTTCAGTCAATGACGGGTTACCAAAAGAAGATATTGTAGTATCTTACACCTTTCGATTCAGCGGTCCAGTGGATTCATCGGCATGGTAAAGGGGCATTGCTTGCAAAATTGGACACTGAATCGGCTTTTTGCTTGTTACCCATTAATCCTTTGTGACTTCACTGCGCATAATTAAACAGATTTCTCCAAAAATATTCAAATTAATTCACTGACGATTCCAATTGGACTAATATGTTTGTAAAATGTAACTTTTATTTGTACTATATCTAAAATGTTCCAAAACATACAGTATAAGAAGTAAATTAAAACTGACTCTCAGTAGGTACTTGGATAACAATAGTGTACAGTGGGTACAGAAAGTATTCAGACCCCTTTAAACTTTTCACTCTTTGTTTCATTGCAGCCATTTGGTAAATGCAAAAAAGTTCATTTTTTTCTCATTAACCCCTCTCTGCCATCAGACGTACTATTCCGTCCATGTGACCCTGGACCTAATTCCCATGGACGGAATAGTACGTCATGGGAGATCAGCTGCGCTCCCGGGGGGAGCGTAGCTGATCGCGGCCGGGTGTCAGCTGTATATCACAGCTGACACCCAGCACTATGTGTCAGGAGCGGTCACAGACTGCTCCCGGCACATTAACCCCTGGCACACCGCGATCAAACATGATCACGGTGTACCCGGGGCACAGGGGAGGATCGCGCAGGGTGGGGGCTCCCTGCGCGCTCCCCTGAGACCCTCAGAGCAGCGCGATGTGTCGCGCTGTTCCGAGGGTCCGTCCTCCCCCAGGTCCCGGATCCAAGACGGCGCCGGGGTCCTGCAGGGAGGCGGCTTCCTCAGTGCCTGCTGAGAGCAGGCGCTGAGGAAGCCTGCAGCGATGCCAGAGCGATCTGCTAAAATACAGTGATGTTCCACCCTGGGACAAAGTAAAAAAAATGAAAATAAAAAGTGGTAAAAAAAATCCTAAAAAAAAAATATATATTCCCCAATAAATTCATTTATTCCTGTAAATAAAAAAAACAAAACAATAAAAGTACACATATTTGGTATCGCCACATCCATAACGACCCCCCTATAAAACTGTCCCACTAGTTAACACCTTTAGTGAACCCCTTAAAAAAAAAAAAAAAACTAAGCAAAAAATCAATGCTTTATCATCATACCGCCGAGCAAAAAGTGGAATAACACGCGATCAAAAAGACCGAATAAATAAACATGGTACCGCTGAAAACGTCATCTTGTCCCGCAAAAAACGAGCCATCATACAGCATCATAAGCGAAAAAATAAAAAAGTTATAGCTCGCAGAATAAAGCGATGCAAAAATAATTATTTTTTAGATAAAATTGCTTTTATTCTATAAAAGCGCCAAAACATAAAAAAATGATATAAATGAGGTATCGCCGTAATCATGCTGACCCGAAGAATAAAACTGCTTTATCAATTTTACCACACGCAGAACGGTATAAACGCCTCCCCCAAAAGAAATTCATGAATTGCTGATTTTTGTTCATTGTAACCTCCCAAAAATCGAAATAAAAAGCGATCAAAAAATGTCACGTGCTCAAAAATGGTACCAATAAAAACGTCACCTTGTCCCGCAAAAAATAAGACCTCACATGACTCTGTGGGCCAAAATATGCAAAAATTATAGCTCTCAAAATGTGGTGATGCAAAAAACTACTTTTTGCAATAAAAAGTGTCTTTTAGCGTGACAGCTGCCAATCACAAAAACCCGCTATAAATAGTAAATCAAACCCCCCTTTATCACCCCCTTAGTTAGGGAAAAATAATAAAATTAAAAAAATGTATTTATTTCCATTTTCCCATTAGGGTTAGGGTTGCGGCTAAAGTTAGGGTTAGGGTTGGCGCTAAAGTTAGTATTAGGGTTATGGTTGGGATTAGGGTTAGGGGTGTGTTAGGGTTAGGTTTGTGGTTAGGGTTGGGACTAGGGTTAGGGGTGTGTTGGGGTTAGGGTTTGAGTTAGAATTGGGGGGTTTCGCTGTTTAGGCACATCAGGGGCTCTCCAAATGTGACATGGCGTCTGATGTCAATTCCAGTCAATTCTGCGTTGAAAAAGTCAAACGGTGCTCCTTCACTTCTGAGCTCTGCCATGCGCCCAAACAGTAGTTTACCCCCGCATATGGGGTATCAGCGTACTCTGGACCACAAGAGTTATTGTGCAATTTGTCCTATTTCTTCTGTTACCCTTGGGAAAATAAAAAACTGGGGGCGACAAAATCATTTTTGTAAAAAAAAAATATTTTTTTGTTTTTACGGCTGTATGTTATAAATTTTCTGTGAAGCACTTGGGGCATCATAGCGCTCACCACACTTCTAGATAAGTTCCTTGTGGGGTCTATTTTCCAAAATGGGGTCACTTGTGGGGGGTTTCTACTGTTTAGGCACATCAGGGGCTCTCCAAATGCGACATGCGCCCCCAGACCATTCCATCAAAGTCTGCAATCCAAAACGTCACTACTTCCCTTCCGAGCCCAGATGTGCACCCATACAGTCGTTTTCTCACACATGTTGGGTATCAGCGTACTCAGGACAAATTGGACAACAACTTTTGGGGTCCAATTTCTCCTGTTACCCTTGTGAAAATAAAATATTGGGGGCGAAAAAATCTTTTTTGTAAAAAAAAAAAAGATTTTTTATTTTTACAGCTGTACGTTATAAACTTCTGTGAAGCACTTCGGGGTTCAAAGTGGTCAACATACTTCTAGATAAGTTCCTTGTGGGGTCTATTTTCCAAAATGGGGTCACTTGTGGGGGTTTTCCACTGTTTAGGCGCATCAGGGGCTCTCCAAATGCGACATGACGCCCCTAGACCATTCCATCAAAGTCTGCAATCCAAAACGTCACTACTTCCCTTCCGAGCCCAGACGTGCACCCATACAGTAGTTTTCTCCCACATATTGGGTATCAGCGTACTCAGGACAAATTGGATAACAAATTTTGGGGTCCAATTTCTCCTGTTACCATTGTGAAAATAAAATATTGGGGGCGAAAAAATCATTTTTGTAAAAAAAAAAGGATTTTTTATTTTTACGGCTGTACGTTATAAACTTCTGTGAAGCACTTTGGGGTTCAAAGTGCTCACCACGCATCTAGATAAGTTCCTTGTGGGGTCTATTTTCCAAAATGGGGTCACTTGTGGGGGTTTCCACTGTTTAGGCACATCAGGGGCTCTCCAAATGCGACATGACGCCCCCAGACCATACCATCAAAGTTTGCAATCCAAAACGTCACTCACTACTTCCCTTCTGAGCCCCGACGTGCGCCCATACAGTAGTATACTCCCACATATTGGGTATCAGCGTACTCAGGACAAATTGGACAACAACTTTTGGGGTCCAATTTCTCCTGTTACCCTTGTAAAATAAAATATTGGGGGCGAAAAAATCATTTTTGTAAAAAAAAAGGATTTTTTATTTTTACGGCTGTACGTTATAAACTTCTGGGAAGCACTTCGGGGTTCAAAGTGCTCACCACACATCTAGATAAGTTCCTTGTGGGGTCTATTTTCCAAAATGGGGTCACTTGTGGGGGTTTCCACTGTTTAGGCACATCAGGGGTTCTCCAAATGCGACATGACGCCCCCAGACCATTCCATCAAAGTCTGCAATCCAAAACGTCACTACTTCCCTTCCGAGCCCCGACGTGCGCCCATACAGTAGTTTACTCCCACATATTGGGTATCAGCGTACTCAGGACAAATTGGACAACAACTTTTGGGGTCCAATTTCTCCTGTTACCCTTGTGAAAATAAAATATTGGGGGCGAAAAAATTTTTTGTAAAAAAAAAAAAGATTTTTTATTTTACGGCTGTACGTTATAAACTTCTGTGAAGCACTTTGGGGTTCAAAGTGCTCACTACACATCTAGATAAGTTCCTTGAGGGGTCTAGTTTCCAAAATGGTGTCATTTGTGGGGGGTTTCCACTGTTTAGGCAGATCAGGAGCTCTCCAAACACGACATGGCATCCAGCCAATTCTGCGTTGAAAAAGTCAAATGGCGCTCCTTCCCTTCCAAACTCTGCCATGCACCCAAACAGTGGTTTACCCCCACATATGGGGTATCAGCGTACTCAGGACAAATTGCACAATAACTTTTGGAATCTTGTTACCCTTGGGAAAATAATAATTGGGGTGAAAAGATCAATTTTGTGGAAAAAATATGATTTTTTAATTTTACGGCTCTACGTTATAAACTTGTGTGAAGCACTTGGGGGTTCAAATTGCTCACCAAAGATCTAGATAAGTTCCTTAGGGGGTCTAGTTTCCCAAATGGGGTCACTTGTGGGGGGTTTCCACTGTTTAGGCACATCAGGGACTCTCCAAATGCAACATGGCGTCCAATCTCAATTCCAGCCAATTTTGGTTGGAAAAAGTCAAATGGTGCTCCTTCCATTCCGAGCTCTACCATGCGCCCAAACAGTGGTTTTCCCCCACTATGGGGTATCAGCGTACTCAGGACAAATTGGACAACTTTTGAGGTCCAATTTCTCCTGTTACCTATGGGAAAATAAAAAATTAGTGACTAAGAGATAATTTTTGTGGGAAAAAAATAGGATTTTTTATTTTCATGCCCGGGCATTATAAACTTGTGTGAAGCACTTGGGGGTTCAAAGTGCTCACCAAAGATCTAGATAAGTTCCTTAGGGGTCTAGCTTCCAAAATGGGGTCACTTGTGGGGGTTTCCACTGTTTAGGCTCATCTGGGGCACTACAAACGGAACATGACCCCCATCAATGTTTGCATTCCAAAACATTACTGCTTCCTTTCCAAGCCCTGCCGTGCGCCCAAACAGTTTCCCCCCCCCACATATGGGGTATCAGAGTACTCAGGACAAATTGGACAACAACTTTTGGGGTCCAATTTCCTTGGGAAAAATCAAAAATTTGGGACTAAAAAATCATTTTTGTGGAAATTTTTTTTTTTTTTCGCACCCAGGCATTATAAACTTTTGTGAAACACTTTGGGGTTCAAAGTGCTCACAACAGATCTAGATAAGTTCCTTAGGGGGTCTAGTTTCCAAAATGGTGTCACTTGTGGGGGGTTTCCACTGTTTAGGCGCATCAGGGGCTCTCCAAACACGACATGGCGTCCAATCTCAACTCCAGACAATTTTAGTTTGAAAAAGTCAAAGGCGCTCCTTCCCTTACGAGCTCTGCCGTGTGCCCAAACAGTGGTTTTCCCCCACATATAGGGTATTGGCGTACTCAGGAGAAATTGCACAACAACTTTATCTGCCCATTTTCTCCTTTTACCCTTGTCAAAATAAAAAATAGTTTGTAAAAGATCATTTTTGTGGCTAAAAAGTTAAATATTAATTTTTTCCTTGCACGTTGCTTCAGCTCCTGTGAAGCACCTGAAGGGTTATTAAACTTCTTGAATGTGGTTTTGAGTACCTTGAGGGGTGCAGTTTTTAGAATGGTGTCACTTTTTGGTATTTTCTGCTATATAGACCCGTCAAAGTGACTTCAAATGTGAGGTGGTCCCTAAAAAAATGGCTTTGTAAATTTTGTTGTAAAAATGAGAAATCACTGGTCAACTTTTAACCCTTATAATTTCCTAACAAAAAAAAATTTTGGTTCCAAAATTGTGCTGATGTAAAGTAGACATGTGGGAAATGTTATTTCTTAACTATTTTGTGTGACATATTTCTCTGTTTTAAGGGAAAAAAAATTCAAAGTTTGAAAATTGCAAAATTTTCAAAATTTTCGCCATATTTGTGTTTTTTTCAAAAATAAACGCAAGTTATATCAAAGAAATTATACTTCTAACGTGAAGTACAATATGTCACGAGAAAACAGTCTCAGAATCGCGAAGATCCGTTGAAGCGTTCCAGAGTTATAACCTCATAAAGAGACAGTGGTCAGAATTGTAAAAATTGGCCCGGTCATTAACGTGCAAACCACCCTTGGGGGTGAAGGGGTTAATGTACACTCTGCACCCCATCTTGACTGAAAAACAGAAATTTTGAAATTTTTGCAAATTTATTAAAAAAGAAAACTGAAATATCACATGGTCATAAGTATGCAGACACTTGGCTCAGACACTCATATTTAAGTCACATGCTGCCCATTTCCTTGTTATCCTCCTTGAGATGATTCTACTCCTTCATTGGAGTCCAGCTGTATTTAATTAAACTGATAGGACTTGATTTGAAAAGGCACACACCTGTCTATATAAGACCTCACAACTCACAGTGCATTTCAGATCAAATGAGAATCATGAGGTCAAAGGAACTGGTCAAGGGGCTCAGAGACAGAATTGTGGCAATGCACAGATCTGGCCAAGGTTACAAAAGAATTTCTGCAATACTCAAGGTACCTAAAAGCACAGTGGCCTCCATAATCCTTAACTGAAGAAATTTTGGACCACCAGAAGTCTTCCTAGACCTGGCCCTCCAGCCAAACTGAGCAATTGTGGGAGAAGAGCCTTGGTGAGAGAGGTAAAGAAGAACTCCACGATCACTGTGGCTGAGCTCCACAGATGCAGTAGGGAGATGGGAGAATGTTCCACAAAGTCAACTATCACTGCAGCCCTCCATCAGTCGAGCCTTTATGGCAGAGTGGCCCGATGGAAGCCTCTCTTCAGTGCAGACATATGAAAACCCACATAGAGTTTGCTAAAAAAACACATGAAAAAAACACATGAAGGACTCCAAGCCTATGAGAAATAAGATTCTTTGGTCTGATGAGACAAAGATAGAACTTTTTGGTGATAATTCTAAGCGCTATGTGTGAAGAAAACCAGGTACTGCTCATCACCTGTCCAATACAATCCCAACAGTGAAACATGGTGGTTGCAGCATTATGCTATGGGGTGTTTTTCAGCTGCAGGGACAGGACGACTGGTTGTAACTGAAGGAAACATGAATGCAGCCAAGTACAGAGATATCCTGGATGAAAACGTCTTCCAGAGTGCTCTGGACCTCAGACTTGGCTGAAGGTTCACCTTCCAACAAGACAATGACCCTAAGCACACAGCTAAAATAACAAAGGAGTGGCTTCAGAACAATTCTGTGACCATTCTTGTCTAGACCAGCCAGAGCCCTGACCTAAACCCAACTGAGCATCTCTGGAGAGACCTGAAAATGGCTGTCCACCAACGTACTCCATCCAACCTGACGGACCTGGAGAGGATCTGCAAGGAAGAATGGCACAGGATCCCCAAATCCAGGTATGAAAAACTTGTTGCATCATTCCCAAGAAGACTCATGGCTGTACTAGCTCAAAAGGGTGCTTCTATTCAATACTGAGCAAAGGGTCTGAATACTTATGACCATGTGATATTTCAGTTTTTCTTTTTTAATAAATTTGCAAAAATTTCTACATTTCTGTTTTTTTTCAGTCAAGATGGGGTGCAGAGTGTACATTAATGAGAAAAAATGAACTTTTTTGAATTTTTCAAATGTCTGCAATGAAACAAAGAGTGATAAATAGAGTTGAGGGAAACAGGTCGGTCAGATTCAAAAGTCACCGACTTTCGCCAAAGTCGGGTTTCGTTGGCCGAAACACGACCATAGCGTGAGGTCGGCCATGCGGTTGTTGAAACGAGCGCCAAAGTCGAGTTTCCCAGAATGCTTTCAGGCACCTTTTTCTGCCAATGAGCAAGGACGTACACTGTGGGCAACGAGATGACATGGGCAGCGTCCACCACCGTCTTAGAGAAGGGCATTGCAGTGATTGGCTTGCTTTGGGGGGCGTCATAGTGTCTATAAAAGACCTGACCGCCGACCGCCATTTTACTTCTGCTGATCTTAACAGTAGGGAGAGGTTGCTGACGCTGTTTATCAGTAGGGAGAGAGTTAGGGCTTGAGAGAGAAGTTCTTCTGTGATTGTGCTGATATCAATTGTGCTGTACAGTTAGTGTGCAGTGACGGGGAGGATTTTCTTGTGTGCAGCAGCGCTGGTTATTAGGCTGCCTGATAGCTGTATTGCTGTGTGTACACTGCTGTGCAGACTGCTTTTTACACAGCACTAATACTTTTATTCTTTTTTTCTGCACTGTTACTGAGCGTTCATTTTTTCCCACACTGTATAGAGCTGTACGCTCCTCACACACAACCGTGTACCGACTGGTATCATGGACAAATACATGCTGACTATCTGTGTGTGACTCCGGAAATATATATGGAGATTTACAATTTCCCCTTAACTGTATACAGCTTTTTGCTTCTGATACAGTACCCTTTTTCTGCTTTTTGTATTCTGGTCAAATCCATACTGAGTGAGCGTCTGTGTGTGACTCCGAAAATATATACGGAGATTTAAAATTACCCCAACACTGTACAGTCATGGCCAAAAGTTTGAGAATGACACAAATAATAATTTTTACAAAGTCTACTGCTTCACTTTTTCTAATGGCAATTTGCATATACTCCAGAATGTTATAAAGAGTGATCAGCTTAACAGCAATTACTTGCAAAGTCAAAATTTGGCTAGAAAATTAACTTTATCCCCCAAAACACATTTCAATATCATTGCAGCCCTGCCTTAAAAGGACCAGCTAACCTCTTTTCAGTGATTGCTCCATTAACACAGGTGTGGGTGTTGATGAGGACATGGCTGGAGATCAATCTGTCATGATTAAGTAAGAATGACACCACTGGACACTTTAAAAGGAGGCTGGTGCTTGGCATCATTGTTTCTCTTCTGTTAACCATGGTTATCTCTAAAGAAACACGTGCAGTCATCACTGCAATGCACAAAAATGGCCTAACAGGGAAGAGTATTGCAGCTAAAAAGATTGCACCTCAGTCAACAATCTATCGCATCATCAAGAACTTCAAGGAGGGAGGTTCCATTGTTGCCAAAAAGGCTTCAGGGCGCCCAAGAAAGACCAGCAAGCGCCAGGACCGTCTCTTAAAAGTGTTTCAGCTGCGGGATCGGGCTACCAGCAGGGCAGAGCTTGCTCAGGAATGGCAGCAGGCAGGTGTGAGTGCATCTGCACGCACTGTGAGGCGGAGACTCTTGGAGCAAGGCCTGGTCTCAAGGAGGGCAGCAAAGAAGCCACTTCTCTCCAGAAAAAACATCATGGACAGACTGATATTCTGCAAGAGGTACAGGCAGTGGACTGCTGAGGACTGGGGTAAAGTTATTTTCTCTGATGAATCCCCTTTTCGATTGTTTGGGACATCAGGAAAACGCCTCATTCGGAGAAGACAAGGTGAGCGCTACCACCAGTCTTGGCTCATGCCAACTGTTAAGCATCCTGAAACCATTCATGTGTGGGGTTGCTTCTCAGCCAAGGGAATCGACTCTCTCACAGTCTTGCCTAAAAACACAGCCATGAATAAAGAATGGTACCAGAATGTCCTCCAAGAGCAACTTCTCCCAACCCTCCAAGAGCAGTTTGGCGATCAACAATGCCTTTTCCAGCATGATGGAGCACCTTGCCATAAAGCAAAGGTGATAACTAAATGGCTCAGGGAACAAAACATAGAGATTTTGGGTCCATGGCTTGGAAACTCCCCAGATCTTAATCCCATTGAGAACTTGTGGTCAATCATCAAGACATGGGTGGACAAACAAAAACCTAAAAATTCTGACAAAATGAAAGCATTGTTTGTGCAAGAATGGACTGCTATCAGTCAGGATTTGGTCCAGAAGTTGATTGAGAGCATGCCAGGGAGAATTGCAGAGGTCCTGAAGAAGAAGGGTCAACACTGCAAATATTGACTTGCTGCATTAACTCATTCTAACTGTCATTATTAGCTTTTGTTACTCATATGTTTGCAATTATTATATTTCTGTCTGTGATAAAAACATCTGTCAAACACACATAAAAACCAGAGGGCAGCAGATCATGTGAAAATATAATATTTGTGTCATTCTCAAAACTTTTGGCCATGACTGTATACAGCTGAATGCTACTGATACAGTACTATATATCTGCTGGTATTTTGGGTACATTTTCCCAAACATGAGGAAGTATGTTGGAAGAGGACATGGGCGGGGGGGGGGGGCCAGCTATTATTCCCCATTGACTTGCATTGGGGTCGGGTTTCATTTTTTTGTCGACATCCTACTTTTGCCGCGAGCTAGTCGGCCAATCTCGTTCGACTCGACTTTTGCAAAAATCAGGTGGTCCGAAATCCGACTCGACCGAAAAAATGCAAAGTTGCTCATCTCTAGTGATAAATTTAAAGGGGTCTGAATGCTTTCGGTACCCATTGTATATAGCAGATAGTATATCTATTGGATGGTACCATTCAACATCAAATATTGCACTCTGTCAAAGTACTATGTGTTGTGAATGTGTTAGAGATGGTTTCTGAGCAGAGGCTCCCTCTGGTGGTTACAGACAGTACTGAACCTTTCAGGTTCACTGACTGGTCTGATATATAGGAGGTTCCCTCCCATGATGGTTGCCGGTGATCAATTAATCTTGTCTCAATTGTGGTTCCTGGTTCATTTGGAAGTTTGCTGGAGTCTTGCCTGCATCTCCTGCTTTCAGATAAGATATTTTTTGCTTTTCTTTTTGTGCTTGCTTTTTGCATTGTTTTCTGCACTTTTGTGGAGGTCAGCCAGGTCCCCTCCTGGGGCCTGAGCTCCTCACAGTTTATCTGCAGCCACTGTTATTTGCTCATTTGCTCTTTCCTGTTTTTTCAGCGGCTGTGGCTTGGTTTTTGTTCACACTGAGATCTGATTTAGTGGGTGGCGAGATCGTGTGATCTCAGTATTTTTGTAATCAGAATTGTTGGATTTTTGTAGGGTTTTCTGGGTTGCAGAAAGTAATCTCTCCTGTCCTATCCTATTTAGTCAGCTTGTGGCCCCAGCGTTTGCTCAGTCTATTTTCTGCCTATGTTTGTATTTTCATCTTGTCTAACCGCCATTCTATGTTTGGGGGCTTCCTATTTTCTTTGGGGATCTGCTCCGGGGCAGATAGCTTTCATCTTTCTGCCTTTAGGTGTAGTTATCTCTCAGGCTGTGACGAGGCGTCTAGGATCAACGTAGGAACGCTCCACGGCTACCTCTAGTTGTGTCGTTAGTTTAGGAATCTGCAACCCATCAGTTACCAACATCTCAGGTGTTCGGCTGCCCTGCTGTTGTTCCTGTCCTCCTCAGCTACCAAAACATAACAACTATGTGCATTATAATATGTCTTTTTTGTGACATTTCAACTGTCTTTGGTATGTGTATATTTTTCTTTTCAGATCCATCTATTCTGCATGTCTGGATTATTGGTCATTCATACATGTTTTTGGCAAAAAAGAGAGTGGAGGTCCTGTCAATTGGAGTTAATTTGGGATACAACATGCGGAAGAGCACTGGCAAGGTTTCAAAAATTTGAGATAGGCCCAGGTGTTACCTCAAGTGGCGAAGATTAGCAAGTCATTGGTACAGCCTGTCGTGGTGGTCATTCATGCTAGGGGCAATGATCTGGATGAGATTAAAATAGCAGACCTCATACCATTTATAAAAATTGGACATGCACAGGTGTAAACATTTCTCCATCGTAACTGCATGCTGGTGTGGTTGGAACTTGTTCAGAAGCAAGTATTGAAGGGGGCCAGCCTTGGAAAAGGCATGGAGGTTGCTGAATATAGAATCATAGAATCATAGAATGGTAGAGTTGGAAGGGACCTCCTGGGTCATCTGGTCCAACCCCTGCTCATAGCAGGATTCACTAAATAATCCCAGACAGATGTCTGTCCAGCCTCTGTTTGAAGACTTCCATTGAAGGAGAACTCACCACCTCTGAGGCAGCCTGTTCCACTCATTGATCACTCTAACTGTCAAAAAGTTTTTTCTAATATCTAATCTGTGTCTCCTCCCATTCAGTTTCATCCCATTGCTTCTAGTCTTTCCGTGTGCAAATGAGAATAAAGATAATCCTTCTACAATGTGACAGCCCTTGAGATATTTGTATACAGCTATTAAGTCACCTCTCAGTCTTCTTTTTTGCAAGCTAAACATTCCTAAATCCTGTAACCGTTCCTCATAGGACATGGTTTGCAGACCGAACACCATTCTGGTCGCTCTTCTCTGAACTTGCTCCAGTTTGTTGATGTCTTTTTTAAAATGTGGTGCCCAAAACTGGACACAATATTCCAGATGAGGTCTGACCAAAGAGGAGTAGAGGGCAATAATGACTTCACGTGATCTAGACTGTATGCTTCTGTTAATACATCCCAGAATTGTATTTGCCTTTTTTGCTGCTGCATCACACTGTTGACTCATGTTCAGTCTGTGATCTATTAGTATACCCAAGTCTTTTTCACATGTGCTGTTGCTTAGCCTTATTCCTCCCATTCTGTATACGCTTTTTTCATTTTTATTTCCCAGATGAAGTACTTTGCATTTTTCCCTGTTAAAAAACATTCTGTTAGTTGCTGCACACTGCTCCAGTTTATTTATATCTTTTTGAATCCTCTCTCTCTTCTCTAGTATTAGCTATCCCCCCTAGCTTTGTGTCATCAGCAAATTTAATCAGTTTACCCTCAATTCCTTCATCTAAATCATTTATAAAGATGTTGAACAATACAGGGCCCAAGACAGAGCCCTGTGGTACCCCACTTGATACATTCTTCCAACTCGATGTGCAGCCATTTACTACCACTCTTTGGGTCCCATAACTAAGCCAGTTATGAATCCACCTAACAGTTGCCTTGTCCATTCCATACTTAGTCATTTTTTCAATAAGGATTGTGTGAGGTACTTTGTCAAATGCTTTGCTGAAGTCAAGATATAATATATCTACAGCATTTCCCTGATCCACCCAGTCAGTGATTCTGTCATAGAAGGAAATTAAATTAGTCTGACATGACTTATTAGTTACAAACCCATACTGACTCTGGTTAATCACTTCATTCTTGTCCAGGTACTTACATACATGTTGTTTAATAATTTGTTCAAAGATCTTTCCTGGTATAGATGTCAGACTCACCGGTCTATAGTTCCCTGGGTCCACCTTCTTCCCCTTTTTGAAGACATTAACAACATTTACTCTTCTCCAGTCTTCTGGGACTTCTCCTGTTCTCCAAGAATTTTCAAAGATTATGGAGAGTGGTTCAAAAATTTCTTCTGCAATCTGCTTCAATACTCTGGGGTGTAATTCATCTGAACCTGGAGACTTGAATTCATTTATGTTAGCTAAGTGTTTCCTCACTATTTTTCTGTTTATAGATATCCTGGATTCTTCTATTCCTTTAATAGGACAGTGAAGATCAGTTGATGTTACATTTCCTGTCTGAGAGAAAACAGATGCAAAATAGGAATTTAAAAGTTCGGCCTTTTCAACATCCTTTCTTACCATTTCATAATTTTCATCCTGTAAAAATCCTATAGCATCTTTGACTTTTCTTTTACTTTTGACATATCCCCAAAATCCTTTTTTATTGATTTTGACATCGCTTGCAAGCCTTAATTCATTGTCAGCTTTAGCTAATCTGATTCTTGCCCTGCAGGTTCTGCAGACATCATTATATTCTTCTTTAGATATGCCTCCCTCTTTCCATTTGATATACATTTCTTTCTTCCTTTTTAGCATGTGTTTAAGTTATGTGTTCATCCATCCTGGTTTCGTTAAATGCTACCTATTCTTCCCTCTTTTCGGAATTGTTATTGATTGTGCTTTGAGAATCTAATTTTTCAAGATTTCCCATCCTTCCTGGACATTTTTGTCCTTAAGGATATCCAACCATTGGATCCCTCCAATTCTGTTTCTGCAGGTTTCGAGGTTTGTTAGATCCAATGGTGGGGTAGAAGTGTGACATTGCATGTTAGAAGGGGATAATCGGGATCTGTTGTTGGTGGATGGTGTTCATTTAAACGATACTGGCAATGACATTTTCCTGTCCGATTTACAGGATGGTAATGCAGGTGCTTTGGTTTTGTTGGGTGGCGATGGTCGGAGGTTAGAATAGAGGTTTCGACTTCCTTCTGTGGCTGTTTTCTCAGTGTTTCACATCCTCACTGCCTCATGCAATAACTGGGCATGGCACAGTTTTTTTGGTTGTAATTACAAGATAAAATAAATGTAAGTCTAAGGTTGTTTATGATATTCAATAAAGTTAATAAAGCTGTGGCCATTCGTTCACCCAACACTGGTCTGTTTGTGTTTTTCATGAGGCTACAATACATTATTGGGGTATGGTTAATGGAAGCAGTCATTTTCGAAGATTTGATCTCCGTGCTGTTCAGAACCTGTTGTGGGACTTGGAAACACCCATGCAAAATGTAAACCTTTTATTTCCAGGATCAATGGCAGAGATTGGACCAGCTGGAGATCAGAAGAATACCTCCCAATTTCTACAGAACATAAAGAAGGACAAATTGGAAAATTTCAACCCCTTAACCCCAGAGGATGGTTTGCACATTAATGACGACTCGTCATTGAGAGGCCAATCTTTACAATTCTGACCACTGTCCCTTTATGAGGTCATAACTCTGGAACGCTTCCATGGATCCCGGTGATTCTGACATTGTTTTCTCGTGACATATTGTACTTCATGATAGTGGTAAAATTTCTTTGATATGACTTGCGTTTATTTGTGAAAAAATGGAAATTTAGCAAAAATTTTAAAAATTTCTAAATTTTCCAAATTTGTATTTTCATGCCCTTAAATCACATAGATATGCCACACAAAATACTTAATAAATAACATTTCCCATGTTTACTTTACATCAGCACAATTTTGGAACAAATATTTTTTTCTGTTATGAAGTTATAAGAGTTAAAATTTAAACAACAATTTCTGATTTTGACAACACCATTTTTTTTGGGACCACATTTTAAGTCATTTTGAGGGGTCAATATGATAGAAAATAACCAAAAGTGACATCATTCTAAAAACTACACCCATGCATCCATGAAGGTGCTCAAAACCACATTCAAGAAGTTTTTTTAACCCTTCAGGTGCTTCACAGGAAATTTTGGAATGTTTAAAAAAAAATGAACATTTAACTTTTTTCACAAAAGATGTACTTCAGATAAAAAAATTTTATTATACCAAGGATAACAGGAGAAATTGGACCGCAAAAGTTGTTGTACAATTTGTCCTGAGTACGCTGATACCCCATATATGCAGGTAAACCACTGTTTTGGCGCATGGCAGAGCTCGGAAGGAAAGGAGCGCTGTTTGAGTTTTCAAGACAAAATTGGTTGGAATTGAGATTGGAAGCCATGTTGCGTTTGGAGAGCCTGTTATGTGCCTAAACAGTGGAGACCCCATAAGTGACATCATGTTGGAAATTAGACCCCCTAAGGAACTTATCTAGATGTGTGGTGAGCACAATGAACCCCCAAGTAGTTCACAGAAGTTTATAACGTACAGCCGTAAAAATAAAAAAATCATATTTCTTTACAAAAATTATCTTTCTGACCCCAATATTTTATTTTCACAAGGCTAACCAGAGAAATTGGACCCCAAAAGTTGTTGTACAATTTGTCCTGAGTACGCTAATACCACATATATGCAGGTAAAAACCACTGTTTGGGTGCACAGCAGAGCTCGAAAGGAAAGGAGCAACGTTTGAATTTTTCAATGTAGAATTGGCTGGAATTGAGATTGGACGCCATGTCACGTTTGTAGAGCCCCTGATGTGCCTAAACAGTGGAAACCCCCATTTCTAACTCCAACTCTAACCCCAACACACCTCTAACTCTAATTCCAGCCCTAGCCATAACCCTAATCATAAACCTAAACCTAACACACCCCTAACTCTAATCCCAACCCTAAACCTAATCCAAACCCTAACCCTAACTTTAGCACCATCCCTTGTCCTAACACTAACTTTAGCCCCAACCCTAACCCTAACTTTAGCCCCAACCCCAACCCTAACTTTAGCCCTAACCCTAACGGGAAAATGGAAATAATTTTTTTTTATTTTATTATTTTTCACTAACTAAGTGGGTGATAAAGGGGGGTTTGATTTACTATTTATATCGGATTTTTATGATTGGCAGCTGTCACGCTAAAAGACGCTTTTTATTGCAAAAAATAGTTTTTGCATCACCACTAGTGTTGAGCGATACGATACCGCAAGTATCGGGTATCGGCCGATATTAGCTCTATCGGCCTTTCGATACTTAGTTCCGATATTTTCGTCTTATCGGATACCGGAATCGGGATTGTCACTGTCACTGTCAGTGTCCGTCGGTCGGGTCTGTCAGGAGTCAGCGGCACTTACCTGGCAGAAGATCTCCGGCGGTCACGGGCTGGACTGCTTCATGGCCGCCATCATCTTTCCCCGGCGGTCACATGCAGTTTCTCGCGATAACTGCAGTGACTGCTGGGTAATCCCAGCCGTAAAGCAGTCAGTCCGATGATGTCACCGCCGGGGAAGCAGGTAATCAGCTGTGCTGCGTCGCGATGACAGGCTCTGCCTGTCATTGCGATGTAGCAGAGCTGGATCGTCGTGGGACAGTCGTTACTATGGACTGCGTCGGACAGGTGGTATACTGTTGGTTTGTTTTTTTTCTTTTTTTACAGGAGATCGATGGCGTCGCAGGAATGAGAGTATAATAAAATTAATGAAAACTGTGTTGTCTCTTTTATTTCATTAAAAGACTTTTTTCTTGCTTTGTCTTTTTTTTATACATTTAATAACTTTGGGATTAATAATGGATCGGTGTCTTATTGACACCTCTCCATTATTAACCGGGCTTATTGTCACCGTGCAATCAACGGTGACATTAACCCCTTATTACCCCACTTGCCACCGCTACAGGGCAGTGGGAAGAGCCGGGTAAAGTGCCACAATTGGCACATCTTTTGATGTGCCAAATGTGGGGCTGCTGTAGCCTGGTATTATCAGGCTGTTGAGGGCCAAAATCCATGGGCCTTGACAGTCTTTTAATACCAGGCCGCAGCAGTCTGCATTTTACTTGGCTGGTTAACAAAAATAGGGGGACCCCTACGCCGTTTTTTTTTCGAGGGGATCCCCTATTTTTGTTAACCAGCCAAGCTAAGCAGACTGCTGTGGCCTGGTATTATCAGGCTTGCAAGGTCCATGGATATTGGATCCTTACCAGCCTGAAAAACCAGGCCTCAGCGGTCTGCTTCATCTGGCTCGTTAACAAAAATAGGGGGGACCCCACGCCAATTTTTTTCGAGGGGATCCCCTATTTTTGTTAATCAGCCAAGATATGCAGACTGCTGTGGCCTGGTATTATCAGGCTGGCAAGGTCCATGGATCTTGGCTCCTTAACAGCCTGAAAATCCAGGCCTCAGCGGTCTGCTTCATCTGGCTGGTTAACAAAAATAGGGGGGACCCCACGCCAATTTTTTATTCGAAGGGAACCCCTATTTTTGTTAATCAGTTCCCTCTGACGTCACTGATTGTGTCCCTGGCTGACCTGAAGTGAAAGTGGAAAGCAATCAATTAAGCTTTCCACTTCCTCTCCTGTCAGCCAGGAGAGGAACTCATTCATTTGGGGGTTTACTGTGAGGCTGCAGCATTACTGCGGTCCCTGCAGTAAACATTAACCCTTTCTGAAGGATTACACCGTGGGACCTGACTGTGCATGGGATAGGTAAGAATAATTTTGCTTTTTTATTTTATTTTTATTACAGGAAATGGTTTTTGCAGTCAAATAAAAGATGGTAAAAAACATGTGTCTTTATTTCATTAAAATTATTTTTAATTAAAGTGTGTGTGTTTTATTTTTATTTCATGCAATAGGATTAATAATTGATAGTTGTCTAATTGACAGCTCTCAATTATTAACCTGGCTTAAGGTCACCTTTCAATTGCAATGTGGCTTTAACCCCATATTAACCCATTCGCCACCGCTACAGGGCAATGGGAATAGACGGGCAAAGTGCCAGAAAGGGCGAATCTAATTATAGATTTGTCTTTTCTGGGGTGTCTGGGGGCAGATGTTAGTAGCCAGGTGGGGCCAAAAATAATGGTCCCTCTCTGGGCTATTATTATCTGCCCCCATTCGCTGGCTTTGTCTGTCTGGTTGCGAAAATAGGGTGGGAGCCCACGCATTTTTTTTAAACAATTTTACACCTCATATATATATAAATATACATGTCATTGAATTTGTGACACATATATATATTTATATTTATAGTTCATACACTTCTACATGGTATAATAGCCGCTAATTCAATTGACAGCTTTTGTGAAAATGCAGAACCCGACATGAAATGACACTTGGTGTACATAGGGTTAACCATGTCTTTTCATGTCCTTTGCTATCTGATTTGCACAAACAATTACATCAGTCTATGTGTGCAAAATTTCACACCTGTAGGGGTTAATTAAAGGTGTAAATTCGTAGCAAAAAAGTCCGTTTTTTTTACAACGAATTTACACCTTTAATTAACCCCTACAGGTGTGAAATTTTGCACACATAGACTGATGTAATTGTTTGTGCAAATCAGATTGCAAACGACATGAAAAGACATGGTTAACCCTATGTACAACAAGTGTCATTTCATGTCGGGTGCTTCTGTCTTTTCACAGAAGCCGGCTTTACCCGGCAATTGAATCAGAGGATATTTTACTATGTAGAAGTGTATAAACTATACATATATGTATATATATATGTCACAATGACATGTATATATATATATATATATGTATTCTATGTGTGTATATTTAGTGTTTACAAGGAAATAAAGGTTTTTTTTAGTTGCGATATTTTGTTCCCATAGACTTACATGGGACTTCCGGTATCGGAATCGGATATCGCCGATATTTAGTGATATCGGCGATACCATTCCGATCCGATATTTTTAGATATCGAGCAGTATCGCTCAACACTAATCACCACATTTTGAGAGCTATAATTTTTACAAATTTTGGCTCACAGAGTCATGTGAGGTCTTATTTTTTGCGGAACGAGTTGACGTTTTTATTGGTACCATTTTCAGGCACATGACATTTTTTGATCGCTTTTTATTCCGATTTTTGTGTGGCAGAATGAACAAAAACCAGCAATTCATTAATTTCTTTTGGGGGGGGCGTTTATACAGTTCTGCATGTTGTAAACTTGATAAAGCAGTTTTATTCTTTGGATCAGTTCAATTACAGCGATACCTCATTTATATTTTTTTATGTTTTGGCGCCTTTATACAATAAAAACTATTTTATATAAAAAATAATTATTTTTGCATCGCTTTATTCTGAGAGCTATAACTTTTTTATTTTTTCGCTGATGATGCTGTATGGTGGCTCATTTTTTGCGAGAAAAGATGACGTTTTCAGCGGTGTCACGTTTATTTCTGTGGTATGATGATAAAGCATTGTTTTTTTGACTTTTTTTTTATGGAATTCACTAAAGGGGTTAACTAGTGGGACACTTTTATAGGTCGGGTCATTATGGATGCGGCGATACTAAATATGTGTACTTTTATTGTTTTTTTTTATTTACATAAAGAAATGTATTTATTGGGGAAATATTTTTTTTTCCTTATTTAGGAATTTTTTTAAAATATTTTTTCACGTTTTTTTTTTTTTTGCTTTATTACATTGTCCCAGGATGGGACATCATTATATCATGTCAGATCGCTGATCTGACACTTTGCACTGCATTGTGTCAGATCAGCGATCTGACAGGTAGTGAAGGAGGCTTACCGGTGCCTGCTCTCAGCAGGCAATGACAAGTCACCTAACTGCAGGACCAGGAAGGACTCCACGGCCATCTTCGAACCATGGAGATCCTCAGAACAATGCGATCACATCACGTTATTCTGAGGGAAGCACGCAGGGAGCACCCTCCCTGCGTGATGCTACTGTATGCCACCGGACCGCTGTGATCATGTTTGATCGCAGTGTGCCGGGGGTTAAAGTTCCGGGAGCAGTCCGTGACAGCTCCTGGCACTTGGTGCCAGGTGTCATCTGTGAGCGCGGCTGATCTCGTGTGATGTACTATTCCATCCATGGGCATTAAGTCCAAGGGCACATGGACGGAATAGTACGTCAAATGGCAGAGAGGGGTTAACCACTCCCAAAAGCCACACCTCCAAGTCACATACATTTACCATCTACCATCAAGAGCGAGGCTAAGCCCCAGTTTTAGATCATCTTATTGATGCACCATTTCTGGGTCCGCTGAGGGCTGATGTTATTAACCAATATCCATGGCCATTTCACAGGCTATTAATATCGGCCTGTTTTGCCTTTTCAGGTAGAATTTATAGGGGTCCCTATGTCATTTTTTTTCCTTCGGTCCCCCTGTAAACTAACCAGCAAAGGCTAAGCAAGCAGCTGTAAGCTGTTAATAATAGCCTGGGAACATTTAGGGCTAATGGCCCATTTCCTAGATTATTAATATCAGCTCCTAGCAGTCGGCTTATCCTCTGCTGTTTTTGAAAATTATTGCTGGAGTCCATGCCATTTGTAAAATTTTGTAAAATTTATTTATTTAAAAAAACAAGTACAGAAAAAACGCACAAAATACTGATTATATCACACTGACATATTTCTGTCTATCTATCTATCTATCTATCTATCTATCTATCTATCTATATCTATCTATCTATCTATCATGTTACTCATCAGTATCTCTATCTTTGAACATCCTTAATGCATAACACTGTTTAATTACTATGCTGCATTTCATTTAATTCGTGTCACACCGAAAGGACAATACACAGACATACGAATATCACACGGATGTCACATATGTACACACGGATGGCACATGGACATGGACCATGGATCTCATTAGTACTAGTTTTTCCCATACCAAAATCACCAGAAAGTGTGAATGGGGTCTAAATGTTAGGATAAAGTCCTGAAGCGTCAGAACAGCCAGACTGCCCCTCAAATCTGGACAGTTCCGCTGATTAGGGACCGGCCGGGAGCTATGCAGAAGTGGTAACATATTCTCACTAAGGCCTCTTTCACATTTCCGGCGGGCGCCTGGCGGCGCCCCCGGCATTTTGCCGCAGCGCCGCATCTGAAAATCTGATGTGCCGCATGCGGCTTTTTTCGCATTGACATGCATTAGCGCCGGATGGCGCCGCATGTCAATGCGTTGCATGCGGTTTTGTCCGGATGCGGCGCAAATGTACATTGCGGCGTCCGGAAAAAACGCTGCATGTAACGTTTTTTGTTTTTGCCGGATGGTTTCTTATCTCTCCAAGCATCAGAAACCATCCGGCAAAAAAACCGCATTTTGGCCGCCGGAAGTGTGAAAGGTTTTCACATGCGGCGCTGCGGCAAAATGCCGGGGGCGCCGCCAGGCGCCCGCCGGAAATGTGAAAGAGGCCTAAGGTTGATGGGATAAAGCAATTATGTCTAGCCCTCAGAGTCTTCAAGTCCTAATACTGTATGTAGAAATGATAGTAACAGAGAGGACACACACAAGGAAGAAAATATGTTTGTTTCCTAGTGCTGGAGGACACAGGACGTCCTCATTCTTCAGCAGCACGTCACCACTTCGGTCAGTGTAATTTCAATGTCAAGAGCGGAAACTCCCTGCAATATTTGCCAGTGATGCTCTTTTCTCACAGTTATCTGGCAAGATATTTTGTTGTTGCTTTAGCTATAATTTATCTCCCCTTATGTTCGCTTCAGAGTTTAAAAATAGTAGAAACAAAATGTTAATAGCAATATTTTGCCCAGGAAACCAAAACTAGACAATGAACACAAAGGGTCCAATGTAAGAAACCTAGTGCAGACAATAGTTGAAGAAGTTGCCAATAGCAAATATATGATTTATTTTTTTATCTGTGCTACAGAAATAACTGAATTCTGATTGGCTGTCCATTTTTTAGTCAGACATAAAAGCTCAGGTTTCTTACTCAGCTACTTCTTTATGCCCCAAACACTATGGATGCTAATACAGCTGAAAGCAATCATGAAAGAGGGAGCCATCGACTATATGGAAGGCTATGTGGGGCCCATTATATTATATGAAAGGCTATGTGGGATCCATTATGTACAGTTTGTGATGCTCATGTTGTAAACAATTCACCAGTATTCCCGGGATGAGCGGGTCGTCGCGTTATCGCATGTATGCGATTTGCACGAACCGACTAGACATATCGGGCTTCTCTCAGTTCATTTCTACTGAGAGAAGCCAAAAGCATGTAATCGGCATGTGACTGCAAGTATACACATTGTATACGTGGGATCACATGACTGCCCACCCGTACCGGGAATAGTGGGGAATTGGGACAGCCTGTGCACCAACTCAAGACTTTTGGCCCAAGACTTGACAAACCTTTTATAAACCTTCCTCGGGAATATTGATATAGTAGATTTTCCCAAAGCCCAAGACACTTCCTAGAATTCTAAGAATGGCACTCAGTTTTTTCCAGACAACCCACCCCCATACACCCAGCACTATTTGACTGCACTCCAAGGTAATTCCTTAGTGTCCAGCTCAGGGCAGTTTGTTCATTTGACCCTGCCAACATCTTAGCATGTAACCCTGTATCATCAACAGGTCATGGCTTTACAGCTGGTAAAGTAAAGGGAGGTCAATTACAAGAGGAGAGAAAAACAAATTGGAGGCTGTAAACACACAGCTGTTTAACTGAGCAACCTGGAACGCAGCCAAGCAGACTATGATTTCAGCGCCTGGCGTATTAAATTAGCTATGTCCATACTGGACTCTCATATCTTATTTCCGTGAGGAAAATACACAAAAGCTAAAATGATCAAAGCAAAGAATGGAATAAAGAAATATAAACATTGGGCAAAGTCATATTGAAAAAATGGCCCATTTGTCTCTTTAGTAAATCATATTAAATGAATGATCTCGCTGGCAGGGGCATAATGACTGCTGCGTAATGGTCACAGGGACCCACCGACATTAGCAAAAACTTCAACTGGATGTGCGTCCTCGGATATATATACCAGGATGGGACAGGATGAGGGACTAATATACCAGGTTGAGGGACATATATACCAGGATGGAGGGTGCATATACAGTGGGGTAATTAAGTATTTGATCCCTTGCTGATTTTTCAAGTTTTCCCACAAAGATTTGAACAGTCTATAATTTTAAGGGTAGGTTAATTTTAACATTGAGAGATAGAATATCAAAAATAAAATCCAGAAAATAACATTGTGTAAATTATATAAATTTATTTGCATTTTGCAGTGAGAAATAAGTATTTGATCCCTCTAGCAAACAAGACTTAATACTTGGTGGCAAACCTTTGTTGACAAGCACAGCAGTCAGACGTTTTTTGTAGTTGATGATGAGGTTCGCGCACATGTCAGGAGGAATTTTTGTCCACTCCTCTTTGCAGATCATCTCTAAATCATTAAGACTTTGAGGCTGCCGCTTGGCAACTCGAAGCTTCAACTCCCTCCATACGTGTTTCTATGGGATTAAGGTCTGGAGACTGACTAGGCCACTCCATGACCTTAATGTGCTTCTTTTTCAGCCACTCCTTTGTTGCCTTGACTGTATGTTTTGGGTCATTGTCTTGCTGGAAGACCCAGCCATGACCCATTTTTAATGTCCTGGCAGAGAGAAGGAGGTTGTCACTTAGGATTTTACAGTACATGGCTCCATCCATTCTCCCATTGATGCGGTGAAGTAGTCCTGTGCCCTAAGCAGGGAAACACACCAAAAACATAATGTTTCCACCTCCATGCTCGACAGTGGGGCAGGGCCGAATTTAAGAGGTGGGTGGCCCGGGGCCCATTTTGGAGGGAGGCCCATTTTTCAATGTGTTGCAATATGTAATGCAAAAACGCAAAATGAAACGAACGCAAGTTTATTTACAAAAATCATTTACGCAGAGTAATTCAGGTAAAATCTTTCATATTTTACAATCCAGGCACTTTCCTTGATTTTCGTGCTACAAAATCACTAATGATGTCACTAAAGTCCAATTCACACAGTATATCTGACTCGATGCTCATGATAGCCAAATTTACAAGTCGTTCCTGCTTCATGGATGTCCTTAATCGTTTTTCAACTAATTTGAGTTCTGAGAAGGAACGCTTGCCACTGCAGTTTGTTACCATCAAAATTAGATATATCCTTAGAGCTATCTCAATATTTGGGAAAGTGTCCTGCACACCCTTTTCCATGATAAGCTTGTACATGAAAAGTTCAGTGCTGATATCTTTTGGCTCCTCGTCTGTGAATAAATTGGCAAATGTTACAAACTGACATAGTTCCTCGATAAATGTAATGACCAAGTCATCTGAATAAGACCTGACGAGTTGCTCTGCTGTGGCCTTAAGCTCGTCTGAAGACAGTTCTTTCAGATGGTTAAAAAAGCTAAACAAACTCTCATCTGATCCAATCTGAGGGAGCGATCATATAGCTGAATAGGTAGCGCCTAGAAGCTTCTGTTGGGATCGGAGAAGGCTGCCGCATGCCATAAGCTAAGCATAAGGTGCAGGGTACTAAGGAAGTCTGGCTAGCCAGGTCAGGTGCCATGACTCTGCCGCTCTGTGCCAGCCACTGAGATGTAGGACTGTAGCCAGGTCCCTACACTTTCAATAGTTTCTCTTTTGTTAAATGTTCCTTATCATTAGAAACGGTTCACAGCAAAGAAATGTGTATTTTACATGTTTTAAGATATTTATCCCTATATTGGTGGGAGACCCCGCTTGGTGGGTGGCCCAAGGCCCAGGCCCCTTGGGCCCCCCCCTAAATCCGGGCCTACAGTGGGGACAGTGTTCTTTGGGTCATTGCTCTTCCTCCAAACACGTCGAGTTAAGTTGAAGCCAAAGACCTCATTTTTTGTCTCATCTGACCACAGCACTTTCTCCCAATCACTCACAGAATCATCCAGGTTTTCTTTGGCAAACTTCAGATGGGTCTGCACATGTGCCTTCTTGAGCAGGGGACCTTGTGGGCACTGCAGGATTTTAAACCTTTACAGCATAATGTGTTACCAATGGTTTTCTTGGTGACTGTGATCCCAGCTGCCTTGAGAAAATTAACAAGTTCCCCCCGTGTAGTTTTAGGCTGATCTCTCACCTTCCTTATGATCAAGGATACCCCACGAGGTGAGATTTTGCATGGTGCCCCAGATCGATGTCGATTGACAGTTATTTTGTGTTTCTTCCATCTTCTAACTATTGCACCAACAGTTGTTTCCTTGTCACCCAGCATCTTACTTATTGTTTTGTAGCCCATTTCAGCTTTGTGCAGGTCTATGTGAGTCGCACAACAATAGGGTTATGGGGTACTCGGCACCGAGCCCGTTGATGTCTATGGGAAACGTCACGGGTAGCACAGCTCGGTCCGTGCCCTGGGCGCTCACTTTAATGGGGATATTTACAGGTGACTTGAATAATGATATGGGGATTCGTGACGCCACTTGTGGTGCCTGGTCAGGATGACCAGCGCTGCTATGCAGATCCACTGGAGGGTTGATATTGTGCAGCTAGATGTTAAGCCTTCCACAAGTAAGGCTGATTCCTCCAAGGCAGATAGATGTATAAGAAGTGCAGGACAGATGGGGACCCGGCAGTCAGGGATAATAAGTGAGACACACACATAAGTCAGTTTGGTACCTTTACTGTAGATGTTGCAGGCACTTCCCGGAGTACTGTAGGGTGAAAGATGCACATCGAGATTCCTCCACTGGTAGGTGTATGGCCTCTATCCTCTGCCTTTTAGTAATAAAGTCCTGACCTGCTTGTAGCTAGGTCTAACTTGGTCTCCGTCTTGTACCTGGCTGATCTTGTGATTGGACCTTCTCTCTGAAAGTACACAGTCTCTGCTCACATCGTCCTGCTTGCCAGACTCTGTCCTCCTGATCCTGCTACGTATCAGCTCTGTGGTACTCCTGGGACTTGTAGTCCTCCAGGAACTCCGGTGTTCTCCTAATGGGTCGTGGAGATCCTATAGGCTCGGACCCCGTTGTCCGGTATTTCTTGCTGAGATGAGCTAGTAAGGCTCCTCTGTCTCATTAACTTCCACTCGCCTTCGGCTACCTGGATCCTTACACGATCACACACGCTGGCAGTTGGTGGGCTGCCTCTTCGCCGCTCTTTAAGCGTCGGCACGCTTTCTACAGAGCTACACTTCTAAATTCAGCTCTGACTAGGCTGGAGTGATTTCTCTTTCACTCTTACTAGACTCCACTTACTTGGAACCGAATAGCTCTGCAGCCTCACTATCCTCAGCTCTGCACGTCACTTTCTGCAGACAGACTGAGCTCTCTGAGATGGCTGCTCAGAACTCAGACTCAGAGACGACTCCCTGAGATGACTGACTAGAAACTGAAACTAAACTTCTTTTTCTATGCCTAACACAGCTCCCTCTGGTGGTCTTTAAGGTAGCTGTACGTGTGTGTATGTGTATAATGACCTCTAGTGGTATCCTCTTTCAGTGCACCCCTCTGGGAGATATGGATTCAGTCACAGCTGGGCTCCACATTCCCCCCTAGTAGAACTCAGCACTCCAGGGCTGAAATACAAAAACAGATAACAATAAAACATTGTATAATAACTCTTCCTTTACAGGAGGTAAGGCACTCTTGAACGGTTGCATAACGGTAAATAAATAACTATATACATTAGCACGACGAGGAATTGAACAACCATAAAAAGTCCCAGTCTCTTTTGGAAAAGGATGCTCAACAGGGTTAGAAGACAAGTAAAAATAATGTCCATTCACTTGTTTCAATATCAAAAAGGGGAAAAAACAGATGAATAAATAACAATATATTAAAGCATAGTATAAGCAAAATATATACATTTATATACAATGGTTCTTGATGATTATGTACATGTGTTAGGTCCTACTCTCTGTACCTAACAGGTAATTGTCCTCTTGTTATGCGTACTGACCTACGTGGTGTAGTGGTAGGTGAGGTGTCAGTTACCCTGTCTGTCCTGCGTGCCGGAAACCTGTAAACCTGCCTCCACCTCTCTAGGGATCTGGCAAGCAGAGTAGCGACTGGGCGATGCGGTTCGACTTCCGCAGAGGATCCTTCTTCCTGAAGTGCAACTTCTTGGGGTATCGCCTCTTGGGGTTCCACTTGCTGGGGTTCTGCTTGGGCAGGTTCCTCTGGAACTGACCCTACTGCAACAACTGGTGCAACTGGAGGTAGAGGTTCTTCTTGTGGTTGATAGAATTGCAGCACGGGAATGATTACAGCTTCTCCAATTCTGGGCCAATCCGCGGGGAAATCTCCTAAGTCTGTATGGATGACTGATTCATTACTCTCTTCTTGATTGACAACGGGTTCTTCCTCTTGAAGCTTTAATGGATTTGGACACAACTTTAAGTGATCTCTGGATACAGTTGCAGTCGTTCTTCCTCCATCCTTGCTAATTATGCACGTTTTCTTGTTGTCAAACTTTGAATTCTGGACGATGTAGGGCTCTCTTTCCCATTGATCGTCGAGTTTGTGTAACCTCCTCTTTCTTTTTAGGACGACTTCACCAGGTGCGAAAGGTTCAGCTGGCGCACTTTTGTTATAGCGGTCTTCTTGCTTATCCCTGACTCGATTGAGACTTTCTTCAACGCAGGCCTGTACTTTCCTGTACTGTTCCTGTTTGGTTGTGTCCCAGTCTCCAGTAGTCACATCCGCTTCTGGTTCTACAACACCAAGCTCCAGATCCATGGTTCAGCTTTCCTGGTCTTGCCCGCATGAGGTAAGCTGGGGTGCAATTGGTGGAACTCACAGGTATGTGATTGTACAGATCTACCAGGTCAGGTAGTAAGTCTGGCCACCGATTTCTCTCTTCGAGTGGTACAGTCTTCAGCAGGTCAATGACGATGTGATTCATCTTCTCACAGAGACCATTAGTTTGGGGGTGGTACGGTGTTGTTCTGATCTTCTTACACCCGTACAAGTGACAGAACTCCTTGAATAATTCGGCTTCGAAGGCTGGACCTTGATCAGTTAGTACCTGCTCAGGATATCCGTGTGGTCTACAGAAACACGCTTGGAACGTCTTTGCTGCTGTCTCTGCCGTCAGATCTTTGACAGGGGTGACCACCAGGAACCTGGAGTAGTGGTCCACCATAGTCAGGGCATAGGAGTATCCTGACCGGCTGGGTGACAATTTGACATGGTCCAAGGCCACGATCTCCAGGGGACGAGTCGTCTTGATGGGTTGCAGGGGTGCCTTCTGACTGCTGTAGTCCTTTCTCCTGAGGCCACAGGGTCCTCAGTTCTGGCACCACCTCTCAATGGAGCTGCGCATTCCCACCCAGTAGAAACGACACTTCAACAGGGTCTCCAGCTTCTTCCAGCCAAAGTGTCCCGCTTAATCGTGGTAGGCTTCTAACACCAACTGGACGTCTGCTCTGGGGACTACTATCTGCCATACCATCTCATGGGTCCTTGGGTTGACGTATCTCCTGCACAGCTTCTCACGATAGATGAACAGCCGGCTTCTTTCATTCCACAGCTGCCTTGCTTGTAGAGGCGCGTCCTTCTCCAAGGAGGAACCTTCTTGAGATATCAGCTCCTTGATTCGTCTGACAACTGGATCGCTGTCCTGAGTCTCCTTCCAGCTGTGGTGAGGTAAAGGATTTAACGTCTTACCAGGCGATCTCCTGCTGGCTTGTTGTTCATGGATCATCCCATTTCTATGAAAGGCAGGTAGTTCTATCTCTTCCAGATCATCCACTTCTTCTTCTGTGTCCGATTCATGAGGCATCCTGGATAGGGCATCAGCGTTGGCATTCTTGCGGCCCGCTCGGTATTTGATTGTGAATTGGTAATTGGACAGCCGAGCCATCCAGCGTTGTTCCATGGCTCCCAGCTTAGCTGTTTCAAGATGCGTTAAGGGGTTGTTATCAGTGTAGGCAGTGAACTTGCTGGAGGCTAAGTAGTGCTTGAACCTCTCCGTGATGGCCCAGACCAGTGCCAGGAACTCCAACTTGAAGCTGCTGTAGTTCTCTGGGTTCCTCTCGGTCGGGCGGAGCTTCCTGCTTGCATAGGCGATGACTTTCTCCAGGCCATTTTGCTTCTGACTGAGGACTGCTCCCAATCCTTCATTGCTGGCATCAGTATACAGTAGGAACGGCTGACTGTAGTCAGGATAGGCTAGGATCTCATCACCTGTCAGGATCTCCTTCATTTCCTTGAATGCTTCTGCCTGTTCTTTACCCCAATGGAATGGAGAATTTCTGCTTTTGAGGGACTGTCCCACCAGGAGGTCTTGCAGAGGCGCTGCTTTCTTGGTGTAGTCCTTCACAAACCTCCGGTAGTACCCTGTCAGTCCCAGGAACTGTCGCACCTCCTTGAGATTTTTCGGCTCCGGCCATTTCTGGATGGCAATGATCTTCTCAGGGTCCGGCGCTACTCCTTCTGAGCTGACAATATGTCCCAAGTATTGTACCTTTTGTTTGAGCAGATGGCATTTTGAAGGCTTCAGTTTCATCCCATACTTGGACAGTGACTCGAATACCTCCGCCAGGTGCTTCAAGTGATCTTCATACGTTTTGGAGTATACGATGACGTCGTCCAGGTACAGCAACACAGTTTCGAAGTTAAGATGTCCCAGACAGCTCTCCATCACTCTCTGGAACGTTCCAGGGGCACTGCTGAGTCCAAACGGCATTCTGTCAAACTCACAGAGTCCCATCGGGGTGGTGAAAGCCGTCTTCTCCCGATCCTCCTCAGCCACAGCTACTTGCCAGTACCCACTAGTGAGGTCAAGGGTGGAAAAGTAATTAGCAGTTTTTAATGCAGCTAAGGATTCCTCAATGCGTGGTAAAGGGTATGTGTTATGTTTCGGTAGCTGAGGAGTGCAGGTAAAAAAGGCAATACACCAGAGCAGTTGGAATCTATGGGATTGCAGTACCCTGACTAACCACCACAACTAGAGGCAGCCGTGGAGCGTTCCTACGTTGGTCCTAGACGCCTCGTCACAGCCTGAGAAACTAACTACACCTAAAGATAGAAAGAGGAAAGCTATCTGCCCCGGAGCAGAACCCCAAAGATAATAGAAAGCCCCCAAACATGTAATGGCGGTTAGACAAGAGGAAATACTGACACAGAAAGAAAATAGAATGAGCAAACGCTGGGGCCCAAACTATCTAAATAGAAAAGGACAGGAAGGGTACTTACTGCAATCCCAGAAAACCCTGAAAAACACCAACTCTACTAATTTCAAAATCACCTGAGATCACACGACCTCTACCACCTAAATTAGCTCTCTGGTGTAACAAAATCAAAACAGCAGCCACTGAAAAAACTGGAAAAAGCAAAAGAACAAAACTCAGTGGCTGAACTAAACTGAGAAGGCAGAAGCCCCCAGAGGGGACCCAGAAGGCCCCCAAAGAAGTGCAGGACAAAATGCAAAAATATAGCAACAACACAAAAGAAGAAAAATTCTTATCTGGTAGCAGGAGATGCAGACACGACACAGCAGGCTACAAGGGAAACTGGAATGAAGGATTCAGACCAGAACAATTGATCACCGGCAACCCTGATGGGAAAATGACTCCCTTATATAAGACCAGTCAGTAACACCTGATTCCCAGTCCTCACAATCTTCACTAGTACCGCTTGTAACCACCAGAGGGAGCCTCTGCTCAGAACTCATCTCAAACCCATTCACAACAGTACCCCCCCCTTGAGGAGGGGTCACCGAACCCTCATTTGAGCAACCAGGTCGGTCAGGATGAGTTCTATGATACGCACGGATAAGTCTCCTAGCATGGATGTCCGAAGCAAACACCCAAGAATTGTCTTCCTGACCATAACCTCTCCATTTAACCAAATACTGGAGTCTTCGTCTAGAAAAACGAGAATCCAATATTTTCTCAACCACATACTCCAGATTGCCCTCAACCAAAACAGGGTCAGGAGGCACAGTAGCAGGAACCACTGGCTCAACAAACCTCTTCAACAAGGACTTGTGGAACACGTTATGGATCTTAAATGTCCCTGGAAGAAGCAAACGAAAAGAAACAGGATTAATAATCTCCATGATCTTATAAGGTCCAATGAACCTAGGCTTAAATTTAGGAGATGCTACTCTCATAGGAATATTCTTTGAGGACAACCAGACCAAGTCCCCCACTTTAAACCGAGGACCATCAGTCCTATGCCGGTTAGCAAACCGCTGGGCCTTCTCCTGAGAGAGGGACAACCTCTCCACTACCTGGTCCCAAATCTGTTGCATACGCTCAACAACAGAGTCAACACCTGGACAGACAGAAGCCTCCGTCTGTCCTGAAGAAAATCGAGGGTGAAAACCAGAATTACAGAAAAACGGAGACATCAAAGTGGCAGAGCTAGCCCTATTATTAAGAGCAAACTCAGCCAAAGGCAAAAAAGAGACCCAGTCATCCTGATCAGCAGACACAAAGCATCTTAGATAAGTCTCTAATGTCTGGTTTGTTCTCTCAGTTTGACCATTGGTCTGAGGATGAAATGCCGAGGAGAAAGACAATTGAACACCCAGTTTAGAACAAAAAGTCCTCCAAAATCTGGAAACAAACTGGACTCCTCTGTCAGACACAATGTTCTCAGGAATGCCGTGTAAACGAACCACGTGCTGAAGAAACAACGGCACCAATTCAGAGGAGGAAGGCAACTTAGGTAATGGCACAAGATGTATCATTTTGGAAAACCTATCACAAATTACCCAGATGGTGGTCATTCTCTGAGAAACAGGAAGATCGGAAATGAAATTCATAGAGATATGGGTCCATGGTCTCTTGGGCACAGGCAATGGCATCAACAAACCACTAGAGCGAGAGCAAGGCTTGGAGCGAGAGCAAGTCCCGCAGGACTGCACAAATTCCCTGACATCGCGAGACAAGGTAGGCCACCAAAAGGACCGACTAACCAAGTCTCTGGTACCAAAAATTCCGGGATGCCCAGCCAATGCGGAACAATGAATCTCAGACATCACACTCTTTTTCCATTGGTCCGGGACAAACAATTTTCCAACAGGGCAGCGCTCGGGCCTATCCTCCTGACACCCCTCCAGAGCAAGTCTCAAATTGGGCGAGATGGCGGAAAGAACTACACCCTCTTTCAAAATAACAGAAGGATCAGATAACTCAGGAGAGTCCGCAAGGAAACTCCTCGAGAGGGCATCCGCCTTAACATTCTTAGTGCCAGGAAGAAAGGAAACCACAAAATTAAAACGTGTGAAAAACAAGGCCCACCTGGCCTGTCTAGGATTGAGTCGCTTGGCAGATTCCAGATAGACCAGATTCTTATGGTCCGTAAGGACCACCACCTGATGTTTGGCTCCCTCCAGCCAATGTCTCCACTCTTCAAAAGCCCACTTCATGGCCAATAACTCCCGATTACCCACGTCATAATTACGTTCAGTAGGAGAAAATTTTCGAGAGAAAAAGGCACAAGGGTTACTTTTAGAGGTCTCTGGATCTTTTTGGGACAAAACGGCACCTGCCCCAATTTCAGAGGCATCAACCTCCACCTGAAATGGCAGAGAAACATCAGGCTGCCGTAGAACAGGAGCAGAAGTGAATCTCTGCTTAAGTTCCTGAAATGCAGAGACTGCCTCAGGAGGCCAATTCACCACATCAGAACCCTTTCTGGTCAAATCAGTTAATGGTTTAACAATAACCGAGAAATTACCAATAAATTTACGATAAAAATTGGCAAAACCCAAAAATCTCTGAAGAGCCTTTAATGAAGTAGGTTGGACCCAATCACAGATGGCCTGAACCTTGACCGGGTCCATTTCAATAACAGATGGGGACAAAATGAATCCCAGAAATGAGATCTTCTGTACGCCAAAAAGACACTTTGATCCCTTCACATACAGAGCATTATCCCTCAAAATCTGGAACACAGTCCGAACATGTTTCACATGAGAGTCCCAGTCATTAGAAAAAATCAAGATATCATCCAAATAAACAATCAGAAATTTGTCCACAAAATCCCTGAAAATGTCATTCATGAAGGACTGGAAGACGAAAGGGGCATTAGTGAGCCCAAAGGGCATCACTAGGTACTCAAAATGCCCTTCAGGGGTATTGAATGCCGTCTTCCATTCATCCCCGTGCTTAATGCGAATAAGGTTATACGCCCCCCTGAGGTCAAGCTTGGTAAACCAAGTAGCGTTTTTCACCCTGGAAAACAGGTCAGAAATCAAGGGTAACGGGTATTGATATTTCACAGTAATATTGTTCAAGAGACGATAATCAATACACGGCCCCAATGAACCATCCCTCTTGGCCACAAAGAAAAAACCGGCACCTAAGGGTGAAGAGGATGGTCCGACACGACCCCTCCCCAACGACTCCTCGATATAAGACCGCATAGCGCCATGCTCAGGCACAGACAAGCCAAAAAGGCGACCCTCAGGGAACCCACTACCCGGCACTAATTCAACCTGCCTGTTCTTTACCCCAATGGAATGGAGAATTTCTGCTTTTGAGGGACTGTCCCACCAGGAGGTCTTGCAGAGGCGCTGCTTTCTTGGTGTAGTCCTTCACAAACCTCCGGTAGTACCCTGTCAGTCCCAGGAACTGTCGCACCTCCTTGAGATTTTTCGGCTCCGGCCATTTCTGGATGGCAATGATCTTCTCAGG
>JARQOD010000001.1:347489682-347701086 GCA_033576555.1 Oophaga sylvatica
TTTTTCTTTTCCTGGTTAGAGCAGATCCCCGGTCTATGTTCCTGGTCCCCCTTCTTCCCCCTTTTTTTGAAGACATTAAAAACTTTTACTTTCTCGTCTTTGGGACTTCCCCTGTTCCCCAAAAATTTTTAAAAAGATTTGGAGAGTGGTTCAAAAATTTCTTCTGAAATCTGCTTAAATACTTGGGGTGAATTTCATCTGAAACCTGGAGACTTGAATTCATTTATGTTAGCTAAGTGTTTCCTCACTTTTTTCTGTTATAAAATTTCCGGGATTCTTTATTCCTTTAATAGGCAGTGAAGTTCGTTGTTTTAAATTTTCCTGTCTGAGAGAAAAGATGAAAAATGGAATTAAAAGTTCGGCCTTTTCAACATCTTTCTTCCCATTTCATAATTTTCATCCTGTAAAACCCTATAGCAATCTTTGACTTTTTTTTTATTTTTGACTATCCCCAAAAACCCTTTTTATTTTTTTTGAACGCTTGCAAGTTTTAATTCTTGTCGCTTTAGCTAATCTGATTCTTGCCCTGGGTTTTTTCAAAACATCATTTTTCTTTTTTAGAATGCCTCCCTCTTTCCTTTTGTATACTTTCTTTCTTCCTTTTTTAGCATGTGTTTAAGTTATGTGTTACCCAGGGGGTTTTTCGTTAAATGTACCTATTTTCCCCTTTTCGGAAATTTTGTTTTTTTGTGCTTTGAGAATCTAATTTTTAATTTTTTCCCCATCCTTCGGGAAATTTTTTTTGTTTTTAAAAAAAAGGGACCCCCAAAACCCTTGGACCCCCCCAATTTTTGTTTCTAGGTTTCGGGTTTGTTTACCCCCAAATTGGTGGGGAAAAAGTTAAACTTTTGCATTTTTGGAAGGGGGGAAATGGGGAAATCTTTTGTTGGGGGGATGGTGTCTTTTTTAAACCCGTATGGCAAGAAAATTTTCCTGTCCGATTTCAGGATGGTAATGCGGGGTTTTGGGGTTTTTTGGGTGGCGAGGTCGGAGGTTGAATGGGGGTTTGACTTCCTTCGGGGGCTGTTTTTCAGGTTTCCATCTCATGCCTCATGAAAAACTGGGCATGGCCATTTTTTTTTGGGTTTTAAAAAAAATTTAAAAAAATGTAAGTTTTGGTTTTTTAGATATTAAATTTAATTAAATTAAACTGGGGCCCTTTGTTCCCCAACACTGGCCCTGTTTGTTTTTTTCATGAGGTTTTTTCATTTGGGGGGTTTTTAAAAAGGAAGAGTTTTTTTAAAAAAAAATTTTTGTCCCCGGGTGTTCAAAAACCCGGTTTTTGGGACTTGGAAACCCCCCCGCAAAATAAAAACCCTTTTTTTTTCCCCGGGATAAAAGGGCGAGTTTTTTGGGGAACAGTGGAGATCAGAAGATTACCCCCAAAAATTTCTACAGAACATAAAGAAGGACAAATTGGAAAATTTCCCCCTTTTAACCCCAGGGGGGGGTTTGTTTTTAATGCGACTCGTCGGAGGGGCCCAAAAATCTTTACATTCTGACCCTTTTCCCTTTATGGGTTTTAACGGGGGAAAACGCTTCCTCCCCCCCCGGGGGTGATTTGTTTTTGTTTTCTGTGACATATTGTATTCTTTAGGGAAAAATTTTTTTTGTTTTTGCCCCTTGGTTTATTAAAAAAAAAAAGGGAAAAATTTTGGGCCAAAAATTTTTAAAAAATTTTTTAAAATTTTTTCCAAAAATTGTATTTTCTGCCCTTAAATCACAAAAGTTTTGCCAAAACAAATATTTTAAAAAAAACATTTCCCGGGTTACTTTACATCGAAAAATTTTTTGGAACAAAAAATTTTTTTTGGGTTTGAAAGTTAAAATTTTTAAAAAATTTAAAAAAAACAATTTCTGTTTTTGACAACACCTTTTTTTTTGGGACCTTTTAAAAGTTTTTTTGAGGGGTAAATATGAAGAAAATAACCCAAAAGTGAATCATTCAAAAAAAATCACCGCATCCTAAAAGGGGTCAAACCATTTTAAAAGAAGTTTTTTTAAACCCCTTTAGGTGTTACGGGAAAATTTTTTGGAAAATTTTTAAAAAAAAAATGAACTTTTTAATTTTTTCACAAAAAATGTACTTCAGTTTAAAAAATTTTTTTTATTATCCAAGGAAAAAAGGAGAAATTGGACCGAAAAAGTTGTTTAAAATTTTGGGCTGGTACGCTGATACCCCATATATGCGGGGAAACCCCTGTTTTGGCGCATGGCAGAGTGGAAGGAAAGGGCGCTGTTTTTGGGGTTTTTTTGACAAAAATTTGGGTTTGGGAAAATTTTTTTTGGGGAAGGGCCTTTTTGGGGTTTTGGGGAGCCTGTTATGTGCCTAAAAATGGGACCCAAAAAGTGACATTTTGTTGGAAAATTTGCCCCCCAAGGACTTTTTGGGTGTGTGGTTTAGCCCCAAAGAACCCCAAGTGTTCACAGAAGTTTAAACGTACGCCCTTTTAAAAAAAAAAAAAATTTTTTTTTTACAAAAATTTCTTTTTCCCCCCTATTTTTTTTTTCACAAGGCTAACCGAAAAAGGGGCCCCCAAAAATTGTTGTTTTCAAAAAGTCCTGAGTCGCTAATACCACATATATGCGGAAAAACCCCCTGTTTGGGTGCCGAAAAGTCGAAAGGAAAGGAGCAACGTTTAAATTTTCAAAAGTAAAAATTTGGGGGGAAAATTTAGGGGGACGCCCATGTCACGTTTTTTTAGAAACCCCTGATGTCCCTAAAAGTGGGGGAAAACCCCCCTTTTTTAACTCCAAAAATCAAACCCCCCAAACACCCTTTTTAACTCTAATTCCACCCCCCAGCCAAAACCCCAAAACAAAAACCCCAAAACCCCAAAACCCCCCCAAAAACTAACCCCAAACCCCCAAAAACCCAACCCCAAAACCCAACCCTAATTTTTTTCACCACCCCCTTTTCCCCAACACTAACTTTAGCCCCAACCCTAACCCTAACTTTAGCCCAACCCCCAAACCCAAAATTTACCCCAAACCCCCAACGGAAAATGGAATAATTTTTTTTTTTTTTTAAATTTTTTACAAATTTTAAATGGGTGATAAAGGGGGGTTTGATTTTTTTTTTATATCGGATTTTTTTGTTGGCAGTGTCACGCTAAAAGAGCTTTTTATTGCAAAAATTGTTTTTGCATCACCACCCAGTTTTTAGCGTTTTTATACCGAAAATTTTCGGGTATGGCCGATATTAGCCCCTTTTCCCCCTTTTTGATTTAGTTCCCAATTTTCGTTTTATCGGATCCCGGGGGGAAAGGGAAAATTTTCACTGTTTATGTTTAGTGTCCGTCGGTGGGTCTGTCGGAGTCAGGGGGGGACTTCCCGGGGGAAGATCTTTCCCGGGGGTCCCGGGCGGACTGTTCATGGCCGCCATCTTTTTTCCCCCCGGCGGTCCATGCGTTTCTGGGGATAACTGCAGTAAATGCTGGGTAACCCCGGGGGAAAAGCAGTCAGTCGTGATGTCACCGGGGGGGGGAAAAAACCCAAGGTAATCAGCTGTCTGCGTCGCGATGAAGGGGTTTTCCCCCTGTTTTTGCGATTTTGCAGAGCTGGATCGTCGGGGGGACATCGTTAGGGGGGATTGCGTCGGACAGGTGGTATATTTTTGGGGTTTGTTTTTTTTCTTTTTTTAAGGAGATTTTTTGGCGTCCAGGAATGAGGGAAAATTTAAAATTTTAAATGAAAAACTGTGTTTTTCTTTTTATTTCAAAAAGATTTTTTTTTTTTTTTTGTTTTTTTTTTTACTTTTAAAATTTTTGGGATTAAAATGGATGGGGGTTTTTGACACCCCCCATTATTAACCGGGTTTTTTGTCACCGTGCAATAAACGGTGCCCTTTTAACCCCTATTACCCACTTGCCCGTACAGGGCAGGGGGAAAAACCGGGGTAAAGGCCAAAATTGGCCTTTTTTTTGAGGGCCCCAAAAGGGGGTGGGGTGCTTTTCCCGGTATTTCAGGGTTGGGGGGCCAAAAAAATTTCCTTTGGGGGCCTTGACAGTTTTTTAAAATTTCCCAGGCCGGCAGTCTGCATTTTTTGGGGGGTTTTAAAAAAAAATAGGGGGGCCCCCCCCCCTTTTTTTTTCGGGGGGCCCCCCATTTTTTTTAAACCCCCAAAATTAAGCAGATGCTGGGGGCCCGGTATTATCGGGGTTTTAAAGGCCCCGGATATTGGACCCCTTTCAGCCGAAAAACCCCGGCCTCAGGGGGTTGTTTTCATCCCCCCCGTTAACAAAAAAGGGGGGACCCCCCCCATTTTTTTGGGGCCCCAAAAATTTTTGGGAATCGGCCAAGATATGCGACTGCTGGGGGTTTTTTTAAAGGGGCTGGGGGGCCCTTTGGATTTTGGGAAAAAAAAACAGCCTGAAACCCGGGGCCCTTTCAGCGGTTGCTTTCTGGGGGTTTTTAAAAAAAAAATTGGGGGGGGACCCCAAAATTTTTTTTTTAAAAAGGGAACCCCTATTTTTTTTAATTTTTTCCCCCTCTGCGTCATGATTGTGTCCCTGGCTAAATGAAGTAAAAGGGGGGAAAAAGCAAAAAAATTTAAAATTTTTTCCCCACTTCCTCCCCTGTCAGGGGGAAAAAAATCATTCTTTGGGGGTTTCTGGAGGGGGCAGCATTATGCCCCCCCTGCAGAAAAACTTCCCTTTTGAAGGTTTTCCCCGGGGGGACCCTGTGGGGGTTTAGGTAAAAAAAATTTTGCTTTTTTTTTTTATTTTTTAAGGAAATGGTTTTTGCAGTAAAAAAAAAGATGGTAAAAAACATGTGTTTTTTTTTCTTTTTAAATTTTTTTTTTAATTAAAGGTGTGTGTTTTATTTTTTTTTTTATGAATTTTGGGTTAATAATTGATAGTTTCTAATTGCAGCTTCAATTATTCCTGGGTTTTAAAGGGCCCTTTTTTAATTGCTTTTGGTTTTAAAACCCCAAATTTTAAACCCCCTTCCCCCGCTACAGGGCAAGGGAAAAAAGGGGCAAAGTGCCAAAAAGGGGAAAATTTAAAATTTTAATTTTTTCTTTTTGGGGGTTGGGGGGGGAGTTTTTAGTAGCCGGGGGGGGCCAAAAATAATGGGGCCTTTTTTGGGGGGTATTTTATTCCCCCCCTTCGCTTTGGGTTTGTCTGTCTGGGTTTCGAAAATTTGGGGGGGACCCCCCGCATTTTTTTTAAAAATTTTTTTTAAACCCCCTTTTATTAAATATTTATGCATTTTTTTTGTGACAATATAATTTTTTTTTTATATTTTCACTTTACTGGTATAATAGCCCCTAATTCAATTGACAGCTTTTTTTGAAAATGCAGAACCCCACCCTGAAATGCCCCTTGGTTTACTTTGGGTTAAAAATTTTCTTTTCATGTCCTTTTTTTATTGATTTGCACAAACAAAACATCGTTTATGGTGCAAAATTTACACCGGGAGGGGTTAAAAAAAAGGTGTAAATTCGAGCAAAAAAGTCCCTTTTTTTTTTTTTCGAAAATTTTTTTCCCTTTTAAATTAAAAACCCTTTTGGTGTAAATTTTGCCCCCAATTTGGGCTGATGTAAAATTTTTTTTGCCCAAAAAAAAATTTCAAAAGAAAGAAAAGACTGGGGTTTCCCCCTTTTACAAAAAAATGTCATTTCATGTCGGGTGCTTCTGTTTTTTCCCGAAGGGCTTTACCCCGGAATTGAATCGGGTATTTTATTGAAAAAGTGTATTAAAATTTTAAATTTTTTTTATTTTTTGTCACAATGACATGTTTTATAATTAATATTATGTTTCTATGTGTGTATTTTTTTTGTTTTTTGGAAATAAAGGTTTTTTTTAGTTGCGATATTTTGTTCCATGTTACAAAGGGATTCCGGTATTTGGAATGGATATCCCCGTATTTAGTGGGTTTTGGCGATACCATTCCGACCCCATTTTTTTAGATATCGAGAGTATCGTCACATAATCACCCTTTTTTAGAGCTATTTAAATTTTTTCAATTTTGGCTCACAGAGTTTTTGAGGTTTTTTTTTTGCGGAAGAGTTGACGTTTTTTGGTCCCTTTTTTTGGCCATGACATTTTTTGATCGCTTTTTTTTCCCGGGTTTTTGTGGGCAGATGACAAAAACGGGAATTCATTAATTTTTTTGGGGGGGGGTTTATACGTTTGCATGTTGTAAACTTGAAAAGCAGTTTTATTCTTTTTGGGTCGTTCAATTTCAGCATACCCCATTTATATTTTTTTTTTTTTTTGGCGCCCCTTTTTAAAAATAAAAATATTTTTTATAAAAAAAAATTATTTTTGATCGCTTTTTCTGAGGCATAACTTTTTTTTTTTCGCTGATGATGCTGTTGGTGGGTCTTTTTTTTTAGAAAGATGATTTTCAGCGGGGGTAGTTTATTTCTGTGGTATGATGATAAAGCATTGTTTTTTTTACTTTTTTTTATGGAATTCACTAAAGGGTTAACTAGTGGGACACTTTTATAGGTGGGGTCATTATGGATGCGGCGATACTAATAGTTACTTTTATTGTTTTTTTTTATTTACATAAAGAAATGTATTTATTGGGGAAATATTTTTTTTCCTTATTTAGGAATTTTTTTAAAATATTTTTTCACGTTTTTTTTTTTTTTGCTTTATTACATTGTCCCAGGATGGGACATCATTATATCATGTCAGATCAATCTGACACTTTGCACTGCATTGTGTCAGATCAGCGATCTGACAGGTAGTGAAGGAGGCTTACCGGTGCCTGCTCTCAGCAGCAATGACAAGTCACCTAACTGCAGGACCAGGAAGGACTCCACGGCCATCTTCGAACCATGGAGATCCTCAGAACAATGCGATCACATCACGTTATTCTGAGGGAAGCACGCAGGGAGCACCCTCCCTGCGTGATGCTACTGTATGCCACCGGACCGCTGTGATCATGTTTGATCGCAGTGTGCCGGGGGTTAAAGTTCCGGGAGCAGTCCGTGACAGCTCCTGGCACTTGGTGCCAGGTGTCATCTGTGAGCGTGGCTGATCTCGTGTGATGTACTATTCCATCCATGGGCATTAAGTCCAAGGCACATGGACGGAATAGTACGTCAAATGGCAGAGAGGGGTTAACCACTCCCAAAAGCCACACCTCCAAGTCACATACATTTACCATCTACCATCAAGAGCGAGGCTAAGCCCCAGTTTTAGATCATCTTATTGATGCACCATTTCTGGGTCCGCTGAGGGCTGATGTTATTAACCAATATCCATGGCCATTTCACAGGCTATTAATATCGGCCTGTTTTGCCTTTTCAGGGTAGAATATTATAGGGGTCCCTATGTCATTTTTTTTCCTTCGGTCCCCTGTAAACTAACCAGCAAAGGCTAAGCAAGCAGCTGTAAGCTGTTAATAATAGCCTGGGAAACATTTAGGGCTAATGGCCCATTCCTAGATTATTAATATCAGCTCCTAGCAGTCGGCTTATCCTCTGCTGTTTTTGAAAATTATTGCTGGAGTCCATGCCATTTGTAAAATTTTGTAAAATTTATTTATTTAAAAAAACAAGTACAGAAAAAACGCACAAAAATACTGATTATATCACACTGACATATTTCTGTCTATCTATCTATCTATCTATCTATCTATCTATCTATCTATCTATCTATCTATCTATCTATCTATCTATCTATCATGTTACTCATCAGTATCTCTATCTTTGAACATCCTTAATGCATAACACTGTTTAATTACTATGCTGCATTTCATTTAATTCGTGTCACACCGAAAGGACAATACACAGACATACGAATATCACACGGATGTCACATATGTACACACGGATGGCACATGGACATGGACCATGGATCTCATTAGTACTAGTTTTTCCCATACCAAAATCACCAGAAAGTGTGAATGGGTCTAAATTTAGGATAAAGTCCTGAAGCGTCAGAACAGCCAGACTGCCCCCTCAAATCTGGACAGTTCCGCTGATTAGGGACCGGCCGGGAGCTATGCAGAAGTGGTAACATATTCTCACTAAGGCCTCTTTCACATTTCCGGCGGGCGCCTGGCGGCGCCCCCGGCATTTTGCCGCAGCGCCGCATCTGAAAATCTGATGTGCCGCATGCGGCTTTTTTCGCATTGACATGCATTAGCGCCGGATGGCGCCGCATGTCAATGCGTTGCATGCGGTTTTGTCCGGATGCGGCGCAAATGTACATTGCGGCGTCCGGAAAAAACGCTGCATGTAACGTTTTTTGTTTTTGCCGGATGGTTTCTTATCTCTCCAAGCATCAGAAACCATCCGGCAAAAAAACGCATTTTGGCCGCCGGAAGTGTGAAAGGTTTTCACATGCGGCGCTGCGGCAAAATGCCGGGGGCGCCGCCAGGCGCCCGCCGGAAATGTGAAAGAGGCCTAAGGTTGATGGGATAAAGCAATTATGTCTAGCCCTCAGAGTCTTCAAGTCCTAATACTGTATGTAGAAATGATAGTAACAGAGAGGACACACACAAGGAAGAAAATATTTTGTTTCCTAGTGCTGGAGGACACAGGACGTCCTCATTCTTCAGCAGCACGTCACCACTTCGGTCAGTGTAATTTCAATGTCAAGAGCGGAAACTCCCTGCAATATTTGCCAGTGATGCTCTTTTCTCACAGTTATCTGGCAAGATATTTTGTTGTTGCTTTAGCTATAATTTATCTCCCCTTATGTTCGCTTCAGAGTTTAAAAATAGTAGAAACAAAATGTTAATAGCAATATTTTGCCCAGGAAACCAAAACTAGACAATGAACACAAAGGGTCCAATGTAAGAAACCTAGTGCAGACAATAGTTGAAGAAGTTGCCAATAGCAAATATATGATTTATTTTTTTATCTGTGCTACAGAAATAACTGAATTCTGATTGGCTGTCCATTTTTTAGTCAGACATAAAAGCTCAGGTTTCTTACTCAGCTACTTCTTTATGCCCCAAACACTATGGATGCTAATACAGCTGAAAGCAATCATGAAAGAGGGAGCCATCGACTATATGGAAGGCTATGTGGGGCCCATTATATTATATGAAAGGCTATGTGGGATCCATTATGTACATTTTGTGATGCTCATGTTGTAAACAATTCACCAGTATTCCCGGGATGAGCGGGTCGTCGCGTTATCGCATGTATGCGATTTGCACGAACCGACTAGACATATCGGGCTTCTCTCAGTTCATTTCTACTGAGAGAAGCCAAAAGCATGTAATCGGCATGTGACTGCAAGTATACACATTGTATACGTGGGATCACATGACTGCCCACCCGTACCGGGAATAGTGGGGAATTGGGACAGCCTGTGCACCAACTCAAGACTTTTGGCCCAAGACTTGACAAACCTTTTATAAACCTTCCTCGGGAATATTGATATAGTAGATTTTCCCAAAGCCCAAGACACTTCCTAGAATTCTAAGAATGGCACTCAGTTTTTTCCAGACAACCCACCCCCATACACCCAGCACTATTTGACTGCACTCCAAGGTAATTCCTTAGTGTCCAGCTCAGGGCAGTTTGTTCATTTGACCCTGCCAACATCTTAGCATGTAACCCTGTATCATCAACAGGTCATGGCTTTACAGCTGGTAAAGTAAAGGGAGGTCAATTACAAGAGGAGAGAAAAACAAATTGGAGGCTGTAAACACACAGCTGTTTAACTGAGCAACCTGGAACGCAGCCAAGCAGACTATGATTTCAGCGCCTGGCGTATTAAATTAGCTATGTCCATACTGGACTCTCATATCTTATTTCCGTGAGGAAAATACACAAAAGCTAAAATGATCAAAGCAAAGAATGGAATAAAGAAATATAAACTTTGGGGCAAAGTCATATTGAAAAAATGGCCCATTTGTCTCTTTAGTAAATCATATTAAATGAATGATCTCGCTGGCAGGGGCATAATGACTGCTGCGTAATGGTCACAGGGACCCACCGACATTAGCAAAAACTTCAACTGGATGTGCGTCCTCGGATATATATACCAGGATGGGAACAGGATGAGGGACTAATATACCAGGTTGAGGACATATATACCAGGATGGAGGGTGCATATACAGTGGGGTAATTAAGTATTTGATCCCTTGCTGATTTTTCAAGTTTTCCCACAAAGATTTGAACAGTCTTATAATTTTAAGGGTAGGTTAATTTTAACATTGAGAGATAGAATATCAAAAATAAAATCCAGAAAATAACATTGTGTAAATTCTATAAATTTATTTTGCATTTTGCAGTGAGAAATAAGTATTTGATCCCTCTAGCAAACAAGACTTAATACTTGGTGGCAAAACCTTTGTTGACAAGCACAGCAGTCAGACGTTTTTGTAGTTGATGATGAGGTTCGCGCACATGTCAGGAGGAATTTTTGTCCACTCCTCTTTGCAGATCATCTCTAAATCATTAAGACTTTGAGGCTGCCGCTTGGCAACTCGAAGCTTCAACTCCCTCCATACGTGTTTCTATGGGATTAAGGTCTGGAGACTGACTAGGCCACTCCATGACCTTAATGTGCTTCTTTTTCAGCCACTCCTTTGTTGCCTTGACTGTATGTTTTGGGTCATTGTCTTGCTGGAAGACCCAGCCATGACCCATTTTTAATGTCCTGGCAGAGAGAAGGAGGTTGTCACTTAGGATTTTACAGTACATGGCTCCATCCATTCTCCCATTGATGCGGTGAAGTAGTCCTGTGCCCTAAGCAGGGAAACACACCAAAAACATAATGTTTCCACCTCCATGCTCGACAGTGGGGCAGGGCCGAATTTAAGAGGTGGGTGGCCGGGGCCCATTTTGGAGGGAGGCCCATTTTTCAATGTGTTGCAATATGTAATGCAAAAACGCAAAATGAAACGAACGCAAGTTTATTTACAAAATCATTTACGCAGAGTAATTCAGGTAAAATCTTTCATATTTTACAATCCAGGCACTTTCCTTGATTTTCGTGCTACAAAATCACTAATGATGTCACTAAAGTCCAATTCACACAGTATATCTGACTCGATGCTCATGATAGCCAAATTTACAAGTCGTTCCTGCTTCATGGATGTCCTTAATCGTTTTTCAACTAATTTGAGTTCTGAGAAGGAACGCTTGCCACTGCAGTTTGTTACCATCAAAATTAGATATATCCTTAGAGCTATCTCAATATTTGGGAAAGTGTCCTGCACACCCTTTTCCATGATAAGCTTGTACATGAAAAGTTCAGTGCTGATATCTTTTGGCTCCTCGTCTGTGAATAAATTGGCAAATGTTACAAACTGACATAGTTCCTCGATAAATGTAATGACCAAGTCATCTGAATAAGACCTGACGAGTTGCTCTGCTGTGGCCTTAAGCTCGTCTGAAGACAGTTCTTTCAGATGGTTAAAAAAGCTAAACAAACTCTCATCTGATCCAATCTGAGGGAGCGATCATATAGCTGAATAGGTAGCGCCTAGAAGCTTCTGTTGGGATCGGAGAAGGCTGCCGCATGCCATAAGCTAAGCATAAGGTGCAGGGTACTAAGGAAGTCTGGCTAGCCAGGTCAGGTGCCATGACTCTGCCGCTCTGTGCCAGCCACTGAGATGTAGGACTGTAGCCAGGTCCCTACACTTTCAATAGTTTCTCTTTTGTTAAATGTTCCTTATCATTAGAAACGGTTCACAGCAAAGAAATGTGTATTTTACATGTTTTAAGATATTTATCCCTATATTGGTGGGAGACCCCGCTTGGTGGGTGGCCCAAGGCCCAGGCCCCTTGGGCCCCCCCCTAAATCCGGGCCTACAGTGGGGACAGTGTTCTTTGGGTCATTGCTCTTCCCCAAACACGTCGAGTTAAGTTGAAGCCAAAGACCTCATTTTTTGTCTCATCTGACCACAGCACTTTCTCCCAATCACTCACAGAATCATCCAGGTTTTCTTTGGCAAACTTCAGATGGGTCTGCACATGTGCCTTCTTGAGCAGGGGACCTTGTGGGCACTGCAGGATTTTAAACCTTTACAGCATAATGTGTTACCAATGGTTTTCTTGGTGACTGTGATCCCAGCTGCCTTGAGAAAATTAACAAGTTCCCCCCGTGTAGTTTTAGGCTGATCTCTCACCTTCCTTATGATCAAGGATACCCCACGAGGTGAGATTTTGCATGGTGCCCCAGATCGATGTCGATTGACAGTTATTTTGTGTTTCTTCCATCTTCTAACTATTGCACCAACAGTTGTTTCCTTGTCACCCAGCATCTTACTTATTGTTTTGTAGCCCATTTCAGCTTTGTGCAGGTCTATGTGAGTCGCACAACAATAGGGTTATGGGGTACTCGGCACCGAGCCCGTTGATGTCTATGGGAAACGTCACGGGTAGCACAGCTCGGTCCGTGCCCTGGGCGCTCACTTTAATGGGGATATTTACAGGTGACTTGAATAATGATATGGGGATTCGTGACGCCACTTGTGGTGCCTGGTCAGGATGACCAGCGCTGCTATGCAGATCCACTGGAGGGTTGATATTGTGCAGCTAGATGTTAAGCCTTCCACAAGTAAGGCTGATTCCTCCAAGGCAGATAGATGTATAAGAAGTGCAGGACAGATGGGGACCCGGCAGTCAGGGATAATAAGGGAGACACACACATAAGTCAGTTTGGTACCTTTACTGTAGATGTTGCAGGCACTTCCCGGAGTACTGTAGGGTGAAAGATGCACATCGAGATTCCTCCACTGGTAGGTGTATGGCCTCCTATCCTCTGCCTTTTAGTAATAAAGTCCTGACCTGCTTGTAGCTAGGTCTAACTTGGTCTCCGTCTTGTACCTGGCTGATCTTGTGATTGGACCTTCTCTCTGAAAGTACACAGTCTCTGCTCACAGCGTCCTGCTTGCCAGACTCTGTCCTCCTGATCCTGCTACGTATCAGCTCTGTGGTACTCCTGGGACTTGTAGTCCTCCAGGAACTCCGGTGTTCTCCTAATGGGTCGTGGAGATCCCTATAGGCTCGGACCCCGTTGTCCGGTATTTCTTGCTGAGATGAGCTAGTAAGGCTCCTCTGTCTCATTAACTTCCACTCGCCTTCGGCTACCTGGATCCTTACACGATCACACACGCTGGCAGTTGGTGGGCTGCCTCTTCGCCGCTCTTTAAGCGTCGGCACGCTTTCTACAGAGCTACACTTCTAAATTCAGCTCTGACTAGGCTGGAGTGATTTCTCTTTCACTCTTACTAGACTCCACTTACTTGGAACCGAATAGCTCTGCAGCCTCACTATCCTCAGCTCTGCACGTCACTTTCTGCAGACAGACTGAGCTCTCTGAGATGGCTGCTCAGAACTCAGACTCAGAGACGACTCCCTGAGATGACTGACTAGAAACTGAAACTAAACTTCTTTTTCTATGCCTAACACAGCTCCCTCTGGTGGTCTTTAAGGTAGCTGTACGTGTGTGTATGTGTATAATGACCTCTAGTGGTATCCTCTTTCAGTGCACCCCTCTGGGAGATATGGATTCAGTCACAGCTGGGCTCCACATTCCCCCCTAGTAGAACTCAGCACTCCAGGGCTGAAATACAAAAACAGATAACAATAAAACATTGTATAATAACTCTTCCTTTACAGGAGGTAAGGCACTCTTGAACGGTTGCATAACGGTAAATAAATAACTATATACATTAGCACGACGAGGAATTGAACAACCATAAAAAGTCCCAGTCTCTTTTGGAAAAGGATGCTCAACAGGGTTAGAAGACAAGTAAAAATAATGTCCATTCACTTGTTTCAATATCAAAAAGGGGAAAAAACAGATGAATAAATAACAATATATTAAAGCATAGTATAAGCAAAATATATACATTTATATACAATGGTTCTTGATGATTATGTACATGTGTTAGGTCCTACTCTCTGTACCTAACAGGTAATTGTCCTCTTGTTATGCGTACTGACCTACGTGGTGTAGTGGTAGGTGAGGTGTCAGTTACCCTGTCTGTCCTGCGTGCCGGAAACCTGTAAACCTGCCTCCACCTCTCTAGGGATCTGGCAAGCAGAGTAGCGACTGGGCGATGCGGTTCGACTTCCGCAGAGGATCCTTCTTCCTGAAGTGCAACTTCTTGGGGTATCGCCTCTTGGGGTTCCACTTGCTGGGGTTCTGCTTGGGCAGGTTCCTCTGGAACTGACCCTACTGCAACAACTGGTGCAACTGGAGGTAGAGGTTCTTCTTGTGGTTGATAGAATTGCAGCACGGGAATGATTACAGCTTCTCCAATTCTGGGCCAATCCGCGGGGAAATCTCCTAAGTCTGTATGGATGACTGATTCATTACTCTCTTCTTGATTGACAACGGGTTCTTCCTCTTGAAGCTTTAATGGATTTGGACACAACTTTAAGTGATCTCTGGATACAGTTGCAGTCGTTCTTCCTCCATCCTTGCTAATTATGCACGTTTTCTTGTTGTCAAACTTTGAATTCTGGACGATGTAGGCTCTCTTTCCCATTGATCGTCGAGTTTGTGTAACCTCCTCTTTCTTTTTAGGACGACTTCACCAGGTGCGAAAGGTTCAGCTGGCGCACTTTTGTTATAGCGGTCTTCTTGCTTATCCCTGACTCGATTGAGACTTTCTTCAACGCAGGCCTGTACTTTCCTGTACTGTTCCTGTTTGGTTGTGTCCCAGTCTCCAGTAGTCACATCCGCTTCTGGTTCTACAACACCAAGCTCCAGATCCATGGTTCAGCTTTCCTGGTCTTGCCCGCATGAGGTAAGCTGGGGTGCAATTGGTGGAACTCACAGGTATGTGATTGTACAGATCTACCAGGTCAGGTAGTAAGTCTGGCCACCGATTTCTCTCTTCGAGTGGTACAGTCTTCAGCAGGTCAATGACGATGTGATTCATCTTCTCACAGAGACCATTAGTTTGGGGGTGGTACGGTGTTGTTCTGATCTTCTTACACCCGTACAAGTGACAGAACTCCTTGAATAATTCGGCTTCGAAGGCTGGACCTTGATCAGTTAGTACCTGCTCAGGATATCCGTGTGGTCTACAGAAACACGCTTGGAACGTCTTTGCTGCTGTCTCTGCCGTCAGATCTTTGACAGGGTGACCACCAGGAACCTGGAGTAGTGGTCCACCATAGTCAGGGCATAGGAGTATCCTGACCGGCTGGGTGACAATTTGACATGGTCCAAGGCCACGATCTCCAGGGGACGAGTCGTCTTGATGGGTTGCAGGGGTGCCTTCTGACTGCTGTAGTCCTTTCTCCTGAGGCCACAGGGTCCTCAGTTCTGGCACCACCTCTCAATGGAGCTGCGCATTCCCACTCAGTAGAAACGACACTTCAACAGGGTCTCCAGCTTCTTCCAGCCAAAGTGTCCCGCTTAATCGTGGTAGGCTTCTAACACCAACTGGACGTCTGCTCTGGGACTACTATCTGCCATACCATCTCATGGGTCCTTGGGTTGACGTATCTCCTGCACAGCTTCTCACGATAGATGAACAGCCGGCTTCTTTCATTCCACAGCTGCCTTGCTTGTAGAGGCGCGTCCTTCTCCAAGGAGGAACCTTCTTGAGATATCAGCTCCTTGATTCGTCTGACAACTGGATCGCTGTCCTGAGTCTCCTTCCAGCTGTGGTGAGGTAAAGGATTTAACGTCTTACCAGGCGATCTCCTGCTGGCTTGTTGTTCATGGATCATCCCATTTCTATGAAAGGCAGGTAGTTCTATCTCTTCCAGATCATCCACTTCTTCTTCTGTGTCCGATTCATGAGGCATCCTGGATAGGGCATCAGCGTTGGCATTCTTGCGGCCCGCTCGGTATTTGATTGTGAATTGGTAATTGGACAGCCGAGCCATCCAGCGTTGTTCCATGGCTCCCAGCTTAGCTGTTTCAAGATGCGTTAAGGGGTTGTTATCAGTGTAGGCAGTGAACTTGCTGGAGGCTAAGTAGTGCTTGAACCTCTCCGTGATGGCCCAGACCAGTGCCAGGAACTCCAACTTGAAGCTGCTGTAGTTCTCTGGGTTCCTCTCGGTCGGGCGGAGCTTCCTGCTTGCATAGGCGATGACTTTCTCCAGGCCATTTTGCTTCTGACTGAGGACTGCTCCCAATCCTTCATTGCTGGCATCAGTATACAGTAGGAACGGCTGACTGTAGTCAGGATAGGCTAGGATCTCATCACCTGTCAGGATCTCCTTCATTTCCTTGAATGCTTCTGCCTGTTCTTTACCCCAATGGAATGGAGAATTTCTGCTTTTGAGGGACTGTCCCACCAGGAGGTCTTGCAGAGGCGCTGCTTTCTTGGTGTAGTCCTTCACAAACCTCCGGTAGTACCCTGTCAGTCCCAGGAACTGTCGCACCTCCTTGAGATTTTTCGGCTCCGGCCATTTCTGGATGGCAATGATCTTCTCAGGGTCCGGCGCTACTCCTTCTGAGCTGACAATATGTCCCAAGTATTGTACCTTTTGTTTGAGCAGATGGCATTTTGAAGGCTTCAGTTTCATCCCATACTTGGACAGTGACTCGAATACCTCCGCCAGGTGCTTCAAGTGATCTTCATACGTTTTGGAGTATACGATGACGTCGTCCAGGTACAGCAACACAGTTTCGAAGTTAAGATGTCCCAGACAGCTCTCCATCACTCTCTGGAACGTTCCAGGGGCACTGCTGAGTCCAAACGGCATTCTGTCAAACTCACAGAGTCCCATCGGGGTGGTGAAAGCCGTCTTCTCCCGATCCTCCTCAGCCACAGCTACTTGCCAGTACCCACTAGTGAGGTCAAGGGTGGAAAAGTAATTAGCAGTTTTTAATGCAGCTAAGGATTCCTCAATGCGTGGTAAAGGGTATGTGTTATGTTTCGGTAGCTGAGGAGTGCAGGTAAAAAAGGCAATACACCAGAGCAGTTGGAATCTATGGGATTGCAGTACCCTGACTAACCACCACAACTAGAGGCAGCCGTGGAGCGTTCCTACGTTGGTCCTAGACGCCTCGTCACAGCCTGAGAAACTAACTACACCTAAAGATAGAAAGAGAAAGCTATCTGCCCCGGAGCAGAACCCCAAAGATAATAGAAAGCCCCCAAACATGTAATGGCGGTTAGACAAGAGGAAATACTGACACAGAAAGAAAATAGAATGAGCAAACGCTGGGGCCCAAACTATCTAAATAGAAAAGGACAGGAAGGGTACTTACTGCAATCCCAGAAAACCCTGAAAAACACCAACTCTACTAATTTCAAAATCACCTGAGATCACACGACCTCTACCACCTAAATTAGCTCTCTGGTGTAACAAAATCAAAACAGCAGCCACTGAAAAAACTGGAAAAAGCAAAAGAACAAAACTCAGTGGCTGAACTAAACTGAGAAGGCAGAAGCCCCCAGAGGGGACCCAGAAGGCCCCCAAAGAAGTGCAGGACAAAATGCAAAAATATAGCAACAACACAAAAGAAGAAAAATTCTTATCTGGTAGCAGGAGATGCAGACACGACACAGCAGGCTACAAGGGAAACTGGAATGAAGGATTCAGACCAGAACAATTGATCACCGGCAACCCTGATGGGAAAATGACTCCCTTATATAAGACCAGTCAGTAACACCTGATTCCCAGTCCTCACAATCTTCACTAGTACCGCTTGTAACCACCAGAGGGAGCCTCTGCTCAGAACTCATCTCAAACCCATTCACAACAGGTATGCATCTTTATGTGTAATGCGATTTACTTGTCTGTAATCTACACACATTCTCATGCTTCCATCCTTTTTCCTGACTAAGACTAGAGGTGCTGCCCAGGGACTACAACTATCCCTTATCACCCCTGCTTCCTTCATATTACGCAACATCTCCTTGGCTTTCTGGTAGTGTGCTGGAGGTATAGACCTGTACCGTTCTTTAATGGAGGATGATTGCCTGTGGGGATGTGATGTTGAACCCCTTTAATTTTCCCAAAGTCGAGTGGGTGTTTGCTGAATACCTGAGCATACTCCTGAACTACTCGGTATACTCCTTGTTTCTGGTGGGCTGGAGTGGTGTCTGTCCCGACATGGAGCTGCTGACACCAATCCTCCACCTGAGTGGTCGGACCGTTATCCTCCACTGGTTGTGGGGAGGTTAAGGGCTCCGTCGTGTGAATGGAGTTATTATCCACAGCATGTAACTTAGCAACAGTGGCATAACGTGGTAATTTGACTTCATCCTCTCCCCAGTTGAGAAGACGCACTGGCACCCTCCCATTATGTACATCCACTACCCCTCTGGCAGTCAAGAGTGTAGGTCTGTGCTCTGAACAATGGGGCTCTACTACTGCTTGGTAGTTCTGTCCTCTCAGACCTATTGCCGCTCTACACCAAATAAGCATTTCACTCATAGGGGGTATCACAATGGGGTTCGGGTCTGTCACCCATACATTACCAATCTCACCACCGGTCAGTTTCACTTGCTGCTGGCACATCAGGTCCGAATCTCCCTCCAGATCACTCCCTTTTGCTTTGGTCTGGCAATTTCGGCGAGCTGTTGGAGTAAAAACACAACCTCCTCCAAACAGTTACTAATAATGTTAGTGCCTAAAACCACATTCAACCCATTTTCCTCATTAACAGTCTTTACTACAAGAAGTCCCTGATTCTTTAGCTCTACTCTCCCCACTTTTACGTCTACATTTTTAGCCCCCAGTAAGTCAAGAGGGAGGCCATTAGAGGCGTATACAGCAAAGTCAGGGTTTGGGGGTTGGAGACCATCACTGGACCAGTATCTATTGTAGAGAACATCAGGTATGACGGTTACCTGAGATCCAGTGTCCAGCAGGGCAGGGATTGCAATCCCGTCCAATATGATGGACAGGTATGGTCTTCCTCCCACAAACCTGCGGTTCCAGTCTGAGGGGCCTGATGAGTCTATTCCTGGGTGTTGGCCCTCGGACCCAGGATTTGCTCGTTTAAAGGACACCAACGTGCTAGGTGACCTTCTCTGTGGCAGCGGTAGCAGGTGATCTCTCGGCGGGGATGATGCTGGTCGCGGGTCCTTCCTGTGGGTGGCGTTGTCCTCCTCTCGGTGGGGCGACGTCCTTCCTCTCCGGCGCATCCAAGGAACATCCTCTGGGCAGTCAGCTAGCAGGATCTTTCCTTCTTCCTCCGTCGGCAGCCGCAGGGCACTCATTACAGTGGCCAGGTTTTTGGTCAACTGGCGCACTTCTGAGCGCAAACAGTCCAGCTCAGTAGGGGGCGCCACCTGCGTTTTGGCTTCCGCAACCAGCGGGGAAAAGGTGGGTGCTGCTGGCTTTAGGGTGGCTTCACTCGGGTGACACTGGGTTGCCATCTCGGGTGTTTCCAGGGGACGCAGTCCTTTTATAGCCATGTCCTTAAGGGCATCAAATGTAGCATCAGGATGATCCAAGGACCACCAGTGCACAGTCCGGCTTTCAGCTTGGGACCTCAACCCCCGTACAAATTGTTCCTTTAACATTTTATTTTCGTTGGAGACACTCATGGGGTTAACTTGTTTGAGTGCTCGCAGGGCCCCTTGTATTAGGCAGGCATAGTCCCTAATGCTGTCATCTGGTTTCTGGGAGCATTGGTAAAAACTCATCCGGAGATCTGTTTCAGTGCGGTCCTCAAAGATAGTCTGTAGCTTTAAGAAAATTGCATGCACTGACTCCTGGTCTGCAGCTGTCCAAGTCTCTACCTCTCTCTCAGCAGCACCAGTTAATTGTCCCACTAACACTGCAGCTCTCTGCTTTTCTGTCATAGGGTACATGTCCATTATACTGCATATTTTCCGCTTGAACCCTGACAGGGTGTCTGGCTTGCCACTGTACTGAGGAAGCCACTTCGCTCCAGGCATGTATGGCAGCGTTAGCGGTACCATTGGGGCCACAGGACCAGGTGAGGGGCCAGCATTTCCAGCCTGTGCGGCAGCGCCGAGGGGTAAGTCATTAAGGCCGTTGGCCTGGGCCGCGTTGTCGGCTGGCTGCTGCGACATGTTCGCGCCCCCCTAGTTAATCGTAGCCTACCTTCTCTGAAGGCTGCAGCTCCGCAGGGCACAGGGGTGTGTAGAAGGACCTGTGTCACTGGCGCTCTGACGTCAGAGCGTTCACTGTAGTTCTTCACAGGACCTGCCGCCGTGTCAGCGTTGGGGGCGTGTCTAGGACTCAGCGCGCTTTTGCAGGTACGCCCACTAGTTTTCGCGCCGTGGCGCTGTAATTGGCGGGCAATGGCGGGCAAATGGCGGGAAATCTTCACCACATACAAAACACAGTCTTTTAGTGAGGCACACAGTACCCGGTGGCAACGGGCACAAGTTACTCCGTTGCTGCAGGGCACGCAATCCTGTTCGTGACGCCAAGAAAAATGAGTCGCACAACACCAGGGTTATGGGGTACTCGGCACCGAGCCCGTTGATGTCTATGGGAAACGTCACGGGTAGCACAGCTCGGTCCGTGCCCTGGGCGCTCACTTTAATGGGGATATTTACAGGTGACTTGAATAATGATATGGGGATTCGTGACGCCACTTGTGGTGCCTGGTCAGGATGACCAGCGCTGCTATGCAAATCCACTGGAGGGTTGATATTGTGCAGCTAGATGTTAAGCCTTCCACAAGTAAGGCTGATTCCTCCAAGGCAGATAGATGTATAAGAAGTGCAGGACAGATGGGGACCCGGCAGTCAGGGATAATAAGGGAGACACACACATAAGTCAGTTTGGTACCTTTACTGTAGATGTTGCAGGCACTTCCCGGAGTACTGTAGGGTGAAAGATGCACATCGAGATTCCTCCACTGGTAGGTGTATGGCCTCCTATCCTCTGCCTTTTAGTAATAAAGTCCTGACCTGCTTGTAGCTAGGTCTAACTTGGTCTCCGTCTTGTACCTGGCTGATCTTGTGATTGGACCTTCTCTCTGAAAGTACACAGTCTCTGCTCACAGCGTCCTGCTTGCCAGACTCTGTCCTCCTGATCCTGCTACGTATCAGCTCTGTGGTACTCCTGGGACTTGTAGTCCTCCAGGAACTCCGGTGTTCTCCTAATGGGTCGTGGAGATCCCTATAGGCTCGGACCCCGTTGTCGGTATTTCTTGCTGAGATAAGCTAGTAAGGCTCCTCTGTCTCATTAACTTCCACTCGCCTTCGGCTACCTGGATCCTTACACGATCACACACGCTGGCAGTTGGTGGGCTGCCTCTTCGCCGCTCTTTAAGCGTCGGCATGCTTTCTACAGAGCTACACTTCTAAATTCAGCTCTGACTAGGCTGGAGTGATTTCTCTTTCACTCTTACTAGACTCCACTTACTTGGAACCGAATAGCTCTGCAGCCTCACTATCCTCAGCTCTGCACGTCACTTTCTGCAGACAGACTGAGCTCTCTGAGATGGCTGCTCAGAACTCAGACTCAGAGACGACTCCCTGAGATGACTGACTAGAAACTGAAACTAAACTTCTTTTTATATGCCTAACACAGCTCCCTCTGGTGGTCTTTAAGGTAGCTGTACGTGTGTGTATGTGTATAATGACCTCTAGTGGTATCCTCTTTCAGTGCACCCCTCTGGGAGATATGGATTCAGTCACAGCTGGGCTCCACATATGATCTTGTCCTTGCCATCCTTATAAATCTCTTTGGTCTTGCCCATGTTGTAGAGGTTAGAGTCTGACTGATTAACTGAGTCTGTGGACAGGAGTTTTTTTTATAGAAGTGACTATGTAAGACAGCTGTCTTTAATGCAGGTAACAAGTTGATTAGGAGCATCTAACTGGTCTGTAGGAGCCAGAACTCTTAATGATTGTTAAGGGATCAAATATTTATTTCTCACTGCAAAATGCAAATAAACTTATATAATTTATACAATGTGATTTTCTGGATTTTATTTTTGATATTCTATCTCTCAATGTTAAAATTAACCTACCCTTAAAATTATAGACTGTTCATGTCTTTGTCAGTGGGCAAACTTACAAAATCAGCAAGGGATCAAATACTTATTTCTAGAGATGAGCAACTTTGCCTTTTCTAGAGTCGAGTCTGGTTTCATGAAACCCGACTTTCTCAAAAGTCGAGTTGAACGAAATCGGCCGACTATCGGGAAAAGTCGATGGTCCGAATGAAACACGAAACCCAGTGCAAGTCAATGGGGAAGCAAAGACGGCAGGGAGTGGAGGACAGTAAACACACCTACAGTGCCCATTTCAATGCCAACGACATCAATTTTATTACTTAAGCTTGTCAACCTTCATTTACCTTATAATAATAGTTACGCATTGAAAACTGGGGGTTATTTGGCTAAAGTTGTGGGGGGGGCAGGGCTGGCTCCCTGTTTTCGTGTGCCCCGGGCCAAAGAGTGTCAGTGGGCCCCTTTAACACATACCACAATTCATGATGCTCCAATACGGCAGAGAAATATAGGTATAGTACAATGCCAAATACTTCACTTCTTACATTACATTACTGATATCTATTTTAAATTCTACAATAGCTAAAAAACCGGACAGTATATTACTCCATACAGTATTATGGCCACCACATAATGCGCCATACAGAATAATGAGCCCCATATATTGCTCCATACAGAATAATTGGTCCCATATAATGTTCCATACAGAATATGATGAGCTCCACATAATACTACAGTATATGATGGTCCCCATATAATGTGCCATACAGTATAGAGCGGTCCCCAAAGAGTATAATGAGCCCCACAAATTGCTCCATACAGTATAATGAGTCGCATATAAAGCTCCATACAGTATATGATGGGCCCCATATATTGCTCCATACAGAATGGGCTCCATATAATGCTCCATACAGAATAGGCCCCATATGTGCTCCACATGATGCTCCATACCCTATATGATGCACCATAAGTAATGAACCCCATATGATGCTCCAGTATTTGATGGGCCCCATGGATGATGCTCCAGTGTATAATGGGCCCCATATGATGCTCCAGTATATGATGGGCCCCATGGATGATGCTCCAGCGTATGATGGGCCAATATAATGCTCCATATATAATGGGCCCCATTTATAATGCTCCAGTGTATAATGGGCCCCGTAGATGCTGCTCCAGTGTATGATGGGCCCCATTTATAATGATCCAGTGTATGATGGGCCCCATGGATGATGCTCCAGTGTATGATGGGCCTATATAATTCTCCATATATAATTGGCCCCATATGATGCTCCAGTGTATGATGGGCCCCATTTATTATGATCCAGTGTATGATGGGCCCCATGGATGATGCTCCAGTTTATGATGGGCCCCATTTATAATGCTCCAGTGTATGATGGGCCCCATGGATGATGCTCCAGTGTATGATGGGAACCATTTATAATGCTCCAGTGTATGATGGGCCTATATAATGCTCCATATATAATTGGCCCCATATGATGCTCCAGTATATGATGGGCCCCATGGATGATGCTCCAGTGTATGATGGGCCACATTTATAATGCTCCAGTGTATGATGGGCCCCATGCATTTGAGCCACCCGCCAGGGCTGTGGGGTACTCGGCACTAAGCCCGTTCACTTCTATGGGGGATGTCACGGTAGCTGCAGCTCGGTCCGTGGCCCTGGGGCTCACCTTAAATGTGGGATATTTACAGGGGATTAAAGTGTTTGTAGAATGTTCGTGACGCCACCTGTGGTTCCTGGTCATGGTGACCAGCGCTGCTGTATAGGTCCACTGAAGGGTTGGTATTAGGCAGCAAGGTGTTAAGCCTTCCACAGGTAAGGCTGGGGACCTTCAGGGTAGTTAAGCTGTCTAGGGGTGCAGGATGGAGGAGGGGAGTTCGGCCGTAGGAGTAATAATGTGAACACACACACAAAAGTCTCTTTCTGTACCTTTACTGATGGAATTGCAGGCACATCCCGGGACACTGGCAGGGTGAAGGATGCACGTCCAGTTCTTCCCACTGAGTAGGTGTAGGGCCTCCTTACTCCTGTAATGTGAGTCTCTGACCTGTATGAAACGAGGCCTAACTCTGTCTTCAACTTTACACCCGGCTGACTTTGTGTAGGGCCTTCTATTGGAAAGAACACAGTCTCTAATGGTTGGCCGACCAGACTCCTGTCTTCCTGACCTAGTTACGTATCAACACTCATGGGCTCCTGGAACTTGAAGTACTCCAGGATCTCCGGTATCTCCTACTGGTCGTGAAGAATCCAGCAAGCTCGGACTCGGTGTCCGGTTAATCAGAGTAGAGGTAAGCTATCAATGCTATTTCCACCTCCGTCACTCTCTTCTTATCCACTCGCCTTTCGTCCTACCCGATCCTCACACTATCACACACTGGCAGTAGGTGGCTGCTTCTTCTCTTTCTTCACCGCTCTCTAAGCGTCGGCACGCTTGCTCGCTGAACTACACTCACTTGACTCAGTTCTGACTAGGCTGGAGTGGCTTTCCTTCCACTTATACTAGCCTCCACACGTGTGAACTAAGCTTCAAGCTGCAGACATCAGGTTTCTTCTTAAACAGCTGAACTCTCTCTCTCTTGAGCTCTGCTCCGCGTGCTAGACTGCACTCTTCGGTGCATCCCTCTGGGAAGTAAGAATCCAGGCACAGCTGGGCTCTACACATTATGCTCCAGTGTATGATGGGCCTATATAATGCTCCATATATAATGAGCCCCATTTAGAATGCTCCAGTGTATAATGGGCCCCATAGATGCTGCTCCAGTGTCTGATGTCTCCCATTTAGTATGCTCCAGTATATCATGGGCCCCATGGGTGATGCTCCAGTGTATGATGGGCCAATACAATGCTCCATATATAATGGGCCCCATTTAGAATGCTCCAGTGTATAATGGGCCCCATAGATGCTGCTCCAGTGTCTGATGTCCCCCATTTAGAATGCTCCAGTATATGATGGACCCCATGGATGATGCTCCAGTGTATTATGGGCCAATATAATGCTCCATATATAATGTGCCCCATTTAGAATGCTCCAGTGTATAATGGGACCCGTAGATGATGCTCCAGTGTCTGATGTCCCCCATTTAGAATGCTCCAGTATATGATGGGCCCCATGGATGATGCTCCAGTGTATGATGGGCCAATATAATGCTCCATATACAGTATAATGGGCCCCATTTAGAATGTTCCAGTGTATAATGGGCCCCGTAAATGCTGCTCCAATGTCTGATGTCCCCCATTTAGAATGCTCCAGTATATGATGGGCCCCATGGATGATGCTCCAGTGTATGATGGGCCAATATAATGCTCCATATATCATTCTCCAGTGTATAATGCTCCCCATATATTGCTCCCAACATTAAAATAATGAAATACCTCTCCTCGCTGGGCACTGCTCTACTCTGGACTCCTCAGCGTCGGCATGTTACAGCTCTCTGCACTTGGACTGTTAAGGCAGAGGGCGTACAGACTTGATGTCATCGAGCTCTCTGACCTGTATGTCACTGTCAGGAAACGCGGAAGACGTCACAGCGGTGGAGCAGGGAAAGGTAAGTATTGCAAGTGCTGTGGCCCTCGTGGGCGACGGCACTGGCACAGGGCCCCTCGTAGTACGTCGGTGTGTCTGAAGGTGAGTGGGCCCCCCCAACGTCAGAGACACTTTTACGTACTATGAGGGGCTCTGTGCCAGTGCCGTCGCCCACGAGTCGGCCCCCCCCACCTGCTCAGGGAACCGACACTTGCCCGGGTGCGCCAGGTCCTGACGCCGGCCCAGGAGGGGGTACAGCCCATTTAGGGAGGTGGAAAAACTGGCATATGTTGAGGTGTAGGCCGGACGTTCAGCAGCTGCAAATGGAGGAATTGGAGAAGTCAGAGGAAGAGGAGGACAAAGCGAGCCATTTTTGCTGGCAACTTATGTGTCATCAGAGGAAGGTGGTACAAAATCCTTTGAAACCCAGGCATGGTTCATTTTAATGAAGGTGAGATCACCAACATTTTAGGTCGACAGCCGGGTCCTTCTTTCTGTCAGGATTGATCCTGCAGCACTGAAGACTCTTTCTGGTAGCAAACTACCAGCAGGGCAAGCGAGCTCCTGTAAGTAGTGTTGAGCGATACGATAATGCAAATATCAGCTATCGGCCGATATTAGCTCTATTGGCCTTTCGATAATTTGTTTCGATATTTTCGTCTTATCGAATACCGGAATCGGATTTGTCACTGTCACTGTGAGTGTCCGTCGGTCGGGTCTGTCAGGAGTCAGCGGCACTTACCTGGCAGAAGATCTCCGGCGGTCACGTCCTGGACTGCTTGATGGCCGCCATTATCTTCTCCCTGGCGGTCACATGCAGTTTTTTCGCGATAACTGCAGTGACTGCAGGGTAATCCCGGCCGTAAAGCAGTCAGTCCGATGACGTCACCGCCGGGGAAGCAGGTAATCAGCTGTGCTGCGCCGGGATGACAGGCTCTGCCTGTCATTCTGATGTAGCAGAGCTGGATCGTCGTGGGACACTCGTTACTATGGACTGCGTCGGTCAGGTGGTATACTTTTTTTTTTTTTTTCATTTTTTTACAGGAGATTGATGGCGTCGCAGCAGGATGAGACAGTAATAAAAGAAATGAAAACTGTGTTTTGTTTTTTTTTTATTAAATTAAAAAAAAATTTTTTGGAACATTCACCCGTCCGGGTACATAAACAATTTAACTATTTATTTACATACAGGGACCCTGTCCGGGTTATTTAGACTTCTTTGGCAGGGGTGTTCCAGGTACCACCTGGTACTCTTCTGGTGCTTGCCAAACATCCGAGACACCAAGGACCACCAGGACCTGATGACGTCGTGTGGCCTGTACAGTCAAGTCGTGACCCGCTATCTGGGTCTGTGTGGCCACCTCTTTCATCTCTCTCCGGGTCTGGAGCCCTATGTCACGGACTGTACGAACCCCAGGGGGCCTAACAGGCGCCGGGTACGGGCCAGCTATACTTATCATGTCCATAGCTGGGGCTGCTGAGGAGACCACTGAGGGAGGCTGGGGAGATTTACGGCGTGGGGTGGGCACTTTTGCAGAGGCCTGGATGTGGGAGGCTGAAGGCTTCGAGGGTCTCACAGGTTCCTGACACACTGGGGAGTAGGGGTCGCACCTGGTAACATTTAGGGCGTACCACCCATTGTAACCCCAGTGTCGGGTGTAAGTCACCAAGTCTCCTGGCAACAGGTCCCTCCCCGGTGTCCTTCTGGGAGGTGAGCCTCCACGTCCCGCCGGGTCACAAAGACTTCTAAATAAAGTCCAGGCTCCTTGATGAAGCCCCACCCACCTTTCAATTTAAAGCTCCGTACTGCACCCTTACGCCGCGGCTCACTCAGGGTTCCTTTATCCTTTCTCATCCGGTCCTTATCTGCCCGGTCCTTCTCCAGGTGACGTTGGCGAAGTTTTAGGGTTTCTCGCTGCTCCCTTTGTCGCTCTGCTTCCCGCTCCAAACGTCTCCACTCTTCCTCCTGACGCCGGTTGTAATTCTCCTCCACCAGTTGCTCCATGTCTCCACCACTCCACTGCAGCTTACAGTGTCCGGTTTGCGGCAGCTCTCCTGTCGCCCCCCAGTCCTGGCAGCGCTCCCCTGCGGAGGAAGCAGACGGCTCTAAATCAGATGACAGTCGGGGCTCCGGTACAGGCAGGTAGTGCTCTGGTGCCTGCGCGGCCTCCTCCATGAGGACGGGTGTCGCTTCTTCTGTCTCAGCGACGGGGGCAGACAGCGGGTTCTGGGGTGCTGACGGTGCTGCGGTTTTTGCAGGAACGGGTGCCTCCACTGCGACAACGTCAACCGGATCACATTGCAAGGGCTCCTCTACTATAACGGGTGCCTCACCTTCCGGTACAGACACTTCAGGTAAGAGTGATTGGCGCCGCTCCAAGTTTAGTTTTAGGGCACGCCAGCTGGCTTCCATCCTGGCGACCTCCTCCCGGTGCCGGGCCAGGCCTCTCAGGGTATCCTCCGCTTCTTGCAGCGTAGGAGGGTTTACAGGCCGGGTGTCCAACGGTGATTCCGTGGCGATCGGGTCGCTTCCGTGGGGGGAGAGCTCTGACTGCTCCATCCCTTCCCACTTCTGCTCGTCGTGTCCATTAGCCATCTCTGCCAAGTCACATGTGTCATATCTGGAGAGGGCCCCTCTTTTGTAGGGAGGCGGGACCTTCGTGTTAGTTTCCGCACACTGAGGAGGATGAGGAGGCGGAACTCCAGAGCTGTGGGGCACGATGTTACATTGCAGTACCATTTACAGTGGGCGGCCATCGTTTTCACGCCACTGAGTGAGTGACACCCACGAAGAGCACGCCCTTCTTCTTCACCAGTGCCTCGTCGTGACGCAGATATGGCGGAAAAATGGCAAATACATTCTCTGATGATTTTAGCAATTTCAAGCACAAAACCAGTGCAATTCAGGCACACAGGACTCGCTTATAGCGAGCTACAGAATCCTGTTCGTGACGCCCAAGTTGAGTCGCACAGAGCCAGAGGTTTTCGGGGTACTCGGCACCGAGCCCGTCGACTTCTATGGGGTATGTCACGTCTTTACCCGGCAATTGAATTAGAGTCGATTTTACTATGTAGAAGTGTATAAACTATAAATATATGTATATATATATATGTCACAATGACATGTATATATATATATATATGTATTCTATGTGTGTATATTTTGTGTTTACAACGAAAGAAAGGGTTTTTTTTGTTGCGATATTTTGTTCCCATAGACTTACATGGGACTTCCGGTATCGAAATCGGATATCGACGATATTTAGTGCTATCGGCGATACAATTTCGATACGATATTTTTAGATATCGAGCAATATCGCTCAACACTACCTGTAAGGCATATTGTGCCAATTCAGGCCAGGTGTCCAGTTTACAGGCCCAAAAGGGGAATGAACTGTGAGGGAGAACATCGATAGGGGAGAGAGGCAATTTTGAAACATAGTTGACAACTGCTGTCTCCTGTCTGTTGCAATTGATTCATTATTACCAGTCGTGTGAGCATTACTCAAGAAATCAGTCCACAACATGGTCATGAAACCCCTGTCTGCAACGCCACTTCCGCTGTGTACACCACGAACACCTCTTCCATTTTGCCCAGTTTGGCTCGTGGTAGAACTTGCACCGCTGCTGTGTGCTGGGAATGCCTCTAACAAATGGTTTACCAGAGTTGCTTGTTTATTCGCCAAAATTAGCTCTAGGTTCTCTTGTGGCACGATGTTCTGTAATTTGCCTTTATAGCGTGGATCGAGTATGCTGGCCAACCAGTAGTCATCATTCTTCATAATTTTGGCAATGCGGGGGTCCCTTTTTTGGATCCGCAAGACATAATCACACATGTGGGCCAATGTTCCAGGTGTCAATGATGCACTTAGAGTGGTGAGTGGAGGAGGACTTTCTGCCAAAAAGGGTAATGTATCAGAAGATACCAGCTGCGTATGGTTTTGGGGAAAATTTAAATCTCCGGATATATTTCCAGAGTCACACACAGACGCTCTCTCAGTATGGATTTGGACCGTAATACAGAAGGCAGAAAAACGGTACTGTATCAGAAGATACCAGCTGTAATACGGTTTTGGGGAAAAATTTTATCTCCGTATATATTTCCGGAGTCACACACAGACGCTCTCTCAGTATGGATTTGACCATAATACAGAAGGCACAAAAACGGTACTGTATCAGAAGATACCAGCTGTATATGGTTTTGGGGAAAATTTAAATCTCCATTAGTGCTGTGTAAGTGCTGTGTAGGTGCTGTGTTAAAAAGCAGTCTGCATAGCAGTGTACACACAGCAATACAGCTAGCAGGCAGCCTAATAATCAACTCTGCTGCTGCACACAAGAAATTCCTCCCCTCTCACTGGCAGGCAGCCTAATAACCAGAGCTGCTGCACACAACAAAATCCTCCCCTGTCACTGCACACTAACTGTACAGCTAATCGCTATCAGCACAAGCACAGAATAAGTTTTTTTTTCCTGCCTAACGCTCTCCCTAATGAGAAACAGCGTCAGCAACCTCTCCCTACGCTAAGATCGGCAGAAGTACAATGTCGGTCGGCGGTCAGGGCTTTTATAGGCACTGTGACGTCACACAAAGGAAGCCAATCACTGCAATGCCCTTCTCTAAGATGGTGGTGGCCGCTGCGCATGTCATCTCGTTGCCCACAGTGTGCGTCCTTGCTCATTGGCTGAGAAAAAGTGCCTGCAAGCATTATGGAAAAACCGACTTTGGCGCTTGGGTCGCCGAACGCATGGCCGACCTCACGCTATGGTCGGGTTTTGCTCGGCGAAACCCGACTTTGGCGAAAGTCGGAGTTTTTGGAATCAGACCGACCTGTTTCGCTCAACTATACTTATTTCCCCCACTGTATATATAATTTATTCAAGATGAGGTGGGCAGACTCTAGTTACTCCACTGCTTGCTGGGTTCATGACAGGTACTTGTGCCAAACTGTGGAAAATGTAATACTATAGCAGCTCCTATATGGGCTCATAAGCTCAAGGATCTACCTCTTACAGAGTAAGGGCTAATTCACACAAGCACATTGTGGGAAAAGTATCTTCTTATGGACATATGCATATATGATGCTGTTAGTTCGGGCCTGCCACTATCAGGCAGGATCAGGCAAGCGAATGAAAAATCGACTGAGTTTCATAAAAAAAATATATATATTTTCATCCATTTTGTCATCCGCATGTCTACTTTCTACATTCGCGTGACATATGATTTTATACATCAACATTATTTTTTTGAACACCCATAAACTTGAATGGGCGAGTCTCACCCGAATTCAGAAATGGAAAGTGAATGTGATTTTTTCACACGAGCGCACTGTCTATGTGAAACAATTGTCATATGAACAGCCTTATTGAACAACAATGGTCAGTGTATTGTCCGATTTTCACTTTGATAGCAAATGTCCGTATAATACTCTCTTCTTAACAAGCCTTAAGACAGACGAAAAAGTACAGCCATGTGAGACAGCAGGTTGCAAGATGCAGTAACGGACCGGAGGCAGAGCAAGGGTTAATGTGAGGGTTTAATTCAACAAAGGATACTCCATGCAGGTAGAAATTTGAGGCAGGGTAAAATTGAGAGGGGGTTTTGACAACTTGGGAGAAACAGGTGCGGGTAAATGTGGCAAATGGGTACAGAGGTGTGTAGCCCTGGTATGTAAGGCACACATAAAAATCCTGGAGTCTGCACAGAAAGGTAACAGTTAAAGCTTACATCATCCATTCACACTTTAGACACACCCTCAGGGTATATAAGCTAGTGACATGCAGCAGAGAGGGGGTGTGGTTGAGTTGTGCTGAGTCTTCCATGAAGCGAAGTGAAAGACAGTTAGTTCCTGTCAGCAGTTCATAAAGTGGAGGCTAGTAAGGGTGAGCCAGTTCATCCTAGCCTAGTCAGAGCTGTTCCTTAACCTGAAGACAGAGACAGCTTTGGAGAAAGGGAAGTTTGCAGCAGAAACTTCAGTCGCCTGTCCCAAGGACAGTGAAGTTCAGACGATGTGTTCCTGAACTAGGAGAATACTGAGAATCTGTCAGCGAGCTCCAAGGAAGAAGTAAGAAAGGATTGACTTGTACTACCTTAGGAAGTGTGCAGTGCCTATGTTAAGAGTGGAAAGCAGGGCGAAGGGCGCAGTGGAAGAAGTTAGAGAAGTGCCTTAGATATTGGATTGTCTGCACAATTTACCCGGTCACTGGGGACCGAAGGGTTGCTATCGCTTCACGCATAGTAACGGAACAACCAGAGTCTTACTGGACCTTAGGTCGCAGAAAGCAGCCCTTGAAGTGTCAATACGTAATCGGAGTCAGGAGGAACAAGGACTTTTAGCTAGGCCAAGCATAGAAGGACTCTGTTCTCACCACATAGAAGGCTCCACCACAATATTGGCCGGGCAGTACAGCTATAGAGTTAGCTGGAGTATTCGGAGTTAACTTAGCTTTATGCAAGTTGAGCTCTTCTACAATCTGGAAGTTAAGGAGGCATCTAACCTGCTCCGCTGTTACCTGGACGTGCAGTCTCCACCCCGACCAGCTCCCCGGGACCTGCCTAACATCTTGAAGTAAAAGGTATGGAAAGACGCTGGATGGTGTGAGACTGATTCATTTATCTGCACCCTACATCATTATAACCATAGACTCAGAGGGACAGTCCCACCTGTGGGGGACCCAACACCTAGCTGCCACAACATCCCCTCAGAGTTCTATTCAGCAGCGCTGGTCTTTAGTGACTAGAAAACTACAGGTGGCGTCACGAATAGTGTTGAGCATTCCGATACTGCAAATATCGGGTATCGGCCGATATTAGCTGTATCGGAATTCCGATTCCGAGTTCCGATATTTTCGTCTTATCGGATACCGGAATCGGGATGTCACTGTCACTGTCAGTGTCCGTCTGTCGGGTCTGTCAGGAGTCAGCGGCACTTACCTGGCAGAAGATCTCCGGCGGTCACGTCCTGGACTGCTTCATGGCCGCCATCCTCTTCTCCCCGGCGGTCACATGCAGTTTCTCGCGATAACTGCAGTGACTGCTGGGTAATCCCGGCCGTAAAGCAGTCAGTCCGATGACGTCACCGCCGGGGAAGCAGGTAATCAGCTGTGCTGCGTTGCAATGACAGGCTCTGCCTGTCATTGCGATGTAGCAGAGTTGGATCGTCGTGGGACAATCGTTACTATGGACTGCGTCGGACAGGTGGTATACTGTTGGTTTGTTTTTTTTCTTTTTTTACAGGAGATCGATGGCGTCGCAGGAATGAGTGTATAATAAAAGAAATGAAAACTGTGTTGTCTCTTTTATTTCATTAAAATACTTTTTTCTTGCTTTGTCTTTTTTTTACACATTTAATAACTTTGGGATTAATAATGGATCGGTGTCTTATTGACACCTCTCCATTATTAACCGGGCTTATTGTCACCGTGCAATCAACGGTGACAATAACCCCTTATTACCCGCTTGCCACCGCTACAGGGCAAGTGGGAAGAGCCGGGTAAAGTGCCACAATTGGCACATCTTTTGATGCGCCAAATGTGGGCTGCTGTAGCCTGGTATTATCAGGCTGTTGAGGGCCAAAATCCATGGCCTTGACAGTCTTTTAATACCAGGCCGCAGCAGTCTGCATTTTACTTGGCTGGTTAACAAAAATAGGGGGGATCCACCGCTTTTTTTTTCGAAGGGAAATAACCCCTTTTTGTTGACGCCAGGCAAGTGAAGAGCGGGTAAAGTGCCCTTGGATTTTGATCCAAGGGGCAGTGTCCTGGATATATTAGGATCCATGTGCCTCAGTCTTATAAAACCAGGCCTGCAGCAGTCTGCATTATCTTGGCTGGTTAACAAAAATAGGGGGGACCCCACGCCTATTTTTTTTCGAGGGGATCCCCTATTTTTGTTAATCAGCCAAGCTAATGCAGACTGCTGTGGCCTGGTATTATCAGGCTGGCAAGGTCCATGGATATTGGATCCTTACCAGCCTGAAAAATCCAGGCCTCAGCGGTCTGCTTCATCTGGCTGGTTAACAAAAATAGGGGGGACCCCACGCAATTTTTTTCGAGGGGATCCCCTATTTTTGTTAATCAGCCAAGATATGCAGACTGCTGTGGCCTGGTATTATCAGGCTGGCAAGGTCCATGGATCTTGGCTCCTTAACAGCCTGAAAATCCAGGCCTCAGCGGTCTGCTTCATCTGGCTGGTTAACAAAAATAGGGGGGACCCCACGCCAATTTTTTTCGAGGGGATCCCCTATTTTTGTTAATCAGCCAAGATATGCAGACTGCTGTGGCCTGGTATTATCAGGCTGGCAAGGTCCATGGATCTTGGCTCCTTAACAGCCTGAAAATCCAGGCCTCAGCGGTCTGCTTCATCTGGCTGGTTAACAAAAATAGGGGGGACCCCACGCCATTTTTTTTTCGAAGGGAACCCCTATTTTTGTTAATCAGTTCCCTCTGACGTCACTGATTGTGTCCCTGGCTGACCTGAAGTGAAAGTGGAAAGCAATCAATTAAGCTTTCCACTTAAGGGCCCGTCTCACATAGCGATATCGCTACCGAGATCGCTGCTGAGTCACTAGTTTTGTGACGCAGCAGCGAGCTCACCAGCGATATCGCTGTGTGTGACATTCAGCGACGATCAGCCCCCCTGCCGGGTATCGCTGATCGTCGCTGAAATGTCAGGACCTTTGATCGCTGGTTTCCCGCCTGTCACACGCAGCGATGCGTGCCTGTCAGAGGGAAACCAGCGATCAAAAAAAGGTCCTGACATTTCTGCGACGATCAGCGATACCCGGCAGGGGGGCTGATCGTCGCTGAATGTCACACACAGCGATATCGCTGGTGAGCTCGCTGCTGCGTCACAAAACTAGTGACTCAGCAGCGATCTCGGTAGCGATATCGCTATGTGAGACGGGCCCTTAAGCGATGTTACCCGCAGTGTCGCTGTCCCAGATCGCTGCCTGAGCTGCCTGTTTGGCAGCTCAGCAGCGATCATGTAGCGATACACCAGCGATCCTGACAAGTGCATATCGTTGTCGGGATCGCTGGTGTATCGTTATGTGACACCCAGCCTTTACTCTCCTGTCAGGCAGGAGAGGAACTCATTCATTTGGGGTTTACTGTGAGGCTGCAGCATTAGCTGCGGTCCCTGCAGTAAACATTAACCCTTTCTGAAGGATTACACCGTGGGACCTGACTGTGCATGGGATAGGTAAGAATAATTTTGCTTTTTTATTTTATTTTTATTACAGGAAATGGTTTTTGCAGTAAAATAAAAGATGGTCAAAACATGTGTCTTTATTTCATTAAAATGATTTTTAATTAAAGTGTGTGTGTTTTATTTTTATTTCATGCAATAGGATTAATAATTGATAGTTGTCTAATTGACAGCTCTCAATTATTAACCTGGCTTAAGGTCACCTTTCAATAGCAAGGTGGCTTTAACCCCATATTAACCCATTCGCCACCGCTACAGGCAATGGGAATAGACGGGCAAAGTGCCAGAAAGGGTGAATCTAATTATAGATTTGTCTTTCCTGGGGTGTCTGGGGGCAGATGTTAGTAGCCGGGGGGGGCAAAAATAATGGTCCCTCTCTGGGCTATTATTATCTGCCCCCACTCACTGGCTTTGTCTGTCTGGTTGCGAAAATAGGGCGGGAGCCCACGCATTTTTTTTCAGCAATTTTACACCTCATATATATATATACATGTCATTGAATTTGTGACACATATATATATATATTTATATTTGTAGTTCATACACTTCTACATAGTATAATAGCCGCTAATTCAATTGCCGGCTTTTGTGAAAATGCAGAACCCGACATGAAATGACACTTGGTGTACATAGGGTTAACCATGTCTTTTCATGTCCTTTGCTATCTAATTTGCACAAACAATTAAATCAGACTATGTGTGCAAAATTTCACACCTCTAGGGGTTAATTAAAGGTGTAAATTCGTAGCAAAAAAGTCCGTTTTTTTTACAACGAATTTACACCTTTAATTAACCCCTAGAGGTGTGAAATTTTGCACACATAGTCTGATTTAATTGTTTGTGCAAATTAGATAGCAAAGGACATGAAAAGAAATGTTTAACCCTATGTACACCAAGTGTCATTTCATGTCGGGTGCTTCTGTCTTTTCACTGAAGCCGGCTTTACCCGGCAATTGAATCAAAGGATATTTTACTATGTAGAAGTGTATAAACTATACATATATGTATATATATATGTCACAATGACATGTATATATATATATATGTATTCTATGTGTGTATATTTAGTGTTTACAAGGAAAGAATGGGGTTTTTTTAGTTGCGATATTTTGTTCCCATAGACTTACATGGGACTTCCGGTATCGGTATCGGGTATCGCCGATATTTTAGTGATATCGGCGATACCATTCCGATTCCGATACTTTAGCATATCGGAAAGTATCGCTCAACTCTAGTCACGAACTGTTATCTACCAAATCCCCTGTAAATAAACCCTCTAACGCCTGACCGCCAGGGTCACGGACCGAGCCACGCTACCAGTGACATTCCCTATAGAAATCTACAGGCTCGGCTCCGAGTACCCCATAGCCCTGGTAACCCACAATTGTGGTGCGGTGTCAAACAAAAACTTGGCGTCACGAACAGGATCCGAAACTTGCAGCATTGCGAGCCCTGTGTGCCTGTGGAGTGTTTTGGTGAAAAAGACTGTTTGTGCTTTTGGCGCCAAATACCGCCATATTTGCTGCCATATTCGCGCCCTGAGGCGCTGGAGAAGAAGGTGGGCGTACCTGAAAGGCGCGCAGAGTCTCGGACACGCCCCCGGCTCTGACTCAGCGGCAGGTCCTGCGACAGGAAGTGAACTCTCTGACATCAGAGCGCCTGCGACGAAGGTCCTGTCCCCATCGCTGTGCTTGTGGAGCGGCAGCTTCTGGAAATGGTAGGCCCCGATTAACCAAGGGGGCACTAATATGTCGCAACAACCGGCCGACAGTGCGGCCCCAGCCGGAGGCCCCGACCCCGCGCCGCGTGGCATTGTAGCGCCGGATGGGGCGCAGGCCCAGCACCCGGCCCGGTAGTCCCGCTCATGCCACTAACGCTCCCATATATGCCTGGGGCAAAATGGCTTCCCCAGTACAGCGGCGAGCCAGGCACTTTAGCAGGATTCAAATGGAAGATATGCAGTGTCCTGGAAATGTACTCTATGTCTGAGAGGCAAAAAGCTGCAGTATTAATAGGGCAGCTAACTGGCGCTGCTGAGAGAGAAGTGGAGACTTGGGCTACCATGGACCAGGAGTTGGTGCCTGCGATCCTCTTAAAGTTACAGGCCATTTTTGAAGATCGCACCGAAACAGATCTCTGGATGGCATTCTACAACTGTTCACAGCAACCAAGTGACAGTATAAGGGACTATGCCTGCCGACTACAAGGGGCCCTGAGAGCCCTCAAGCAGGTTAATACCATAAGTGTCATTGATGAAAGTAAGATGCTGAAAGAACAATTTGTGCAAGGACTGAGGTCCCAATCGGAACGCAGAACTGTAAATTGGTGGTCTTTAGATCATCCAGATGCCACCTTTGATGCCCTAAAGGACATGGCAATAAAAGGACTGTGACCCCTGGGCAAACCTGAAGTGGCAACCCAACGTCACCAGGGTGAAATCACTCTGGAACCGGCAGTACCCACCTTTTCCCCGCTAGCGGCAGAAGCCAAAACGCAGGTGACGCCCCCTAGTGAATTGGACTGTCTGCGCTCAGAAGTGCGCCAGTTGACTAAAAATCTGGCTGCTGTGATGAGTGCCCTGCAGCTGCGGAAAGAGGAAGAAGGAAAGATCTTATTAGCCGACTGCCCGGAGGATGTCCCATGGATGAACCGGAGGAGAAGGAGGACGTCGCCCCACCGGAGGAGGACAACGCCACCCCCAGGAGCAACCCCTGACCAGCACCCTCCTCGCCGGGAGATCATCTGTTACCGCTGCAACCGGAAAGGTCATATGTCGACACAGTGTCCTTTAAACGGGCAGAACCTGGTCCGAGGGCCAACACCCAGGTGGAGACTCGTCAGGCCCCTTAGATTGGAACCGCAGGTTCGTGGGTGGACGACCCTACCTGTCCATCATTCTGGATGGGATTGCAGTTCCGGCGTTGCTAGATACTGGGTCTCAGGTGACCATAATACCTGATGTCCTATATACAAAGTTCTGGTCTATGGATAGTCTTCAACCCCCGAGCCCTGACTTTACCGTGTATGCTTCTAATGGTCTCCCTGTGGAAGTACTCGGGACCAAAAGTGTGGATGTGAAAGTGGGCAGAGAGGAGTTGAAAGACCAGGGGCTTCTAGTAGTAAAGACTGTAAATGAAGAGAACGGTTTAAACATAATTCTGGGTACTAACATTATCAGTAACTGTCTGGGAGAAGTGTGTTTTCTACTCCAACAGCTCGCTGAGATCGCCCGACCAAGGCAGAAGGGAGTGATCCAGAGAGAGATCCGGGCCCTGATGTGTCAGCAGCAAGCGAAGCTTACAGACGGCGAAATTGGTAATGTACGGGTCACCGACTCGAATCCTATTGTGATACCCCAATGAGTGAAATGATAATATGGTGTAGGGCAGCCATAGGTCTGAGAGGACAAAACTACCAAGCAGTAGTAGAACCCCATTGCTCAGAACATAGACCCACACTCATGACAGCGAGAGGGGGTAGTGGAAGTGATAAATGGGAGAGTACCGGTACGGCTTCTCAACTGGGGAGATGACGAAGTAAATTTACCCCGTTATGCAACAGTTGCTAAATTACATGCCGTCGATAATAATTCTATTCTCCCGACTGAGTCCTTAGACTCCCGCCAACTAGCGGAGGATAATGACCCGGCAACTCAGGTGGCGGATTGGTGTCAGCAACCGCGGGACGACACCACTCCCCCACCAACAAGGTTTACGTAAAAGTACCACAAGTGTATTAGACAACACCCCCACGAACTTTGGGGCCATTAGGGTGTACAGCATCTACCCACAGGTAGTAACACCCCCATGCAAAGGGGTACTGCAGAGTCAACCCAGTCTCTATCCTGCCACAAGCTCACCTATCTGAGCATATCGTAAGCTAGGAAAGTTTTCTGATCATGATACAAGGAAGCCGGTGGCTACACCAGTGCTCTCTTGATTGGCCTCTGATTGCCAATTACACACCCTATATAAACCTGGCCCTGTGGGTGTGTCATTGCGAGATTATTGAGCTCCAAGCCTTTAGTCAAGCGTTTCCTCCTCCTGATCCATTGCTACAAACACTGCTCTCCTGTGAACCGACCTGGGCCTGCCTTCTGACTACGCTCTCCGCCTGATCCATTGCTACAAACACTGCTCTCCTGTGAACCGACCTCGGCCTGCCTTCTGACTACGTTATCTGCCTGCTCCTCTGTTACCGAACTGCCTTTCCTGTGAACCGACCTCGGCCTGCCTCCTGACTACGTTATCCGCCTGATCCATTGCTACAAACACTGCTTTCCTGTGTACCGACCTCCGGCTGCCATCTGACTACGCTACCTGCCTCTGCTTTCCCTAGTGTTTGCAGTAACATCGGCTCCAACCCAGACGGGATCTTGACAGGTACAGGCCTATACCTCCAGCCCATTATCAGAAAGCTAAGGAAATGTTACATGATATAAGGAAGCCGGGGTGATAAGGGATAGTTGTAGCCCCTGGGCAGCACCTCTAGTTCTGGTTAAAAAGAAAGATGGTAGTATGAGAATGTGTGTGGATTACAGGCAAGTGAATCGCATAACACATAAAGATGCTTACCCATTACCACGAATTTAGGAGTCCTTAGCTGCTCTGAAAAGGCTAACTACTTTTCTACCCTTGATCTGACTAGTGGGTACTGGCAAGTGGCTGTGGCTGAGGAGGATCGTGAGAAAACGGCTTTCACCACCCCAATGGGGCTCTGTGAGTTCGACAGAATGCCGTTTGGGCTCAGCAGTGCCCCGGGAACATTTCAGAGAGTGATGGAGAACTGCCTGGGACATCTCAATTTTGAAACCGTGCTGCTATACCTAGATGACGTCATCGTATACTCCAAGACATATGAGGACCATCTGAAGCACCTGGCAGAAGTATTCGAATCCCTGTCCAGGTACGGGATGAAGTTGAAACCCTCAAAATGCCATCTACTCAAACAGAAGGTACAATACTTGGGGCACATCGTCAGTTCAGAGGAGTAGCGCCGGACCCAGAGAAAGTCACCGCCATCCAGAAATGGCCGGAGCCGAAGAACCTCAAGGAAGTGCGACAGTTCCTGGGACTAACGGTTACTACAGGAGGTTCGTGAAAGATTACACGAAGAAGGCAGCGCCTCTACAGGACCTCCTAGTAGGACAATCCCTAAAGAGCAGAAACCCTCCCTTTAATTGGGGTAAGGAACAGGCTGAAGCATTCCAAAAGATGAAAGAGATCCTTACAGGTGATGAAATCTTGACCTATCCTGATTACAGCCAACCGTTCCTGCTGTACACCGATGCCAGTAATGAAGGTTTGGGAGCAGTTCTCAGTCAGAAGCAGAATGGCCAAGAAAAAGTCATCGCATATGCCAGCAGAAAACTCAGGCCAACTGAGAGGAATCCGGAAAATTATAGCAGCTTCAAGCTGGAGTTTCTGGCGCTGGTCTGGGCCATTACTGAAAGATTTAAGCACTACCTTGCCTCCAACAAGTTCACGGCGTACACAGACAACAACCCGTTAACGCACCTGGAAACAGCCAAGCTGGGAGCCATGGAGCAGCGTTGGATGGCTCGGTTGTCAAATTACCAGTTTACCATCAAGTACCGGGCAGGCCGTAAGAATGCTAACGCCGACGCATTGTCCCGAATGCCACATGAATCTGACACGGAAGAGGAATCGGACGACCTGGAAGAAATTGAGCTACCTGCGTTCCATCGAAATGGATAATCCATGAGCAGTGTGTCTACAGAAAGCAGTATGGCGCAACATTAAATCCCTTACCCCATCACAGCTGGAAAGAGACTCAGGACAGCGATCCAGTGGTCAGCCGTATCAAGGAGTTGTTAAGACAGGAAGGTTCCTCCTTGGAAAAAGATGCACCTATGTCAGCAAAGCTCCTGTGGAATGAGAGAAGCCGGTTGTTCCTATACCGTGAGAAGTTGTGCAGGAGATACGTCAACCCCAGAACCCATGAGACGGTATGGCAGATAGTGGTCCCCAAGGCAGACGTCCAAATGGTGTTGGAAGCGTACCACGATCAAGCAGGACACTTTGGCTGGAGAAAGCTGGAGACCCTGTTGAGGTGCCGGTTCTACTGGGTAGGAATGCGCAGCTCCATCGAGAGGTGGTGTCGGAACTGTGGACCCTGTGGTCTCAGACGAAAGGACTACGGTAGTCAGAAGGCACCCCTGCAGCCTATCCGGACGACTCGTCCCTTGGAGATCGTGGCCTTGGACCACGTCAAATTGTCGCCAAGCAGGTCTGGATACTCATATGCTCTGACCATGGTGGATCATTATTCGAGATTTTTGGTGGTCATCCCCGTCAAGGATCAGACAGCAGTGACGGCAGCAAGGACCTTCCAAGCAAGCTTCTGCAGACCGCATGGGTATCCAGAGCAGGTACTGACTGATCAAGGCCCTGCTTTTGAAGCGGATCTGTTTAAGGAATTTTGTCACTTGTATGGGTGTAAGAAAATTAGAACGACGCCATACCACCCCCAAACCAACGGCCTTTGCGAGAAAATGAACCACATTGTCGTTGACTTGCTAAAATCCATACCGCTGGAAGAAAGAAATCGGTGGCCAGAATTGTTACCTGACCTGGTTGACTTGTACAACCACATACCAGTGAGTTCTACCAACTGCACACCAGCTTACCTTATGAGAGCAAGGCCTGGAAGACTGCCAATGGACTTGGAACTTGGTGTGGTGGAACCAGAGGCAGATGACACCGTTGGAAATTGGGACACAAATCGGCAAGAGCAATACAGAAGAGTGCAAGCCTGCGTAGAAGAAAGTCTTAATAAAGCTCGGGAAAAGCAGGAGAATATTTACAACAAGAATGCTCCCGCTAAGCCTTTGATGCCTGGAGAAATGGTGTTAAAAAGGAAAAGGAAGATGCACAAGTTGGACAACCAGTGGGAACAAGAACCATATGTCGTACAAGATTCCAAATATTTTAACAGAAAAGTCTGTATCATCAGTAAGGATGGAGGAAGAACGACCGCCACTGTGTCTAGAGACCATTTAAAGTTGTGTCCAGAGCCGTTAAAGCTTCGTGAAGAGAACCCTGTCGTCAATCGAGAAGAAAGTGAGGAGGTCATACACACGGATCTGGGAGATTTACCTGCGGATTGGCCCAGACTGGGAGATGCGGTAATCATTCCTGTGTTGCAGTTTTATCAGCCACAAGAGGAAACTCTACCTCCAGTCGTGTCCATTGTGCCAACAGAACCAGTTCTAGAGGTACCTATTCCAGCAGAACCCCAGCCTGCAGAATCTCAAGAAGTAGAATCACCAGAAGCAGCGCCCCATGCTATGGGATCCCCTGGTGAAGCTGACTCACACCGCCCAGCCCTCAGTACGCTTGCCAGATCCATAGAAAGATTGAGGCAGTATTATAGTTTGTCGTTACGCAGAACAGATAGATCAGAGACCAATATACCTGATGCTACTCCACGTAGATCGGAACGGACAACGAAAGGGAAGCTACCTATTCGTTATCAACAGTAGTCCTAACAAACTAGTTTATTATGACTCAGAAAAGGGTTATTATTTATGACCAATTGTATAAAGTTGTATAAAGAAGTTTATTGCACTTGAAGGAATTTAGAGTATTGTGATAGAATGTGAATTACTTGAAAATGTCTTATAATGGACTGCGTGGCTGAGGACTGAGCCAGCCCAAAGACTGTATCCTGTAAATAGTTGCACTACGGTGCCTTGTCTTGGTTTCACACGAAGCCTTGACTTACCTCTGAACATAAAACCCGTATGGTGTGGCACTGAGCGAGGTCTGCAGTCAGATGTCCTGCAGCCCACCCAGGACCCACGTTGAAGGTTTGGTGCGGGTCCTTCACAAGAATACTATGTGTATTTATATGAAAATGTCTTAATACTTTTGTATTTTGCTAATGACCATTGTATACAATGCAACGTTTTAAGAATTTCTCACCTCCCTGCTGGGAAGAGTTTGATGTTAATTGTTTAAATGCAAAACAAAATGTCTTTTTTTTTTATATATTTTACAGCCCGGGAGTGCTGTGTTTTACCAAGGGGGGATGTGTAGCCCTGGTATGTAAGGCACACATAAAAATCCTGGAGTCTGCACAGAAAGGTAACAGTTAAAGCTTACATCATCCATTCACACTTTAGACACACCCTCAGGGTATATAAGCTAGTGACATGCAGCAGAGAGGGGGTGTGGTTGAGTTGTGCTGAGTCTTCCATGAAGCGAAGTGAAAGACAGTTAGTTCCTGTCAGCAGTTCATAAAGTGGAGGCTAGTAAGGGTGAGCCAGTTCATCCTAGCCTAGTCAGAGCTGTTCCTTAACCTGAAGACAGAGACAGCTTTGGAGAAAGGGAAGTTTGCAGCAGAAACTTCAGTCGCCTGTCCCAAGGACAGTGAAGTTCAGACGATGTGTTCCTGAACTAGGAGAATACTGAGAATCTGTCAGCTAGCTCCAAGGAAGAAGTAAGAAAGGATTGACTTGTACTACCTTAGGAAGTGTGCAGTGCCTATGTTAAGAGTGGAAAGCAGGGCGAAGGGCGCAGTGGAAGAAGTTAGAGAAGTGCCTTAGATATTGGATTGTCTGCACAATTTACCCGGTCACTGGGACCGAAGGGTTGCTATCGCTTCACGCATAGTAACGGAACAACCAGAGTCTTACTGGACCTTAGGTCGCAGAAAGCAGCCCTTGAAGTGTCAATACGTAATCGGAGTCAGGAGGAACAAGGACTTTTAGCTAGGCCAAGCATAGAAGGACTCTGTTCTCACCACATAGAAGGCTCCACCACAATATTGGCCGGGCAGTACAGCTATAGAGTTAGCTGGAGTATTCGGAGTTAACTTAGCTTTATGCAAGTTGAGCTCTTCTACAATCTGGAAGTTAAGGAGGCCTCTAACCTGCTCCGCTGTTACCTGGACGTGCAGTCTCCACCCCGACCAGCTCCCCGGGACCTGCCTAACATCTTGAAGTAAAAGGTATGGAAAGACGCTGGATGGTGTGAGACTGATTCATTTATCTGCACCCTACATCATTATAACCATAGACTCAGAGGGACAGTCCCACCTGTGGGGGACCCAACACCTAGCTGCCACAACATCCCCTCAGAGTTCTATTCAGCAGCGCTGGTCTTTAGTGACTAGAAAACTACAGGTGGCGTCACGAACTGTTATCTACCAAATCCCCTGTAAATAAACCCTCTAACGCCTGACCGCCAGGGTCACGGACCGAGCCACGCTACCAGTGACATTCCCTATAGAAATCTACAGGCTCGGCTCCGAGTACCCCATAGCCCTGGTAACCCACAATTGTGGTGCGGTGTCAAACAGAGGTAATAACCTTATCTGTCAGGCGACGTCAAAAGTAGGATTTCTGGATGCAAGCGGTGGCGTCAATGCTGTGGCGCGTAAGGGGTCCGGTGCAGTCCTGAGGAGGATGGCGTCCTGGATCCTGGCGGCGGCAATGACTACTTGTGGTCCTGACGGAGGTCCTGGGTCCAGAAGGTGAAGAGGCAGGAAGAATAAAGTCTTTGACCCTGGCAGGGCCTAGTACAGCTCGGCGGTTGAATGTAGGCTTATCAGGAAATAGTTCACAGCGGGTCACCCGGCTCTCCTTCCAGTGCGGGCACGCGTCTATTTACTGACCACGGTCCCTGTCACTCACGGTCAGTGTGTGTAGCCCTGGTGTTAGGCACACGCAGTACCCTGGAGAGTGTGTGGAGAGATAGCAGTTTAATGCTCAATACCCATTCACTCAACATACACTAGACACACCCTTAGGGTAGTGTAGTCACTTGTGAGGGAGTGGTCAGGGTGTATTGGTTGAGTGATTAGAGTAGTCAGTTTCCTGTCTTCGGACAGAGCAGACGTGTGGAGTCTAGCTGGGACCTGGAGGGAGGAAGCAGTCCAGCCTGGCTCTATCAGCAGTTCAGCAAGTGGAGGCCAGTAAGGGCGAGATATAGATCACCTCAGCCTGGTCAGAGCTGTACCTCACTTGAAGACACTGATTAAGAAAGAAGAGCTTAGTACAGAAATACTTCAGTCACCTGTCCCAAGGACAGTGAAAGGTTCAGAGACGTGCTCCTGCCTAGTGGATAACTGAGAGTCTGGAACTAACTCTAAAGGAAGAGAAGAAGGGAGTGATTACATGACTTTTTGCAAGTGTGAGTGTTTATGCTACCAGCGAGGACAAGGCGAAAGGCACAGTGGAAAGATTATTTGAAAAGTGCTTTTGGATTGAAGAAGTCCTAGCACATTGTAACCGGTCACTGGGGACCGAAGGATCACTATTAGCTTCAAGCATAGTGGTAAGAAAACCAGAGACTTACCGGATCTTAGGTCGCGGCAAGCAGCCCCGAATAGTCAGTACGTAACTGGGGTCAGGGGGAGTGAAGACTTTGAGTCAGTGCACGACAAGATAGGAATTCAGCTCTCTCACAGGAAGGCTCCTACCACAAAACTGACTGGGCAGTACAGCTATGGAATAGCTGGAGTTATAGAGGGAACTACGCTTCAGGCTGGTTGTACTCATCGTGTTGAAAGTAAAGGAGGCCCCTAACTTGTCCAGCTGCTATCTCAAAATACATTCTCCTTGGATCAGCCTCCCTGGGACCTGCCTGAACATCTTACAAGTAAAGGTATGGAAAGACGCTGACCGTGTGAGACTGTGTTATTTATCTGCACCCGACTTCACTAACTTCATAGACTTTGAGGGAAGAGTCCCACCTGTAGGGGACCTGACATCTAGCTGCCTCACCATCCCCTCAGAGATCTGCAGCAGCGCTGGTACAAATTACCAGAAGACTACAGGTGGCGTCACGAACTGTATATAAATCTATCCCCTGTAAATATTCCCCCAACATACGCCAGACCGCCAGGGCCACAGACCGAGCCACAGCTACCTGTGACAAACCCCATAGACTTCCATGGGCTCGGCTCTGAGTACCCCATTGCCCTGGTAATCCACAATTGTGGTGGCGGGTCGATACAAGTGGTATCAAAGGTGTCAGCGAACACGAGATGAGTTTTTTTCGGCGGTCTCTGGATGTCGATCTGAGGCCCCTCAGACTTAGGCCTGCTCCGTCCCGATACTCAGTGGTCAGAGCGCTGACACAGTCCACCTGCGTACTGCACATTCCCGCCAAGACTGACTGGTTTCCCGCGCGCCGTGTTTTTTTAAGCTTAGCTGCGACCCCTATCACTGGGTGCAAAGGTTGGTCAGGGACCTTAAGCTTTCCCCCATGCAACCTAAGTGACAGCCCTGACAGTTCTGGATCCATCACGGAGAAGGTACGCCTGACTCGGTTCTTCTCCTTCCAGCCGCTGTACAGCATTGTGAATTATGCCTAGCTTACATGGTTCGCAGCATGCATAAAGACAGTTTTAGGCAATTGCAGGTAAGCCATTGGTACAATCTGTGCAGAGGCATAGGGGCCCAAGACAGGGGTGGATTAAGGATAGCCAGGGCCATGGGCAATTCAAACTGTGTGGGTCCCCGACGAGTCGTGTGATGGTCATGTAACAGTATATACCTGAAACAGATTATTTCTGAAAAAATAGTTGCTGAGTGAAACTATAACCTAAAAAAAAACATCCATTAATCTAATAAATTTACCTTCAGTTAAAATATACATTCAGCCATAGTACCAAGCCGCTTGTCTGGTTCCTAACATTAGTCTGCAGTCACTCTATGTGATTGCAGACCGTGAAATAGTTACAGTAGTATAAGGCTGCATGCCCACGATCAGGATTAGCAGCGTTTTGGACACAAATGCGCTGTGTCCAAAATGCAGCATTCTACATAATAAACACTGTGAATGGGATTTATAGAAATTCCATGCCAACTGTGCTTTTATGTAACGCTGCATAGACTCACCGGCGGTGCAGGTTTACAAGCCGCAGCATGTGAATTTCTTATAAACATGCACAAAGAAGGTGTCCATATCAACAATATAAAATCATATCACAATTTTATTAAGAAATAGATGTCAAATACATTAACAGACAAAGTAGTAAAAACAATATTATGGCAGAATATCATTTAGATAATAAGGTGCAACAAAAGTGCAGCGCTAGTGACAGCAATAATCATAGTACCAACTAATATGTATTGCCAGTGCAATGATATTACAAAGGCCCCATAAACCAGATTAGCAGAGACATAATAATCCCCAAGTGAGGTGTGGATATCACATCAATCCCTCGCCACTAAGTCACCAGGTCATAACCCTTACCCATAGCTGTCAAAAGTACCACACGCTGTGCCCCGACGTGTGTTTAGCGTGGGCTTCTTCTGGGGGCTGTTGTAGCACTGCACTTTTATTGCACCTTAGTCTCTAAATGATATTCTGCCATAATATTGTTTGCACTAGTTTGTCTGTTAATGTATTTGACATCTATTTCTTAATAAAATTGATATGATTTTATATTGTGCATATAGACTCCTTCGTTGTGCATGTGTATAAGATTGGTGGAGTTTTCCATGGGCTAATGCTATTTTGGTGACTTGGGTATTTACTTTGACCACTATTGGATATTATGGTTTCTGCCATTGGGATTTTGTATTATTAGCATGTGAATTTCTGTAGCGGAGGCTATTTTGACCAATAGAATGTAAATCCGCATGCACCTAAGCATAAGTGCGGTAATTAGAATGCAGTGTTTTGGATGCAGCGAAAATACACTGCATCAAAAACATTAATATTCTCGATTGACGGCACTTACAAGCAGAAATTGCAGTGGTGCTCTGCATCGAAGGGCAAGGAGCCTTTTATGTGTAAAAAATGTGGGGGATAGGAGTAGACTGAAACTTCATGGGACAAATGCCCCTGCAAACTTCACCCCTCCAACTTGGAAATTTTGCAAACATTATGTCAAATACCCCAGTAAACTATGTGCCCCTCCACTTTGTAAATTTTGCTTGCATCATGTATTTACATAAATACATGATGCGAGCAAAATTTCTAAGATGGAGGGACAAATGAAGTGCCGGGGCATTTGTCTTCATGCAGTTTCAGTCCACTCCCATCCCCCTCATTATACACTGTACAATAAAAATGTTAACAATTACTATAATGGTCCCCTGCCCTTTCATATAGAATGCTGCTGGCTGCCTACTAGTTCCACTGGCTGTCTGCCACTTGCCACAGACAGACATGATGATATAATTAAAATATACACATACATTTTAGGAATACAGTACACAGACTCTACAGAGACAGTTGACATCAGGGCTCAGCAGGAGGAGCAAGGCAGTCAGGACTTGACTATGGAGACCTGGCAGGCTTGTTCAGGCTCCAATGGCTAAGCTTTGGGTGCGTGGGAGGTGGCTCCTCTTCTTCAGACAGTCCGTTGTGATAGGCGCCTCCATTATTTCTGTTTTTAAATAGATGTCCCCGCACTGTGTATGCTGGGTTAGCTCTGCCTGATGTCATGTGGCAGGGCGGGCCCAGCATCAGATAAACCGCCTCCGGCCGCGGGCCCTCTCCTGTGTAAGTAAACATTCAACTGTGGCGGTGTCGATAGGCTGAGGCGCGTGACGTGAGTCCTTTGAAATTTTAAATAGACGCACCCGCACTGTGTATGCTGTATACTGCTCTGCCAGACATCATGCGGCAGGACAAGCACAACATCTTTTAAACCACCTGCGTCCGTGGGCCCGCGGCGTGTAACAAACAATTTAAACATGCAGCTGAGACGAAAAACAGATGATTGTGAATTATAATGGCGGCAATTCATGGGCCCCCACGGAGCCATGGGTGGTAGCCCAAATTACCCTCATTATAATACGCCTATGACCCTAGAGTTAAAGGGGCCATCTTCTACCTCCAAAGCAGGTGGAATTATGTATTAAGATGAGTCGATAGCCCATACATTATTTTTGCACAGGTGCTGTATTCTGTCTTTGGCCACCTCTGCTTTTAGCTTACATGTACAAAGGGCTGCCACTAGGAATTTTGGGGCCGCCCCATACTGGAAAAATTTTCGGGCCCCCTTGAGACTCCACCCAGGCTCCACCCCTCGAACTGTTCACAGTCCCACTGCTCTCTCTTGGAAAAACTCCACTTCTCACCAATCACACATTAACAGTTCCCATCATCAGGTCACACATATATCCAGCAGCTTTTGTTTTGGCCAAAAGATTTTTTAAGCTGCCACCACACACAAGGTAGACTCTTTTGGACAGGCCCTACTCTACTCTGACCTATTAAAAATGTGTTAAAATATCCAGTGCAATTCATTTTTTAATTTTAAAAATGACCAATAATATCACATACAAGGGACAAATACCACCACACCATGACCAGACCACATATTACCACCACATAGTGACCTATAATACCACATACAAGGAACAAATACCGCCACACCATGTCCAGACCACATATTACCTCCAGAGTGACTGAATAATATCACATACAAGGGACAAATACCACCACACTATATCCAGACCACATATTACCACCACATGGTGACCAATAATACCATATACAAGGAACAAATACCGCCACACCATGACCAGACCACATATTACCACCACATAGTGACCAAATAATAGCACAAACAAGGAACAAATACCACCACACCATGGCCGGAAAACATATTACCCCCACATAGTGACTGAAAACTACAATACTGATCAGTAATAAAAAAACACAATACTAATATCACCATAAGTGCTATTATACACAGGAGATCTGTACTTAGTATGCAGTGTCTATGTACAGGTAATACAGTGATCACCGGTGACATTATACACAGGAGCTCTGTATATAGTATCAATGTACAGGTAATCCAGTGATCTCCGGTGACATTATACACAGGCGCTCTCCCCCATTTAAAACAGTATCCTCAAAAAATAAAATAAATACAGCACTGAAGTAATAATTTCCCTTAATTAGCCCCTATGGTAATAATATCCCCCATCCTGGCCCCTGTGTGTCTCATTCCTGGCTCCAGCCATATGGTGTTAGGGTCTGCGGAACGCACCAAATAAATATAAATAAAAGGTGCGTTCGCGGCCCGGGGTCCACCGTGCAGGCAGAGCCTGCTGCTAGTAAGATGGCACTATATGGCGGTATAAGCGAACTCTGTTACACCACAGAGAAGCTGACATAGATGTTGTGGCACTATATGGCAGTATAAGCGAACTCTGCTACACCACAGAATCGCTGCCAACGATACAGTAGCACTATATGGAGGTATGAGCGAACTCTGTTACTCCACAGAGTCGCTGTGGTAGAGACTGTGTACTGTTAACCCCACAGGAGAACACAGATAACTGCAGAGCGGATAGCAGTCCGTGGTCATGCAGACAGTAACGCAAACAACCAACTCCTCACCGGAGTAGCCGGTATTCTAGAGGTTATTTCAGCCAAGCCCTGAACATGTGCATACAAAACTCCTCACCGGAGGTGCCGGTATTCTAGGGGCTTATTTCAGCCAAGCCCTAACCGCATGCGTACATGACCACACTGGCGCAAAGCATATAACAGGATTGATACTAGCGCATGGCCGTGTGGCCATGCAACCCTTTTATACAGTTATATGAAAAAGTTTGGGCACCCCTATTAATCTTAAGCTTAATGTTTTATAAAAATTGGTGTTTTTGCAACAGCTATTTCAGTTTGATATATCTAATAACTATTGGACACAGTAATGTTTCTGCCTTGAAATGAGGTTTATTGTACTAGCAGAACATGTGCAATCTGCATCCAAACAAAATTTGACAGGTGCATAAGTATGGGCACCTCACCAGAAAAGTGACATTAATATTTAGTAGATCCTCCTTTTGCAAAAATAACAGCCTCTAGTCGCTTCCTGTAGCTTTTAATGAGTTCCTGGATCCTGGATGAAGGTATTTTTGACCATTCCTCTTTACAAAACAATTCCAGTTCAGTTAAGTTTGATGGTCGCCGAGCATGGACAGCCCTCTTCAAATGATCCCACAGATGTTCAATGATATTCAGGTCTGGGGACTGGGATGGCCATTCCAGAACATTGTAATTGTTCCTCTGCATGAATGCCTGAGTAGATTTGGAGCCGTGTTTTGGATCATTGTCTTGCTGAAAGATCCATCCCCTGCGTAACTTCAACTTTGTCACTGATTCTTGAACATTATTGTCAAGAATCTGCTGATACTGAGTGGAATCCATGCGTCCCTCAACTTTAACAAGATTCCCGGTGCCGGCATTGGCCACACAGCCCCAAAGCATGATGGAACCTCCACCAAATTTTACTGTGGGTAGCAAGTGTTTTTCTTGGAATGCTATGTTTTTTTGACGCCATGCATAACGCCTTTTTGTATGACCAAACAACTCAATCTTGGTTTCATCAGTCCACAGGACCTTCTTCCAAAAAGAAATTGGCTTCTCCAAATGTGCTTTTGCATACCTCAGCCGACTCTGTTTGTGGCGTGCTTGCAGAAACGGCTTCTTTCGCATCACTCTCCCATACAGCTTCTCCTTGTGCAAAGTGCGTTGTATAGTTGACCGATGCACAGTGACACCATCTGCAGCAAGTTGATGCTGCAGCTCTCTGGAGGTGGTCTGAGGATTGTCCTTGACTGATCTCACCATTCTTCTTCTCTGCCTTTCTGATGTTTTTCTTGGCCTGCCACTTCTGGCCTTAACAAGAACTGTCCCTGTGTTCTTCCATTTCCTTACTATGTTCCTCACAGTGGAAACTGACAGGTTAAATCTCTGAGACAGCTTTTTGTATCCTTCCCCTGAACAACTATGTTGAATAATCTTTGTTTTCAGATCATTTGACAGTTGTTTTGAGGAGCCCATGATGCCACTCTTCAGAGGAGATTCAAACAGGAGAACAACTTGCAAGTGGCCACTTTAAGTAGCTTTTCTCATGATTGCATACACCTGGCTATGAAGTTCAAAGCTCAATGAGGTTACAAAACCAAAAAAAGTGCTTTAGTAAGTCAGTAAAAAGTAGGTAGGAGTATTTAAAACAAGAAAATGATAAGGGTGCCCATACTTATGCACCTGTCAAATTTTGTTTGAATGCAGATTGCACATGTTCTGCTAGTACAATAAACCTCATTTCAAGGCAGAAACATTACTGTGTCCAATAGTTATTAGATATATCAAACTGAAATAGCTGTTGCAAAAACACCAATTTTTATAAAACATTAAGCTTAAGATTAATAGGGGTGCCCAAACTTTTTCATATAACTGTAGCTGCAGCAAGTACAGGACCTTCCCAGAAAGACCAATGCAAAGCTGCCCCAGAACTAGAGCAGCTTCAGGACCTTCCTGGAGGACCAATGAGAGTCGTTGCAGTACCAGAGCATGTGACCCCTGATCTCCAATGAGAGATCTTGCCCTGGGCATGCTCAGAAGGGGAAATGCAGGACTTAGTCCCAAAGACGTCTGCTCGCCACTGACCAGTACTGGCTATAATAGCAGAACCTGGAAAGGCAGCAGTAATCCTCTGCACAGTATTACACTGGGCGAGACGCTGAGACCGACGTCTCTGCTGAGCAGATTCCACTGCAGCCGGAGACTGATGGGGGACCGCAGCGGGGATGGCTCGAGATTCCCCTTGTCTAGAAGCGGGAACTCGACCCCTAACATATGGTCTCCCATCCTGGCCCCATATGTTCTCCCATCCTGCCCCCATGTGATATCCCATCCTGCCCCATATGATCTCCCCATCCTGCCTCATTTGTCCCATGATCCTGCCCCATCTGTCCAATGATCCTGCCCCATCTGTTCCATGATCCTGCCCCATCTGTCTTCATCGTATAGATCCTGCCCCATGATCCTGCCCCCTTGTCTCCAATCCTGCCCTCATATCTCCAATCCTGCCCCCGTGTCTCCCATCCTGCCCCTGTGTCTCCCATCCACCCCGTGTCTCTCATCCTGCCACGTGTCTCCAATCCTGCCCCCATGTCTCCCATCCTGCCCCATGTCTCCCATCCTGCCCCCTTATCTCCAATCCTGCCCCCGTGTCTCCCATCCATCTCCTGTGTCTCCATTCTGCCCCATGTCTCTCATCCTGCCCCTGTGTCTCCATTCTGCCCCGGGCAGGATGGAGACACATGGTCCATGTATCTCCATCCTGCTGGTGAAAAATATTGCGGCTTTCCGCTTTCAATAAAAATAAAAAAATAAAAACCTTTCTCCTTACCTGGCCACGCTCCTGTGGTGATGATCCCTCCAGGCGTTTCAAGCACGCACTCATCAGCAATATGACAATGACAAACACCGGCGATGAGCACTCTGACGTCAGATGCCAGCTTCCGATTGGCTGGCAGCTTTAACTATTGCCGTGCGGCCCACACGGCAATAGAGTAACTGAACCTGCATCTCAGATGCAGGTTCAGTTACTGTACTGTCAGAATCCTGCCACTGGGGCCCGATCAGCAGAAGAGACTACAGTCATGGTCAAAAGTTTTGAGAATGACACAAATATTAATTTTTACAAAGTCTACTGCTTCACTTTTTCTAATGGCAATTTGCATATACTCCAGAATGTTATAAAGAGTGATCAGCTTAACAGCAATTACTTGCAAAGTTAATATTTGGCTATAAAATTAACTTTATCCCCCAAAACACATTTCAACATCATTGCAGCCCTGCCTTAAAAGGACCAGCTAACCTCTTTTCAGTGATTGCTCCATTAACACAGGTGTGGGTGTTGATGAGGACATGGCTGGAGATCAATCTGTCATGATTAAGTAAGAATGACACCACTAGACACTTTAAAAGGAGGCTGGTGCTTGGCATCATTGTTTCTCTTCTGTTAACCATGGTTATCTCTAAAGAAACACGTGCAGTCATCATTGCAATGCACAAAAATGGCCTAACAGGGAAGAGTATCGCAGCTAGAAAGATTGCACCTCAGTCAACAATCTATCGCATCATCAAGAACTTCAAGGAGAGAGGTTCCATTGTTGCCAAAAAGGCTTCAGGGCGCCCAAGAAAGACCAGCAAGCACCAGGACCATCTCTTAAAAGTGTTTCAGCTGCGGGATCGGGCTACCAGCAGTGCAGAGCTTGCTCAGGAATGGCAGCAGGCAGGTGTGAGTGCATCTGCACGCACTGTGAGGCGGAGACTCTTGGAGCAAGGCCTGGTCTCAAGGAGGACAGCAAAGAAGCCACTTCTCTCCAGAAAAAACATCATGGACAGACTGATATTCTGCAAAAGGTACAGGCAGTGGACTGCTGAGGACTGGGGTAAAGTTATTTTCTCTGATGAATCCCCTTTTCGATTGTTTGGGACATCAGGAAAACGCCTCATTCGGAGAAGACAAGGTGAGCGCTACCACCAGTCTTGTCTCATGCCAACTGTTAAGCATCCTGAAACCATTCATGTGTGGGGTTGCTTCTCAGCCAAGGGAATCGGCTCTCTCACAGTCTTGCCTAAAAACACAGCCATGAATAAAGAATGGTACCAGAATGTCCTCCAAGAGCAACTTCTCCCAACCCTCCAAGAGCAGTTTGGCGATCAACAATGCCTTTTCCAGCATGATGGAGCACCTTGCCATAAAGCAAAGGTGATAACTAAATGGCTCAGGGAACAAAACATAGAGATTTTGGGTCCATGGCCTGGAAACTCCCCAGATCTTAATCCCATTGAGAACTTGTGGTCAATCATCAAGAGACGGGTGGACAAATAAAAACCTAACATTTCTGACAAAATGAAAGCATTGAATGTGCAAGAATGGACTGCTATCAGTCAGGATTTGGTCCAGAAGTTGATTGAGAGCATGCCAGGGAGAATTGCAGAGGTCCTGAAGAAGAAGGGTCAACACTGCAAATATTGACTTGCTGCATTAGCTCATTCTAACTGTCAATATAAGCTTTTGTTACTTATATGTTTGCAATTATTATATTTCTGTCTGTGATAAAAACATCTGTCAAACACACATAAAAACCAGAGGGCAGCAGATCATGTGAAAATATAATATTTGTGTCATTCTCAAAACTTTTGGCCATGACTAGTGTTGAGCATTCCGATACCGCAAGTATCGGGTATCGGCCGATATTCGCTGTATCGGAATTCCGATACTTAGTTCCGATATTTTTCCTATATCGTATACCGGAATCGGAAGTTCCCATAATTCTTTGAGAGGCAGTGTGATTTTAGTCAGCCAATGAGGAATCCTACGAAGTGTGGGCACATCCTGTAATGCTGCGGTCATCTTAACTAATGGCATGGCTGTGATTGGCTGCTGAAATGATGTCAGAATGCACTATAAAAGGCGCCGCCGCCATTTTAGTGTCACTGTGCTGTGAACTCAGTTAGGGACAGAACGCTGCTCTGCTGACTCAGAGGGACAGTTAGAGATTGCGATTTTGTGTACTTTGCTTTAGGCAGGCTAGTTTACCAACCGCTGTGTAAAGCTTCCTTTTGCCTTGCAGTGTTGTTTTAACAGCTCTGTGCAAGGTGTGTGTGTGAGAGTGCAGGTGACGCTGCAGTTTGCTCTGCATCCAACGCTGTCTGTAGGCATCTGCACGTGTCACTCACAGACTCTTTTTTTTTTTCTTTAGTGTAATTCTAGCTGCTCCATTCAATAGAAATTATAGTGTGACGCGCTTCCATCCGTATACAATACATTGGTTGCAAACACTATAGAACTACAGAAAGGAGCCTTTCAGAGATAGTGAACAGTTGTGTGCAGTGTTCACTGTAGTCTGTGATTTTTTTTTTTTTTGGAGTGCAGATCCCGCTCCAGTTAGTTCTTCAACCACTGTTGCTTGTACTCTGCTGAGCGTGTCTCACTGCCTCATCCTTCACATTTTTCTCGAATTGGTGCTGCTACATTCTATTTCAAATAATTCAAATCTATTACTGTGACGTGCTTCCATCCGTATACAATACATTGGTTGCAAACAATATAGAAGTACACAAACGGGCCTTTCACAGCTACTGAACAGTTGTGTGCACTGTTTACTGTAGTCAGAGGTTTTCATTTTTGGAGTGCAGATCCCGCTCCAGTTAGTTCTTCAACCACTGTTGCTTGAACTCTGCTGAGCGTGTTCACTACCTCATCCTTCACATTTTCTCGAATTGGTGCTGCTACATTCTATTTCAAATAATTCAAATCTATTACTGTGACGTGCTTCCATCCGTATACAATACATTGGTTGCAAACAATATAGAAGTACACAAACGGGCCTTTCACAGCTACTGAACAGTTGTGTGCACTGTTTACTGTAGTCAGAGGTTTTCATTTTTGGAGTGCAGATCCCGCTCCAGTTATTTCTTCAACCACTGTTGCTTGTACTCTGCTGAGCGTGTCTCACTGCCTCATCCTTCACATTTTTCTCGAATTGGTGCTGCTACATTCTATTTCAAATAATTCAAATCTATTACTGTGACGTGCTTCCATCCGTATACAATACATTGGTTGCAAACAATATAGAAGTACACAAACGGGCCTTTCACAGCTACTGAACAGTTGTGTGCACTGTTTACTGTAGTCAGAGGTTTTCATTTTTGGAGTGCAGATCCCGCTCCAGTTAGTTCTTCAACCACTGTTGCTTGAACTCTGCTGAGCGTGTGTCACTGCCTCATCCTTCACATTTTTCTCGAATTGGTGCTGCTACATTCTATTTCAAATAATTCAAATCTATTACTGTGACGTGCTTCCATCCGTATACAATACATTGGTTGCAAACAATATAGAAGTACACAAACGGGCCTTTCACAGCTACTGAACAGTTGTGTGCACTGTTTACTGTAGTCAGAGGTTTTCATTTTTGGAGTGCAGATCCCGCTCCAGTTATTCTTCAACCACTGCTGCTTGTACTCTGCTGAGCGTGTCTCACTGCCTCATCCTTCACATTTTTCTCGAATTGGTGCTGCTACATTCTATTTAAATAATTCAAATCTATTACTGTGACGTGCTTCCATCCGTATACAATACATTGGTTGCAAACAATATAGAAGTACACAAACGGGCCTTTCACAGCTACTGAACAGTTGTGTGCACTGTTTACTGTAGTCAGAGGTTTTCATTTTTGGAGTGCAGATCCCGCTCCAGTTAGTTCACATGTTCTATGTACTCTCGAGTGTCCACTGCCTCATCCTTCACATTTTTCTGAATTGGTGCTGCTACATTCTATTTCAAATAATTCAAATCTATTACTGTGACTTGCTTCCATCCGTATACAATACATTGGTTGCAAACAATATAGAAGTACACAAAGGGCCTTTCACAGCTACTGAACAGTTGTTGAATGTTTACTAGTCAGAGGTTTTCATTTTTGGAGTGCAGATCCCGCTCCAGTTAGTTCTTCAACCACTGTTGCTTGTACTCTGCTGAGCGTGTCTCACTGCCTCATCCTTCACATTTTTCTCGAATTGGTGCTGCTACATTCTATTTCAAATAATTCAAATCTATTACTGTGACGTGCTTCCATCCGTATACAATACATTGGTTGCAAACAATATAGAAGTACACAAACGGGCCTTTCACAGCTACTGAACAGTTGTGTGCACTGTTTACTGTAGTCAGAGGTTTTCATTTTTGGAGTGCAGATCACGCTCCAGTTAGATCACGCTCCAGTTAGTGCCTCATCCTTGACATTTTTCTATAATTGGTGCTGCTCCATTCTATTTCAAATAACTCAAATCTATTAGTGTGACGTGCTTCCTTCCATATACAATACATTGGTTTCAAACACTATAGAAGTACACAAAGGGGCCTTTCACAGCTAGTGAACATGGGTTGTTAAATTTTAACTAAAATATGTATTTTTTCAAATGACACAAATATAAGTAATGTTGAAGAGGAATAGTCCTACATCCATTGTTTGCACAATATTACAGGTGTACATCACGTCCCTTAATCAACAATGTATTATTATATTACTTGTATGCTTTTATTTAAAAGCCAAGAACACAGAAGGATAACCTTCGCACTGCAGCTGTTGTCAAAGTTCAACCCACATTATGCACTTCCAACATTGCAGCATTTGAGGCATGATGTGAGTTGGATTTGTCAAAGTTATGGAGTGAGAAGGTTCACCATCAGTACCCTATAGCATAAGTATGCTTTTGTGTTAGCATTTGTGTTAGACATGTGGATATCTGCCATAATATGTCACAATTATTTTGTTACAGATTTGTTACCAACACTAATCATTGAATGGTTTTAAATGTGACGTTTGACTTGTTTACAGCTTAGAAATAAGGGTGTAGCCTGATATCTATGTGTAGCACTAGCCACTTTAACATGTCATGTTTTTTTCAACATGTGTAGCTAGGTAGCAGTAATTTTTGCCGGACACACAGCAGGGGAACAGCAGGCGTTACTGAACCCCACAAACACATCATCGATTGTTTTGATCTGTGCATCCAACACTTCTGAGCCCAGGGTCAAGGAGGGTGTAGCCTGAGGCCTAGTATGAGATGTTTGAACTTTAATTTGAACTTTAATTTGGAGTTAGCAGCATTAATTTTTGTCAGACACACAGCAGGGAACAGCAGGCGTTACTGAACCCCACTATCACTATAGCTTGTGTATTGGTCTGTGGACACGACACTTCTGAGCAGCAACTGGCAGTGTTGTAGCCCAGGGAGTATAGTTCAGGTGGTAGAAAGATGAACATAACAGGAGACATGGAAAACGTTGCCAACCAGTTAGTTAATCTGAAACCGGACAGGCAAATTCAGGCGAGATCCATGCCTAGTTCATTTCAGAAAAGTAAGCCGTTCTACATTATCGGAGGATAGTCGCATGCAACGGTCTGTTAGTACACCACCTGCAGCAGTAAAGACGCGCTCCGATAATACACTGGCAGCAGGGCAAGCCAGCACCTCCAATGCATACTGGCTAAGCTCTGGCCATGTATCCAGCTTAGAGACACAAAACTTGAATGGGGAAGAGCCATCTGGGAGTACACTGAGAGGGCAAGACATGTAGTCTGTCACCATCTTACGGAAATGTTGCCTCCTGCTGACTGGAGCCGTCTCGGATGGTGTAGACATTGGTGGCGCTGCCACAAAACTTCGCCACATTTGGAACATACTGTTCTTGCCCTGTGCAGAGGTGCTGCTTGTGCTCCCTCTTGTTGCAGAGCTGTCTCCACTGCCTCGACGCACAGAGCTGCTTTGTAAAGCAGTAGCAGCAGCAGTGCTCTCGGCTGGAATGGAGAACATTATGGATTGCACCAGTGTGTCTTGTTACTTCCGCATTTTACGCTCCCGGTTCAACGGTGTGATGAGGCTTTGTAAGTTGTCCCGGTAGCGAGGGTCTAGGAGGGTGTACACCCAATAATCAGACGTGGTGTGAATGTGTTCGATGCGGCGGTCGTTTCTCAGGCACTGCAGCATGAAATCAACCATGTGCTGCAGACTCCCAACTGGCCAAGAAACGTTGTCCCCTGCAAGAGGCGTCATCTCTGCCTGCTGTGCATCACCCCACCCTTGCTCTACATACTGACTAGAGCGTTGTCTACCTCCCTCTGGAGCGATGTCTTCCTCCTCCATTGACTCCTCCTCATCCTCCTCACAAGTCCTTCAAATACATAAAAATTTACAAAATTTAAAACTCATAAAATTTAAAAACATTGTATCATAATTCTGTAACATCACTTTATGGAAACACAATAGCATTACAAAAGGATAGACAAAAACTGTACATTATGTGCTTTGTAAATACATTAAAAGTTTGGAATGGTTATGAAAATATAGACAGCGACTCTGGAGGTTCAATTGTTGATACAGCATGGTACTTTGAAAGTCCTCCAGCCCTTTGTGAGGAACCACGTTGCGCTGACTGTCCAGAAGGTGATGGAATTTGTGACTCCTCATCCTCCACCTCTTCCAAAACCTCATGCCTTAGTGCTTGCAGTGTTTTTTGAAGCAGGCAGATAAGGGGGACAGTCAGGCTGACTAGTGCATCATCTGCACTCGCCATCCGCGTTGACTCATCAAACGCACGCAAAACGTGGCAGATGTCCTTCATAGAGTCCTTCGCCACTCATTACACTGGCTGCCCATTCATTATAGGATCCAATTCTAATTACTGGTTCTCACCAACAAAGACTCTCCACAGTGCAGCACCCCCCTACATCTCCTCCCTCATTTATATTTATCGGCCTAACCGACTGCTGCACTCTGCAAACGACCTTCGACTAACCTCTGCACTAATCCGTACCTCCCACTCCCAACTCCAAGACTTCTCCCGCGCTGCGCCAATCCTCTGGAATGCTCTACCCCAAGAAATTAGGACTATCCGCAATTTGGATGGTTTCAGGCGCTCCCTCAAAACACATTTGTTCACAGTGGCCTATCACATTCACTAATCAAAGTCATTCTATGTGTAAGTCTGTGTGTGTAGCCCATTCACTATCTCCATGCATCCCTCACTCCCTTAAAATGGCTGGACCATCATTGTAAAAACACCATTGTATATAAACACCTGTACTTTGTACCCTCCCCCACCTCATTGTAGATTGTAAGCTTTCACCAGCAGGGGCGGCTGATTTTGCTTTAATTATTGTATTGTTAACGTTGTTACTTATGACTTGTGTTTTGAAACTGTTAAACTGTAAAGCACTGCGGAATATTATGGCGCTATATAAATAAAGATTATTATTATTATTCTTATTATAGAGGCCCACTCAGTAGTGGTGAAGTGTGAACGGCGCAAATTGCGAGTTGATTGCGCCTGATGCAGCTGATACTCCATTACTGTTGGCTGCTGCTCACACAACCGCTCCAACATATGTAACGAGGAATTCCACCTGGTGGGTACGTCACATATGATGCGATGTTCATGAAGGCGAAATCTGCGTTGCAGAGCTGCAATCAGCGATCTGGCCATGCTGGAACGTCGCAAGTGAGCGCACTCTAGGCGGACCTTGTGCAGCAGTGCATCAAGATCCGGATAGTCCCTCAAAAAACTCTGCACGACCAAGTTGAGCACATATGACAGACATGGTATGTGAGTGAGGTTGCCAAGGCCCAGAGCTGCCACCAGATTTCGGCCATTGTCACACACTACCAAGCCTGCCTGTAGATTCGCTTCCAAAAACCACACGTCGCTCTCCTGCTTTATGGCATTACAGAGCTCCTGCGCTGTGTGGCTAAGATTCCCCATGGAAATTAATTTCAGGACGGCCTGTTGACATTTGGACACGGCTGTGCTCATATCGGTCGCAACAGGTAAACGTTCACGGGTCCATGTGGAGGTAGACCGTGACGGCTCCTGCAGCGATGATTCTGAGGAACTGGAGTAGGAGGAGGAGTCAATGTGTACAGACTTGATTCCTGCAATCCTTGGAGTTGGCAGAACACGTACAGCGCCACTCGCAAGATCAGTACCCGGCTACACAACATTGACCCAATGGGCAGTGAGGGAAAGGTATTGTCCCTGGCCATGGGTGTTAGAACCCTCTTGTTAGGTTTTGTTTCAGTTTGCTGGTCACATGACCTTTTTTCCCTATTTAGTCTGGCTCCGCCCTTCTGGCTTTGCTTGACTTCATTGTATTATCTACTGTTAAGCTAGCCGGGTGCTTAGGTGCCTTAATCAGTCAGTTTTGCTTGATGTTAGGATCGCAAAGTATTTTTTTTTCTGTTTAATTATCCATGCTACAATTTATGTTAGGAGGTGTCCACCTTTTCTCCCAGTCCCTAGATCTTGTAGGGATTCCTCCCTCGCAACTATAGGTCTTCGTTCACACTAGATGAGGACTTTAGCGGGTCTGGTCGCAGGATCAGGTTCCCCGTTACATCGTAGGGATTCAGCTTAGTTGTATTGTAGGGACAGAATTCCCTTCTTTCCTTACTGGTTGTAGCAGATCATAACAATGGGTACTGGTCCACGCATCGGTGGTCAGGTGGACCTTGCTACTGAGGGCGTTTAGTAGCGCATGTTTAATTTTTCCCTCAACATGCTTTTGCAGACCAGGGACGGCTTGCCTGCTGAAATGAAATCGGCTTGGCACATTGTATTGTGGGACTGACAATGATATTCAGTTACGGAAACTGTCTGTCTCCACCAGCCTGAATGACAGCATTTCAAGGGACAGGAGTTTTGCAATGCCAGCATTCAGAGCCTGTGCTCGTGCATGGTTTGCGGAGTATGGCCGTCTTTTATCCCATGCCTGTGCTACCGATGGCTGTTTTGTGGCCTGGGAGTGTGAGGATGACAGGGAACTTGCTGCTGTGTGTGGAATAACACTTTGTCTCTGGACAACAGTGACCGAGGTTCTTCCATGGCGATCCTGTGAGGAAGCAGAACCAGCTGTGTGTGAGCTCGATGAAGAGGCTTCAACACAACCTGAAGATGTAGGTGCTGCTGTAGGTTGGCCTACATCTCCAGTGTGTCTTTGTAACTCAACTACGTGCTTTGTCCGCACATGTTTCCACATATTTGTGGTATTGAGGTGACTGACACTTTTAGCTATTTTTAATTTTTGATTACACAGCTTGCATTTGACATAGCAAATATCATGTGCAAGTGTGTGAAAAAAGGACCACGCAGTGCAAGTCCTGGGAGCGCACGTTTTGACTTTTGGAAGACAACTGCTCCGAACAGGTGCCAAACTGGAGGCTACAGGCAACCGAGTCTGCAGCCTAACTCTCCCTCCTGTTTGTACCGTTGGGGCAATGTCTTCCTCTATCTTCCTTCTATCACTAACCACTTCTCTAGGCCTCTCCCAGCTTTCAACCAAAGTACTGGTTCTCAGCCACAAAGCTATCCACAGTGCAGCACCCCTCCTACATCTCCTCCCTCATTTCTATCTATCGGCCTAACCGACTGCTGCGCTCTGCAAACGACTTTCGACTAACCTCTGCACTAATACGTACCTCCCACTCCCGACTCCAAGACTTCTCCCGCGCTACGCCAATCCTCTGGAATGCTGTACCCCAAGAAATTAGGACTATCCACAATTTGCATGGTTTCAGGCGCTCCCTCAAAACACATTTGTTCAGAGCGGCCTATCACATTCACTAATCAAAGTCATTCTATGTATTCTGTGTAAGTGTGTATGTGTGTGTGTGTCTCTAGCCCATTCACTATCTCCATCCCTCACTCCCTTAAGATGGCTGGACCATCATTGTAAATGCACCATTGTATATAAACACCTATACTTTGTATCTCCCCCACCTCATTGTACATTGTAAGCTGTCACGAGCAGGGGCGACTTATTTAGCTTAAATTATTGTATTGTTAACGTTGTTACTTATGACTTGTGTTCTTAAACTGCAAAACTGTAAAGCGATGCGTAATATGATGGCGCTATATAAATTAATATTATTATTATTAGGATTCCTCTGAGCTGCTCCCACCACCTTCCTGTTCCTCACGCCATGTTGGGTCTTGGACCTCATCATCTCCACTACCCTCTTCCAACACCTGCTGCTGTTGGGTGGTCTGGCCAGCACCATGCTCAACAGAAACTGGCACCTGAGTCTCATCATCATCAGATGCGTTCTGCGGTGTGCTGACCATCGGCACTGTCTCACCCGCCTCTTCAGATTCAGAGAGACACAGCTGTTGCGCATCACTGCATACTCCCTCTTCTTCACATTACAGAATGCTGCTTGGCTGGGCCCCTGTTTGCAAGCCAATAGATTCTGAGAACAAAGCAGACACTCAGCTGGCTCCTGTACAGAACTCTCTGACTGCCTGGGCAATTTGCCAGGCGGTGAAGAGACAGATGGTTGCTCAACAGTGCTGTGGTCCTGAGAGGAGGTGGAAGCAATTGAAGTCGATGCATTGGCTGACATCCAACCAACAACGGCTTCAATTTGTTCTTCCCGCAGCAGGGGGGTACTCCGAGCTCCTACAAAAGTGCCATAAAGGAACGCTCACGGGGAAAACTGGTGGATGCTGTGTCACTGGGGGCCGCAGCAGCCACAGAATCCCCACGTCCTCTCCCTGAAGAAACTCCACGGCCACGACCACGTGCCTTACTCCCTGCCTTCTTCATCTTGGTAGATTGATAAAGAAAGTCTGAAAAGTTATAAGGCCTAAGTGTGGTTATTCCGCAGAGACTGCAGTGAACACTGCACACAACTGTTCAGTAGGTGTGAAAGGCCCCTTTGTGTACTTCTATAGTGTTTGCAACCAATGTATTGTATACGGATGGAAGCGCGTCACACTAATAGATTTTATTTATTTGTAATAGAATGGAGCAGCAACAATTAGAGAAAAATTTCAAGGATGTGCCAGTGACACACGCTCAGCAGACTACAACCAGCAGTGGTTGAAGAACTAACTGGAGCGTGATCTGCACTCCAAAAAGGAAAACCTCAGACTACAGTGAACACTGCACACAACTGTTCACTACCCAACGCGTCTCAGCAGGAAGGCAGTCTGTGCGTCAAAACAAAGGCGCAAGCATACATCCACGTACCCTGTTTATAAAGCTATATAAAAAAAATTATGTAGTAGTGACGCACACTTTATTGAGGTACAGTATTACATCGCCATTCACCATCTGTGGCTATGCAGTCTCATCTATATATACCTTATCTATCCGTTGTCATGCTTGCAAGTCGACAGTCAGGCATAAATAGCAATTTTCACTTGATGCACTTTTTAAAGGTTATGTTTGTTAATAAAAATGATTATTGCCACATATTATGAGTATTACATGATGGAAATTGTATAATTTTGTATAAACTGTTTAGTGACATTATTCAGCAAATGTAACATTTTAGTAATGTCACAGATAACTTGTAATGCTGATGATGTTTTGAAGTCAGACATTCATTGTCTATACAATAAAAATGGTGTACATACTGTTACTTATCCATCATTAATGGATTCAGATATGTACTTGTATGCTTTTATGTACAACCGTATAGCAGATTCCTTAACTAATTTATTTTGTGGTTTGCATTGCTGTTCAACATGTTAATGTATGTGTTTATGTTTGTCAATTCTTTATTTATCTAGATATTAGTTTAAATGAAATCATCATCTTATGGTAGTAAAGGTTATCTTTCTCTTGTTTGAAGTATAGACATTTAAAATTGACAGGTAACAAGGAAATTACTTGATCTAGTATTTAAACATCCTCCTTGACCCTGGGCTCCAACACCGCCAGTTGTTGCCTGTAAGTGCTGTTAGCACAGTCAACACTTGCTCCTGTGTTACTGGGGTTCAGTAATGTCAGCTGTTCCCTGCTGTGTGAACGGCAAAAAGTCCTGCTGCCTCCACTCTGTTCTCGTCTCATCCCTGGGCTCCAACACCAACAGTTGTTGGTCGGAAGTGTAATTGGCACGGGTACTCACTCCTGCCCAGACTGGTTACAGCACGCCAGCTGTTTCCTGTCAGTGTAAACGTCACTTAGCCTACAATAAGTTGTCCTGTCGTGTTGCGGTCGGGTTAGCCGACTCTTTGGTGCCTGCAGTTTAGTGCTTCCTATGTGTGCTGCGGGATATGTAAATAAAGGCTGTTTCCGTTGTGACAATAGGACAATCACCCACTGTAGGACTGTGGGATTCGGTAACTGCGGCCGGCTCGCGGCCTGTCAACTTAAATTTCCATGGGTACCTTCTGCTACCCGTCCGGGTTCCAGCACAGTCAGCTGGTCCTCGTTACTTGCATTGGCTCTTGTACCTTCTGCTACCCGTCCGGGTTCCAGTACCGTCAACTGGTTCTCCGCAGTGCCTTTGGCCTAGGTGCCTCCATCTCGGTATCCGAGTTCCAGCAACGTCTGCTGGTCCTTGGTAGTGCTTTGGAGCACAGGTACCTCCTGCTTAGTAACCGTGTCCCAGTAACGTCAGCTGGTCCTCGGTTGTGCCATTGGCTCTTTTCCTTCTGCTGCCCCTCCGGGTTCCAGCACACTCAGCTGGTCCTCGTTACTTCCATTGTCTCTTGTACCATCTGGTACCCGTCCGGGTTCCAGTAACGTCAGCTGGTTCTCGGAAGTTAGTCAGCATTCTTGTACCTTCAGCTACATTTACAAATTGAAGATTTTTTAAATGTTTTTTTGGGTAATCACTCTGGATCTCCAACAATGAAGACGACGACCCTGATGACCACCCCGAAGAAGATGACGACCACAAGGACGACGAGCATCAAGCCAACCAGCCTGAACACCATCACAAAGAAGAAATAAAAGATTACCCAGAAGAAGATCACCAACAGGACAAAGAAAGTTAAGACAAACTACAAGATACAGAAAAAGAGACAGAAAAACAATAAGCAGAAGATCAAAAAGCAGAAGAACATGAAGTATAAGACCAAAATGAAGAGCAAAATATATGCTCTAAATTATAAGCAGAAGAAGACTAAGCAGTGTATGGGGGTGAGTCCGTTCCTCCTCGTGGTGCCCCTGGAAAATGCCTGCTGCTGCAGGCTAAACTGAACACGGACAAATACTGTTGTAATTTAAATCTTTTGTGACAGCAAGAACGGAAGGATGAAAAATTCATACTTTTACAGATTACAAGTACAGGAATCTCTGTCACAAATAAGAATATGATGAAGAAGATGAAGTACAATATGAAGAAGAATAATAGTTTAATAAGAAGAATATGAGTAATGTTAACAAAAAGATGAATAGCAAGAAGTTTAAGAAGAAGATAAAGAAGGTGAAGATGAAGAATAATTTGATGAAAAAGATGATGCTGCTGAAGATTATGAAGGAGAAAGTGTGTCAAAAGTTAAAAAGGTGAAGAGCATGGAAGTTGTGAAATATACATATTTGCCAAAATAGAAAAAACGTTAACAACATTGTCAATTTCTTCGTCAATCCGAACATCTTTAAAAAAAAAAAAATTTATGCTATTCCATTTGATTGGGTTAAACATCTATGCCTTTAATGTCTCCTCAACCTTCCCCAATACATTCTACATTACTCTTTGTTGTTTTCCTTCATGTACAATTAACCAACAAGGCAAGAATGGGGTTTCTTTAATTCCGATATTTTGTTCCCATAGACTTACATTGGATTTCCGGTATCGGTATCTGGTATCGCCGATATTTTATGGGTATCGGCGATACCATTCGATTCCAATACTTTTGGATATCGGAAAGTATCGCTCAACTCTAGCCATGACTGTAGGCCTGATGCGGGCCTCCTCTGCTGATCAGGCCCCATACACCAGTCAGAGCATTACTGCCCTGATGGTGGCTCTGCATGTACATGACGTCTTTTAAACTTATGAACCCACCAAAGTTTTCAAGCAGAAGATGCTTTAGGAGACTCAGAAGTTGTTTTCGTGAAGCGTCTTTAGTTTTGTTTTTTCAGTCGTCTCCTGAGCGTTTTTCCAGTTTTGACCACCACTGTTTTTTATCGGAGGATTTTCCCATGTTTTTTTTATGTCTCTTTTTACTGTTATTTTCTGGTTGTTTTTCTTTTATTCTTCCACTGAATAATGAAGAAACCGTTAATGTTTTTTAAGGAAAATCACATGCAAAAAAACATCCGGGTATTTTCAGCGCATCTTCTAATGTTTCCCATTGACTTGTATTGTAAAGTACAGAGCATATTCCAATTGGAAAACACCAGAAAAGATGACATGTCAGTTGTTTTAACCACTTGTCATTTATAATCTGAATTGGTTAAAAGATGTTCAAAAGCATGAATATATGCATAGCAAGTCGCTTCTATATAGAAATGCATATGTTCATTATTTTGAAAGTTTTTTGTGCACATACCCTTAAGTGGATCCAAGGAGTCAAGTCTATCTCTGTTTTTTTTCTGGAAAGCCTCCCAGATAAGAAAATTTCTTTTAAAATGAAAGATGGCCCTTATTTAACATGGTGTAAAACACATTTAAAATTTAGGAAATCTTGGTTGTATCCAAATTTTGTGAATTCTGGTGTTTTTATGCCAGTCACGGTCAGCTCTGGCAAAATGGGTAGAGCATTGACAGCACAGAGGCGTGGTTTATGCCACCTGTCTAAATCTTCAAAATGTAAGCTACTTACACCAGACTGGACTGGAGTAACATTTCTGGCAATGGCAGAAGTGCACATCAGTTGCACAGTGTGCCAAATTAATTAAGAGGTATGTGCCTCATAATGAATTCGGCACACCTTACGCCAGCAGACTATGGGTGCATTATACCTTATGAAGGACTGTTGGGTGTGCATAATACTAAATGGAGGACTATAAAGAGTGCAGTATACTATATGGAGGACTATTGGTGATAATGTACACTATATGGAGGACAATGATGGTGCAGTACACTATGTGGAGGACTATTGAGGGTGCATTATACTATATGGAGGACTATGGGGAGTGCATTATATCATATGGAGGACTATGGAGAATGCAGTATACAATATGGAGGACTATGGACAGTGCAGTATACCACATGGAAGACTATCGGGAGTGTAGTATAGCATATGGAGGTGCAATATACTATATGGAGGACTATGGAGGTGCATTATATTATATGGAGAACTATGGGAGTTAATTTTACTGTATGAAGGACTATGAGGATGCATTATACTGTATGGAGGTATATTGGGGTGCATTATGCTGTATGTAAGACTATGGGGTGCATTATACTGTACGGAGGACTATTGGGGTGCATGATACTATATGGATCACTACATAGATGCATAATACTGTATGGAAGACTATGGGAAGTGCAATATACTATATAGAGGACTATAGAGTGTGCAGTGTACTATATGAAGGACAATGGTAAGTGCAGTACACTATATATGGAGGGATATGTGGGGGCATTATAATATTTGGAGAGCTATGTGTTGGCCATTATACTGCAAGCAATTATACACACTGTGTATAATTTGTGTGGGGTCCATCATACTGTGTAGGTGCTATTATACTGTTTTGAGGTCTAGTGAGGGCCATTATAAAGTGTGGTGACATGTGGGGCTACCATGTAAGGGGGTGAAGGAGTATTACTGCGTTGCCCATCCCGTAAGTGTTCTTAATGTTTCTATGCAACCAGGGCCGTATTTGCCACTAGGCTTAATGTCACCTTCCAATAGCAAGGTGGCCTTAACCCATTTTTAACCCATTAGCCACCACTACAGGTCAATGGGAATAGACGAGCTAAGTGCCAGAAAAGGTGCATCTAATCATAGATGTGCCTTTTCTGGGGTGGGTGGGGGCAGATGTTAATAGCCAGGGGGGGGCACAAAAAAAATACTCCCTCCCTACGCTATTATTATCTGCCCTCACTCACTGGCTTTCCCTGTCTGGTGGAGAAAATACCATGGTAGCCCACGCATTTTTTTCAACGAATTTACACATTTAATTAATACCTACATGCATGAAATTTTGCACACATACACTCATGTAATTGTTAATCAAAACCATATATCAAACTACATGAAATGAAATGGTTTACTGTATGTAAACCATGTGTGATTTCATGTCGGGTTCTGTAATGATTTTACAGAAGCCGGCAATTGAATTAGCGGCTATTATACTATGTTGAAGTGTATGAACTATAAATATATATATATATGTCACAATGACATGTATATATATATATATATATATATATGTATTCTATGTGTATATATCTATTCTTTTGTGATTTAAAAACTGTCATTTGGATCCATTATATGTCGGTTTTGCAAGCTGGCGAGAAAATCTCGCCTTACGGAGGCCATACGGATGCCATACGGATGACACACGGATATTTTGATGCGAGGAAATCGCATCCTCGCATTGCACACGAATGACATACGGATCACTGTTTAGGGGACTTTTCTGCTTATTACGGCCATATAATACTGTCCGATTTTTATACGGTGTGTGTGACTCCGGCCTAAACGTAATGTCCAGCTCAATGAAAGTAAGGTCACACCCTTATTTGCACAGAGTTCAAAACCCTAACTATTAACCCCTGCCTGTTCTGTACCTTTACAATCTCTTGAATCTTTGAATTTTGCACAGGGCTGGTTTTGGACAAATTGTGGCAATGTGCAAAATTCAAAGTGAGGATCCTAATACTAACATATTCCATCAACAACACTATACAGTTGTAATGCGACCAGAGTGGTAGTCGTGGCAACAGACTGTTCTGTTCCCACACCCTGGCACCCCACAGATAAAACACAATGTCCTTTCTGCTGCACATGCAGTGCATGCAGCAAAACACTCATGGTTACTGTCAGAGTTCCTACCAGTTCTGTTACACCGGTTTTTGATTTCCCGGTTCCACAAAACACTTTGGAGTCACAGTCTTTTTCCAATAGTTCAACTTTACCTATCAAAAGGGCACTCATCACCTTGGCAGCACAATACACACAGAGCCACGTATCCTGTACTTTCCCTGCCTTCTGGGAAACTCTATTCTTCCTGTAATCTCTCTTTCCTCCTGTAATTTGCTGCCGTACCTCTAGTCAAACTCTGTTCTGTCCGTGCCTTCATTTTCCATGCCATACTGGTAGTCTCTTTGGACAGTCAGTGTCCCATCTGTGCCTTCCACGTCACCAGCTCCCTGTCAGCCCCTCGTCTGGTTCCAATGATGATAGGTGCCGGGAATGCCATCTCAGCTTCTCCTGCCCTGGTCTTAGACCCCGGATCCTTCCTGGGGATGGTCCCGTTGAGTTGGTGCCTGACTGCACTAATCTCAGCTTGGGGCCCTTTACTGCCACAGCAGACTTATCTCCACAGCGAGTTCATCTCTGCTCCACTGCTTCTCACACAACCTGCCCTGGGCATGTTGCCCGGCTTCTCCCTCTAAACAGGAAGTGCCTGTCCTATACCTCACTGCTCTGTGCTGCTCTGCTCTAACTCCTCCCCACTGAATAACCCCTTGCTGTCTGTACCTAAACTAACATTATTATCTATCCTATTCTCTATCTCTAATGTGCCCCCCTCTATTCTAACCCTGCTATTAAGGCCCCGTCTCACATAGCGAGATCGCTGCTGAGTCACTAAATTTGTGACGCAACAGCGACCTCAATAGCGATCTCGCTACGTTTGACATGTACCAGCGATCAGGCCACTGCTGTGAAATCGCTGGTCATGCAAGAATACTCTGGAAATTTTTTTGGTCGTTGAGACCCCACTGCGTCGTATGCATCGTCCTGTTTGACACCTTACCAACGACCTCTCTAGCGACTTGTAGCTAGAAACATGGGCGTGCTTTTGCGTGCACCTCAGCTCCGATTGGTGGTCGCTACTGCGTTCTGATTGGCGTCCATGTCTACAAGGAAGCCAACACTGCAGCGATTCTGTTCTTTGTTCCAGACCGTGTGAAGAAAGCAACATAGCAGCACTTTCAGTCATCCTTCCTACTGGTTTGAGATCACAGTTGCAACTCAACAACCAATTACCTATTCAAGTTACTATTATCTATTACAGTATTCTTCAATCAACACCTATTCTACAACTATTCTTTTGACAACTATACACTGTGAAAAGGTAGGTATATTTTTTGGGTCTCAAATGCGATTCCTATTGTCTATTTTCTGCTATCATTGCTCTGGAGGGATGGAGGGAGTGCTTGGCTTCTATCGGTGTACATGTGCTTTTGCATGGGAGGCCATTTTAGGGGGTCTCGTGTGGGGTCTCAAATACGTTTCCATTTGAACTCAATTTATAGGACACCTACCTATTGTTGTATTTTTTTTTTTCAGTTTGCCCCATCATGAACAATGCACAGTGTGCTGTTGTGGTTGCTGCATTGCTTGTTGAGGAAGCACAGCGTCAAGATGAGGCACGGATGCTTTAACAGGCGTTCTAAAAGAAAACGTTGCATGTGGACCAGAGAGTGGCTGCAGAAGAGGTCCGAATTGTCCCACATGCAAGTGGTGAAAGTGCTTCAGGCGAAAAATCCTCATGATTTCCGCAATTATCTTCGGATGTCTGAGGAATCCTTCACCTATTTACTTGAAAGAATTACTCCACTAATTGAAAGGAAGAATACAGCGATGCGTGCTGCTATCCCAGCAGATGAAAGATTGGCAGTCACGCTGCGATTCCTGGCCACTGGACGCTCTTTGGAAGACTTGCATTTTTCTTCCGCCATTTCAAGGCCACTGCTGAGCGTTCTCATTCCGGAAACGTGCAAGGCGATTTTCAGTTGTATACGTAGCTACATGGAGTTTCCCAACACGGAGGCAGAATGGAGCAAGATTGCCAATGATTTTGATCAGCTATGGCAGTTCCCAAACTGTGGTGGGGCTTTGGACAGGAAACATGTCCGTATAACTCAGCCACCCAACAGCGGATCATATTTCTTCAACTATAAGGCTATTTCAGCATCATCCTGATGGCCCTTGTTAACGCAAATTATTAATTAATTTGTGTAGACGTTGGCATGAATGGAAGGGTTTCCGATGGTGGAGTTTTGGAGCATACGTTTTTTGGAGAGCGTTTACATAACTGTGAACTTCACTTGCCTCCCAACTCTGAGACTAGAGGAAACCTTAATTTTATTTTTATTGGCGACGAGGCCTTCCCGCTTCATCCCAATCTCATAAAACCTTTCCCTCAAAAAAGTCTCACACGGGAAAGGAGAATTTACAACTACTGCTTGTCAAGGGCACGTCGGGTTGTGGAGAATGCCTTTGGTATCATGGCCAATCGCTTCCGCGTTTTGCACACACCGATTAACATGAAGCTGGAATCAATTGACTCGGTAGTAGTGTTGAGCATTCCGATACTGCAAATTTGGGTATCGGCCGATATTGGCTGTATCGGAATTCCGATACTGAGTACCGATATTTTCGTCATATCGGATACCGGAATCGGAATGTCACTGTCACTGTCAGTGTCCGTCGGTCGGGTCTGTCAGGAGTCAGCGGCACTTACCCGGCAGAAGATCTCCGGCGGTCACATCCCGGACTGCTTAATGGCCGCCATCCTCTTCTCCCTGGCGGTCACATGCAGTTTCTCGCGATAACTGCAGTGACTGCTGGGTAATCGCAGCCGTAAAGCAGTCCGATGACGTCACCGCCGGGGAAGCTGGTAAGCAGCTGTGCTGCGCCGGGATGTCAGGCTCTGCCTGTCATTCCGATGTAGCAGAGCTGGATCGTCGTGGGACAGTCGTTACTATGGACTGCGTCGGACAGGTGGTATACTGTTGGTTTGTTTTTTTTATTTTTTTACAGGAGATCGATGGCGTCGCAGGAATGAGAGAGTAATAAAAGAAATGAAAACTGTGTTGTCTCTTTTATTTCATTAAAATACTTTTTTCTTGCTGTGTCTTTTTTTTAAACATTTAAAAACTTTGGGATTAATAATGGATCGGTGTCTTATTGACGCCTCTCCATTATTAACCGGGCTTATTGTCACCGTGCAATCAACGGTGACATTAACCCCTTATTACCCCGCTTGCCACAGCTACAGGGCAAGTGGGAAGAGCCGGGTAAAGTGCCACAATTGGCACATCTTTTGATGCGCCAAATGTGGGGCTGCTGTAGCCTGGTATTATCAGGCTGTTGAGGGCCAAAATCCATGGGCCTTGACAGTCTTTTAATACCAGGCCGCAGCAGTCTGCATTTTACTTGGCTGGTTAACAAAAATAGGGGGACCCCTACGCCGTTTTTTTTTCGAGGGGATCCCCTATTTTTGTTAACCAGCCAAGCTAAGCAGACTGCTGTGGCCTGGTATTATCAGGCTGGCAAGGTCCATGGATATTGGATCCTTACCAGCCTGAAAAACCAGGCCTCAGCGGTCTGCTTCATCTGGCTGGTTAACAAAAATAGGGGGGACCCCACGCCAATTTTTTTCGAGGGGATCCCCTATTTTTGTTAATCAGCCAAGATATGCAGACTGCTGTGGCCTGGTATTATCAGGCTGGCAAGGTCCATGGATCTTGGCTCCTTAACAGCCTGAAAATCCAGGCCTCAGCGGTCTGCTTCATCTGGCTGGTTAACAAAAATAGGGGGGACCCCACGCCAATTTTTTTCGAGGGGATCCCCTATTTTTGTTAATCAGCCAAGATATGCAGACTGCTGTGGCCTGGTATTATCAGGCTGGCAAGGTCCATGGATCTTGGCTCCTTAACAGCCTGAAAATCCAGGCCTCAGCGGTCTGCTTCATCTGGCTGGTTAACAAAAATAGGGGGGACCCCACGCCATTTTTTTTTCGAAGGGAACCCCTATTTTTGTTAATCAGTTCCCTCTGACGTCACTGATTGTGTCCCTGGCTGACCTGAAGTGAAAGTGGAAAGCAATCAATTAAGCTTTCCACTTAAGGGCCCGTCTCACACAGCGATATTGCTACCGAGATCGCTGCTGAGTCACTAGTTTTGTGACGCAGCAGCGAGCTCACCAGCGATATCGCTGTGTGTGACATTCAGCGACGATCAGCCCCCCAGCCGGGTATCGCTGATTGTCGCTGAAATGTCAGGACCTTTTTTTGATCGCTGGTTTCCCGCTGACAGGCACGCATCGCTGCGTGTGACAGGCGGGAGACCAGCGATCCGCTGGTAACCAAGGTACACAGCGGGTTTCCAGGCGCGGGGCTGTGCCTAGAAACCTGCTGTGTACCTTGGATACCAGCGCCCTGATGCAGGGAGCTGGTATCCAAGGTACACAGCGGGTTTCCAGGCACCGCGCAGCACTTGTCAGGATCTCTGGTGTATCGCTACATGATCGCTGCTGAGCTGCCAAACAGGCAGCTCAGGCAGCGATCTGGGACAGCGACACTGCGGGTAACCGCTTAGTTACCCGCAGTGTACCTTGGATACCAGCGCCCTGATGCAGGGAGCTGGTATCCAAGGTACACAGCGGGTTTCCAAGCGCTGCGCGGTGCCTGGAAACCCGCTGTGTACCTTGGATACCAGCTCCCCTGCATCAGGGCGCTGGTATCCAAGGTACACAGCGGGTTTCTAGGCACAGCCCCGCGCCTGGAAACCCGCTGTGTACCTTGGTTACCAGCGGATCGCTGGTCTCCCGCCTGTCACACGCAGCGATGCGTGCCTGTCAGCGGGAAACCAGCGATCAAAAAAAGGTCCTGACATTTCAGCGACGATCAGCGATACCCGGCAGGGGGGTTGATCGTCTCTGAATGTCACACACAGCGATATCGCTGGTGAGCTCGCTGCTGCGTCACAAAACTAGTGACTCAGCAGCGATCACGGTAGCGATATCGCTATGTGAGACGGGCCTTAAGCGATGTCGCTGTCGCTGTCCCAGATCGCTGCCTGAGCTGCCTGTTTGGCAGCTCAGCAGCGATCATGTAGCGATACACCAGCGATCCTGACAAGTGCATATCGTTGTCGGGATCGCTGGTGTATCGTTATGTGAGACCCAGCCTTTACTCTCCTGTCAGCCAGGAGAGGAACTCATTCATTTGGGGGTTTACTGTGAGGCTGCAGCATTAGCTGCGGTCCCTGCAGTAAACATTAACCTTTCTGAAGGATTACACCGTGGGACCTGACTGTGCATGGGATAGGTAAGAATAATTTTGCTTTTTTATTTTATTTTTATTACAGGAAATGGTTTTTGCAGTAAAATAAAAGATGGTCAAAAACATGTGTCTTTATTTCATTAAAATGATTTTTAATTAAAGTGTGTGTGTTTTATTTTTATTTCATGCAATAGGATTAATAATTGATAGTTGTCTAATTGACAGCTCTCAATTATTAACCTGGCTTAAGGTCACCTTTCAATAGCAAGGTGGCTTTAACCCCATATTAACCCCTTCGCCACCGCTACAGGGCAATGGGAATAGACGGGCAAAGTGCCAGAAAGGGCGAATCTAATTATAGATTTGTCTTTTCTGGGGTGTCTGGGGCAGATGTTAGTAGCCGGGGGGGGCCAAAAATAATGGTCCCTCTCTGGGCTATTATTATCTGCCCCCACTCACTGGCTTTGTCTGTCTGGTTGCGAAAATAGGGCGGGAGCCCACGCATTTTTTTTCAGCAATTTTACACCTCATATATATATATACATGTCATTGAATTTGTGACACATATATATATATATATATTTATAGTTCATACACTTCTACATAGTATAATAGCCGCTAATTCAATTGCCGGCTTTTGTGAAAATGCAGAACCCGACATGAAATGACACTTAGTTTACATAGAGTTAACCATGTCTTTTCATGTAGTTTGATATCTGATTTGCACAAACAATTACATGAGTGTAAGTGTGCAAAATTTCACACCTGTAGGGGTTAATTAAAGGTGTAAATTCGTAGCAAAAAAGTCCGTTTTTTTTACAACGAATTTACACCTTTAATTAACCCCTACAGGTGTGAAATTTTGCACACATAGACTGATGTAATTGTTTGTGCAAATCAGATAGCAAACGACATGAAAAGACATGGTTAACCCTATGTACACCAAGTGTCATTTCATGTCGGGTGCTTCTGTCTTTTCACAGAAGCCGGCTTTACCCGGCAATTGAATCAGAGGATATTTTACTATGTAGAAGTGTATAAACTATACATATATGTATATATATATATGTCACAATGACATGTATATATATATATATATGTATTCTATGTGTGTATATTTAGTGTTTACAAGGAAAGAATGGGTTTTTTTTAGTTACGATATTTTGTTCCCATAGACTTACATTGGATTTCTGGTATCGGTATCGGGTATCGCCGATATTTTAATGGTATCGGCGATACCATTCCGATTCCGATACTTTTGGATATCGGAAAGTATCGCTCAACTCTACTCGGTAGTTTTGGCCTGTTATGTGCTCCATAATTTTCTTCGCCGGCGCGATTCAATGGCATACGGTCCTCCTGGCTTTGGGGACTCTGTGGATCAAACGAACGGAGAAGTGCAGCTTGGCGAATGGCGGGCAAGCGAAAACGCAATTTCTGGCCTTCGACCATTGGGACCTGGAAGAAACACCCAGGATGCGAAGATCTGCAGAGACAATTACTGTGATTATTTTAACGGTCCCGGTGCTGTGACTTGGCAGCATCAGAACCTATAGTGGACTGCTACTGAGATAGTTACCGTACTTTAATTCGTGAATAAATTTGTATAACTTAATGTTTTTTTCACTTATAGATAATTTTGTTTCTCAACAGTACTTTCATTGTTTAAAGTAACATATACTCAAATGTATGAGTAATGAGGTAATATACAGTCACATGAGGTAATACACAGTAATATGAGGTAATACACAGGTAACATCTACTATATAATCGTGTAATTCTGTCTGTCTGTAACGGAAAGCCAGAGTCGCTGATTGGTCGCACCCGGCCGGACACGACCAATCAGCGACTGGCACAGTCCGGCTGCGAATTGGCGCAGGATTTGAACCACGAACGCCACTGCTATTGTCGGGAGATCAGCAGCCGCTCCTGCCGCATGGAGGTCAGCAGCGACGCTGCTGAGAGATGACCGGCGCCAGCCAGTCATTTCTCGGCTGCTCGCAGCGGAAGTACCCCGACCAGCGGCCTCTATGTAAACCCCAGCTGCAGCCTCTACGTACACCTCACCAGCAGCAGCCTCTATATATGACAGCAGCAGCCTCCACAGCCGCCAAAATGTCAAAAAATGAGATAAATGAGGTATCTCCATAATCGTACTGACCCGAACAATAAAACTTCTTTATCAATTTTACCACACGCAGAACGGTATAAAGGCCCCCCAAAAGAAATTGATTAATTGCTGATTTTTGTTCATTCTAACCTCCCAAAAATTGAATTAAAAAGCAATCAAAAAATGGCACGTGCCCAAAAATGGTACCAATAAAAACGCCAACTCGTACCGCAAAAAATAAGACCTCACATGACTCTGTGGGCCAAAATATGCAAAAATTATAGCTCTCAAAATGTAGTGATGCAAAAACTATTTTTTGCAATAAAAAGTGTATTTTAGCGTGACAGCTGCCAAACATAAAAACGCACTATAATAGTAAATCAAAACCCCCTTTAAAACCAACAACATACCCACGCTCCCGTCTGACCGGGGACGCTGTATAGAAGAGACGTCAATTTTGGGACGCAGTAGCGTCTCCGATTTGACGTAGACATGCGGTTAATACAGCGGTTCACTCGAGTAGCGTCCTCTAACCGGCCGGGCCACTTCACACGTTGAAGCACAAACTGTGGGCGGCGCTGATGCGTCATGGGGTGGGTTTTACGTAGTTAATGCGGCCTAGCTCGGTATATGAGGCAGGAATATGGCGGCCAGGAGACGTAGTGCACCCTGGGGGGATGCTGAAGTCCGCTTCCTCATCAGAGAGGTGGATGCCAGGGACTCTTGGTGCACTGAGCATCAAAATCATCTTGTCCTCCATAAGCAGGCAGTGCTGCGGAGGATCAAGCGGGGCCTGGCCAGGAGATTTGGGGTGCAGCGCACGACGACCCAAATCCGCAAGAAGCTGGTGGATCTGCGGTACAGATCCAGCGGCCGCATCGCCAGCATCCGTTCACAGAGGCAGGCCCGTCGTGGTGAGTGGCATTTATTATAATGCAGTAATATAATATAATGCAGTGATGGAAGTACCGGCAGTGATGGGTGTACCGACAGTCAGGGCTGGCGTCAGCACCTGGAGCACCCGGGCAAGTGCCGGGGCCGGAGCAGGTGGGGGAGCATTATATATGGGGCCCATCATACACTGGAGCATCATCCATGGGGCACATAATATACTGGAGCATCATATGGGGCCCATTATATATGGTGCATCATATGGGGCACATTATATATGGAGCATCATATGTAGCCCATTATAAATGGAGCTTTATATATGGCGACCATTATATTTGGAGCATTATATGGGGCTCATCATACACTGGAATTTCATATATGGGGCCCATCATATACTGGAGCATCATATGGGGTTCATTACTTATGGTGCATCATATAGGGTATGGAGCATCATATGGAGCACATATGGGGCCTATTCTGTATGGAGCATTTTATGGAGCCCATTCTGTATGGAGCAATATATGTGACCCATAATAAACTTTTAGGCTAAGTGCACACGTTCAGGATTATTTGCGTTTTTTCGCGTATTTTTCGCTGTAAAAAACGCGTCAAAAACGCATGATTTAAGCATCCTATCATTTAGAATGAATTCCGCTATTTTTGTGCACATGGTGCGTTTTTTCCACAAAAAAAAATGCATCTCGGAAAAAGAACCAACATGTTCATTAATTTTGCGGAATTCTAGCGTTTTTCCCACTATATTATTGACCTAGAAAGTTCAGGAAAAAATCGCGGTAAAAACTTGCAAAATCCGCGCAAAAAAAACGCAAAAAAAACACGCGTTTTTACCGTGGAAAAAGTCAGGTTTTGCTCAGGAAAATTCTGCACAAATTCCTGACGCATGCACTTAGCCTCACCATTCCCTCCACAGAATTCCCCACTGCCCAGGACCTGTTGGCCTCCCACCGACGGATGATGGTAGCTATGTATGACCATGGGGTGATGCTGGAGAGGTTCGTGGCTGGCCTCGACCAGGGGGGCAGCCAATAATTTTTTGTTTTTATGTATGTTATTGTTATTTTTTATTATGTAAATAGTTTTTTTTTATTTTTTATATATATATTTATGTATATATATTTTTTCTATAACAAATATATACAGTTATACTTTATACCTGCAGCAGTGTCAACTTCTTTCAAAAACCAAAAATCAAACTATGAAAACAAACAAAAGAAAAGAAAACACCATAAAAAAAACATTGTTATAACACTTTCTAAATTTTAAAAAAATAATAAGCTAAAATATTAAAAACACACCCATTATATCTGGGCATCTTAAGCTTGAGTATCGACCTTATGGCAGACCTGACCTGCCCTCAACCCATCCTATTTGTTTAAAGAAAAAAAATTACATGTTTCATCACTCACATCTATTATAGCTATGCATCTGTATAGATGCACCCAGCCCATTACCCCTCCAAGTATGCCTGCAAATAACTATATGCTGAAGTCAGAAAAGCAGGCTGCAAGTTTTAATCAAAAATCATTTTTATTGCAATCAAATATACAGACAATAGACAATAGGTAGGTGTCCTATAACAATTTAAAATTAGGTGAAATGGAAACGTATTTAAGACCGCACCCGAGACCCCCTAAAATGGCTGCCGATGAAAAAGCATACAGTTATATGAAAAAGTTTGGGCACCCCTATTAATCTTAAGCTTAATGTTTTATAAAAATTGGTGTTTTTGCAACAGCTATTTCAGTTTGATATATCTAATAACTATTGGACACAGTAATGTTTCTGCCTTGAAATGAGGTTTATTGTACTAACAGAAAATGTGCAATCTGCATCCAAACAAAATTTGACAGGTGCATAAGTATGGGCACCTCACCAGAAAAGTGACATTAATATTTAGTAGATCCTCCTTTTGCAAAAATAACAGCCTCTAGTCGCTTCCTGTAGCTTTTAATGAGTTCCTGGATCCTGGATGAAGGTATTTTTGACCATTCCTCTTTACAAAACAATTCCAGTTCAGTTAAGTTTGATGGTCGCCGAGCATGGACAGCCCTCTTCAAATGATCCCACAGATGTTCAATGATATTCAGGTCTGGGGACTGGGATGGCCATTCCAGAACATTGTAATTGTTCCTCTGCATGAATGCCTGAGTAGATTTGGAGCCGTGTTTTGGATCATTGTCTTGCTGAAAGATCCATCCCCTGCGTAACTTCAACTTTGTCACTGATTCTTGAACATTATTGTCAAGAATCTGCTGATACTGAGTGGAATCCATGCGTCCCTCAACTTTAACAAGATTCCCGGTGCCGGCATTGGCCACACAGCCCCAAAGCATGATGGAACCTCCACCAAATTTTACTGTGGGTAGCAAGTGTTTTTCTTGGAATGCTATGTTTTTTTGACGCCATGCATAACGCCTTTTTGTATGACCAAACAACTCAATCTTGGTTTCATCAGTCCACAGGACCTTCTTCCAAAAAGAAATTGGCTTCTCCAAATGTGCTTTTGCATACCTCAGCCGACTCTGTTTGTGGAGTGCTTGCAGAAACGGCTTCTTTCGCATCACTCTCCCATACAGCTTCTCCTTGTGCAAAGTGCGTTGTATAGTTGACCGATGCACAGTGACACCATCTGCAGCAAGTTGATGCTGCAGCTCTCTGGAGGTGGTCTGAGGATTGTCCTTGACTGATCTCACCATTCTTCTTCTCTGCCTTTCTGATGTTTTTCTTGGCCTGCCACTTCTGGCCTTAACAAGAACTGTCCCTGTGTTCTTCCATTTCCTTACTATGTTCCTCACAGTGGAAACTGACAGGTTAAATCTCTGAGACAGCTTTTTGTATCCTTCCCCTGAACAACTATGTTGAATAATCTTTGTTTTCAGATCATTTGACAGTTGTTTTGAGGAGCCAATGATGCCACTCTTCAGAGGAGATTCAAACAGGAGAACAACTTGCAAGTGGCCACTTTAAGTAGCTTTTCTCATGATTGCATACACCTGGCTATGAAGTTCAAAGCTCAATGAGGTTACAAAACCAAAAAAAGTGCTTTAGTAAGTCAGTAAAAGTAGGTAGGAGTATTTAAAACAAGCAAATGATAAGGGTGCCCATACTTATGCACCTGTCAAATTTTGTTTGAATGCAGATTGCACATGTTCTGCTAGTACAATAAACCTCATTTCAAGGCAGAAACATTACTGTGTCCAATAGTTATTAGATATATCAAACTGAAATAGCTGTTGCAAAAACACCAATTTTTATAAAACATTAAGCTTAAGATTAATAGGGGTGCCCAAACTTTTTCATATAACTGTATGTACACTGATAGAAGCCAAGCCCTCCCTCCCTCCCACCAGAGCAATGATAGCAGACAATAGACAATAGGTAAATGTCCTATAACAATTTAAAATTAAGTGAAATGGAAACGTATTTGAGACCCCACCCGAGACCCCCTAAAATGGCTGCCGGTGAAAAAGCATATGTATACTGATAGAAGCCAAGCCCTCCCTCCCTCCCACCAGAGCAATGATAGCAGACAATAGACAATAGGTAGGTGTCCTATAACCATTTAAAATGAGGTGAAATGGAAACGTATTTGAGACCCCACCCGAGACCCCCTAAAATGGCTGCCGATGAAAAAGCATATGTACACTGATAGAAGCCAAGCCCTCCCTCCCACCAGACCAATGATAGCAGACAATAGACCAAGCCCACTACCCCACCAAGTTGTCCTGCCAGTAAGCATATGCTTAATTCATGATAGCGGACTGCAAGTTTTAAAACAAAAAAATTTATTAAAATACAACAACTCTTTAAACATAAACATAATTTAATAAACTGTAAAATGTACAATAAGTTTTACACTATTACAATAAAAAAAAAAAAAAAAAAGTAAAACTGCGCAACAAGTCCTGGTAGTGGTTTTCAGCATGGAAATTACGTTGCCTGGGCGGAGAAGAAATTTGGGACAAAAAAGATTGTGAAAACACAGGATACTGAGGGGGAGGGAGTAAAACGCCAGGTTTTGCGGAGGACAAATCCTCCGCACAGGTGTGCTCCGATGTGGATCCGGCATTTGTGTCCATGAATGCTCACGATCGAGCGCATTTTGTATTTTTGACGACTCGTCAAGTTGACCTTCTGCGGCTTTACTGGTGTTTCGAAAATCAATCTTTCTGCATGGATCCTTTGTCTTGCATCCAGCTTACCAAGTCTATCAGCCGCAAAGTTTGCAAAACTGTCCATGCAGGATTTGTTTTGATTAATTAATATTTGATTGGCCAAAGACACCAGATCTGTGGATGGCTGCACGGCAGCCTTTCTTTTTCTACTTAGATGATGTCGACGAGGTGCTGGAGAGGGCGCAGACTCTTGACTAGACCCCTCACAAGGCTCCGCCATACTTTGTTCTGTAGACGTGATGTCCTCATTTGTTGGGGTCACAAGCTCTTCTTGATGGTGCTGCGGAAAAAGAGAAAAGAAAAAAAGAAAATAACGGTTAAAGCAAAACCCAAATAAATATTTTACATCATGCAGAAAGGAAATACATTAGTTAGCATTGTGGCATTGAATTTATCATGACCGGCATGGTTAACTCAACGTACGTAATGAGAACAGAGTCGGGCAAAAAAAAAAAAAAGAAGAGTAGTGTACTTATCTGAACTGGAAGGGAAAACTTTTGTAAATTGCAGAATTAAACAGGTAAAACCTTAGTTACTATTTTTCTATTCAACTATGGCATATAAATACAAATTTAAATTGCTATATTCAGGGAAGCAAAGAAGGTACTTACATCTCCAAGTCAGGATCATTATGGATCGTAGGGTCTTGTTCCAGGGTCTGACGCACCGATGATATGGTTGCCCTTGGTAGCTCCTGGTCACGGGTGAAGCCAAGTAAGTCATAGTACCACAACGAGGGCACATAAACCTCATCCGTGCTGGCACCTGACTTCCTTGACTTCTCCACCTTGTTGACCTCCGTCTTGTACATGGTGCGTAGACCTTGGATTTTTTTGCGAACAAGGCTTTCATCCACCTCCTCAGATGGATTATGCCGCTTAAAGAGGGCAATCATTTTCTCGTATGCCTCTCTTTTTTTATTTCTGTTGCTGTAATCGGCCGACTTAATTTGCCACAGGCAGGGCAGAGACCGATACAGCTCGATGAGCTCCCCAATAAACTCCTCACTATTGTAAGACATCTGAAATAAAGAAAAGCATACAGTGAGCATACATGGAAAATTAGAAAAAATAGAAAAATTTAAAACTAACATTTGAAGCACCCTACTACAGTAGAGAAAAAGTGGGTGTGTGCACACGAGTCCACCTAAAATGGCTGCCCATCCACACATATATACAATGCCCCTTCCTCAAGAGCAATGATAGCAGAGATCTTGTAGTTGTTCTATACAATTGTTAACATGGAAATGCATTATATACCACAAATGGCACCTTTGTAAAAACAACACACAAAAAAAAAAATTGGAAGCGCACACCTTTTGGGGGAAAACCGTGCTTTATCGGGTGTGTGCACACAAGACCACCTAAAATGGCTGCCCATGCACATGCATACGGACAAAGATATATACCACGCCCTCCCTCCCTCACGAGCAATGATAGCAGACAATAGACAATAGGTAGGTGTCCTATAAATTGAGTTCAAATGGAAACGTATTTGAGACCCCACCCGAGACCCCTAAAATGGCTGCCCATGCAAAAGCACATGTACACCGATAGAAGCCAAGCCCTCCCTCCATCCCTCCAGAGCAATGATAGCAGACAATAGACAATAGGAATCGCATTTGAGACCCAAAAAATATACCTACCTTTCACAGTGTATAGTTTAGCAATGTTAGCTAATAATTGGAAATTGGCATTTAAATTATATACAATTGAAACGCATTTGATACCCCAAATATACTTACTGTACACAAAGTATAGGTATTCAAAAGGCCGTGGGAGAATATATAAAACGCTTTTGGAGTCGCAGCCGAGAACGCTACTAAGATCCGTAAACCAGGATGCAGGCAGGAACAAAACACATGTGCTGCTAGACTGCCTTGTGGTCAGGTACAATGAACAGGAGCGCAGCTACGTTGCCTTCTTCACACGATCAGGAACAATGAGCAGTAGCGCCGCCAATCAGAACGCAGTAGTGACCACGAATCGGAGATGAGGGGGCGCTAAAAAGGCAACACTAAACCACATCTGTGTGCCTACAACGTCACACTGTACAGCCCGCATCGAGTGCTGTATCGTCAGAATAGATGTAGTGTGACAGGGTTTCAACGACCGCCGACATCGTTAAGAAGGTCGCTATGGTCGTCCGTATCGTTGCAGCATCGTTGGGAAGATCGGTCTGTTTGACATCTCACCAGCGATCACATAGCGACGCAGCAACGATCCTTATCTGGTCGCATCGTGAGCGGGATCGCTGCAGTGTCGTTATGTGAGACGGGGCCCTTAGTGTATGGGCATTCCAAGTATAGGAGACCCGCTCCTTTATACTGGGAATACCTTTTTCGCAGGCCATACTCCACGTCTCTTCAGACACCACCACTAGAACACCAGAGTGACCGTGTTCCGTGATGAAACAGCCACTACATTGTTTTGCAAGTGTGATTAGGATGTCCGTAACTACAAATATTTACACATTCGGTTGATGTGACCCACCCCATAAGAAAATGTTTTTCAGCCTATGCACTTAGTGTATGGGGATTACAAGTATAGGAGACCCGCTCCTTTAAACTGGGAAGATCTTTTTCGCAGGCCATAGTCCACTTCTCTTCAGACACCACCACTAAATCACTAGGGTGAATGTGTTCCGTGATGATACAGCCACTACATTGTTTTGCAAGGGTGTTTAGGATGTCCGTAACAACTATTATTTACACTTTAGATTGATGTGTGCCCCCTCCCCAGGGGAAAATGTTTTTCAGCCTATGCACTTAGTGCATGGGCATTCCAAGTATAGGAGACCCGGACCTTTAAGCTGGGAAGACCTTTTTGCAGGCCATACTCCACGTCTCTTCAGACACCAACACAAGAACTCCAGGGTAATCGTGTTCTGTGATGAAACAGCCACTACATTGTTTTGCAAGGGTGTTTAGGATGTCCGTAACAACAATTATTTACACAGTCGGTTGATATGCCCCACCCCAGGGGAAATTGTTTTTCAGCCTATGCAGTTAGTGCATGGGCATTCCAAGTATAGGAGACCCGCTCCTTTGTAATGGAAACTGATTTTTAGGAGGACTTCATACAGGTCTCTTCAAAGTGATATTTTGGTTTGTTCAAGTTTGGGGTAGGCCTTCCATTCAATGCATAGGCAAATAGTATGGGAGAACCACTTCATAATAATGTGAACTTTGTTGGTTGTTAATATTCTTCATCAATGCAATTCTTCTATGCCAGTTCTTCAGCCTCAACACTGCAATGCTAAAATGCAGGGTCTTCAGCCTCACCACAGCAATTGATCAATGCAGGTTCTTAAGCCTCAACAGTGCAATTATCCACTGATGGTTCTTCAGGCTCAACACTGAAATGCTCCACTGCAGGGTCTTTAGCGTCAACACTGCGCAATGGTCCACCGCTGGGTCTTCAGCGCCAACACTGCAATGGTCCACCGCTGGGTTTTTAGCATCAACACTGCAATTGTCCACTGCTGGTTCTTCAGCATCAACAATGCAATTTTAAACTGCAGGGTCTTTAGCGCCAACACTGCAATGGTCCACCACTGGGTCTTCAGCGTCAACATTGCAATTGTCCACCGCTGGGTTTTTAGCATCAACACTGCAATTGTCCACTGCCGGTTTTTCAGCATCAGCAATGCAATTTTAAACTGCAGGGTCTTTAGCGCCAACACTGCAATGGTCCACCGCTGGGTCTTTAGCATAAACACTGCAATTGTCCACTGCTGGTTCTTCAGTGTCAACAATGCAATTTTAAACTGCAGGGTCTTTAGCGCCAACACTGCAATGGTCCACCTCTGGGTCTTCAGCGTCAACACTGCAATTGTCCACCGCTGGGTTTTTAGCATCAACACTGCAATTGTTCACTGAAGGGTCTTCAGGCTCAAAAATTCACTGCGTAGCTAAACAATATGGGAGTAACAAATTAATAGGAAGAATGCGTTCAGGTGGCCATCAAGTACGTGTGTTCAAAGGTTATTGGGGTGTGTGTTACTTTAATGCAGGGCAGGGCCTTGCATTCAATAAAGAAGCTAACAGTATGGCCGTGGCAAGAGTAATGTGAACTTGGTTTTCCTGTGTACATCCACTAGGTCGGTTCAAAGTCTTTTTGAGGTACGTTTGAATTTGGTGCAGGCAGGTCCTTGTATTCAATATCTAATACCACACCCTTATACTAATTAAAGTATCACGGGTCAACGAGTTTTTAGAAAAAAATTAACAAATTTTATTACATAAAAATTAAAATTACACACATTAGCAGAGCAACTCACTAAGCAGGCTACATAATCAGAGGAGTTATTAATCCATATGGTGAATCAACGGGACAAAAAATTACATACAGCAGACAGGCAACTCATAAGTAGATGCTTTTACATACTATAAGCAGATGTCATTAATTACTTTAAATCACAAACCTTCACTAAGGTGCACAATCACATAAGACTTCTGTTAAATAAAGATTATTAACATTTATAATATAGTACAGCTATTCATTATCCTACTGAGTCACCTAACTTGCTGTAGTGGATGCAATACCTTCATGCATACTATATAAAGTGCTAATGCTAGAGTATCCAATAATCGCTAATACAATACCTCACCACGAGGAAATTCACATATCATCCAGCTATATCACCCGGAATCCTCAAGTGCATGCAAAGGAATCAGCAAGCTACCTTAATGCCCGTACTTACATAACAATCAATTCAAAGGAGATCCCCCCTGGGCCTGCCGCCTCAACGCACGTTTCACCGCTTCTTCGTCAGGATTGTATTCAATGCATAAACTAACAGTACGGCAGTGGCAAAAGAGTAATGTGAACTTGGTTTTCCTGTGTACATCCACTAGGTTGCTTCAAAGCCTTTTTGGGGTGCTTTTGAATTTGATGCAGGCATGGCCTTGTATTCAATGCATAAATTAATAGTATGACAGTGGCAAAAGAGTAATGTGAACTTGGTTTTCCTGTGTCCATCCAGTACCTGGGTTCAAAGGCTTATTGGGGTGCGTGTTACTTTGCTGCAGGGCAGGCCTTGCATTTAATGCATAGGCTAACACTATAGGAGACCTATTTTCTTATAATTGGAACACTTTTTCATGAGGCCCTCCTGTACGTCTCATCACAGGGGTATTGGTGTGCGTCCTAATTTTTGACAGCCCAGCCACTCAATGCCTAGGCAATAACAGTATAGGAGACCCACTGTTTAATATTGACCGTTTAAGAAGATTAATGCTGCCTGATGCCCCTATAAAAATTGGCTTTGTGACTTTAAGAGTCCCTCCTTCATAAATTAAACAAGATGTGTCTAATGATGTGTCACACACCACATGGCCAGCTAGGGTTGTTAAATGCTACAATGACATTTCACAGTAGACAAATTGGTGGAGGAACCTTTTTAACTTTGGGTTAATTATTTTCCTTATATAAAAGTCATTACCCTGGAAAGGATATTCCTTTACATATTTCCCAGGAAAATCCATTTTGGTTTCATTTTTGTTTGTTTTTTGGTGAACCTGTAAACATGGTGTAAAACTCTGACAACATTGCTCAAAGCTGTGACCTGGGAGTCAGAAATGCTTCCAGGGGCGATCCCCATGATGTTCCCGTGTCATTTGAGCTGTGTTTCCATCATTTACAGACGTTTTTAGACTTTAAAAGGACCCCCAGGGGGGAACACGGCAAAAATGCTCAGTTTTTTGCTATGGAGACCTGTGATTTCTATGTTCTTAGTATGCCCCTGCTCAGGAGCATAATTATAATAAAGAAGCACTGAGAGTTATTATTATAAGAAAGCACAATGGGGGTTCATTGGTGGAGTTTGCCTTTGGAACCCTATGTGCAAAATGGAGGGTCCTGACTCCTGATATCAGCCATCCAATTAAGTGAAGCTAATGTAAATGGTGTGATTAAGGTCTGCGTGATCCTTCACAATTTCACAAGGATCCATGACTGTCCAACAAATGATGCTGATGAGGGAGAATATAGGAATAATGGTTGAACTACAACACATGTTGCCAATTCAAGTTGTCAACCCTCTTGCCTTAAAGTGCGGGACATATTCACAAATTATTTTGTATCACCAGAGGGATATACTCCTTGGCAAGACTATGCTGTGTCTATGTTATAATAGCCATTGTTTACTTTACTTTGAGAATAAACTGTTAATGTACAAAGTGTATGATGCCTATTTATGTGAAAAACTATACCCTCTATATCTGAAGCATAGAGTATACATTCGAAAACACAAAACTCACACATTTAACTAATTTAACTAACATTTTTATTTCAAATAAGTATCATTTTTATCAAAACAGCCATATTAAAATCATGTCAAATTAGAAAATTCTTCAATTTAAACATTAAACAAAAAAGGGCATTAGACCAGAATAGACTATTTCTTACCAATTTTAGTAGAAAGGTGGGGATGATGGTGGCGGTACAGCATGACTTGTTTGTTGAGTTTAGATTGGTAGATTATTGGGCCTCTGAGAGGTGGATGAAGCTGGATTGCACTTGGGTAAGGTTAGCTAAACTCATGTGAAATTTGGTTTTGCTTTTGCCTAAACCCCCCAGAATGGCCATGTCGAACATTCCCATGTTGAAACCATTCTCCTACAGTGGGTATGTACAAGTGGCCATATTGGGCAGGTGCATCTGGAATTGGGAAGTTTAATTGTTGTGCTTATGGTTGAAGATGTTAGTAAGGTGTTTGCTGTGGATGAGTTGATGGGATCCATGGGGGAGGAGGACCAGTAGAAGCGCAAACCAGAACGAAACGTTTGTTGTCCGTCATGTCTCTCTTTATGGAATTACTGCACCTGTTGCCACGCTGCTAGCACTTTTGCACTTTTTTGTCAACTGTCCAATATAATGAAAATTAAAAAGGACTGAATTTTCTTCAAAAAGAAGGGTGAGTGCTGACTTTCTTTTTATATACATTATTGTGAAGCACCAATTATTTCCTGTCTTTGCACCGCTCTTTATTGGAAAGTAGAGGCAGCAATGTCAATAACAAGTACCTTGACAATGGTGAAAAAGCTTTCAAATTTGGTGTTTCAACACTTCTATGATTAAATAAAATTATTTGCTTACAATAGTTACCTGAGTGCCAAGTTTTCTACAAGACAAATACAACTAGACCATAACTAAATATTACCAGCATATACAGTAGTGATGATACCACTATCATTAATCTGGACCACTGTGCTATGACTAATATTACTACTATACAGCGACCATTCAATGTCTGTTCCACACCAGTGCTCTACAGACTGCATAGTGAAGAAACAGATGGGGTACTCACTACTTAGCGGTTAATGTAATCCTTTATTTGCGGTTCCTCCTGGAAAACATTGCTTACGGCTCAGAAGAAGCGTGGTCTCTACACAAAATGGCTGTAAGCTAAGCATGTCTCATCAATCTGCTTTCCATGAAGAATCGCAAATAAAGCACTACATGTTACGCTAAGTGATGAATCCCCCATCTGTTTCTTTGCTATACCTAAGTGAACTTTTTCTATGGTAAGCACCACTGAGGCTATCTTATACAGCTTATCTATTTCGTGTATTTATACACGCATATTACCTATTACCTATTGCATCCATATATGTGTATACTCTTACAGGTTTTTACCAATGGTGTTGTCACTGATTATAGTGGTATATTTTCCCTTTTCCATTTGGCCCAGACCACCGTGACCACTTCTTCCATCCATAACACATCCTTACAAAATGTTTCACAGATATATCTTTGGCTTACAGCTTCACATGCACAATCTTTACATTCGCACACCTCTAGAAAAGCCATGTAGTGCTATAACCAGCACCCTATACAGTAATAATGAACCCACTGTGCCCTGTATAGTAATAGTACCCTCCTTCTGTGCCCTACACAGTAATAATGTTCCCTCTGTACTACTTCTTAGTAATAATGCTCCCCTGTGCCTCCTTACAGTTATACAGCACTATACATTAATAAAGTGCCCCATGTTTTAATAATACCCAAGACCCTTTATAATAATAATGACCCCATGTCTACTTATTATAATAATGCCTCTCTAAGCTTTCTTGTAATAATAGTAATACTGGTAATAATAATAATGCTGACCTAGAATGATAATGAACCCCCATTGTGCTTTCTTATAATAATAACTCTCAGTGCTTCTTTATTATAATTATGCTCCTGAGCAGGGGCATACATAGAACAAAGAAATCACAGGTCTCCATAGCAAAAATACTATGACGGCACATTGGAGCAGTCACAGTAGGACACAAGGGCAGACATACCGATGGTGCAGCCGATGCAGCTTCACAGGGGCCCACAAGGAGAGGGGGCCCAATCAGCTGCGGAAATGTCTCATGGAGCCACTGGCATCATCTACACTAAGAGGAGAGGAAGGGGCCTGTACCTGAATCTTTTGCCATCACTCAGGGGCATGCACTCTGCAGAATATGTTAGAAGGGGCCTCCTTCCTCTCCTTCTAGTTGATGCTGCCGCTGGCTCTATGATGCAGTATTCCGGTATTCCTGGACACTCCCCTGGCTTCTAAGCATCATTCAGGCACAGGCAGGATGACAGTGAGTCACCCTCCAGAGCAATGGGAACTCGGATCTGAGCCTATAGACTACTATGGGGGATGTCACGGCAACACAGCTCAGTCCGTGGCTCTGGGGCTCACCTTTTAATGTGGGATATTTACAGGTGAATTGAATATTGGAATGGGGATTCGTGACGCCACCTGTGGTACCTGGTCAGGGTGACCAGCGCTGCTATGCAGATCCACTGAAGGGTTAATATTGGGCAGCAAGATGTTAGGCCTTCCACAGGAAAGGCTGAGTCCTCCAGGGCAGATAGATGTGTAGGGATGCTGGACAGACGGGGACCCGGCAGTTAGGGGTAATAAGGGAGACACACACATAAGTCACTTTGGTACCTTTACTGAAGATGTTGCAGGCACTCCCCGGAGCACTGTAGGGTGAAGGGTGCACATCCAGATTCCTCCACTGAGTAGGTGTGTGGCCTCCTGTTCCTTGTCTTTTTGTAATAAAGTCTTGGCCTGCGTGTAGCTGGGCCTAACTTGGTCTCTGTCTTGTAACTGGCTGACCTTGTGGTTGGACCTTCTCTCTGAAAGGACAGGGTCTTTTATGGCGGATCCTGCCAGACTCTGTCCTCCTGATCCTGCTACGTATCAGCTCTGTGGTACTCCTGGGACTTGTAGTCCTCCAGGAACTCCGGTGTTCTCCTAATGGGTCGTGGAGATCCCTATAGGCTCGGACCCCGGTGTCCGGTAATACTTGCTGAGGTGAGCTATGAAGGCTCCTCTGTCTCATTAACTTTCCACTCGCCTTCGGCCTACCCGGGCCCTCACACGATCACACACTGGCAGTTGGTAGGCTGCCTCTTCACCGCTCTCTAAGCGTCCGCACGCTTCCTCACTGAGCTGCACTCACTAGATTCAGCTCTGACTAGGCTGGAGTGGTTTCTGTTCCACCCTTTACTAGACTCCACTCTCTCTTGAACTGAATAGCTCTGCAGCCTCTCTAATCTCAGCTCTGCACTTCACCCTACTGCAGACTGACTGAGCTCTCTGAGGTGACTGCCTTCAGTGGCTTCACTGGCTGAATGCCTTGAATGACTCACGTTTCTGTGTTCACTCTGCTTTTATATGTCTAAACAGCTCCCTCTGGTGGTCTTTGGGATAAGTGAACGTGTGTGAATGTGCCTAATGACCTCTAGTGGTATATTCTTTCAGTGCACCCTTCTGGAAGATATGGATCCAGTCGCAGCTGGGCTCCACATTCCCCCCTAGTAGAACTCAGCACTCCGGGGCTGAAATACAAAAACAGATAACAAAAAAACATTGTATAATTTAACTCTTCCCTTACGGGAGGTGAGGATCTTAAACTGTTGCATAACAAATGAATGAATAACTATATACATTATCACAATGAGGAATTGAGGAATTGAGCAACCATAAAAGTCCCAGTCTCTTTTGGAAAAAAGGATGCTCAAAGGTAGGAAGAACAAGCAAAAATAATGTCCATTCCGCTTGTTTCCATATTAATGAGGAAAAACAGGTAAATAAATAACAGTATATTATAAGGCATATTATAAGCAACTATGTATACATTTATGTACAGTGACTCTAGACAATTATTTACATTTGCCAAGGGTTGAACTAATCTCTAAACATAGCAGGGATGTGTCCTTTTGTGCTACGTTCTGATCTGCGTGGTGCAGTGACCTGTGAGGTAGCAGTTTCCCTGTTTGTTCTGCGTGAAAGTGAATTATAGAATTGCCTTAACCTCTCTACAGGACTGGCAAGTACACTGTGAGCTGGGTGGACTAGATCAACTTCTGCAGGGGATCCTTCTTCCTGAGATTCAGCTTCTTGGGATTCCGCGTCTTGGGGTTCTGCTTCTTGGGGTTCCTCTGGAACTGACTCCACTGCAACAACTGGTGCAACTGGATGTAGAGGTTCTCCTTGTTGTTGATAGAATTGAAGTACGGGAATGATTACAGCTTCTCCAATTCTGGGCCAATCTGCGGGAAATCTCCTAAGTCTGTATGTATGACTGCTTCATCACGCTCTTTCTGATTGACAACAGGTTCTTCCTCTCGAAGCTTTAACGGATCCGGACACAACTTTAGGTGATCTCTGGATACAGTGGTAGTTGTTCTTCCTCCATCTTTGCTAATTATACACGTTTTCTTGTTGTCAAACCTTGAATTCTGTACGACTAGGGCTCTCTTTCCCATTGATCATCAAGTTTGTGTATCCTCCTCTTTCTTTTCAGCATGACTTCACCAGGTGCGAAAGGTTCAGCTGGCGCACTTTTATTGTAGTGATCTTCTTGTTTATCCCTTACTCGATTGAGACTATTTTCAACGCAGGCCTGTACTTTTCTTTACTGTTCCTGTCTGTTTGTGTCCCAGTCTTCCGTAGTCACATCTGCTTCTGGTTCTACAACACCAAGCTCCAGATCCATGGGCAGCTTTCCTGGTCTGGCCCACATGAGATAAGCTGGGGTGCAATTGGTGGAACTCACAGGTATGTGATTGTACAGATCTACCAGGTCAGGTAGTAAGTCTGGCCACCGATTTCTCTCCTCGAGTGGTACAGTCTTCAACAGGTCAATGACGATGTGATTCATCTTTTCACAGAGACCATTGGTTTGGGGGTGGTACGGTGTGGTTCTTATCTTCTTACATCCGTACAAGTGACAGAACTCTTTGAACAATTCGGCCTCGAAGGCTGGGCCTTGGTCAGTTAACACCTGCTCAGGATATCCATGTGGTCTGCAGAAATACGCTTGGAACGTCTTTGCTGCTGTCTCTGCCGTCAGATCTTTGACAGGGGCGACCACCAGGAACCTGGAGTAGTGATCCACCATAGTCAGGGCATAGGAGTATCCTGACCGGCTGGGTGACAACTTGACATGGTCCAGGGCCACGATCTCCAAGGGACGAGTTGTCTTGATGGGTTGCAGGGGTGCCTTCTGGCTGCTGTAGTCTTTTCTTCTGAGGCCACAGGGTCCACAGTTCTGGCACCACCTCTCAATGGAGCTGCGCATTCCCACCCAGTAGAAACGACACTTCAACAGGGTCTCCAGCTTCTTCCAGCCAAAGTGTCCCGCTTGATCGTGGTAGGCTTCCAACACCATCTGGATGTCTGCTCTGGGGACTACTATCTGCCATACCATCTCATGGGTCCTTGGGTTGACGTACCTCCGGCACAGCTTCTCACGATAGATAAACAGCCGGCTTCTCTCATTCTACAGCTGCTTTGCTTGTAGAGACGCATCCTTCTCCAAGGAGGAACCTTCTTGAGTTATCAGCTCCTTGATTCGGCTGACAACTGGGTCACTGTCCTGAGTCTCCTTCCAGCTGTGGTGAGGTAAAGGATTTAACGTCTTACCACGCTGCCTTCTGCAGGCTTGTTGCTCGTGGATCATCCCATTCCGGTGAAAGGCAGGTAGTTCAAACTCTTCCAGATCATCCACTTCTTCTTCTGTGTCCGATTTATGAGGCATCCTGGATAGGGCATCAGCGTTGGCATTCTTGCGTCCCGCTCGGTACTTGATTGTGAATTGGTAGTTTGACAGCCGAGCCATCCAGCGTTGTTCCATGGCTCCCAGTTTAGCTGTTTCAAGATGCGTCAAGGGGTTATTATCAGTGTAGGCAGTGAACTTGCTGGAGGCAAGGTAGTGCTTGAACCTCTCCGTGATGGCCCAGACCAGTGCCAGGAACTCCAACTTGAAGCTTCTGTAGTTCTCTGGGTTCCTCTCAGTCGGGCGGAGCTTCCTGCTTGCATAGGCGATGACTTTCTCCAGGCCATTTTGCTTCTGACTGAGGACAGCTCAGTATACAGCAGGAACGGCTGGCTGTAGTCAGGGTAAGCTAGGATCTCATCACCTGTCAGGATCTCCTTCATTTCCTTGAATGCCTCAGCCTGTTATTTACCCCAGTGGAATGGAGAATTTCTGCTCTTGAGGGATTGTCCTACCAGGAGGTCTTGCAGAGGTGCTGCTTTCTTGGTGTAATCCTTCACAAACCTCCGGTAGTATCCTGTCAGTCCCAGGAACTGACGTACCTCCTTGAGATTCTTCGGCTCCGGCCATTTCTGGATGGCGGTGACCTTCTCGGGGTCTGGCGCTACTTCCTCTGAGCTGACAATATGTCCCAGATACTGTACCTTTTGATTGAGCAGATGGCACTTTGAAGGCTTCAGTTCCATCCCATACTTGGACAGTGACACGAATACCTCCGCCAGGTGCTTCAGGTGGTCTTCATACGTCTTGGAGTACACAATTACGTCGTCCAGGTACAGCAACACAGTTTCAAAGTTGAGATGTCCCAGGCAGCTCTCCATCACTCTCTGGAACGTTCCAGGGGCACTGCTGAGTCCAAATGGCATTCTGTCGAACTCACAGAGTCCCATTGGGGTGGTGAAAGCCGTCTTCTCCCGATCCTCCTCAGCCACAGCTACTTGCCAGTACCCACTAGTGAGGTCAAGGGTGGAAAAGTAATTAGCAGTCTTTAAGGCAGCTAAGGATTCCTCAATGCGTGGTAAAGGGTATGCATCTTTATGTGTAATGCGATTTAATTGTCTGTAATCTACACACATTCTCATGCTTCCATCCTTTTTCCTGACTAGGACTAGAGGTGCTGCCCAGGGACTACAACTATCCCTTATCACTCCTGCTTCCTTCATGTCACGCAACATCTCCTTGACTTTCTGGTAGTGTGCTGGAGGTATAGGCCTGTACCGTTCTTTAATGGGAGGATGATTGCCTGTGGGGATGTGATGTTGGACCCCTTTAATTTTCCCAAAGTCGAGTGGGTGTTTGCTGAATACCTGTGCATACTCCTGAATCACTCAATGTACTCCTGTTTCTGGTGGGCTGGAGTGGTGTCCGTTCCGACATGGAGCTGTTGACACCAATCCTCCACCTTAGTGGTCGGACCGTTATCCTCCACTGGTTGTGGGGAGGTTAAGGGCTCCATTGGTGAATGGAGTTATTATCCACAGCATGTAACTTAGCAACAGTGGCATAACGTGGTAATTTGACTTCATCCTCTCCCAGTTGAGAAGATGCACTGGCACCCTCCCATTATGTACATCCACTACCCCTCTGGCAGTCAAGAGTGTAGGTCGTGCTCGAACAATGGGGCTCTACTACTGCTTGGTAGTTCTGTCCTCTCAGACCTATTGCTGCTCTACACCAAATAAGCATTTCACTCATTGGGGGTATCACAATGGGGTTCGGGTCTGTTACCCGTACATTACCAATCTCACCACCGGTCAGTTTCACTTGCTGCTGCCACATCAGGGTCCGGATCTCCTCATGGATCGCTCCCTTTTGCTTGGTCTGGAAACATCGGCGAGCTGTTGGAGCAAAAACACAACTTCCTCCAAACAGTTACTAATAATGTTAGTGCCTAAAACCACATTCAACCCATTTTCCTCATTAACAGTCTTCACTACAAGAAGTCCCTGATCCTTTAGCTCCACTCTCCCCACTTTTACGTCTACGTTTTTAGCCCCAAGTAAGTCAAGAGGGAGACCATTAGAGGCGTATACTGCAAAGTCAGGGTCTGGGGGTTGGAGACCGTCAATGGACAAGTATCTATTGTAAAGAACATCAGGTATGACGGTTACCTGAGATCCAGTGTCCAGCAGGGCAGGGATTGCGATCCAGTCCAATATGATGAACAGGTATGGTCTTCCTCCCACAAACCTGCGGTTCCAGTCTGAGGGGCCTGAAGAGTCTATTCCTGGGTGTTGGCCCTCGGACCCAGGATTTGCTCGTTTAAAGAACACCGACGTGCTGGGTGACCTTCTCTGTGGCAGCGGTAGCAGACGATCTCTCGGCGAGGATGATGCTGGTCGCGGGTCCTTCCATGGGGTGGCGTTGTCCTCCTCCGTGGGGCGACGTCCTCCTCCTCCGGTTCATCCAGGGACATCCTCTGGGCAGTCAGCTAGCAGGATCTTTCCTTCTTCCTCCGTCAGCAATTGCAGGGCACTCATTACAGTGGCCAGGTTTTTGGTCAGTTGGCGCACTTCTGAGCGCAGACAGTCCAGCTCAGTGGGGGCGCCACCTGCGTTTTGGCTTCCGCAATCAGCGGGGAAAAGGTGGATGCTGCTGGCTTTAAAGTGGCTTCACTCGGGTGACATTGGGTTGCCATCTCGGGTGTTTCCAGGGGTCGCAGTCCTTTTATAGCCATATCCTTAAGGGCATCAAAGGTAGCATCAGGATGATCCAAGGACCACCAGTGCACAGTCCTGCTTTCAGCTTGGGACCTCAGTCCCCGTACAAATTGTTCCTTTAACATTTTATTTTCATTGGTGACACTCATGGGGTTAACTTGTTTGAGAGCTCGCAGGGCCCCTTGTAGTCGGCAGGCATAGTCCCTAATGCTATCATCTGGTTTCTGGGAGCATTGGTAAAACCTCATCCGGAGATCTGTTTCAGTACGGTCCTCAAAGATCGTCTGTAGCTTTAAGAAAATTGCAAGCACTGACTCCTGGTCTGCAGCTGACCATGTCTCTACTTCTCTCTCTTCAGCAGCACCAGTCAATTGTCCCACTACCACTGCAGCTCTCTGCTTTTCCGACATAGGGTACATGTCCATTATACTACATATTTTGCGCTTGAACCTGACAGGGTATCTGGCTTGCCGCTGTACTGAGGGAGCCACTTTGCTCCAGGCATGTATGGCAGGTCAGCGGTACTATCGGGGCCACAGGACCAGGTGAGGGGCCAGCATTTCCAGCCTGTGCGGCAGCGCCGGTGGGTAAATCATTGGGGCTGGGCGGCCTGGGCCGCGCTGTCAGCTTGCGGCTGCAACATATCTGCGCCCCCTAGTTAAGCGTGGCCTACCTTCTCCTGTGGGCTGCAGCTCTGCAGGGCACAGTAGTGAGAAGGACCTGCGTCGCCGGCGCTCTGACGTCAGAGCGTTCACTGAAGCTCTCCACAGGACCTGCGCCGCGTCAGCGTTGAGGGCGTGTCCAGGACTCAGCGCGCTTTTGCAGGTACGCCCACTGTTTTTTCGCGTCGTGGCGCTGTAAATGGCAGGCAATGGCGGGCAAATGGCGGGAAACTTTCACCACTATATGCAACAGTCTTTTAGTGAGGCACACAGTACCCGGTGGCAACGGGCACAAGTTACTCCGTTGCTGCAGGACACAGATATCCTGTTTCGTGATGCCAGGAAGAGATGAGTCGCCCTCCAGAGCAATGGGAACTCGGATCTGAGCCTATAGACTACTATGGGGGATGTCACGGCAACACAGCTCAGTCCGTGGCTCTGGGCTCACCTTTTAATGTGGGATATTTACAGGTGAATTGAATATTGGAATGGGGATTCGTGACGCCACCTGTGGTACCTGGTCAGGGTGACCAGCACTGCTATGCAGATCCACTGAAGGGTTAATATTGGGCAGCAAGATGTTAGGCCTTCCACAGGAAAGGCTGAGTCCTCCAGGGCAGATAGATGTGTAGGGATGCAGGACAGACGGGGATCCGGCAGTTAGGGGTAATAAGGGAGACACACACATAAGTCACTTTGGTACCTTTACTGAAGATGTTGCAGGCACTCCCCGGAGCACTGTAGGGTGAAGGGTGCACATCCAGATTCCTCCACTGAGTAGGTGTGTGGCCTCCTGTTCCTTGTCTTTTTGTAATAAAGTCTTGGCCTGCATGTAGCTGGGCCTAACTTGGTCTCTGTCTTGTAACTGGCTGACCTTGTGGTTGGACCTTCTCTCTGAAAGGACAGGGTCTTTTATGGCGGATCCTGCCAGACTCTGTCCTCCTGATCCTGCTACGTATCAGCTCTGTGGTACTCCTGGGACTTGTAGTCCTCCAGGAACTCCGGTGTTCTCCTAATGGGTCGTGGAGATCCCTATAGGCTCGGACCCCGGTGTCCGGTAATACTTGCTGAGGTGAGCTATGAAGGCTCCTCTGTCTCATTAACTTTCCACTCGCCTTCGGCCTACCCGGGCCCTCACACGATCACACACTGGCAGTTGGTGGGCTGCCTCTTCACCGCTCTCTAAGCGTCCGCACGCTTCCTCACTGAGCTGCACTCACTAGATTCAGCTCTGACTAGGCTGGAGTGGTTTCTGTTCCACCCTTTACTAGACTCCACTCTCTCTTGAACTGAATAGCTCTGCAGCCTCTCTAATCTCAGCTCTGCACTTCACCCTACTGCAGACTGACTGAGCTCTCTGAGGTGACTGCCTTCAGTGGCTTCACTGGCTGAATGCCTTGAATGACTCACGTTTCTGTGTTCACTCTGCTTTTAAATGTCTAAACAGCTCCCTCTGGTGGTCTTTGGGATAACTGAACGTGTGTGAATGTGCCTAATGACCTCTAGTGGTATATTCTTTCAGTGCACCCTTCTGGAAGATATGGATCCAGTCGCAGCTGGGCTCCACAACAGGCCTGGTAAGTATGGCTGACATTCTACACCAATCCTGTCTCCTGCCTCCTCACTGTCTCTGACAGCTGCTGGGAACAGCCATTGGGTAGACAATCAGTATATCTGATAACTCTGCTTCCTTCTGAGCAGTTGTGACTAGAGATGAGCGAAGTAGCAAACCTTTCAAGGTTTGGTTTGGTTCGGCTCTGCGAACGGTTCATCAAACGTACCCAAACTCCATTCAATTCAATTGGAGGCAAAACCAAACATATACACAACACCTTGAGGGGGAAAAAGCTTCCCAAACAGCTCATTGTGCAGCACTGATGCATGGGGCAGGGCTTGGACCAGCATTTCTAGCTTAAACATTGATCAGTAACAGGTGTAGGAGTGACTTGAGTAGGCCTGGTGTTCTGAGAGGTCTGCCAAATTCAGGTAACACTCGCGAAGGAGACCCAACTTGGAGTCCAAACATTTTCAAAAATTAGGGGCAGACATCAGGAAAAATGGTATCAATAAACCTTGACCCAACTGCTATGCCCAGCTATTGCCCCATATCATTGCTCCCGTTTGCTTCCAAACTCCTTGAGCAGCAAGTCCATGCTCAACTTTCCTCCCACCTCTCATCTAGCTCTCTCCTTGACAACCTCCAATCTAGCTTCCGCCCCCACCACTCCACCGAAACTGCCCTGACCAAAATTACTAATGACTTACTCACAGCCAAAGCTAACAGACAGTTCTCCATCCTCCTCCTCCTCGACCTGTCCTCTGCCTTCGACACAGTCGACCACTGCCTACTGCTACAGATTCTTTCTTCCCTTTGCATCAAAGACCTTGCCCTGTCCTGGATCGCCTCTTACCTTTCCGACCGCACATTTAGAGTTTCCCACTCCCACACTACCTTCTCATCCTGCCCTCTCTCTGGAGTCCCTCAAGGCTCTGTCCTGGGGCCCCTACTTTTTTCCATCTATACCCTTGGCCTAGGACAACTCATAAAGTCCCATGGCTTCCAGTACCACCTGTGTGCGGACGACACTCAGATCTACCTCTCTGGCCCAGATGTCACCTCTCTGCTGTCCAGAATCCCGGAATGTCTATCAGCCATATCCTCCTTCTTCTCCTCTTGCTTCCTAAAACTCAATGTACACAAAACTGAACTCATCATCTTTCCTCCATGTCACGGATCTTCCCTACCCGATCTATCTATTATGGTAAATGGAATCACGCTCTCTCCCGCACCTGAAATCTGCTGCCTCAGAGTAACTCTTGACTCTGCCTTGTCCTTCAAACCACACGTCCAAACTCTTGCCACCTCCTGTCGCCTCCAACTCAAAAATATTTCCAGAATCCGTCCCTTCCTCAGCCCTCAATCTACTAAAACTCTTGTGCATGCCCTCATCATCTCCCTCCTTGATTACTGCAACTCCCTCCTCTGTGGCCTCCCCGCCAACTCTCTTGCACCACTTCAGTCTGTCCTCAACTCTGCTGCCCGACTAATCCACCTCTCTCCTCACTACTCCCCTGTTTCTCCCCTCTGCAAATCCCTCCACTGGCTCCCAATTCCCCAACGAATCCAGTTCAAACTACTAAAACTGACTTACAAAGCCATCCACAACCTGTCCCCTCCCTATATCTCTGAACTAATCTCCCAATATTTTCCCTCATGTAATCTTCGATTCTCCCAAGACCTCCTACTCTCCTCCACACTTATTCGCTCCTCACACAAACGTCTCCAAGATTTCTCCCGAATATCCCCTATCCACTGGAATTCCACGCCTCAACATGTCCACCACCCTCGGATCCTTCCTGCAATAACCATTCTGCGGCCTCACCACTACCCGAGCTACCCCTCACCACCACCCGAGCTGCCCCTCACCACTACCCGAGCTGCCCCCTCACCACCACCCGAGCTGCCGCCTCACCACCACCCGAGCACCCACAACCTTCTGTCTCTTCCCCATTATCCCGTAGAATGTAGGTCCGCAAGGACAGGGTCTGGGCCAGCATTTACAGTTTTGAATAAAGTTTCAATTAAGACAAGATGGGTGAGAGACTGGTGTAAGCCTGCTTTGCTGGGAGCCCTGATACCTCAAGCAACACCTTAAACTGCTTTTTTGCTCCACACTCAGGTGCCGCAAATATCAGATTGGTAGAGCACTAATGTTAGAAAAATGTAAGAATAGTAACACAGGGAGTTGACTGATCAATTGACCACAGTAGAACATTTTATAATGGCACAGAAGCAGTCAGCCATGGGTCACGCATGAGATAGGGTCTGGGCCAGCATTTAGAGCTCTGAATTTAAGTTTCAATTAAGACAAGGTAGGTAAGAGAGCGGTGTAAGCCTTTTTTGCTGGGACCCCTGATATCTCATGCAACACCTGAAGCTTCTTTTTTCACAGCCACACTCAGATGGCACAAATATCAGCTTGGTAGAGAACTAATGCTAGAAAAATGTAAGCATAGTAAAACAGGTATTTGACTAAAAGTAAATGCAGGCCTGCAGGTCTGAGAGCGCTTTGGCTACAAGCAACACACATGAAGGAAACCCAACTTGTAGTGCAAATATGACAAACAAGTATTGCCACACACCATTAAAGTAGCATCAATTTCCACAGAGTAGAAACAGTATAATGGGCATCTGACACCCCTTCCACAACAGACAACCCTCCAGATCAAGACTCAACTTGAAGTCTCCACATTTCAAATAATAATTGTCACACAGCACTAAAGTGCCATCAATTTCCACAAAGTAGGAACAGTAAAATGGGTCTCCGACACCCTTTACACAACAGGCAACCAACCAAATGGAGTCTCCACATTTCAAAAACATATTGTCACACACCACTAAATTTTCATACAGTAGAAACAGTATAATGGGCCTCTTGACACCCTTTCCACAACAGGCATCCCACCAGATGGAGAACTAACTTGGAGTCTCCACAGTTCAAAAAATTATTGTCACACACCACTAAAGTGACATCAATTTCCGCAGAGTAGAAATAAATAATGGGCCTATGACACCCCTTCCACAACATGCAAGCCACCAGATGGAGACCCAACTTGGAGTCTCAACATTAAAAAAAAATAATGTCACACAACACTAAAGTGACATCAACTTCCACAGAGTGTAAAAACAGGCCTCTGCGACTGGGGTGAAAAAGACATTTGAGATCTATGATTTGTTCATTTTAATGAAAGATAGGAAGTCTACACTTTCAGGGGACAGCCGGACGCGCTTATCCATCAGGACACCACCAGCAGCGCTGAAAACACGTTCTGGAAGAGGTGACTCTATAAAGGAAGGTAGGAGTGTTCACCACCTACATCAGCTGACCCAGCAAGATTGCAGTAATGCTATTACACCAGCCGGCCACCGGGGGGAAAAACATTAACTCTCAATGGCATGAAAGAAAAAAAGTTTTAATAAGAAAAGCCAGATCTGCCACAGATCTAAAAATGGATCATGACAGTACCCCCCTATCAATAAGGGGCCTCTGGACCCTCAACACCGGACCTCACCAGAAAACATATAAACCAGGAGAAAAAAGGAGCGTATAGGTTACTGAAAATACAAAATCTTTTATTCAATAACAATGTGTATCTGTACATAAAAGTCATGAGGACATATAACACAGGTGGCAGCAGAAATTACATCAAATGCATTGCAAATCACAGTATATAGGACCCCACATATATCCAGACCCGAGCCAAACCATTTTTGCATGCATTGTGCTTATATATTTAGGCATATATACAATATTGATTTTTCTGTAGCTCCCTTCGTTGTTTTTCTTGCCTTTTTTCATCTATGTCATGTTCTACGATCTCTGACCTCATTATATCCAGTGGGGGATGGCGATGTTTATTGGTATTACTAGCACTTTTCTATAACATTGGCTCACAGCAAAGGGAGAGGTATTTACTTGGCATGCATTGTGCCTATTTACTCAGGCATCACCTGACTAATTTTTCTGTAGCTCCCTTTGTTATTTATTGGCACTATTAGCACTTTATTAAAACATTTGCGCATAGCAAAGGGAGAGGTGTTAACTGGGCATGCATTGTGCTTAGATATTTAGGCATATATACCTTATTGATTTTTCTGCAGCTCCCCTCGTTGTTTTTCTTGCCTTTTCATCTCTCTCCTCCAGTTGGATGAGCCATCCATGTTACTTAATATTGGTTATATAGGCAATTTGTCTCATAAAACTATTATTCTCATAAACAATTTTTTCTGTGCCCACTAATCTCATTGTGGGTATGGTTTGGCTCGGGTCTGGATATATGTGGGGTCCTATATACTGTGATTTGCAATGCATTTGATGTAATTTCTGCTGCCACCTGTGTTATATGTCCTTTATGACTTTTATGTACAGATACACATTGTTATTGAATAAAAGATTTTGTATTTTCAGTAACCTATACGCTCCTTTTTTCTCCTGGTTTATATGCTTGTCCGGAGCAGGTATTTGCTCTTTGCTTTTCTTATGCTGACTATCATGGGTGTGTAATCACCCTCTGGTCGAATATGCAACTAGGTTGTGTATTAGCTCACCAGAAAACAACCTATGGTGAGGATACCTCGATCCACCAGAGGTCACCTCGGCGGTAACCTGACCCTCAGGTTTATGGCAAACGCAGTTTGATAGTAATGACAACAGCGTAGGCTCTGGAGATGCCACATATCTCCAGAGCGCCGACCTGGGAAATGAGTTGAATACCTGCATTACTGGGGGTAACTCCAGCTGGAAAGTCCCCGGGCCGAGAATGGCCAACACCCGATACGGCCCAATCACCCTGAAACTCCAGACTCCAGCAGCACGCTTCCACCGGATGTTTTTGGTGGACACCCACACGTACTCATTCACACACAGGTCCGGACCTGAACGTTTATTGCCACGCGTACGTTTACCACAAGATGGTGAACTCTTCAAGGAACCGACAACAGAGGCGTCTCCCTGTGTCGCCACACTAACTTCCCCACAATGCTCAGAGGGAACCACCACCCTCCCCTGACCCCTACTCCTAAGAGGACTGCGACACTCAGGGTTAGCTTGTGGTGAGGGTTGAGACTTGCTGCTACTCCCTGGCAGCACCTCTGCTGCCCCCACTGGAGAAGAAGGGGACGGTTGTAGAAAGACAGCAGAGACAGCAGCCCCTGGGCAACAGTCCTCACACGACTGATCCCAGCTGACTACTTCCCTGGACCGCCAATCCATGACCGGGTTGTGTTTTTTCAACCAAGGGAGGCCTAAGACGATGGGAGTTGGCATACTTTCCAAGACGTAGCACGACAGGGACTCTTCATGACAAGTCCCTATACGCAGGTGTATATCATCTACGACTTGGGTCACCTTCCCCTGGCTGAGTGGGACAGAGTCAATGGCCTGGACACTTAAGGGTTTTGCTAGCGTCCTACACCTCAGGCCATGAGTTTGGACAAAGTGAGCATCCACCAGATTGACACCTGCTTCACTGTCCACAAGCACCGGTATACCCTCAGTTACCCCGCCAACCACCACTTCAGCAGACGAGTACACTGAGGGGAAAAAATATACACTCCCTGGTCGCCTCCCTCCACACGAACAGGGGGACGCGGCTTCTTAGATAGTACTACTTTGGCGCGAGGTGGGCAGACCCTGATAAAATGACCAGTCTGCCCACAGTAAAAACATGCCCCCACACCACGGCGAACCGCAGGCAACCCCATTTGGGAACCAACCCCTCCCATCTGCATGGGTTCGTCCACCTGCACCGGTATGTCCTCCTCCCTAGCAAGGACTACAGGGGGCTGATTTAGTGTATGCTCTCCCTCAAGCATCTGTCCACCTGGATGACAAGGGACATGGTAGCCTCCAACGACTTGAGGGCTGCGTACTGCACCAGAGTACCTGCAACCTTGGAGACAGACCCTGAATAAAATGACTCCTAAGGGCAGGGTCATTCCACCATGTGTCAGTGGCCCACCTCCTGAACTCTGAGCAGTACTTCTCAGACGGCCAGCCCCACTGCTTGATCTCACGGAGTCAGGATTCTGCCAGGGAGACGCCATCAGGATCTCCATACACCAGCGCCAGAGCCGCAAAAAAATCGTTCACTGATCGTAGAGATAGGTGAATCGGTCGGCAGGGAGAAGGCCCAAGATTGGGGATCACCCTTAAGAAGGGATATAAAGATTCCCACCCGTTGTTCCTCACTCCCTGATGAACGAGGGCGGAGCCTGAAATGCAACTTGCAGGCCTCCTGAAAAACCAAAAATGTATCTCTCCCCCCAGAAAACCTGTGTCACGCGGTCTTATGATATGTGTACGATGTCAGTAAACTATTCTAAAAAGAACAACACTCTATACAACATATAGATTAGCAACATCAGCATGTAAATATAGAATAGATTTACCTGACACGATATCCGTTGAACTCAGGGTTAATCTTGAGGACTTGATACACTGTCACAGGAAAGAGGAGGACCGGGGGTCTAACCTGACCCTAAACTGGGGTCCTAACTAATCCCTCACCTTGGAGGTACTGATAATGGTTCAGAGGTCCAAGTCTCCAGCCTAACCCTGTCTCCTATCAGTCCCTGAACCCTGTAATCAGTCCTAAGAAGGATTCTGATTACCACCAAAGGGATATGGGCTGATCTCTGCTAAATACACAGATTAGACATATAAGACAGACTGGAGAAAACACAGACTTGCATACACACTCAAACACAGAAGGAACATAAATGATCTGGGATATTAAACTCTAAGCAAGGTGAGCTTAAAACAACTAAGGAGCTCTTTAACTTAAGTCTATACAGATACAATCCTATCTGTGGTCTGCATGAAGAATTTCACTGGCAACTCCCAACACAGACAACCAGAGATTTAAAGGAAACCAATCAACAAATAATTAATTGCAGCCGGGAGAAAATGCACCCAGTCCCAGAACTGAGCACAGACAGAATTAACTCCCTAACTGCCAAACACAAAGAAACAGCAACTCAGCTGTGAGAAGTCAGAATGTGCAACCGCGACGATCTTCGTGGCGATGCACACATGACAGTACCCCCCCTTCTACGAGGGGCCTCTGGACCCTCAGGGCCAGGTTTGCCCGGGTGAGTTCTGTGGAAGGTCCGCACCAAACGATCTGCGTTAATGTCAGACGCAGGAACCCACGTCCTCTCCTCTGGACCATACCCCTTCCAATGCACCAAGTACTGAAGGGACCGCGATTCAGACGTGAGTCAATGATCTTTGACACTTGAAACTCCAAGTTACCATTGACCACCACTGGAGGAGGAGGTAGAGGTGATGGTATGACTGGTGCCACGTACCTCTTAAGTAATGACTTGTGGAACACATTATGAATTTTAAACGTAGGAGGGAGGTCCAGACGAAATGCCACAGGATTAATTATGGAACTGATCCTGTACGGCCCGATGAATCTGGGGCCCAGCTTCCAGGAGGGAACTTTAAGTTTTATATTCCTGGTAGACAACCATACCAGATCGTTCACATTAAGATCTTGACCAGAAACTCTCCTCCTATCAGCCATACGTTTATAACGGTTCCCCATAGCACTCAGATTATTCAATACACCTCTCCACACTGAAGCAAGTGACGACGAGAAACGCTCCTCCTCAGGAACCCCAGAAGGGCCCCCCCCATTGAATGTACAAAACTGGGGATGAAAACCATATGCCCCAAAAAACGGGGACTTACCAGTGGACTCGCTCCGCCTGTTGTTAAGAGCGAACTCTGCCAGAGGCAAGAAAGAAGACCAGTCCTCCTGGTTCTCTGAGACAAAACACCGAAGATAAGTCTCTAGGCTTTGATTCAGACGCTCTGTCTGACCATTGGTCTGCGGATGAAAAGCCGAGGAAAATGACAATTGCATCCCCCGACGTAAACAAAATGCCCTCCAAAACTTGGACACAAACTGAGACCCCCTATCTGACACCACATCAGAAGGCAACCCATGAAGTCTCACAATCTCCCCAATGAACACCTGCGCCAGAGTTTTAGCATTAGGGAGGGCAGGAAGAGCAATGAAATGTGCCATCTTACTGAACCTGTCAACAACCACCAGTATGACAGTCTTCCCTGACGACTGAGGAAGGTCCGTGATGAAGTCCATAGACAAATGAGTCCATGGACGCTCCGGAAGTTTCAAGGGTAAGAGGGTCCCAGACGGACGGGTATGAGGGGTCTTAGAGCGAGCACAAACCCCACAGGACGCGACAAAAGTTAAAACATCTTTATTAACGTTAGGCCACCAAAACCGGCGAGAAAGGAGATCTAAAGTAGCCTTACTCCCTGGATGTCCTGCTAAAGCAGAATTATGATGTGCCTCAATAACCTTTTGTCTCAACTGATTTGGGACAAACAGTCTCCCTGGAGGTCCTGCAGGGGCATCCCCCTGAGCCTCTAACACCTCCTCCTCAAGCTCAGAACATACAGCCGACACTACCACCCCCTCCTGAAGGATGGGAATCGGGTCATCCATTTTCCCGGCCCCTGGGAAACTGCGAGACAAGGCATCCGCCTTAACATTCTTAGATCCAGGGCGATAAGTGACAACAAAATTAAACCTGGTAAAAAACAACGACCATCGAGCTTGTCTGGAATTCAGACGCTTAGCAGATTCCAAATACAGCAGGTTCTTGTGATCAGTAATGACGGTGACCGGGTGGACTGCCCCCTCCAAAAAGTGACGCCATTCTTCAAAAGCCAACTTAATGGCCAAAAGTTCCCTATTGCCGATATCATAATTCCTTTCGGCGGACGACAATTTTTTAGAAAAGAAAGCGCACGGATGCCATTTACCAGGGGACGGACCCTGGGACAATATTGCACCCACCCCTACGTCAGACGCGTCCACCTCCACAACGAACGGCTGTGATGCATCTGGTTGGATGAGAACGGGTGCCGAACAAAACATTTTTTCAAAGAGGAAAAAGCTTGGCAAGCTTTGTCCGACCATTTAGAAAAATCCGTCCCTTTTCTTGTCATGTCAGTGAGAGGTTTGACAACAGATGAGAAATTACAAATAAATTTCCGGTAGTAGTTAGCAAACCCAGAAAACGCTGCAGAGCCTTAAGATCCTCTGGCTGATCCCATTCAAGCACTGCTCTCACCTTTTCAGGGTCCATACGGAAACCGGAGGCTGACACCAAGAAACCCAAAAACTGAAGTTCCTGTACGGCGAATACACACTTTTCCAGTTTGGCGTATAGTTTATTGTCTCGCAAGATCTGCAACACCTGTCTCACATGCTCCTGGTGAGACACAAGATCTGGTGAGTAAATTAAAATGTCATCCAAATATACGACCACAAACAGCCCCACCAGATGACGAAAAATGTCATTAACAAAATGTTGGAATACTGCTGGTGCAGTAGTCAGACCAAAAGGCATGACAAGGTTCTCATAATGTCCCTCCGGCGTGTTAAACGCCGTTTTCCACTCATCCCCCTCTTTTATCCTAATCAGATTATACGCCCCCCTGAGATCCAATTTAGAGAACCATTTGGCGCCAACAATTTGATTGAAGAGATCAGGAATCAGAGGGAGTGGATACGGATCTCGAACAGTAATCCGATTAAGTTCGCGGAAATCCAAGCAAGGGCGTAGGCCTCCATCTTTTTTCTTCACAAAGAAGAACCCCGCGGCCACTGGGGAAGATGAAGGTCTAATATGCCCTTTGGCCAGACTTTCCGAAATATAATCTTTCATAGCCTGCCTCTCAGGACCAGAAAGGTTATATAACCTAGCTTTAGGTAACTTAGCATCAGGAAGTAAATTAATAGAGCAGTCATACACGCGATGAGGAGGCAACTCCTGACACCCCTCCTCAGAGAACACATCCCCAAAGTCCTCCAAAAAAGGAGGCAAAGTACTAGGCACGACCGCACTGATGACTGTGTTCATGCAGTTACTTTTGCAAAACTCCCCCCATTGGCTTATATCTCTGGACTGCCAATTAATCACAGGGTTATGTTTAACCAACCAAGGAAGTCCCAACACAATAGGAGTAGGTAGACCCTCCAACACATAACAAGATAATAGTTCCCTATGTATTGCCCCTACCCGAAGGTCAATGTTATGAACCTCATGAACAAAGCTACCTTGGCCGAGAGGCCTGGCGTCAATGGAGAATATAGGGATCGGTTTGACCAATACACTCAGATGCATACCTTGAGCCTGAGCAAACTGAGCGTCAACCAGATTAGCCCCGGACCCACTATCAAGAAGAACAGAAAATCTCTCCACTCTCGTACCAACCACCACCTCCACTGGTACAAGGAACTGAGAAGAACTAGCGGACGAAATACATACTCCCAGGTTGTCGTCCACCACACAACCTGGGATTAACAGTTTTCCGGCGACTTTTTGCTCAACAAGGCACGGGATGGACATCCCCCAACAAAATGTCCCTCTTTCCCGCAGAAGAAACACCTTCTAGTCCTGCGGCGTACCGCCAATCCCCTCCTACGAAATGATGTCCCTCCCAACTGCATAGGCTCCTCCGAACAGACAAGGGGAACCTCAACATAAGGGACTTTAGTAGTAGGTGGAGTAACAACAGGGGGCGGAGTTACCTCGCACCTCTCCCGGAGCCGTCTATCAGTACGGATAGCTAGGGCCATAGCAGCCTCCAGTGATGGAGGAGAATCATACTGAGCCAAAACGTCCTTTAATTTGTCAGAAAGCCCATGACAAAACTGGCTCCTAAGAGCTGGGTCATTCCACTGAGTATCTGTGGCCCATCTACGGAACTCAGAAGCAAATTCCTCCGCCGGACGATCTCCCTGCTGTATCTTACGTAATTTTGTCTCAGCAAGAGAGACCGATCTGGGTCATCATATACCAAACCCAGGGCAGTAAAAAATCGATCTACTGACTGTAGAGCCGGGGATCCCGGAGGAAGGGAGAAGGCCCAGGATTGAGGGTCCCCTTGTAGGAGCGAGATAACAATTCCCACTCTCTGCTCTTCACTCCCTGATGATCGAGGCCGAAGCCGAAAATACAATTTACATGCTTCCCTGAAGGTAAAAAATTTGTCTCGCCCACCAGTGAACCTGTCCGGGAGAGCTACTTTAGGTTCAAATCTGGTTTGCTCCGAGGGAGACAAAACTTTGGACTTAATGTCCGTCAGCTCCATGGATAATCCCTGCAACTGCAGAGCCAGCTGGGCTACTGGATCCATGGCAACTGGGAATAATTTTATGGGCCAGTGAAAATGTCACGCGGTCTTATGATATGTGTACGATGTCAGTAAACTATTCTAAAAAGAACAACACTCTATACAACATATAGATTAGCAACATCAGCATGTAAATATAGAATAGATTTACCTGACACGATATCGTTGAACTCAGGGTTAATCTTGAGGACTTGATACACTGTCACAGGAAAGAGGAGGACCGGGGGTCTAACCTGACCCTAAACTGGGGTCCTAACTAATCCCTCACCTTGGAGGTACTGATAATGGTTCAGAGGTCCAAGTCTCCAGCCTAACCCTGTCTCCTATCAGTCCCTGAACCCTGTAATCAGTCCTAAGAAGGATTCTGATTACCACCAAAGGGATATGGGCTGATCTCTGCTAAATACACAGATTAGACATATAAGACAGACTGGAGAAAACACAGACTTGCATACACACTCAAACACAGAAGGAACATAAATGATCTGGGATATTAAACTCTAAGCAAGGTGAGCTTAAAACAACTAAGGAGCTCTTTAACTTAAGTCTATACAGATACAATCCTATCTGTGGTCTGCATGAAGAATTTCACTGGCAACTCCCAACACAGACAACCAGAGATTTAAAGGAAACCAATCAACAAATAATTAATTGCAGCCGGGAGAAAACTGCACCCAGTCCCAGAACTGAGCACAGACAGAATTAACTCCCTAACTGCCAAACACAAAGAAACAGCAACTCAGCTGTGAGAAGTCAGAATGTGCAACCGCGACGATCTTCGTGGCGATGCACACATGACAACCTGTCAGAGAAAGATATCTTGGGTTCTGGTTGAGCCTGCATCTGAGACGTGGCCCAGCACCCCAACAACTGCTGCAGCTGCTGCAGCACTCACCACGCAGACCCTTAAGCTCATCGGTGAGGGTCTGGAGCAGTTGTGCAAAGGCCTGCATCTGAGCCATGGCTCACCAGAAAAAAAAATGTGAAGGTTGGTGATAATGTCACAAAGTGACCCAAATTGACCCAAGCAGTATGACACGACCCCAAAAATGGACGACACAACAAACAAGGAAACACTGGGGAAACTTTAACAACGGAGGGAAATGGACACCTCCTGCACTCACCTAAGTCTATGCCCTGATCTCCCTATTGTCCTTATATGGTTCTTTCACTCCGTCGCCGAGCAGGATACCTTAAACCCTCACAAGGCCTGCGCTAATCCCTAGGTAGGGAGCAGGCCAGTGAGAGCACTAGTCACACCACTGCACTAATGAAACACAAAGGGAAGGAACAAACAACAAAGGGTAAAGGCAAAAAAACACCACATTTAGCTTTCTGCTGTAAAGCTCCACAAAGCAGGATAAAGTCACCAGAACAGGTCAAAAGCACAACTGCACTCAGCAAGCTCCTTCTCCTGCTTGGTTGGTCTCCAGAAGGACCTGTAAAACCAACAGTCAGCTGATGCAACAGGTGACTCTATAAAGGAAGGTGGGAGTGGTCACCACCTACATCAGGTGACCCAGCAACACTGCAGTAATGCTATTACACCAGCAGGCCACCGGGGGAAAAACAGACATAAACCCCCATGGCCTGAAAGAAAAAAGTTTTAATAAGAAAAGCCAGATCTGCCACAGATCCAAAAATGGCTCGTGACACCTGCTTACATTTGGAACAGTCAGGGTCAGCAGGATGCAGTCCACGGGTGCAGAGGCGGCAGACCAAGCGGTCTTGGGTGCCCCACGGGCCAGCTTGCTGCTGGGGGCCATACTCGGCAATCTTCCAAAGTTTACAGGCAGCAATTCACTGCTGTGGGACTGGACCAAGCCGGTCAAGGGCATGATAAGGATGCACCCCATGACTCCCGCTATGCAGGCAGAGATTGCTGTGATGGCCCTGGATGAGAAAGCTAGATGCTCTGTCATGTTCCGGCCCCCGCATGAGAGGAACACTTTCACCAAGGTGTTGCAAATCTTGGAAGAGATGCATAAGAACCCCACGGATGTCAGTGAATTGCAGATGCACTTGTTTAGCCCTGTTCAGGGGGAAGGGGAGTCCGTGACCCAATATATGAACACGTTGCAAGAGATCCATGCAGCTATCGCTAAGCGGGTTGATGTGGGCGTGGGGCCTCCTGATGTGATTTTGAGGCCTCAGGAATGCGCTGTTTAAGCAGGCCTTGAGGGAGCGCTTGCGTGCTAATCTGCGCATGTCTTTCTTAGAAATCGTGGCGGAGGTGCATGCACAAGAGCAGGAGCAGAAGACAGCAGCCTCGGCGGGGAAGGTCCGGAGTGGGGAGGTGTTCGCTTCACCCGCAGTTGAACTAGGATAGATTAGAGAGATCCGGAAGGAGATACAGGAAATGCGGGAAATGTGGTCCGTCCTAAGGCAAGCCTTCTCTGGGGTTCCGAACCCTTCCAGAGATCCCGAGCCCCACCTGCCCACTGAGTCCCACCAGAAAATGGGACAATCCCGAGCAGAGAGACATCCGATCTGTTTCAAGTGCGGGGACATTGGATATTACGCCCGAGGGTGCACAAGGCAGTGGCGGCCACTTACCCGGCGGCCGTTAAACTAGTGAGCTCCGCGGCTGGGGGATGTCGCCAGGATCCTGAACAGTCAAGGAGGAGAGAAGGCAGTCCCCCAATTTTGGTTTCCCTGAGCCCCCTCGTATGGGCCGAAATGGATGGTTGGGCTGTCCGCTGTCTAGTTGATTCCGGTTCCCAGGTGACCATTTTAGACATTACTTTTCTGAGGCGACGCAGCACGAATGAGGCCCAGTGATTAAGTTAACAGCGGCCAATCAATTGCCTATCCCGGTCACAGGTGTGGTCTGGATGCAAATTACCGTGTGCAGCAAAGATGTAGGCCAGAAAGGAGATGTGTTGACCGCCGGAGACCCTGGCAATGGCCCCACAGTGACTTTAGGGATGAATGTGCTGAAAGAACTCAGAGCCATCCTGATCAGTGAGTCACCAGATGTTTTTCTCGATCGATGGAGCCCACGCACCCCCCGGAGGAAGGTGTTTCAACAATTGATATGGGTTGCCCAGGCTCAAGAAACGTCGAGTGAAGGGAAAGTCCTGGGGAAGGTGGTAGTCCGGCCGCTGCTAAACTCGTTCTGCTGCCTGGTCAGACTGTGCTCACGCTGCCCGTATGAGCTTGTACACCACTCGAAGGAGTGGAAGTCCAGCTCAAATGGATCAACTACCCTCATAGCTCCTTATTGCTCGGACCTTAGCCATCGTTTATGACGGTAACATAGTGGTGCGGTGTGGGGAAGGACAATCTCACGCTCTCGCCCAAGAGTGAAGTGGCAGAAGTGCTGGGCATGCCGGAAGAACTGATGCAACCGGAGGTCGATCAGTTAGCAGTGAAACAAGGAGATCCCTGGACTGTAGCCGTTAACATGTCCTCAGATCATCTGTCTGGCAGCAAGAAAGAAGGGTGTCGGATCCTGGAGCAGATGCTGACTGAACTGATGGGACTCTCGTTATAACAGGTGCAACAGGTGGAAGCTGTGCTGGAGCGTTACCAGGATATCTTTGCCTGTCATGACAATGACTTCGGGTGCACCACAGCCATAACCCATGAGATTCCCACAGGAAGTGCCGCACTGATTCTGAAGCGATATCGGCAGATCCTGCCACAAATGTACCAGGAAGTGAAAGAAATGTTGGCACACATGCTGTAGAGTGGAGTCATATGGGAGAGCCAGAGCCCGTGGGCAGCTCCCATAGTTCTAGTTTAGAAAAAGGATGGAACCCTGCGTTTTTGTGTTGACTACAGATGACTGATTTTCTGTACCTGTACCATGCGGGACTCTTAACCCCTACCGAGAATTGAGGAGTCGTTGTCCGCCCTGGAAAAGTGAAGTACTTCTCGTCACTAGATCTGGCCAGTGGATATTGGCAGGTGCCCATGGCTGAGCATGACCGGCCGAAGACAGCATTCATACTGCCCGTGGGATTGTTCGAATTCAATGGGATGCCCTTCGGTCTTACTAACGCAACTGGAACCTTTCAGCGACTGATGGAGAGATGTTTAGGAGACCTGAACTTTGAGGCTACCCTCATTTATCTGGATGACATCATCGTCTATGCAGCCACTTTTGAGGAGCATCTCCGACGGCTGGAGCATGTGTTGATTCGGTTGCAGAAACACGGCCTGAAAGTGAAGCCCCAAAAATGTCACCTTTTCTGCAAGCAAATTGAATACCTGGGACATGTTATATCTGCTGAGGGAGTGAGACCTGCACAGGAGAAGATAGTGGCAGTACAGAATTGGCCCACCCCGAAGACAGTGAAGGACGTTTGGGCCTTTCTGGGGATTACCGGGTACTATTGAAGGTTCGTAAAAAACTTCACTCATATCTCTAATCCACTTCTGGAATTATTGAAAGGAGTGCCGTCTGGTGCAAAGAATTGGATCATTCAGTGGAGAGATGGCCAGGAAGAAGCCTTTCGAGCCTTGAAGATGGCCCTGAGTGAAGCACCGGCCAATGCAGTCTTCTCCCAACTCTTCATCTTTCACACCGATGGAAGTCTACATGGTCTAGGGGCCGTGTTGTCGCAGATGCAGGACAGGAAGCAGTAGCGTAGCTACCGGGGGGGCAGAAGGGGCGGTGGCCATGGGCCCCGCGCTCTGAGGGGCCCACCTGGAGCTACGCTACTGTAACTGTATCGGCGTGCACAGCACGCCGACACAGTTATTTTCTGCGGCAGAGCAGGGAGAATCAATCTCCCTGCTCTGCCGCCCGGCGCTATGGGGCCCTGAGCAGGCGGTGGGGGGCCCGGTGCCAGCAGTGGGCCCCCCGCCCGTCATCGCAGGGTCAGCTGTATCGGCACGTAGCCGATACAGCTGACGGCATTGAGAGAGAAGGAGCGAGCGCTCCTTCTCTCCCATAATCCCGTCACTCTCACATCGTCACTCTCTAAGCCTGTTTTTAATGATAAAATAAGACTCTACAAGCGCTTCATTGATGATCTGATTATCATATGGAAGGGGACAGAGGAGGAAGCGGCACATTTTATAAAGGAGCTCAATAATAACACCTGGGGATCACCTTTACATCACAATTTAATAAAGAAAAAATGGTGTTTCTTGATCTAGAGATACACCATAGTGGGAAAAAAATTATTACAAAAACCCACTTCAAAAAGGTGGATTCAAATGGCTTTTTAGATTTCAACAGTGCACATTACAAAAAGTGGAAGTTAAATATACCCCACAGCCAATTTTTTCGTATAAGAAAGAATTGTACGAGAGAATCTGATTATGTAGCTCAGTCTAAAATTCTAAAAAGAAAATTCAAGGAAAAAAGTTACCCAAAAAATTTGATAAATGGTGCATATAGGGCTAACAAAATAAAAACACAGGAGGAATGTTTAAAAGGAAAAAATAGGAAGGGGGATAATTTGACTATTGGTAAAGAAAAAAGTGATGATCGCTGGAAATTGAATTTTGTGACAACATTCAATAGGGGAAATAAAGTCATAAGAACTGCGCTTTCAAAATATTGGTATATCTTGAAGCGTGACCCTGTTTTGGGAAAACATCTCCCTGATAAACCAGGGATTACATATAGAAGGGGGAAAACTTTGAAAAACTTGGTGGCCCCCAGTAAATTAAAAAAACAGTTGGATTCAAAAGGAAAAAACAATAAAAAAGGTACGGATCAAATTTCAAGTGGTGTTTTTCAAGGAACCGGAGTTTTCAAATGCACCTCCAAAAAATGTTGTACCTGTGGGATCCTAGATCACGGGGCTAAAACTATCAAATGTAACAATACTGGTGAGGTCTTTGAGATTTCACAAAGACTCAGCTGTAGCAGTGATTATGTTGTATATGTCATCACATGCAGTTGCGGTTTGCAATATGTGGGACGCACTGTGCAGACACTGCGGTCCCGCATTAATGGTCACAGAAATAGAGCAAAAAATGGGTTTTTAAAACATAGTCTCTCAAGGCATCTGCTAATTAAACATAACAAAATTTTCAACATAAAAGTAACTCCAGTGGAACAGATACCCTCTGGTGTTGCAAATAGGAATGCTCTTTTAAACCGGAAAGAAACTTTTTGGATATATCGTCTGGGAACATTATATCCAAATGGATTGAATGATATCATAGAGAGAGTTTGAATGCTTTTTTTTTTTTTTTCTTCTTGCATCTATGCTGTCAAAGTTGGTGGGTGTGCTCCTGAACTTGGTCCACTCCCTAAATCAAGTGTCTGAGACTGGGATAAAAGGTTTGCCACTATATATGTGTTACTGAATTTTATATTATTAGGATTTGTACTGTGTTTTTATGATACCTGATGAAGGATATATACTGTATCCGAAACGCGTTGTATCTCCTCCATTTTAACTTATTAAATAAAAAAATATGAAATATCATCTTTGGATGTGAGTCCTGGGAAGCGCTGCCATTCATGGGCTGGATGTGCCTTTCTTGATTTACTCATCCTGTGTGAGCCTGAATCTGGCTCTTTCACTTGGATCCACCTGAGGCAAGCTGCAAGCCCTGTCTATTGAAAAGTATCCCAGAAGGATTTTTGAGGATACACAATCTAAAGCCATATTAGTCTTCTATCAGGTGAGTGCATAAAATTGTGCACACTCTAAAGACTATAATATTGTTTTTACGCACTTAGGGCGCCGCGATTTGTCTATTCTTCTCTCCCAAACAGGTTTTTTTTTTTTTGTACAGTTATTTTCTGCGGCAGAGCAGGGAGAATCAATCTCCCTGCTCTGCCGCCCGGCCGCTATGGGGCCCCTGAGCAGGCGGTGGGGGGCCCGGTGCCAGCAGTGGGCCCCCCGCCCGTCATCGCAGGGTCAGCTGTATCGGCACGTAGCCGATACAGCTGACGGCATTGAGAGAGAAGGAGCGAGCGCTCCTTCTCTCCCATAATCCCCTTCTCAGCGTCTGACAGCGGGCGCGATGACGTCACTGCCCGGCGCCGGCAGTCAGACGCTGATAGGGAGAGCAGTGAGCAGCGCAGGAGCCGGGAGCAAGAGAGGTGAGTACAGGATTTATTTTTTTTTTGTAAAGGGGGTGCATTTTAAGTAAGGCTGCATATGGGGGAGTGCATTATAAGTAAGGCTGCATATGGGGGAGTGCATTATAAGTAAGGCTGCATATGGGGGAGTGCATTATAAGTAAGGCTGCATATGGGGGAGTGCATTATAAGTAAGGCTGCATATGGGGGAGTGCATTATAAGTACGGCTGCATATGGGGGAGTGCATTATAAGTACGGCTGCATATGGGGAGTGCATTATAAGTAAGGCTGCATATGGGGAGTGCATTATAAGTAAGGCTGCATATGGGGGAGTGCATTATAAGTACGGCTGCATATGGGGTGCATTATAAGTACGGCTGCATATGGGGGAGTGCATTATAAGTACGGCTGCATATGGGGGTGCATTATAAGTAAGGCTGCATATGGAGGAGTGCATTATAAGTAAGGCTGCATATGTGGGAGTCCATTATAAGTAAGGCTGCATATGGGGGAGTGCATAATAAGTAAGGCTGCATATGGGGGAGTGCATTATAAGTAAAGCTGCATATGGGGGAGTGCATTATAAGTACGGCTGCATATGGGGTGCATTATAAGTACGGCTGCATATGGGGTGCATTATAAGTACGGCTGCATATGGGGGTGCATTATAAGTAAGGCTGCATATGGGGGAGTGCATTATAAGTAAGGCTGCATATGGGGGAGTGCATTATAAGTAAGGCTGCATATGGGGGAGTGCATTATAAGTACGGCTGCATATGGGGTGCATTATAAGTACGGCTGCATATGGGGGTGCATTATAAGTAAGGCTGCATATGGGGGAGTGCATTATAAGTACGGCTGCATATGGGGGAGTGCATTATAAGTACGGCTGCATATGGGGGTGCATTATAAGTAAGGCTGCATATGGGGGAGTGCATTATAAGTACGGCTGCATATGGGGGTGCATTATAAGTAAGGCTGCATATGGGGAGTGCATTATAAGTACGGCTGCATATGGGGTGCATTATAAGTACGGCTGCATATGGGGGTGCATTATAAGTAAGGCTGCATATGGGGGAGTGCATTATAAGTACGGCTGCATATGGGGGAGTGCATTATAAGTACGGCTGCATATGGGGTGCATTATAAGTACGGCTGCATAAGGGGGTGCATTATAAGTAAGGCTGTATATGGGGTGCATTATAAGTATGGCTGCATATGGGGGTGCATTATAAGTAAGGCTGTATATGGGGTGCATTATAAGTACGGCTGCATATGGGGGTGCATTATAAGTAAGGCTACATATGGGGTGCATTATAAGTAAGGCTGCATATGGGGTGCATTATAAGTAAGGCTGCCTATGGGGTGCATTATAAGTAAGGCTGCCTATGGGGTACATTATAAATAAGACTGCCTATTGGGTACATTATAAATAAGGCTGCCTATGGGGTGCATTATAAATAAGACTGCCTATGTGGAGTTTATTACAATATAGAGGCTGTCTGTTGGGGTGCATTATAATACAGAGGCTGCTTATGGGGGTGCATTACAATACATAGGCTGTCTATGGGGGTGCATTATACTATATTGAGGACTATCTGGTGTATTATGCTATATGGAGGCTATCTAGGGGGCCATCATACAGTGTGGAGATTACAGTGGCGGGGCCATCATACAGTGTTGGAGCCATTAAATAGTTTGGGGATATTAAGGTGTCAGTATATATCCATATAGGAAAGATGTGTATCTTCGTACCGTGTTAGCCAGTAGATAGAAAAATATTTAGACTTGAGGACTCTCAAGTCTAAATATTTTAGTATATATCCAGTGAGGGGGCATCATACTGTGTATAGGGGAGCTGTACAGGGGGGAGACTCGGGACATTAAGTGTAAAGTGGGTACTTATTGTTATAGGGGAACTCTGGTTACTGTGACTGTCAAAGGGGCACACAGGGCATTATTACATTCTAGGGGACAACATGTGGGCACTGTTTTCTAGGGCCCATGCACCTGGCATTACTATATTATAGAGGGTTGCTTTAGAATTTAGAGGTCACACAGAACCTCACAGTAGGTGCAGTAATAAGGACACATAGGGCAGCAGCGGCTCAGTATTGGGGTACCAAGTGTAGTAATAGGGGCACATACTGCAGCAGCGGCTCAGTATTGGGGTATCAGGTGCAGTAATAGGGACACATATGGCAGCAGCGGCTCAGTATTGGGGTATCAGGTGTAGTAATAGGGACACATACGACAGCAGCGGCTCAGTATTGGGGTATCAGCAGGATGAGGATTTTGTGCAGGTTGAGAATAGTCCAATTGATGACCGTGACGGTGCTGACAATATGAGAAGTGAAACATGTCTTTGTTGTATTCTCTGTAGTTGAGTCCTGGCTGGAGGAGTCGTCATGTCGGTCTGGGCCAGATGGAAAAGACATGAAAAGTGAACGATTCCATCAGAAAGAACGTCAGCGGTAAGACATTATCTGTAACTCTGCTATGATCTCTTATATGTTCTGTAGGACTGGTGTTATGTACCACTGACCATATGGCGGTGATATCACTATTGGTCTTTTTATATATAGATTAATTTTGGCAACAGCGCGGTCATTTGCTGAGGTTCTCTGGTTAGGGGCCCACTCAGATGTTTCGCCCTCCTAAACTGAAACCCTAGCTACGCCTCTGACAGGAAGGAAAGAGTGATTGCTAATGCGAGCCGGTCACTCCATGACTCAGAACGAAACACGGATAACAACAGTTCTTTCAAGCTGGAATTGCTGGCGTTAGTGTAGACAATGACCGAGAAATTCGCAGAATACCTGTCATGGTCCGAAATCTTGGTATGCACCGATAACAATCCTCTGGCCCACCTAGAAAATGCAAAACTGGGGGCCCTGGAGCAAAGATGGGTGGCCCGGATGGCGAAATACTGATACAAGATTGCATATCGAAAAGGAGCCGAGAATACACATGCTGATTCTCTGTCAAGAGTGACCCATGAGTGACCTGGACGCGACCAAGATGAAGAGTTGGAGGCAGAAGAGATTCCTGAGTTTCGGAACTTCGCCAGGATGTTGTTGGCAATGCTGGGACAGATCAAAGAGGCGTCGGGAGAACATGTACTGGGACATCCTCGAGATGATTGGATGCGGCTTCAGCAGGAAGGCCAGTGGGTGGCCTTAAAACGACTCCCCAGCCGAAGTGAGAGAGATGCTCTGTCCCCGGGAATGCTGCAGATTCTCAGGCAGTGGGAGAGGCTCCAATTGGAAAACAGCCTGCTGTATCGTAAAGTACAGTTGGTACGGGAGTTGGGGGTCACCTGGCAAGTGGTACTCCCAGAAAAGTTGATCAGCACGGTGGCCACAGGAAGCTCATGAAAGAGGAGCTCACTTTGGTCCGGAGAAGACGTTTCAGTGGTTACAGAAGCTGGTCTATCATCCCCGTCGACAATGCCGAAGTTGTGAATTGGCTAAACCTCCAGAACAGAGAGCTCCTATGCAGACCAATGTGACCTCTGCTCCTCTGGAACTGCTAATGATCGACTACTTGACCGTGGGTCCCGCTCACATCGAATACAAACATTGCCTGGGGATGACCGATCACTTCACCAAGTTCGCTGTGGTGACTCCGACCTGGGATCAGACTGCCGAGTCAGCTGCACAGGCTATCTGTTGGGATTTCATCCAGGTGTATGGTTGTCCGGAGAGGATCCATTCTGAAATCAAGGTGCTTGCTTTCAAGGCCGAGTGATGGAGGAGCTCCACCGCCTGTATCAGATTGAGATGTCCAGGACGACACCCTATCATCCACAAGGGAATGGAGCCTGTGAGCCTTTCAACTGGACGCTGATTCAGATGTTGAGAACGTTGGAAGAAGACAGGAAAGTCCGTTGGCCGGCATATGTAGCTGAACTGGTCTGGTTGTACAACAACCGAGTGCATAGTACAACCGGATACACGCCGTACACCCTGCTGTTCAGGTGCAAAGGACAGGAGATTGCAGAGTTGGAGTTGGATCCGGAAGAAGACTACCCATGGACGGGGATGTCTACTTGGGTCTGTGAACATCGACACCGGTTGCAGACTCTCCATCGGCTGGTGCAGACTAAGTTTCTGGAACTGAAGCACCATGAAGCAACGCCCCTTCGAGAGACAGCTCTCAAGGCCGGAGACCAAGTATTGGTCTGAGACAAGTGGCTGTATCGGGTGAAACGCCGAATTGGATTCCATTTGGTCCCATTTATGAAGTTCATCCTGAAGGGGAAAAAGAGGCACCGAACCGAATAGTCCACCAAAGTATGTTGCGTCTTTGCCTGTCATGAGCTCACGAAGGAGAAGAGAGAGCGCTGAGTGTCCCTGAAATGGTCACTCCCACGGTTCTCGATTGCGATGAAGAAGAATCACTTGCCTCGCCCTCTGACATGGACAGCTGCCGCCCACCAGTCCAGGAGAAGTACGAGGGCCTGAAACTCCAGAGATGGCTGCTCCATTGAACCTGGACGTGCCTCCGTCCTCGATCACCCAACCCGACTCGACCACTCAACCTGACTTACGCCGTACTGAACAAATGACAGCTGGAATAGCTCCCACTCGTTATGAAAAAGAACAATTTATTTGGCAGCAAATCATTCAAGAGATGGAGGAGTGTCAATGTGTACTGCAGGAACTCTCGCTCGTGGAATGGAAAGCTAAAAGGGAGAGGGAGTGTAAGGAGGAAGACCGGGCTGTGGGTACCTGTACCGAGCCGGGTCTGGAACTGTTGAGGCTGCATCCCATGTTGCCTGGAGGAAAAAATAGGGGACCAAATGGACCCCATGAACCGGAAGTGACAAAACCGGAAGTCGCGCTAGCGTTCCAAAGGGCGGAAGTGGTGACGCTGAGCATTCCACAGTGCGGCAGAGACTGTAGCTTGCGTTCCAGAGGCGCTTGCGTGTCACAGAATGTAAACATCGAGCGCTCAGTGGAGTGGAGAGATTGCGTGGTGATATATACATTAGGATAGAGCATTCATGCGATAGGTTCATTAGAAGCGGTTCTGCAGAAAGAAATAAAAAAGGTCAGAGCACTTATAAAACGGAACACATTAGTAGCCATTTTTCAGTAATACATAATACAGAATGTAAGGATCACATTGCGGTTACAAAGATCACAGGAAAGATTGTAAGTCATAGTCTTTAACCCCTTAGGAGAGAGAGTGTTAAGTTCATGTATCCAATAGGCCTCCCTGCGTTTGAGCAAGGTTATGCGGCGTGGCGGGGGGTCGTGTTCAAGAACTTGGAAGCGTAGCTGAGACACGTTGTGTCCTTTGGAGATAAAATGATGTGGGATAGGGAGGAGTAAGTTCTTACAGCGTATAGTGGACTTGTGCTTAGAAATTCTGTCCTCTATACACTGTGTGGTTTCTCCAATATAGAGAAGGCCACACAGACATTTTATCAAATATACTACGAAGTTGGAATTACATGTGAAGAACTGGTTAATAACGTACCTCTTGCCAGTGTATGGGTGGTTATTACCCTTGAGAATATTGTTGCACTGATTGCAGTTGAGACACGGAAAAGTACCCATTTTGGGATTTTGTAAAAACCGTTGGGTTATGGCAGGTTTATTAGGACCTATGTTCGCTCTGACTAGGGTGTCACGTATGTTGCGTGCCCTCCTAATGCAAGGTAAAAAGGGTTATTTAAACGCCTTTACTGTGGGGTGAGCGGTTTGTAGGATATGCCAATGTTTCCGTATGGCCATGTGAATTCTATATGCGGACAGGTGGTAGTCATGAATGAAGGGAATACGGTTATTCATGTTCCTATCTCTATTCCTTGTGGAAATGTGGTTGAATTCTAATGTGTGAAGTGCGTAACCCCTCTCTAGAAATTTTGATTGCATTTCCCTAATGTGTAATTGGCGGGAATCTGGGTTAGAGACTATTCTGGTGACCCTCTGTATCTGAGAATGTGGTATAGAGTTATTCATACTAACAGGGTGAAAACTGTCAAAATGGAGTAAGCTATTTCTGACTGTTGGTTTTGAATATAAATCTGTTGTTAGATTGCCATGGGAATCCTTGATCACTAGGGTGTCCAAAAAGTTAAGTTGATGAGTATTGTATGTCATGGTAAAGTTGAGGCCAGGCCAGGATGTCCTAAGAAATGTGAAAAAGTAATCTAGTAATGTCAAATCACCCTTCCAGACGCAGACGATATCATCTATATATCTTTTCCACACTAGAACATGAGTGTGGAAAAGATCATTAGTATAGATAAGGGAGTCCTCGTAGTGGGCCATATATGTGTTTGCGTAAGGTGGCGCAACGTTCGAACCCATTGCTGTGCCTTTTATTTGCAAATAACAGTTGTCTTCAAACAAGAAGAAATTTTTTGTCAGGACTAGGGAAAGAAGGTCACAGCAAAGGTCAATTTGATCCGGACTCATGCCAGAATTTGTAAGTAGGCGACGTATAGATCTTAGGCCCTCAGAGTGGGGTATGGACGTATACAGGTCCCTGACGTCAAAGGAGACCAGAAGGGCGTCTGGTGGTATGGGGGTGATGGTCCGGATAGTGGTGAGGAAAGTACCCGTATCCAGGAGAAATGAAGCCGTGTTCTTGATCAAAGGGGTAATCAACTTTTCAAGGTATATGGAGAGAGGGGACAGGATAGAGTCTGTCGAGGCTACTATTGGTCTCCCGGGTGGGTCCTGTAGGTTTTTGTGGATTTTGGGCAAAATATAAAAGACAGGTGTAATGGGATCTTTTTTGGTGAGGAATTCACATGTCTTATTATCAAGGACTCCTTTAGTAAGGAACTTGTCCAAGATGTTCCGTATATCTGTCTGGATTTGAATGGTGGGATTACCCGGGAGTCTAGTATAAGTAGTGACATCTCTAAGTTGGCGGTGTACCTCTCTGGTGTAAAGGGCCTTGTCCATCACAACAATCGCCCCGCCTTTATCGGCGGGTTTGATGATGAGATTTTTTTCTTGTTGTAAAGATCTCAGTGCTTGTCTGTCAAGGGGGGAGAGGTTGGATTGGAAATGAATATTTCCTCTATCGGTATCCTGCCAGAGTTGTTGAAAAGACGCATCCACGAATTGGATAAAAGTTTCCAAAGCGTGGGAGCCCTGGGGTGGCCTATAGGTACTTTTATTACGTAGGCCAAGGCTGTCTGCGGTGAGGCAGTTGGTAGGTAAATCAGTTGGGATTTGAGAGTTTTACTGATTGAGATTGGCAAAGTGTAGTTTCAGGCGTAAAGATCTGTAGAATCTCTGCAGATCCATGTCGAGATGGAATGTGTTGTTTCTATAGCTAGCGTTCTATAGCCACACTGTGGAACGCTCAACGTCACCACTTCTGCCCTTTGGAACGCTGATGCGACTTCCGCTTTTGTCACTTTCGGTTCTCTGTGCATTATCACGAGGTGGACACACCGCCACCTATTATAAATAGCCATATAGTGCACTCCTCCTCACCTCCCTGACTAGTGGTGGACACAGCGTCACAGGATCCCCACACTTTCACAACTTATCGGTAAGTGCACCGCTTAGTTGCTAATATTGACCGCTCTTAGCGTTCCTACCTGGTGCTTATCACTATTCATTTTTTACTGCAGCTTGCCTATCAGCATCTACTGACCACCAATATTAGATGCTTATTTACATTCTGGTATGTGCCTTCCTTTTCTATCCCATCACTATATACTGGCACTGCTTATATGCGTCTCACTTTCGCTTATCTTTTACTACAGCCAACTCAGTCAGCACCCACTGACCACCAATTGTAGACGTTCATTTATTCTGGCATGCCTTTTTTCATCCCAACTTTATCTTGAGCACTTCATACTAGTACTTCATATGGGCTTTTTACTCATTATAGATTGCAGTCTATACGCAGCCTGAGTGCACGCTGCCTTTCACAGGGACAGTCATTACTGTCACTAGGTATGTCCGTCCTTTATCTTCACCACCTGACATCTTATAACCTGTACATTCTTTACTTTAGAACAAGCGTAATGCTGGTATAATCTCCTGGTTGTCTCCTTGTATATTCAGATATGACCTTTTGACCTTATGTATATACTTTGTTTATTATTTACCCAATTTTTTGTTTATCTTTATAAGTATCTTATTGTTATGATTTTTCTTTGTTGTAGCACACTGATGAAGGTCTTTTGACCGAAACGTTTGTATCTAGTGACTACTGTATGTAGTAAACAATTTTCTACTCACACTTTCCACTTGAGTGTGCCCAGTTTCATTTTATATACGTTAAGGCTTGGGAACCTACTGTGGCACCTCTTTCACCGGCTGTGCTAGCATTCTATATACCATTCGTCCTTTCGTCATAGTCTGAACTTGTCGCAAGTGGTCATTCTGCCCTATCGACAATCTCAAGTGACATCTCTGCCCTTTGGGGTCAGCAGCTACTGCCGGATGCCGCCCTGAAGTGGCACCTGGCAGCTTCCTGCCACACAATTGTGACCTCGCCACTAGAGGCTCCAGCGAACACCAAGGTAGCTGCTTAGGGACGCCTCCAGGATAGCTCTGATCTGTGGCACAGAGGGCCCACGAATCACATGCGCCACCTTGGAGTGTAACAGGGCATAGGATGGAGCACACTATCCAAGGAACAGGACCAGGTTGGGGCACATTATTCCAGGAATGGGACCAGGATGGAGCACATTATCCAAGGAACGAGCCCAGGATAGGGCACTTTACGCCAGAAAGGGGACCAGGATGGGGCACGTTATTCCAGAAGTGGACCAGGATGGTGCCCATTCTACCCCAGGAAGGAAACCAAGATGGGTCACATTTTATCCCAGTAAGGAAACCAGGATGGGAGATGTTATACCAAAAAGGCCGTGTTGGTAGACATTATCCATGTAAGAGTCTCAGGAAGATGGACATTAGTACTGGAAAGGGGCCTAGGATGGGGGACATAATTATATGGGGGGGGCAAATATATGTGTTTATAGGGTCTAAAATGCTAAAAGGTCCCATACATCTGACCAACATGCAGGTGGGGGCCCAGGTCCAAATTTTGCTAAGTACCTGATAGCATACTCTCCCACCACCCTATTCATTAAAAGACCCTGATAACATCATAATTAGTTAGGGGTAGGAGGAGACGTTATCAGGGACTTATAATGAATCTGTGTGTGGGGAGACTGGACACAGGACAGTGACTAAGGGTCCCGTCACACTCTTCAATGTCCCAGCGATCCCACCAACGATACAACGATACGACGTGGATGGGATCGCTGGGACATCGTTAGCTGATCGCTGGTGAGCTGTCACATAGGCAGACTCACCAGCGATCAGGACCAGCGAGCACGCTGGTATCCAGTGTACACATCGGGTAACTAAGCGCTGCGCGGCACCTAGTTACCCGATATGTACCCTAGATACCGGCTCTCAGCTTCTGCTGTAGAGCGCTGAGAGCCGGTATCCAATGTACATATCGGGTAACTAAGCACCGCGCGGCACCTAGTTACCCGATATGTACCCTAGATACCGGCTCTCAGCGTTCTACAGCAGAAGCTGGGAGCCGGTAACCAGGGTACATATCGGGTAACTAGGTGCCGCACGGTGCTTAGTTACCCAATATGTACATTGGATACCAGCTCGCTGATCGTTGGTCTCCCGCTGTCACACGCAGCGATGCGTGCTGGCCAGCGGGAGACCAACGATCAAAAAATGGTCCAGGACATTCAACGACGATCAGCGATACCCAGCAGGGGGACTGGTTGTCGCTGCGTGTCACACTAAGCGAGATCGCTGGCTAGGTCTCTGTTGCGTCACAAAATCGGTGACGCTTCAGCGATCTCCCTAGCGATCTCGCTTAGTGTGACGGGGGCTTAAGTCTATGTGCACAGAATTCGTAGCAGTAAAATTCTGCTGTAAATCCTGATGTGTTGGCAGGAAACACACAGCATAAAATTTGTGCTTTTACCATGTTTTGTTACAAGCGTTTTTGTTGCATATTTTTCCCCACTCATTAGTATGGGTGAAATACGCTGCCAAGTATTGACATTATTTTAATCTGCTGTAAATCTGCAAGGAAAAAAAGGCCACATGTGCATGACACTACAAAAATCTCATTCACTTTGCTTTTACTGTAAAACGCTGCATATTTTCCACAAAATTGTGAGGGGGGAAAAGCAACAAAAACACAGTGTCTGCACATAGTCTTCAAATGAATTGGGGGAGAGTAAGAGTGACTGATCAATTTATTTATATTTATTGGGCGCCAGAGACTATAGTAATTGGGGGCACAGTGATGGCTAATCAGTTTATATTTCGATTGGCGCGTGGCTAATATACATTAAGGGTATGTTCACACTGGGCTTTTTTTTCTGCAGCAAACCTGATTTCTTGGCAGGGAAGAAGCTGCAGCAAAAACACAGGTTTAGGTGCGCTTTAGGTGCATTTTTCGTTGCGGTATTGGTGCATTTTTTATGGTGCGTTTTTTGGGCTAACTTGTGACTCTGTGCATGATTGCTGTCCATGACTTTGCTGCATCAACAACGCTGCAAATAATGATACCTGCGTTTTTGCAACACCCATTCAAGTCCATGGGTGAAAAACGCTGCAAAAATGCTGAAAGTGACATGCTCGATGTCCAAACAAAGCAGCAAAGCACAACATCCTGATGACAAAAAAAAACAATGTGTGTGCATGAGATTTTTGAAATCTCATAGGCTTTGCTGGTAGTGTAAAAAGCAGCTGAAAATTAGCATAAAAAATGCAGCAAAAACGCCCAGTGTGAACATACCCTAATAGTGTAGTACATATTTGGACTCATGAAAGCGCTTGCAGTGCAAAATGTCCGTAGTCCTCCGTCTACGCCACCTATTTTCCTCTGCAGCTATGTGTTTATCTGGTCTTGAATAAAGAACACGTGACTGGTATGGTGAGTGCTGCTTTTTCTCTTTACTGGACATTAGTACATATTTGTACAGTCATGGCCAAAAGTTTTGAGAATGACACAAATATTATATTTTCACATGATCTGCTGCCCTCTGGTTTTTATGTGTGTTTGACAGATGTTTTTATCACAGACAGAAATATAATTGCAAACATATGAGTAACAAAAGCTTATATTGACCGTTAGAATGAGTTAATGCAGCAAGTCAATATTTGCAGTGTTGACCCTTCTTCTTCAGGACCTCTGCAATTCTCCCTGGCATGCTCTCAATCAACTTCTGGACCAAATCCTGACTGATAGCAGTCCATTCTTGCACAATCAATGCTTTCATTTTGTCAGAATTTTTAGGTTTTTGTTTGTCCACCCGTCTCTTGATGATTGACCACAAGTTCTCAATGGGATTAAGATCTGGGGAGTTTCCAGGCCATGGACCCAAAATCTCTATGTTTTGCTCCCTGAGCCATTTAGTTATCACCTTTGCTTTATGGCAAGATGCTCCATCATGCTGGAAAAGGCATTGTTGATCGCCAAACTGCTCTTGGAGGACATTCTGGTACCATTCTTTATTCATGGCTGTGTTTTTAGGCAAGACTGTGAGAGCCGATTCCCTTGGCTGAGAAGCAACCCCACACATGAATGGTTTCAGGATGCTTAACAGTTGTCATGAGACAAGACAGGTGGTAGCGCTCACCTTGTCTTCTCCGATTGAGGCGTTTTCCTGATGTCCCAAACAATCGAAAAGGGGATTCATCAGAGAAAATAACTTTACCCCAGTCCTCAGCAGTCCACTGCCTGTACCTTTTGCAGAATATCAGTCTGTCCATGATGTTTTTTTCTGGAGAGAAGTGGCTTCTTTGCTGCCCTCCTTGAGACCAGGCCTTGCTCCAAGAGTCTCCGCCTCACAGTGCGTGCACATGCACTCACACCTGCCTGCTGCCATTCCTGAGCAAGCTCTGCACTGCTGATAGCCCGATCTCGCAGCTGAAACACTTTTAAGGGACGGTCCTGGCACTTGCTGGTCTTTCTTGGACGCCCTGAAGCCTTTTTGGCAACAATGGAACCTCTCTCCTTGAAGTTCTTGATGATGCGATAGATTGTTGACTGAGGTGCAATCTTTCTAGCTGCGATACTCTTCCCTGTTAGGCCATTTTTGTGCACTGCAATGATGACTGCACGTGTTTCTTTAGAGATAACCATGGTTAACAGAAGAGAAAGTCTTAGTTACTTACCGTTAACGGTATTTTTCGAAGTCCATGACAGCACTACGGAGAGAGGGGATCAGCCCCTTAGGAACAGGAAACCTACAGATACAAAAAGGGCGGCACCTCTCCCACGCATCAGTTGGATTACAGAGCATAAGAGGACTACCAACAAGGTTAAATGGTATACAGCAAAAAATTTATGCATCACACAGTAATATTGATCAATTGTTTATTACATGTGGACTATATAAGAGGAAGAAGTGCACATAGAACATGGGTGGGAATCTAAGGGTGCTGTCATGGACTTCGAAAAATACCGTTAACGGTAAGTAACTAAGTGTTATGTTTCGGTAGCTGAGGAGTGCAGGTAAAAAGGAAATACACCAGAGAAGTTGGAATCTATGAGATTGCAGTACCCTGACTAACCACCACAACTAGAGGCAGCCGTGGAGCGTTCCTACGTTGGTCCTAGACGCCTCGTCACAGCCTGAGAAACTAACTACACCTAAAGATAGAAAGAGGAAAGCTATCTGCCCTGGAGCAAATCCCCAAAGAACATAGAAAGCCCCCAAACATGTAATGGCGGTTAGACAAGATGAAATACTGACACAGACAGAAAATAGTATGAGCAAACGTTGGGGCCCAAACTACCTAAATAGAAAAGGATAGGAAGGGCACTTACTGCAATCCCAAAAAACCCTGAAAAGCACCAACTCTACTAATTTCAAAATCACCTGAGATCACATGACCTCTACCACCTAAATTAGTTCTCTGGTGTAACAAAATCAAAACAGCAGCCACTGAAAAAACTGGAAAAAGCAAAAGCACAAACATCAGTGGCTGAACTAAACTGAGAGGGCAAAAGCCCCCGGAGGGGACCCTGAAGGCCCCCACAGAAGTGCAGGACAAAATGCAAAAATCAAGCACAAAAACAAAAAGAAGAAAATGTCTTATCTGTTAGCAGGAGATACAGACACGACACAGCAGGCTACAAAGGAAACAGGACTCAAGGATTGAGACCAGAACAATTGATCACCAGCAACCCTGATGGGAAGGCGACTCCCTTATATAAGACCAGTCAGTAACACCTGACTCCCACTCCTCACAATCTTCACTGGACAGTCCAGTACCGCTTGTAACCACCAGAGGAAGCCTCTGCTCAGAACTCATTTCAAGTCCATTCACAACAGTACCCCCCCCTTGAGGAGGGGTCACCGAACCCTCACTTGAGCAACCAGGTCGGTCAGGATGAGTTCTATGATACGCACGGATGAGTCTCCTAGCATGGATGTCCGAAGCAAACACCCAAGAATTGTCTTCCTGACCATAACCTCTCCACTTAACCAAATACTGGAGTTTCCGTCTAGAAAAACGAGAATTCAATATTTTCTCAACCACAAACTCCATATTGCCCTCAACCAGAACAGGGTCAGGAGGCAAAGCAGTAGGAACCACTGGCTCAACAAACCTCTTCAACAAGGACTTGTGGAACACGTTATGGATCTTAAATGTCCCTGGAAGAAGCAAACGAAAAGAAACAGGATTAAGAATCTCCATGATCTTATAAGGTCCAATGAACCTAGGCTTAAATTTAGGAGATGCCACTCTCATAGGAATATTTCTTGAGGACAACCAGACCAAGTCCCCCACTTTAAACCGAGGACCATCAGTCCTACGCCGGTTAGCAAACCGCTGGGCCCTCTCCTGAGAGAGGGACAACCTCTCCACTACCTGGTCCCAAATCTGTTGCATACGCTCCACAACAGAGTCAACACCTGGACAGACAGAAGCCTCCGTCTGTCCTGAAGAAAATCGAGGGTGAAACCCAGAATTACAGAAAAATGGAGACATCAAAGTGGCAGAGCTAGCCCTATTATTAAGAGCAAACTCAGCCAAAGGTAAAAAAGAGACCCAGTCATCCTGATCAGCAGACACAAAGCATCTTAGATAAGTCTCCAATGTCTGGTTTGTTCTCTCAGTTTGACCATTGGTCTGAGGATGAAACGCCGAGGAGAAAGACAATTGAACACCAAGTTTAGAACAAAAGGTCCTCCAAAATCTGGAAACAAACTGGACTCCTCTGTCAGACACAATGTTGTCAGGAATGCCGTGTAAACGAACCACGTGCTGAAGGAACAAAGGCACCAATTCAGAGGAGGAAGGCAACTTAGGTAATGGCACAAGATGTATCATCTTGGAAAACCTATCACAAATCACCCAGATGACGGTCATTCTCTGAGAAACAGGGAGGTCGGAAATGAAATCCATAGAGATATGGGTCCATGGTCTCTTGGGCACAGGCAATGGCATCAACAAACCACTAGAGCGAGAGCAAGGCTTGGAGCGAGAGCAAGTCCCGCAGGACTGCACAAATTCCCTGACATCACGATACAAGGTAGGCCACCAAAAGGACCGACTAACCAAGTCTCTGGTACCAAAAATTCCGGGATGCCCAGCCAACGCGGAACAATGAATCTCAGACATCACACTCTTTTTCCACTGGTACGGGACAAACAATTTTCCAACAGGGCAGCGCTCGGGCCTATCCTCCTGACACCCCTCCAGAGCAAGTCTCAAATTGGGTGAGATGCCGGAAAGAACTACACCCTCTTTCAAAATAACAGAAGGATCAGATAACTCAGGAGAATCCGCAAGGAAACTCCTCGAGAGGGCATCCGCCTTAACATTCTTAATGCCAGGAAGAAAGGAAACCACAAAATTAAAACGTGTGAAAAACAAGGCCCACCTGGCCTGTCTAGGATTGAGTCGCTTGGCAGATTCCAGATAAACCAGATTCTTATGGTCCGTAAGGACCACCACCTGATGTTTGGCTCCCTCCAGCCAATGTCTCCACTCTTCAAAAGCCCACTTCATGGCCAGTAACTCCCGATTACCCAAGTCATAATTACGTTCAGTAGGAGAAAATTTTCGAGAGAAAAAGGCACAAGGGTTACTTTTAGAGGTCTCTGGATCTTTTTGGGACAAAACGGCACCTGCCCCAATTTCAGAGGCATCAACCTCCACCTGAAATGGCAGAGAAACATCAGGCTGCCGTAGAACAGGAGCAGAAGTGAATCTCTGCTTAAGTTCCTGAAATGCAGAGACTTCCTCAGGAGGCCAATTCACCACATCAGAACCCTTTCTGGTCAAATCAGTCAATGGTTTAGCAATAACCGAGAAATTACCAATAAATTTACGATAAAAATTGGCAAAACCCAAAAATCTTTGAAGAGCCTTTAATGAAGTAGGTTGGACCCAATCACAGATGGCCTGAACCTTGACCGGGTCCATTTCAATAACAGATGGGGACAAAATGAATCCCAGAAATGAGATCCTCTGTACGCCAAAAAGACACTTTGATCCCTTCACATACAGAGCATTCTCTCTCAAAATCTGGAATACAGTTCGAACATGTTTCACATGAGAGTCCCAGTCATTAGAAAAAATCAAGATATCATCCAAGTAAACAATCAGAAATTTATCCACAAAATCCCTGAAAATGTCATTCATGAAGGACTGGAAGACAGAAGGAGCATTAGTGAGCCCAAAGGGCATCACAAGGTACTCAAAATGCCCCTCAGGGGTATTGAATGCCGTCTTCCATTCATCCCCGTGCTTAATGCGAATAAGGTTATATGCCCCCCTGAGGTCAAGCTTGGTAAACCAAGTAGCGTTTTTCACCCTGGAAAACAGGTCAGAAATCAAAGGTAACGGGTATTGATATTTTACAGTAATATTGTTCAAAAGACGATAATCAATACACGGCCTTAATGAACCATCCTTTTTGGCCACAAAGAAAAAAACGGCACCTAAGGGTGAAGAGGATGGTCTGATATGACCCTTCTCCAATGATTCCTTGATATAAGACCGCATAGCGTCATGTTCAGGTACAGACAAGTTAAAAAGGCGACCTTTAGGGAATTTACTACCAGGCACTAATTCAATAGCGCAGTCATAGCTCCTATGGGGAAGCAAGGATGCAGATTTACTTTCGCTAAACACATCAGAAAAATCAATCAAAAAATCAGGAACATCCTGAGCCTGGGGGGAGGCAGAAAAAACAGGAGTGTTGGTATTAACACATTGGCAGCCCCAACTGGTTACAGACACAGATTTCCAATCCAAAACAGGATTATGAGACTGCAACCAAGGGAAGCCCAGCACGATAATATCATGCAGATTATACAGAACCAAAAATTTACAGCACTCCTGATGATCAGGTTCAACCCTAATTATCACCTGAGTAGAGAACTGAGGTTTATTCTCAGCCAAAGGGGTAGAATCGATCCCCAGTAGGGGAATAGACTTCTGTAGGGGTATCAAGGGAAACCCACAACGTTTAGCAAAATCATAATCCATCAGGTTAATAGCTGCTCCAGAATCAACGAAAGCCTGAGCAGAAAATGAGGACAGAGAGCATATCAGAGTGACAGTTAATAAAAACTTAGTCTGAACACTACCCAAGACAACTGAGCATGCAAAACGTCTTCCCCGCTTAGGGCAGACTGAAATAGCATGAGAGGCATCACCACAGTAGAAACATAACCCATTGTGCTTTCGAAACTCATGACGCTGTGCCCCAGACACCACTCTATCACACTGCATGGGTTCAGAAGCAGGTTCACAAGGCAACACCATTCCACGCATACTTCTCCGCTCACGCAAACGTCTGTCAATTTGAATCGCTAATGACATAGAATCATTGAGACCAGAGGGGACAGAGAATCCCACCATAACATCCTTTACATTATCTGACAGACCCTTCCGAAAAAGGGCCGCCAAAGCGTCGTCATTCCACTTGGTCAGGACTGCCCACCTACGGAATCTCTGACAGTATAACTCAGCGTCATCAAGCCCCTAATTTAATGCCAACAAGGCTTTTTCAGCTTGATCAGTGACATTAGGCTCATCGTACAATAACCCCAAAGCCCGAAAAAATGCATCAACATCACCCAAAACAGGATCCCCAGGTGTCAGGGAAAAAGCCCAATCCTGAGGATCGCCGCGCAGGAGAGAGATGACAATTTGAACCTGCTGCGCTGCGTTCCCTGAGGACTTAGATTTTAAGGCAAAAAACAATTTACAATTATTTTTGAAATTCTGAAACTTAGCTCGATCCCCTAAAAACAAATCTGGCATGGGAATCCTAGGTTCCACAACAGGCAACCTAGCAAGATAGGCAGCAATACTCCGAACCTCAGTGGCAAGCTGATCCACACGGCCAGACAACTGTGCAAACTCCATTGAGAGAAAAAAAAAAATCCTCCCCAGCACCCAGAGATACAGAGGGAAAAAAATGCAACAAACAGAAAAATATCTCTGACAACTCTGGCAACCTTTTTTCTTATACAATATTTTTTCCCTTCTGTGAGTACCATACAATTTTCAATTTTTAGGCCGGTGATACTGTTATGTTTCGGTAGCTGAGGAGTGCAGGTAAAAAGGCAATACACCAGAGAAGTTGGAATCTATGAGATTGCAGTACCCTGACTAACCACCACAACTAGAGGCAGCCGTGGAGCGTTCCTACGTTGGTCCTAGACGCCTCGTCACAGCCTGAGAAACTAACTACACCTAAAGATAGAAAGAGGAAAGCTATCTGCCCTGGAGCAGATCCCCAAAGAACATAGAAAGCCCCCAAACATGTAATGGCGGTTAGACAAGATGAAATACTGACACAGACAGAAAATAGTATGAGCAAACGTTGGGGCCCAAACTACCTAAATAGAAAAGGATAGGAAGGGCACTTACTGCAATCCCAAAAAACCCTGAAAAGCACCAACACTACTAATTTCAAAATCACCTGAGATCACACGACCTCTACCACCTAAATTAGTTCTCTGGTGTAACAAAATCAAAACAGCAGCCACTGAAAAAACTGGAAAAAGCAAAAGCACAAACATCAGTGGCTGAACTAAACTGAGAGGGCAAAAGCCCCCGGAGGGGACCCTGAAGGCCCCCACAGAAGTGCAAGACAAAATGCAAAAATCAAGCACAAAAACAAAAAGAAGAAAATGTCTTATCTGTTAGCAGGAGATGCAGACACGACACAGCAGGCTACAAAGGAAACAGGACTCAAGGATTGAGACCAGAACAATTGATCACCGGCAACCCTGATGGGAAGGCGACTCCCTTATATAAGACCAGTCAGTAACACCTGACTCCCACTCCTCACAATCTTCACTGGACAGTCCAGTACCGCTTGTAACCACCAGAGGGAGCCTCTGCTCAGAACTCATTTCAAGTCCATTCACAACAACTAAGACTTTATTCGAACGTCCATGACAGCACTACGGAGAGAATTACAGAGAGTAATAACCGCTTAGGGAGGGACTACAGCCTGCAGCACCCTTAGTCCGAAAGAAAGGTCTGAGGAAGCACCCAAATCTAACCTAAAATGAGTGTAAAACGTGTGTGGAGAAGACCACGTAGCTGCCTTACATATCTGGTCAATGGAGACTTCTGCCCTCTCTGCCCATGAAGTCGCCACAGCTCGGGTGGAATACGCCCTTAGCCTCTCAGGTGCCGGCTTGCCCCTCGAGGTGTATGCCAGAGAAATTGCTTCCCTAATCCATCTGGCCAATGAGCTTTTTGTTATTCTACGGCCTTTGTTAATTCCCTGAAAAGAGACAAACAATGCATTGTCCCTTTTCCAGGGATCAGTGACTGCCAAATATTGTAGGAGATTTCTTCTAACATCTAGAGTATGGAGTTTTATCTCTTTTTGATTAGATGGATTAGGGATGAACGAAGGGAGAACAATTTCCTGTGTTCTGTGGAAGGCGGAAGACACCTTAGGTAAGTATGCCGGATCAGGTCTAAGTATTATTCTGTCATTCAGGACCTGAGTGTAAGGAGACAGTCTAGATAGTGCTTGGATGTCACCTACCCTCCTAGCCGAAGTTAATGCTACCAGGAATGCGGTTTTAAGGGAAAGAATTTTTATTGATGCTGCTGATATAGGTTCAAAAGGGGGTTCTGTTAAAGCAGTAAGAACAAGGTTCAAATCCCATGGCATGATTCTGTTCTTCACTATGGGTCTCGACCTACCCGCAGCTTTAATGAATCTACTGACCCAGTAATTATTGGCGATGTTGCAACTGAAGAGTGCCCCCAAAGCTGAAACTTGCACCTTAATGGTGCTTGTGGAGAGACCTAAGTCCAGACCCTTTTGTAGGAATTCTAGAATCTGGGTTATCGGTGTTGGGTCCCCTGCTACCAACCCGAGCTCTGGAGAAATTTTTTCCAAGTCCTAGTGTAGATTCTAGTTGTAACCTCTTTTCTGCTCTTAAGGAGAGTATTAATTACATTAGCAGAAAACCCCTTATCTCTCAGCAGTGACCGTTCAAAATCCACGTAGTCAGGTGGAGGCCCGCTACTCGAGGATGGTAGACTGGACATTGGGAGAGCAGATCGGGAATATCCGGCAGGACCCACGGGTCGGCTATCGACATGTTCCTGAGACATGAAAACCATGCCCTCCTGGGCCAGAAGGGAGCAACTACTATTACCCTCGCCCTGTCTTTCCTGACCTTCCTCAACACTAGGGGGAGTAAGGACAAGGGAGGGAAGGCGTACGCTAGATTGAAATCCCACTTTAATAGAAGAGCGTCCACTGCCAGAGGGCGTTCTCTGGGATTCAGAGAGCAGAACCGTCTCACTTTCCTGTTGCTTTTGGTAGCAAAGAGATCTATCTCCGGTTGACCCCATCTCTGCACAATCAGGTCGAAGATGGAAGTCTTTAATGACCACTCTCCTTGACTCAGGAGATTGCGGCTTAAGAAGTCCGCTTGGTATTTTCTTCTCCCCTTATATGTAGAGCCGTTAGAGAAAGAAAGTGTTGTTCTGCTATCTGGAGTAGGTGCCTTGCCACTTCCATGAGAGGACCGGAACGAGTACCACCCTGGTGGTTGACGTAAGCGACTGTGACACGATTGTCGGAGAGCACTCGAACGTGGTGACCCTGTAGATAGACAAGGAGCTTTTTAATCGCTAGCTCTACCGCCGTTAACTCCTTCATATTAGAAGACATTTGAATTTGATCCAGCTCCCATAAGCCCTGAACCATAACGTCCCCCATATGAGCCCCCCACCCAGAGGGGCTTGCATCTGTCGTGACTATCCGGGATATTTCATATTCCCAGGGAACCCCCTTGCTGGACCCTCATCGGATTCAAACGAGACTTTTTGGTATTTATTAGCCATCCCAGCCGCTCTAAGGTAGATATTGCTCTTTGCAGTTGCTCTAGGCAATGCTCTGCCGTTTTTCCAATGATAAGAAAGTCGTCGAGGTAGGGAACTATAATCATATTGGATTCACGTAAGTGGGCCATGACCTCCGACATAACTTTAGTGAATACTCGTGGGGCAACCGCCAAGCCAAAAGGAAGGGCGCTATATTGAAAATGTCGCAGCGATTCCCCCATCTGGACTGCTACTCTGAGGAAATGCTGATGCTCCACATGGATCGGTACGTGGTAATAAGCGTCTTTTAGATCTAACACCACCATAAAGCAATTTTCAAACAGAAGCTTTATTGCTGAGCTGACCGTTTCCATTTTAAATGGGTGAATAACCAGAAATTTATTGAGGGCTTTCAAATTAATAATTGTTCTAAAAGAACCGTCCGGTTTACGGATCAAAAACAGAGGGGAGTAAAACCCTTTACCCCGCTCTGCTTCCGGCACCTCCACTAAGACTTTTTTAGCGCAAAGCTCCTGAACTTCCAACTCCAGAGCGGCCTGCTCCGATGGGGATGACCTGAGGGGGGTAATTTTAAAGTTATCCCGAGGTACCAAGGAGAATTCTAACCGCAGCCCTGTAGCTATGAGACTAAGGATCCAGCTACTGCTTGAGATTTCCGACCAGGCCGGGTAGAAGGCCATCAATCTGCCTCCTACCGGTATCGCTAGTCATTGCGAGGGTTTTTTGGTTTCCCTAGGAGGACCCCTAAACATAAACCCTGTACCTCTTCGCCTCTTTTCATCCCGTTTGGCTCGCTCCCTGGACGACCTTCTGTGGCTGAACCTCCTTCTGCAGAAAGGTCTCTTGTAGGAAGGAGTCGAAAGACTGGGAAACTTTTTCTTGTCGTCCCCTGCCTTTTCCAGAAGCTCGTCCAGGACCGGCCCAAAAAGATATTCGCCATCACATGGAATGGAGCAGAGGCGAGATCTGGCCTGAATATCGCCCGGCCATCATTTTAGCCACAACGCCCTTCGCGCTGCATTAGACAGACCTGCTGCTCTGGCAGCCATTTTTACTGAGTCCGGTGAGGAATAAGCCAGGAAAGCCGCCGCGTTCTGAATTATCGGCAAGGTCTTTCGGATTGACCCCCTAGAGGTTCCATCTGCTAACTGGGACTCTAATTGGTCTAGCCAGACCATCATTGATCTGGCTGTACAAGTGGCTGCAACCGCTGGCCTCAGGGCACCTGCCGACATCTCCCATGTCCCTTTCAAGAAGGAGTCTGCCTTTTTGTCTAGTGGATCTTTCAGAGATCCCATATCATCGAATGGGATGGAGGATTTTTTGGAAGCCTTCGCCACTGCTGCATCCAGCTTCGGGGCCTTATCCCATCTACCTGTCAAGGGTTCTTCAAAGGGATATCTCCGTTTAAACGCTTGGGGTAAGGAGCCTCTTTTTTCTGGCTTCTTCCACTCTCTATCTATAAGGCCTTGGATGCTACTGTTTAGTGGAAAGGATCTGTGTTTTTTCGGATCTAGACCACCGAACATCAGATCCTGTACTGAGAGTTCTGGTCTCGCCTCCTCTACCCCCATGGTGGACCTAACTGATTTGACAAGTTTGTCCATCTGGTCCAAGGGAAAACAAAATCGAGTAGCGTCTTCTGTAGAAGAAGAGGAAGAAGCCGAAGAGGAAGGCGAAGAGGGTCCTGAAACAACTTCACCCTTGTCATGGGCGGCGGGAGAATCTGAATCAGATAACACAGGTACAGTCCTACGCCTGGAAGATTTTCCGTGTCTTACGGACGCCTTCATCTCCGCCCTTATTATCTCTTTCAGGCTCTCGGTGAAATCTGGAGTCTCCTCCGCTATCTAAAAAGGGAAGGGGCAGGGGGGGTTACTATTTCATCCCAGGCCCCTACCGTCTGCCGCGTGCACGGCTGGCATAACCTTTTAGGGCAAGCGTCTGGCAGAGGGCAAGCACAAAAGGCACATTCCTTGTGCTTGTTTTTCACCGAACACTTCTTCCCCTAGTAACGGAACACAGAATGGGGGAAACTGCATTACTGGGTATTCTAAGTATGACGATCTCTTACCCAGTCCATACAGCAGTAGGTACCGGATCACGGGGAGGGGTCTTTTTCACAGCTGAGGAACTCCTGCGGCTGGCGCTGATCCCAAAAATCCCCGCAGCGCCGCTCACAGCAGCGGCGCACGGTGAAGATTTCAAAAACCCCGCAGCGCCGTCCCCAGCAGAGAAGCGCGGGGAAATTAAAAAAACCCCCCCCGCGCCTCCATAGCAGAGACGCGCGGCGGAAATTAAAAAAACCTCCGCCGCGCCGTCCCCAGCAGAGACGCGCGGCGGGAAATTCAAAAAACCCCGCTCGGCGGGAAATTCAAAAATTAAATTTTTTTTTTTTTTTTTTCGGCTGCACCACCTCCGGCCCCCACCATGCAGGACCACAGGAGAAGACAGGGAGCAGGCACCGGGACCAGGGAGAGGGGGGATACTTACCAACCGGCGCTGGCTGGGAGACAGGGATCCTCTGGATACTGCTCCACCTGCTCCGCACACTGTCGTGGAATCCTACCCGGACCCACCGTGGCGCTTCCAGGGGCTCCGCACCGGTCGAGGTAGGAGATCCCCTCCGCTACCTGGGTCGACCGGCAGGCCTGGGTCCTCCTGAAGATCTTCATCTGTAGGAAACCCGTCCTTCAGGAACAGGAAACCAACTGATGCGTGGGAGGTGTCGCCCTTTTTGGATCTGTAGGTTTCCTGTTCCTAAGGGCGGATCCCCTCTCTCCGTAGTGCTGTCATGGACGTTCGAATAAACAATGATGCCAAGCACCAGCCTCCTTTTAAAGTGTCCAGTGGTGTCATTCTTACTTAATCATGACAGATTGATCTCCAGCCATGTCCTCATCAACACCCACACCTGTGTTAATGGAGCAATCACTGAAAAGAGGTTAGCTGGTCCTTTTAAGGCAGGGCTGCAATGATGTTGAAATGTGTTTTGGGGGATAAAGTTCATTTTCTAGCCAAATATTGACTTTGCAAGTAATTGCTGTTAAGCTGATCACTCTTTATAAATTCTGGAGTATATGCAAATTGCCATTAGAAAAAGTGAAGCAGTAGACTTTGTAAAAATTAATATTTGTGTCATTCTCACAACTTTTGTCCATGACTGTAGTCAGGGGCACAGCATGGGAGAGACAAATGTGTGTACACAATATGAGACCTTCAGTGTTACAAGATAGGTTGTAGCTGGAAGATGTTGACATGAAGGTCTGACCATATGGAGAAGAGACAACAGAAAATGGCTCTGATCAGACATCAGCAGTCATTGGATGTAATTATTTATTCTTTACACCGTGTGATTTTGAGTAATTCTGTTATTTGTAAAACAATCTCCCTGAGGCCACATTCTCACATTCGTGTGAAATGTCTGTGCTCAATTTTTTTTTTATTGAACAGTACACGGACTGTTTCACGGATCCATGAAAATCACATATCCGAGAACAAGATCTGCAAAACTACAAGCATGTCCTTTTCACCGTCCATTTTAACATAGTATCATCTCTTGTCATCTACAGCACCATCCCTTACATTGAGTATTCTCATTTTTGTTATTCACAGCACCCTCTCTTTATTACATAGAGCCCTCTGTTATTAAACTTAAAATAACTGCTGATGGAGCAACATCTGACCAGACCAGTCCATCAGCCACATCCATCACAAAAGAAGCTTTCCCATGCTCCATCAGCAGTCATTTCAGTTTATATCTAACAGGATGTAATATGTAATGAAGATCAAGGAGCTATAAATAACGAGAACAAGAGGGAACTATGTAATAAGGAACAGCACTAAACATAGAGAGCACTGTGAAGTAAGGGACAGATCTAAATATATAGATAAAAAAATATATCTGTAGCTTGGTCATCATAGGAGGACCCAAACATTTCTTGAACAGTGTCCCCAAACCATCTGTGTCCACCCCTGGGAAGACATTAGCGATGAGCGAGCAAGCTCGTGTGCTAATAGAACATCTTCGCCGTACTCAAAAAATAATGCTCAAATCTCCGCAGCTACATGTCTAGTGGCTGTTCGACAGCCACAACAAATGCAGGGATTGCCTGTTTAGTGGAGACTCGAACATGGGATTCAAGCACGCTGAAGATACTATTAGCACATGAGTGTGCTCAGATAACACTTTATCCTAAAACAATCGTTCATCACTATAAGGCATACTTCACAATATTAAAGACAGATATATGCTGCCTGACGTAGTTATTGTGCCCCTAATGAAGCCCCTTCGTGTTCTCCCACTGTGATACCAATTCCATAGGTCACAAAATGGGTATTATACCTACCGTTAATTTGGTTTCCAGGAGTCCATCCTGACAGCACTATGGAGGACGTCCTCCTCCTCCTTACAGGGACAGGAAGCACACGAGAGGTTAAAAGGTCCCACTCCTCCCCCTATACCTCAGTGATTTGACAAGTACCATACCATGGATCAATGCAAGTGACAATATTTAATTACTTAAACATATTACATCATATGAATTAGCATATATATCAACATAGACAAGGGAGGGAACTATCCGTGCTGTCAGGATGGACTCCTGGAAACCGAATTAACGGTAGGTATAATACCCATTTTCCAGGACGTCCCCTGACAGCACTATGGAGAGTACCAAAGAAACCCTCCTTAGGGTGGGACTACGGCCTGTAATACTTTCCTACCATATGCCGTATGCTGACCTGACAGCACATCTAATTTGTAGTGCTTGCAAAAGGTATTTATCGTAGCCCAGGAGGCTGCTTTACAAATTTGTTCTAAAGATGCTCCTGCTCTTTCTGCCCATGATGCTGACAAGGCCCTGGTAGAATGGACTTTTATTTTTTATGGGACAAACTACACCTTCAGATCTGTAAGCTTTTGTGATTAAGGTGGTAATCCATCTTGCGATGGAAGGTTTAGAAGCTTTTTTACCCTTATTTTTACTTCCGTATAAAATAAACAAATTAGGGTCTTTCCTCCAGCCCCGAGTGGCCTCCAGGTAATCAATTACTGCCTGTCTAACATCCAAGGAGTGTAAGGCTTGTTCTTTAACATTCAAGGGTTTTCCACAAAAGGATGGAAGTATTATTTCTTGGTTGCGATTTTGCAAAGAGGCTACCTTGGGCATGAAAGCAGGATCTAGATGATCCTCTCTGATCTTCATATATGGGTCTTTAATGGATAAAGCTTGAATTTCTCCTATTCTTTTGGCTGTGGTAATAGCTACCAAGAAGGCTGTTTTCATTGATAAGAGAGAAATAGGCAAATCCTTATTTGGAGTGTAAGGAGTTTTACAAAGTGCCCCCAGAACTAGATTTAAATCCCAGGGGGGAGACAATTGCCTTATAGTAGGCCTTAATCTTTGGATTGCTTTAACGAATCTAACTACCCAAGGATGTGAAGCTAAAGGGTAGTCCATGTAAGTACTTAAAGCTGAGATCTGTACTTTAAGTGTACTAGGTCTAAGACCCATATTAAATCCTGTCTGAAGAAAATACAGTACTCGCGGAACATCCGGGACTCCGCCTACAACATCAGACCTGCCACCTTCCAGACAGAACCTCTCCAAATTTTGAAATATATAGCTGAAGTTACAGGTTTTCTGCTGGCCTGGATCGTTGTTATCACTTGATCTGAAAGACCACGAGCTTTTAGAATGTCCCGTTCAGGATCCAGGCTGACAGGTGCAATCTTTCTGGGTCCTGGTGTAGAACTGGTCCCTGGTGCACTATGTCCTTCCACTGGGGAAGCTCGATTGGCTCTTCTTTGGTCATGGCACCTAGTAGAGGAAACCAGCTCCTCCTTGGCCAGAACGGAACTATTAGTACCACTGACGCACCGTCTTCCCTTATCTTCCTCAGAACCGCTGGTATCAATGCTATTGGCGGGAATGCATAATTTAGAGGTTCATTCCACCTCTGGCTCAAGGCATTTACTCCTTCTGGATTGTCTGCTGGGTTCAGTGAAAAAAACCTTGGTAGTTTTGCATTTTTCCTTGTAGCAAATAGGTCCACTTGAGGTGTTCCCCATCGTTGACATAATAACTGGAAGACCTCCTGGCTTAGCTCCCACTCTGTCGGGTAGATCTTCTGCCTGCTTAAATAATCTGCTACTAGGTTTTGCGAGCCTTCCAGGTGAACTGCAGTTATGGAAAGGATCGTTCGTTCTGCCCATACAAATATCTTCTCTGCAAGATCCTGCAGTGTTCTGTATCGAGAGCCTCCTTGATGTTTGATGAAGGCTACTGCTGTCATGTTGTCCGATAGGATTTTGACGTGCTGGTTTCTTAAACGGTCCTGATTCCTTCTCAAGGATTCCCAGATCGCATACAGCTCTCGATAATTTGATGACATTCGCCTGATTTTCTCTGGCCATCTGCCCTGAAGAATCTTCCCTTCTAGATGGGCTCCCCACCCCCATGCGCTTGCATCTGTAGTTATTACTATATATGGGGATGGAATCCAAAGAACTCCTCTTCTGAGATTTTTGCTTTGCGTCCACCAAACTAACGACCTCTTTGCTTTTGCCGAGAGGTGGATCCTTTTGTCTAGGGATGCCTGATGACGATCCCACCATGATAGCACCTCTCTTTGTAGGGGTCTTGAATGAGCTTGAGCCCACCTGACGCATGGTATACATGATGTCATTACTCCCAGAACCTGCATAGCTCTTCGTATGGTAACTCGGTTCTTTACCATCTCTGCCACTTTCTTTTTCAAAGATCTTTGCTTGACCTCTGGCAGGAAAGCTGTTCTGGCTCTTGAATCGAGGAGTACTCCTAGAAATACTCTTTTTGTACTGGGAGTTAAATGAGATTTCTCTCGATTTATCACCCAACCGAGAAATTCTAGTACCGCCATTGTTCGCTCTGTATGATAATTTAGGATTTCTGCTGATCGGGCTACTAACAGAAAGTCGTCCAAGTAAGGTATTACTACAATTCCTTGGTTTCTTAGATAGGCTACGACCTCTGATATTAGCTTCGTAAAAACTCTGGGAGCAGAAGCTAGTCCGAATGGAAGACCTTGAAACTGGAAGTGGCAGGTGGATTCTGGTAGGCTTACGGCAAATCTTAGAAGTTCCTGCGAGGCTGGATGGATGGGAACCTGATAGTACGCATTTTTTAAATCTAGGGTACACATTACCGAATTTTTGTCTGTCAGTGGAATTGTTGACCTTATAGACTCCATTCTGAATCTTTTGTAGCGAACATACTTGTTCAACGGTTTGAGATTCAGAATTGTTCTTGACTCTCCTGACGGTTTAATTATTGGAAAGAGAGAGGAATAGTGACCCAACTTTTCCTCTGACCCAACAACTGGCACTATGACTTTTGAAGAGATTAAGTCTCGGATGTCTTGAAACATTCCTAAATTTTTCTGAACCACAGTGGGGCATATCTATCTTTGGGGCGGATAGGATACCAGTTCTATTCTGTAACCTTCCTTTATAGTTTGTAGGACCCATTCGTTTTCGGTGACCTGTTTCCAGTTCTCTGCCAAGAACAAAAGTCTGCCCCCTATGTGCATGGCGTCATTGTTTTCTAGATTTTGAGGAAGATCCAAACAGTGAGCTCCTATTTCCTCTATTTTGAGTGTAGGAACCCTTATATGTTCCCCTGCTAGGTCTACCTGTGTCCCTATAAAATGGTTGCCTACGGAAGGCTGGTTTCTTCCGAAAGGATTGAAACTTTTTAGGTTTCTCCTCTGGAAATCCTTTTTTGCTATCTGAAGCCTCCAGAATATCATCTAATCTTGACCAAATACCTTTGATCCTGCAAAGGGTAATGAACATAATTTATTTTTAGAGGCATTATCCCCCGACCAGGATTTCAACCAAATAGCCCTACGGACTGCATTGGACAAAGAGCTATTTCTGGCAGAAAACCTGACTGACTCAGCCGAGGTATCAGCCAGAAAGGCTGTTGCTGACTTAATAAGAGGAAGAGACTCTAAAATTTCAGCTCTAGGGGTCCTATTAGCCAGTTGATCCTCCAACTGACTCATCCAGAAACACATAGACCTAGCTACCGAAGTAGCCGCAATATTGGTTCTTATTAAGGCCGCCGAAGACTCCCAGGTCCGCTTAAGGAGGATGTCCGCCTTGCGGTCCATAGGATCTTTTAGACTTGAAGAGTCCTCAAAAGGAATCAAAGTCTTTTTAGCCACTTTTGCAATTGGCACATCAACTCTAGGTGTTTCTTCCCACAGTTTTGAGTCCTCAGGATCGAAAGGAAGACGATTTTTAAAGTCACGTGACATTACCAGTCTCCGTTCTGCGTCCTTCCATTCACACAGAATCATGGTTTTTATATGGTCACTAATAGGAAAAACTTTATCGATCTGAGCTGTGAGACCTCCAAACATCAAATCCTGTCTGGATTGGGGTCGTGGGACATCTTCCATATGCATAGTACTTCTTACGGCCTGGACCAAATCATCCGTATCTTCCACCGGGAACAGGTACCTCCTGGCCTTTTCCTGGAATTCCGCCTGAACTTCATTTCTTCCTGCTCCGAGTACTGCATCTCCACGTTTTCTTCTGATTCCAGATCCGGTTCCTCTTCCAACTCCAACCTAGGTCTCTTACGGCTTGGACCCTGACTAGTGGGCTGCTGTTGTGAACTAGCTGATAATGATGCCTGCACTTCTTCCTTAATCAGGATCCTCAAGTCAGATAATAACAAGGATCTTTCTTGCTCCAAGACTGCTGCTGTACAAGTACAACAGACCGCTTTTTTATAAGCGTCAGGAAGCTTCTTGTGACATGTAGAACAGCGATTAGTTTTCGCCGAGGCTTTGCCCACTCTTTTCACTGTTTGCAAAGGTGTAGATGAAGTATCCTTGTCCTAAGTAATACAACAATATGTATACTAAGGATCGAGTCTGGATTACTTAGTGAAGGTGGAGTTTTTTGCGCTATGCGCACTTACCCTGCCTCCTCCTCTCTGGATCTCTCAGACTCCATGTCCTTCCGCAGAAAAGGTTTACTTTGCTGCCTTAGGACTGCTATGGTAGCTGCTGCACGTACTCTGTTACCAGACTGGCAATCAGCAATTCAAACGCCACCTTTCGCGCGCTTTTATAGCGTTCTGCGACGTCTTTAGCGCCGCCCATACTGCGTTCCACCTGGAACGCAAAAACCAAACGCGACGCGCTTTCCATACCTTTTTGCGTTCTACATCCGAACGCATGAAGTTTTGCGATGCCCCTGAGACGCTTTCCGGCCTCCTGGGTTCTATTCCAGAACGCCCGCTGACCTCACGTTTTCGCGTCACCGGAAGTGACGCTCAGTTTCCAGTCGAGGCCTGTTCGGCGTTCCTCCCTGGACCAGGAGGAAGACGCCTGAGCCAAGAGCCTCCCAACGGAAGGAGCGGCTCTTACCCGGGAGCTCGTCCGCCCCCGGTCTTTGGAGCAGAGGGACTCCCAAGGAGGGAGTTTCGGCTCTGGACCTCTTGACAGGGGGAAGGATTTGGACGAACCGCACGATCCCCCTGGGCCCGGTAAGTTACTGCGTTCCATCGCAGCGATCTCTCGTGTGTCCCTCCATGCAGGGACAGGAAAAACACTGAGGTATAGGGGGAGGAGTGGGACCTTTTAACCTCTCGTGTGCTTCCTGTCCCTGTAAGGAGGAGGACGTCCTCCATAGTGCTGTCAGGGGGACGTCCTGGAAAGTATGATTCCTCCAAAATGCCTCCACACAGTATAATGAATGACCACATACAAAATATCCTCACATTCCTCCATAGTATGATGGCTCCACAAACCCCACAGCTTCTCATATATTATGATAGTCACCAGAGTCCACCCAACAAATTATGATGGCCCCTGATATACTATGTGGGTCTGAGCATGTAAAAAAAAAAAAAAAAAAAATTAGATTCTCTGTATTTTTTGGTAATCAGCTAGGCAAAACTGACAGCCGCAGCCTGCAATGCCCAGCTGTCAGCTTTATTACAGCTGGTTATTAAGAACAGTTGTCCCCATGCTGTTTAACTTTTAAAAAAAAATTTAAAATAATGCTGTGAGTTCCCTCCCATTTTTGACAACCAGCCAAGCTACAGCAGACAGCTGTGGGCTGGAATTCTCAGGCTGGTAAAAAAAAAGAATTATTCTTACCGTTAATTCGGTTTCTAGTAGCATTCCACGACAGCATAGGAGGATGTCTCCTTGTCCTATTGGGGGACAGGAATACAGAGAGGTTAAAAAAACCCTCCCACCTCCCGTTAACCAGTGTTTTACCACCACATTTAGGAACGGTTACCTTTAGTATTCTCAGAACTTAATCCAAGAATTTCGGGAGGGAATTGGCGCTGTCGTGGAATGCTACTAGAAACCGAATTAACGGTAAGAATAATTCTTTTTTCTCTAGTAGCCTTCCACGACAGCATAGGAGGTATACCAACCAATTCAAATTCTAAGGGGGGGTTATGGCCTGGAGAACTTTCCGGCCAAAAGCTAGGTCCCGATTGGACCAAAAGTCCAATCTGTAATGCTTCGTAAAGTTATGCAATGAAGACCATGTTGCAGCCCTGCAAATCTGCTCAGACGAAGCTCCAGCTCTTTCAGCCCAGGATGTTGCTACAGATCTTGTTGAGTGGGCCTTCAGGCCCGCTGGTGGAGCTATATTCTGGGCCAAGTAAGCTTCAGATATGGTTTTCTTTATCCAAGTGGCGATTGTAGTTTTTGCCACTTTTTTACCTTTATTCTTACCGTGTAGGTTAACCAAGAGATTCTGGTCAGCTCTAAAAGATGATGAGAAATCAAGGTAGTGAAGAACAATTCTTCTAACATCCAGGGTATGGAACTGTTGTTCTTTTAGGTTTGCCGGTTTATTGCAAAAAGAAGGTAAAACTATGTCCTGTGATCGGTGAAAATCTGATACAACCTTGGGAAGAAAAGATGGATCAGGACGAAATATGATAGCGTCATCTCTGATGAGCAAATATGGTTCTCGTATTGAGAGGGCCTGTAATTCCCCTATTCTTCTGGCTGTGGAAATGGCGATCAAAAATGCTGTTTTACATGCTAGTAAATGAGGGGAACATGTCACCAAAGGTTCAAAGGGGGGTCCTGTAAGGCCCTTGAGAACTATGTTTAAGTCCCATGGTGGGACAATAATTTGTTTCCTAGGGTTCAGTCTGAGTGCTGACACCATGAATCTTTTAATCCACTTATGGCCCGCTAAATTTTGGTCATACACCGAACTTAGAGCTGACACCTGGACTTTTAATGTGTTTGGTCTGAGACCAAGTTCCAACCCTTTCTGTAAAAAGTCCAGTATTTTAGATATATCAGGACGCAATGGGTCTGGAATATCAGGGTGACACCAGATCTTGTTGTAAATAGTATTAGTTACTGGTTTCCTGGATTTTTGAAGAGTGGCGATCACAGGTCCTGAAAGTCCTTTCTCTCTGAGAACCCGGGCTTCAACAGCCAAGCTGCTAGGTTCAGTTTCCGGGGATCTGGATGATGGAGATGACCTTGTTGGAGAAGATCGACCTCCGGTTGCAACTGAATTGGTCCTTCTGCCCGTAACTCCAGAATGAGATGGAACCAACTTCTCTTTGGCCAGGCTGGAGCTACTAGTATGACCGGGACTTGATCGTCTAGGATTTTTCTCAGAGTTTTTGCCAGAAGAGGTATCGGGGGAAAAACGTAGGCCAGTCGGAAATTCCAAGGATGACTGAACGCATCTACCCCTAGGCATCCATCTCCTGGATTTAGGGAAAAAAATGTTTCTACCTGGGCATTCTGTCCCGAGGCCATCAAATCCACATCGGGAAGGCCCCACAACTCTGTAAGTGACCTGAAGACTTTTCTCTTTAGGCTCCATTCTCCTGGTCGCAGGTCTTGACGGCTCAGGAAGTCTGCCTGGTAGTTCTCTGAGCCTTTCAGGTGAACTGCTGATAAGGAAAGGAGATTGGCTTCGGCCCATTGGAAAATCTGATTTGAAATGTTCCTCAGACTGTTGAATTTGGGGCTCCCTTGGTGCTTGAGATGAGCCACTGTAGTCATGTTGTCCGAAAGAACTCTGACATGATAACCTGAGATTAGAGAACTGGCTGCCTGAAAGGCTTTTAGTACTGCCTTTAGTTCCCTGTAGTTGGAGGATTTGGCGCTGTCCTGCTGACACCATAGGCCCTGGAAGGGAGTCTGTAGCACCACTGCTCCCCAGCCTCTCGAAATTGCGTCGGTTGTCACTGTCAACAAGGGAGCTTGAGACCAGTCTATTCCCTTGCGTAGGTTTGAAAGATTTAACCACCAAGACAGGGAGGTTTTGACCCTTCCTGGAGTTCGTATCTTCTTGTTCAGCAAGGCAGGGTTTCCATTCCAATTTTTAGAATGTGTGCCTGAAGAACTCTGGAATGGGCCTGAGCCCATGCCACGGATTGTATACAGGCTGTCATTGACCCTAGCAGGGACATAGCTGCCCTCAGCGATGGAGTTGTTTGACTTCTGAAGGCTAGAGTCTTGGATATCAGGTCTTGGCGGTGGTCGTCTGGTAGATATGAAGTCTGATTCTCTGCATCCAGGAGGACACCTAGAAACCTTATTACTTTTGAAGGTTGGAGTTGAGACTTCTTTATGTTGACGATCCAACCTAAACTCTGAAGGATGTCTCGAGTTTGGTGTAACCTTGTTTCGAGGATCCTGGCTGAGGGACCGATAATTAGAAGGTCGTCTAGATAGGGGACTATAGCCACTCCTTGTTTTCGAATATGAGCTATCGTTTCCGCCATAATCCTCGAGAATACCCTTGGGGCTGACGAAATGCCGAAGGGGAGTACTTTGAACTGAAAATGTACTATCTCGTGATCTAGACGGACCGCAAATCTCAGAAACTTCCGATGAAGAGGATGTATTGGAATGTGAAAATAGGCGTCTTTGAGATCTATGGTTGCCATATACGAGTAACGGGTTATCAAGGGAATGGCTGACTTTACTGATTCCATCTTGAATCTCTGGTAGGAAACTGAATGGTTGAGGTTTTTCAGATTTATTATGATCCGAGCTTTCCCCGACGGTTTTTTTACTATGAAAATGCGGGAGTAATGGCCTTTCCCTTGCTCGTCTCGTGGAACCATGGATATCGCGTCTGAGGCTACCAGATTTTGGATCTCTGTAGCGATCAAAGATTGACTCTCTTGTGATGGTAGGGAGGTTACTCTGAATAGTGGAGGAGGGGGAGACTCGAAATCTATTAAGAGACCATCTCTTATTACATTCAACAAACAGCGGCTGCTGGAAATCTTTTGCCAGTTGTTTAGGAATTTCGAGAGTCTCCCTCCTACCTGTTGGGAGTCATTGCTTCTCCTGTTGTGCCTGTTGGGGGACGAGGATATTTTAGGTTTCCCTTTTGCATGACTCCATCTTCCCTTTACCTCTATACTGAGTAGGTTGAGCCCGGGAAGGTTGAAAAACTCGCTTCTTGGGAGGCCTTTGTTCTGGAAGAGCTTTCTTCCTATCCGTGGCCTTTTCCACGATGTCATCCAGGGCTGGCCCGAATACATAGTCGCCTTTAAAGGGAATGGAGCACAATTTAATTTTGGAAGTAACATCCCCGTTCCACATTTTAAGCCAGAGGGCTCTACGGGCCGAATTCGTTTGGACCAGGTTCCTAGCCGCAATACGTATGGATTCCAAAGAGGAGTCAGCTTAAAAACCCCGCTGCTTTATGCAGGATAGGTAGAGAGTCTAGCATGTCATCTCTTGGAGTGCCCTGGGAGATATGAGTTTCCAGTTCCTGAAGCCAGCGATGAAGAGATCTGGCAACGCAGGTGGATGCTATATTACCCTTAAGGGCCGAAGTGGAAGTCTCCCAAGATTTTTTAAGAAGACTTTCGACTTTCCTGTCCATGGGATCTTTCAGTTGGGAGGAATCTTCAAACGGTAGTGCCGTTTTCTTTGCTACCCTCGCCACTTGTACGTCCACTTTAGGGATATCCCATTTGACAGAATTTTCATCCATAGGAAATCTATTTTTAAACTCTGAAGGGATCGTGAGGCGTTTCTCTGGAAGCTCCCACTCCCGATTTATCATGTCTAATATAATCTTATGGACTGGAAAGCCGACCAACCGCTCCGCCTGGGCCCCGCCAAAAAATTCATCCTGTACAGAATGAGGGACCGGTAGGTCCTCCAACCCCATAGTGTTACGTACCGCACTTACTAGTTCCTCAATATATTCTGAGGAGAAAAGGAATTTTCTTAATTCCGCGGTTTTATGAACTAAGGGATTCTCCCACTTGGTTGATGACGACCCTTGGGAAATATCGGACTCTGAATCCGAATGTTCTGCCTGAATCTTTCTCTTTTTTGGGAGAGATGGACCAGGTGAGGGTGGTGGAGGCGGGGGTGGGGGGGTTAATGCGGCCAGCGAAGATTGCACTTCTTGTTTCACCAGGGTGCGGATCTCGTCTAGCCACGAGGGATGCTCTGCACTAATCACTTTATCCGTGCACTTTTGACAGAGTTTTTTCTCCCATTTGGGAGGTAATTTAAGCGAACAAATTGCGCATTTATTCCTTTTAATCGAGGGTCTCTGGGCGGAACCTTCTCCCTGTAACAAAGGGAGAGATGAAAAAAGGGGGGGCCCAGGAGCCTCTAATAAGGGAGGGGGCCTTAGTACTCACTGAGGCCAGAGAAGCACTGAGCTCTGCAGTTGCAGGGCTGGACGTCTCCATGGCAGGAAGATTCGGCCCAAGGGCGCTTACCTGCAGACGTTTTCGGCAGTTTATATACCGTCGGTATAAGCGCTGCCCAGCGCTTGGATTCCCCCTCCCCCTCCGGTCCCAGCGCAGGTGGAAGATGTGCGCTAGCGGAGACAGGGGCTTGCAGGAGCCCTGCGTTTCACCGCAGTGGAACGCAAGACCCGGAAATGATGCAGCACTTCCGGGTCACCGCACGTGGAGGGGAAGACGCCGGAGAGCTGCCTTTCAGGTGAACTGTCAGGAGGCCTTCGGCGGGGAGAGACGGACCGCTTTATCCCCTAAGGCTGTGGTTCCACTGTCCGGAACCACAGCGCTTTGGACGGAGCGGAAATTCCGCTCCGTCTAAGCCCCGCCCCCTTTATGACGCGCGCTCTTTCCGGAGGTGTTCAGGACACCTCCGGAAAGAACGCAGGGCTACATAGCCCTGTGTTAAATTCTGTTGCGGCGACGCACCGTCGCCGCAACACGCGAGGACATGCTGCGGTCTGAAAAGACGCGCCGCATGTCCGTTTACGCAGGTCTGCCACCTGCGTGTTGTTACGCATAGTGGAGACGGGATTTCTTGAAATCCCCTCCACTATGCTGTAACATCTGGACGCTGCGTGTTTGGCGCTGCTCCAGCGCCAAACACGCAGCGTTTACTGATCGTGGAAACTCACCCTATGGAGACGCAGGGAGTCCGTCTCGATGTGGTCCCGAGTCGGGAGCAGCTCTGGAGGAGGGAGACACAAAGGCCCCGACCACCGCCGCCCGGCATAAATATATCGCACATGGAGTGCGTCCAGGTACTGCTGCACAGCCGGCCACCAGCGTACTAGGATCTCTCCGTGCCCCAAGGGGGGCAGGAAAACACTGGTTAACGGGAGGTGGGAGGGGTTTTTTAACCTCTCTGTATTCCTGTCCCCCAATAGGACAAGGAGACATCCTCCTATGCTGTCGTGGAAGGCTACTAGAGAAATACAAGAGTCTCATGGTGAACTCACCGAGCTCAACACTGAGCAATGCTAGCCATCTCACTAAGGTCACTGCAGTTCATTGGTCCAGCTGGGAACACCACCTCAGTGACCTGCTGTAACCTAGAAGATGTCACTGCAAGTAACCAAGTCTACATTTGCAGCAGCTCATTCTCCCATGGTTTCCAGCCTGGATGGTCGCATCTTGGCACTGTCCACAATTTAGCGCAGATGTGGATTACAGCGTGGGACAGAACATCAAACAGGTAAGTGATGTTTGTATTTTTTTTTTTTTTTACCAGACCAGGGAGTCAATGGAATGGGCATAAAGAGTATAACTTTAGTTTTTTTTTTTTTTTTAATTTAAAATAAAGGACTTGTCTGGCTGTGTTTGTGCTTTGTCACCTGACAATACAGAGGAGTCAAACCCACAAATATTACCCCACCTTGTCACCACCACAGGCTGAAGAGTGAGGCAAAGCACCTTTTCTGGGGCATCTGCAGGCTGCTAGGCAATTTCCACAGTGAGGATCCCTCTTCTTGATAATCAGCCATGCTAAAGCGTACAGCAGTTAGTCAGTTTTGCCGTGCTGGTTATCAAAACTACAGGGGAGCCTGTGCTTTCTTTAATTTATTGTGTAGCCGATTGCCGTTGTCAGCTGGCACCTTTTCTTGCTGTTAGCAGCGACAGCAGGTGTAGGCTGATGGGAGTAGTCCTCCCATTAGACAATGCCTCTGACCAGAGGTAAACATTTTACCTCCAGTCACAGCTGCAGGCACACACTGTCATCTGACTGTGGCTACTGCAGTGCTCTGACTTGCTATAATGATCTTACTGCTGATCAGAGTCGCCCATGTTTCTCGTGCTATCATGCAGATGACCGCACAAGAAAAACATGGTGTTTGGGGTACCAAACTTGCACAGTAACAGACTTCCTAAAGAAATCTGTTTGGGGTCAGTGCCTGAACAGTAGGTGTTCGGTACAAAACCTGAACTTTACAGTTCAGGTTCACCCATCTCTAGTGATAAGCATAAGAAAAAAAAAAAAAAAACTTGTTCCACAAATGTGAAACATGTGGAGGCAGTGGATTAATTGACAGCTTCATAGTAGTATAAAACATTTTATTTTATGAAAAACTAAATTGATCAATACAAATTCATACAAAAATACACATGTACTCTGGCTTAGAAAGCAGACAGTGAATCATGTAACACAAGTTGCATATGAACCTTATCTGAATATAGTAACATAATAAAAGTGCAATAATGCCATAGCAGATTTCAGCAGTGTGCCTCTTAGCATTAAAAGCTTTGATTTTACAAACGTAGGCGCAGTTTGCATCCATTGTGCAGCAACAGTCTCCCAAATAAAATTGCTGACAACGTGCTATAATCCAAGATCCCATTTATGTCACTTGTGTCAGCTGGCTGCTTCCTTGTGATGCATCCAGCGCTGCAGTGTGGTTTCCCTTTAACAGAAACCATGATACAGATGTATACAGTTCCCAAAACCAAAAAGGAATGATTTTAGTCATTTGAACTATGGGCCCATGCAAACACTAAATGCATGAAGCAATGTAATGGTGTGGTATTTAACCAATGTTACATGAAAAAAAAATGCTCAGAAGAGTACAGTCAGCGATAAAGATCAAGTTTAAGGCACATTAGCACACAATGTTCAAGCATTCACTTTAAATCTATGACAGCATTTCCCATCCAATAATACTGTAAAAAAGGGTCATATTTAAACACTAAAGTACATTTGTGCTTCACAGCCCAAAAAAAAAATTTCCCACTTCATTGACCACACACCACCTTCTATACACAGAGTAAGAGCTCACTTCTTAGTGAACACAAGTCATAAGGCATTGGATGTTTTTTGGTGTTTACATATAATATATATTACTTTCACCGAGCACATTTATGCAATTCTTCATCAAGAGGTCATTTCACAATGTCCATCAAATAAGTTTTCCTTAACATGCATGAGGTAAGAGTCTAGCGCCATAAGGGTCAGGCTGCAAGAAATGGCTCAGTAGGGTCCTCTCCCTCTGTATACAGCAACATGTTGTGAAAGATATTGGTTTAATCAGATTGCATCAGCCACAAAACATCATGTAGTTAATCACGTCCTGCATAATATGAATTTTTCCCCCAGCAGTGTCCATAGGGATTAATGTATCAAAAGATAGTTTTAAGGTCTCAAAAATAAGGCAACAGCTCTTTGGTACAAAACCTTAAAACCACCCATAGTGCAGATGACCAGAATCTTACATCTGGCCTCCAGTGACCAGAGAATCATTAGTGGCTACTGGATCATCTTTCTCCAATCCAGTCCCCTCCACGTTATTCATTTCCGGGACCCTCACCATGTATGGACCGAGTTGCAAGCTCAGTTTAACGAGAAAGATCCCCAACTGCAAGAAGACCACCCCCACTCCTGAATAGGCCTTCAGTCTCATCACACTCACAGATGCAATGAGCCATCCTTATGGAAGGAAGGGGCACTGTCATTTTTTGCAATAATTTCTTCAAGTGAAATGTAGATACAATTCTGTCTCTTGAGCACCATCCTTCAGCAGGTCATACATCGAGGACGTATATCTGGAGTGGGTGGATTTGGATCAACCTACCAAAAAAAGGAAATCACACATTAATTTATATTTTACATAAATATTCAGTTTTAAAGTTCTAAGTTACTAAAAACAAGCCAGCAAGTTCTAGACAGACAGGTCATCGAATGGTTCAGAAAAAAAAAAAGGTAAGAATTTAAAGGAGACTTTACATTAATAGTCTAATAGGATAGGACCTCAATGTCTTATTGAAGGGGTGTTGCACATAACACCACATTGATCAGCTGTTCCCAATGCCAGCTGGAACAGCACAGCTTTGTCAGCTGTATGGTGGCCACAGCTGGGTACTGAAAAATCTGCCCCCTATTTGAATCAACAGAGGGCAGATGTGCAGTACCTAGCCACAGCCACTATTCAATTGACTGAGCTGTGTGGCACAGCTGAGCAGCTCCAGACGGCACCAGGAACATTAGTGGTGGGGTGCCGGGAGTAGCACCCTCAGACAATAATGACCTACCCTAAGGATAGGCCATTAATGTTAAAAGCTGCAGACAACCCCTTTAAAAAGTGCCCAGTATCAGGAAGCCATCATTGTGATATAAGATCAGTGGGCAGCATACCTAGCTGCAATTACAGGGTTTGCACAGCCCACAAGCCAAGAATCATGATGAGACCACAGCCTTGTGAAATTGTGCACATCCTCGTTTTAGGGTTTGTTCGGTCAAGTGAATTATATGGACAGCACGTGCACCAGTTATAGCCTATGGCCCAAGTTTTAGTATGGCCATCTAAACCCAGCCTAAAAATTAAACAAGTTGTGTATATGTCAGTTATTTAATGTAATTAGACAGAGTACAATGTATTTAGGAGTAGGGGGTAGCATTTGTTTCAGCCAGAAGTTTGTGAGGACACCTTAAAAATTGCCTCTCCTGGTGCATCAGAAAGGAAGATAAAACCAAGTCTCAAAATGAAAGCTTACCTCTGAGTAGAGGGGAGGAGGTCTGTTCCTGAACTCCTGGACATAGGCATAAAATGGTCCCTCTAGAATACAGCCCATACTAGCATGCCGTGGAGGAGCAATCCGGTTTTCAACTTCCTCTTCTGACACAATAGAAGAGTATTCAGGAGGAGCTGTGAGAAGAGATTAGAAATTAAAATACTTCAGAAAGTGTTACAGGGCTATGGGGAGAAACAAAGGATTGCTTAGATACTTACGCTCTGGTTGCTCTGGGGCAGTCAAGTACCGCCAGTCCAGATTAGCACTATACTGACTACCCACACTGGACGTTCGGCTCCCAAAAGGATGGAGTGGAATAGTGCCAATCACCAATGGCAGCTCCAAGAGCAATTTGGAGGAACCAGGAATTTCTACACACATCTAAAGAGGCAGACAAAACACTTTTTATAACATGTTCTCTACCCAATAGAGATTTACTAATCGGAGTTTTTTGGTGTGATACAAGGCAGAATTTTGGCACACTGGCATTAGTGGACCTGCCTAGGTGCAGTCAGGCGAGAGATAGGAACATAGTGCATGGAGTGGCAAAGTGGCTCTCCTGACCAGAGTGACTTCACTTCTGTGCAGCAATCACACTCGGGTAGAGAGCCACTGACCTGTCCATGCACTGCTTTCCGATCTGTGATCGATTTATATGTCCGTCTGACTGCAGCCTTAATGGTATTATATGATGAGAGGCAAATTTTACCTTCAAAGCGTATTCTACTTTAATAATTCGGCACTGTATAATGGAGGGTCCGAGTGGAGGGATTTTTAGAGCTCTCCCATGCCAAGTCTCCCGCTTTCCTGCAGGCACAGCATCTCCAGCCAAGGTAGCGACTACAGATTTCTTCTGTTTCAATGTACCACGGGCAGTGAATGTCTGAGACTGTATTATGGCCGCTTTAGGCACAACTGTTCGACTGGTGCAATTGTCAATCTCTGCAAAAATCGGAATGACTTCACCTAAAGAACATAAAAATTGAAAGAAAAGTTAGCCTGTTTATAACCTCTTAAGTTGTTATCCATGTGGCACAATGTTTAGATGAAGCCAACAGCTGATACTGGGTGTCACTGCTGGAACTAAAAAGACCAGATTATTGCATTTGTGCCATATTCAGCTCTCCCCAAGAGTTGTCCACTACTTGGACAACGCCTCACACCCCAGGTTTTGGCCCCAATAAAATAATCTTACCTCCTGTGCTGGCGCTGTTCCCTCAGTCAGCACTCGCTCTCCCAGGGCTTTTGTACGGTGTTTGACTTGCGACCCCAGGACCACGAGTGCCGACACTGAGAACGGTGCCGGCACGGGAGGAGATTATAGGCATTTTATCAGGGCCAAGTGTGGGGTAGCCCTAGCAGTGGACAAGACATTTAAGTCCATTTACGAGTTTCAAAAGGTTTGCCATCCTTTGTGTATCTTTTTCAGAAGATGCAGAGTTTGTTGTGAATGTACTTTAGAAAAAGTTTAAAGAAAAGCGCAGCTAGTGAATCGTGCCCAAAGTGGACATCTGCAGCCTTCACAAGTGTTTCCACATCTTCCAGGTTTTTAAATGAGACTTTCTTAAAGGACCATATTATTAAAAGGTAACAAAATATATGAAAGGGGGCTGTGGCAGGTATCTAAGAAACTCCTCTATGTAGAAAAAGCAATGCCCGTACCTGGAGTATATCCCTTCCGGTCAATCTTGGCAGTGACAGTGACTTGCCCCAAGTTGCAGTACCAGGCATGCGCAACCTTCTCTTTAGTGCCAGCCTGAGGAGCCTGAAGAGAGAAAAAGGGTTTCCATCACATTGGTTAAAGACGAGCTATAGTTGTCTACATGTAAGATAGAATCAATCCGCTGCTATTCTCATGCAGGAGACTTAATTATTCTATGACTGCAGACGTTCCACCATCTACCACCCTCAGCTTACCAGTAGGTCTGGCGTGTTGATATCAATGGGTTCAATCACAGTGAACTCCTTCTTTGTCTTCTTCACTGTTGACCATGGGCGGTGCAGTTTTGCTTTGACCCAGTAACGAACACATCCGTGCTTTCCTTCAAAGGAGGTCACCAAGTTCCTGTAAGACATGCCGAGCAGCGATCGTGAGACACCTGTTGAGCTGCCAACAACCGGAATCTGTTTACTCAGAATTCCCCATCCAGGAATTGGCATTCCTCCATACTTTCTATTCTCTGGCTCCTCTGACATTACACTACAAGGACCATACACCAAGTGAAGGGCGACGGTAGGAGGTCTGCCACCTGACAAGCCAGTGCCTTCTCACCCACCTATTGTAAGGGGCCAGGCCAGCACTATAGTGGGGGACAAACACATACTTACTCAGGCAGTTGAAAGGTGAAGGGAAACTCGTGCTTTCCTGCTGGCAGAACATGAAGGGCGCCATTGTCTGTGCGGAAACAAAACAAATATAAGTGTATGTCAGCTGCGTCTTACCACACTTCCTCCCACAAGTGTGCACCTCGGCTTCCTGCTTACAAGGGACACTTGACAGTACCTTTAAATTTGGGGTTAGTCACATGCTAGGGCTTTAAGTGGTTCAGTTTTAGGCCTCTTTCACACATCCGTCTTTTTGTATCAGGCATGATCCGTCCTATGCCTGAAGGGACGGATCCGGCGCTGAAAAAAAAAACTGATGCAACGGATCCGGTTTTTTGCTGGATCCGACCTGAACTTTTGAACCCACAAAAAGAGGGTTTCTGATGCCCGGAGACACTGGAAAATGTAGTAGATGTAGTAGTAGTAGTTGTCCTCGATTTACAGAATCCGGATCAGACTTTTGCCGGATTGCACAAAAATCTGATCCGGTTCCATTGAATTCTATTATTTCCGGCCGCTTGATGCGCCGCATCAGGCACATCAGGCAGCTCCGGCAAAAAAAAAAAAAAATGTTACATGCTGCATTGTGTCCGGCCGCCGGAATGTACATTTCCACCGGATCCGGACAAAAACGGATACAACGCAATGACATCAGGCACGATCCGGCACTAATGAAAGTCAATGCAAAAAAAACGCATCTGGCATTACATTTCGCCGGATGCGGTTGGACAAAAAAATGCCGGAGGGCGCCGTCAGGCGCACAACGGATGTGTGAAAGAGGCCTTATATGCCAGGAAGCCGCAATGCAGAAGCCTACAGCTGTGACCATGGCTGATAACAGAGAGCAGTGGCCGCCACCCCTCAGCTGTCTGCAGTAGCGGCTCCCACAGCTGTGACCATGGCTGATAACGGAGAGCTGTGGCCGCCGCGCCCTCACCTGTCTGCAGTAATGGCTGATAACGGAGAGCAGTGGCCGCCGCGCCCTCACCTGTCTGCAGTAATGGCTGATAACGGAGAGCAGTGGCCGCCGCGCCCTCACCTGTCTGCAGTAGCGGCTCCCGCAGCTGCAGGTACTCCACCTCATCGCTGTAGTTCTGGGTATAAGCCGTGCTGGAGCCGGCGCTGCGGGACTCCGTCCAGTGCACCTTGGCGTAGCCTCCAGCGTGCAGCTTCACCGACTCCACCTTGGTGGCGCTCACAAGCTCCAGCAGCACCTTCCCGGACACCGAGGCGCCGCTGCTGAACACGGGAGGAGCGTCTTCCTCGGAGCAGTCCAGGAGCACAAGGAACTTCTTCACTTTATCAAAGATCATCCTGTCTGCTGCGCTAGTGATCCTGTGCCCCCGGTGATGTCGCCGTGTAAAGTTTGTGCAGCGCCGAGAACTTCGCTTTATATAGGGGACTCAATGAGGCGTGTCCATACGTGATCAACAACACTTCTCCAGCCAATGGTGGATCAAAAGGGGTGTGGCTGAACGGGGCGCACCCAATAGGAGGAGGAGGCTCCAGCGTGCCTTGTGCAAAACAAGGCGAGTACACACACCCTGCCGTCAGACGCGGTCCTGTCCTGCAGCTGCAGCAGTCCTGCATGACCGGTCCAGCCTGTACCATGTACGCTGGGTACTGCACACTTATTACTGCAGGGAAAGCTCACCCAGTGGCTGATACCTGCTGTCACAGCTCTGGGACTTCGTAATGTCACTAGGTGCACACAGCTTTAGGCCTCTGCACACCCTGATATTTGGAGCTATCCTTGGCCCCTTCCCAGCCCACTGCTGTCTGTTTAACCTTTGCTGGTCAGAATTTATAGGGGGACCCCAGTTAAAGCTAAGCAAACAGCTGTGAGCTGTTACTAATAGCTTGGGAACTAAATTATTAACATCAGCCCCCCAGCTGTGAGCTTTCCATTTTTTAAACACTTTATTTTACACAGGAGGGACACAGTGGGTACTGACTACAACTCCCATCATTGTCTCCTGGTCACGCTGAGCTCACGGAGACCAGCCAACAATGATCCGAGCTGTCTTCAGCATCGGGAAACAGCGTGAGCTGTACTGCTTTTTCCCAGGCGCCAGTACTGATGACACACGGATGTCATCCATGTGCCCGTGTGAGGGACATCTTGCGGCTCGTTCTGCTTATAAAAAAAGGACATGGCGTATTTTGCCCACGGACACACGGTCCATGGAAACGCACTGTGCACAGGCTCATTCACTTGAATAGGTCTGTGTCCGTGTCTTCGGTGCCGGACACACTGACGTGTGAAGGAGACCTAATTCAGGTGGTTCTTTCCAAAATCCACCTCACAAACTGCTTCCAAAACTCCAATTTATTTCTTTAAGGCCGGGGTCACACTTGCGAGAAACTCGCACCTCAATACCCGGCACTCGGGGCCGGAGCGTGCGGCTGCATGTGTTTCTATACAGCTGAACGCTCTGGTGAGTTTCTCCACTCCGGCCTAAGAAATCCAGGCCGTTCATATAAGTTTTTAAGCTTTTTCCCCCTTCTGGCTACCTTCCCACAATGAGCTTTCGGTGAGTTTTTCATGTTGCAGATTTCCTGCACCTATTAAATATATTATTTGCGGGGGTTTTTTTAATGCATTTTTTGCATGCTTTTTTATCATGTTTTTGGTGCTGCGATTTTTGTCTCTTCTTGGGATGTCATGTTTTGATCAATGCTACTTCGGTTTTGATACTTTCTGGTATTTGGCTTTGACAAAACTTCATTGATATTGTCATGTGCGGACTACATGCATTTGTGCTGAGTTTCTGAGGTGGAAAAACACTTAATTTTTTACGTGTGGATTTTCCACATCTGTATTCTATGATGAAAATCTGCACATAGAACTCCGCATCCCCGCAAGAGATATTGTCATGTTGCAGATTTGTAAGACGCAGCACAGCTCAGTGTACGCTGGGTAAAATACGGCACAGTGAGCAATTTGCTGGAATTGTAAGACGCTGTTTTTCGATGCAGAGAAAATTCACTGGAAACTGATCTTAGGAACACGGCCTAAAAGGTTTTAAAAAATTCAGGGATTAAAAAGTGCATGTCACTTCTCTGAAGAGGATCCTGAAAGAAATTTCTCCAAACTAGGCTCTGTCCAGTGATCCCACCCAGATGACCCTCGGATCACACTCTGACAGAGTTTGTGCCAAGTGTCCTAACATGATCGGTCCGATTCTCTCGCATGAGAACATATGGCAGTGTGAGCGCACCGTACACTGCATTCTCCCTCACTGCAAGTACAGTACAGAAGTCTCTATCCACAGTCAGGTTATAGAATACAACGTTCATGACATTTCCATTTTACAGCCTAAGGCCGGGGTCACACCAGCGTAGATTCGCTCTTCCCAGAGAATCCGATTGATTATGTTAATGACACTGATCGGAGTTTGACCCAACTGTGACCTTAGCGTGATCCCATACTCTCGGATGAGAGAGTCGTAACACAGGTGTGGAGAACAAGATTTCACCATCTTCTCCATTGTAAGTCTGCAGAAATCTGACTGCAGGCGTTTTTCTCTGTATCAGTGTTTCTCAACTCCAGTCCTCAAGACCCACCAACAGGTCATGTCTTCAGGACTTCCTTAGTATTACACAGGTGATAATTTCATCATGTTCTAAAGCATTAATTCCGTCACCTACAATACTACTTGTATCCTGAAAACATGACCTGTTGGTGGGTCTTCAGGACTGGAGTTGAGAAACACTGCTCTATATACTTAGAACGATACTGCTGCCTGTTAGAACCTAATCAGACATCCATGTGTTTAGAACTTCCAGACCTTGTGAAAAGTGGTCTTCCAGAGGGTTGGTGCCACGGACTTACGGCGACATAGAGGAGCCAGAAGGAAGGCCGTAGAATCTGATTTCTCCAACTTCTGCACTGATTAGAAGCACTTCACCTTCATATTAAACTGTGCAGGTTTCTTTTAGTGGAGTATGGGTTAATCTGCTCAGTTGAGAGCTCCTGGAAGCTTTCCTGCATTAAGGCTCTCATCTGCTCACCGTTAGCCACTCCCCTCTCCTATGTATTCTGGGCCCTGGCAAGCACTCATTGCCAGAGAAGCTTCATGCTGCATGGTTAGGAGATGGAAATAAACTCACAGGAAGTGATTAAATCTGGGAACATTTGTATTTATTAGTTATTGTACCCCCATATGTTACATTTGGACAAGTCATGGGATGTAAACTCATAATATATATAGATATATCTATCTATCTATCTATCTATCGATATCTATCGATAGATAGATATCGATAGATAGATATATCTAGATAACTATCTATCTCTATATATAGATATAGATATACAGTAAATATCTATATATATATAAAATTGAGTGTGTGTGTGTATCACCAACCAATCACGAAGCATCTTTCATTTCACCAGAGCTGTTTAAAAGAAGTTGGGCTGTGATTGGTTGCTATGAGCAACAGTTTTCTTTGCAACCAATCACTAAGCATCTTTCATTTCTCCAGAGCTGTTTAAAAGAAGCTGAGCTGTAATTGGTTGCTATGAGCAGCAGTTTTCTCACTCCACAACACCTCAGCAGACAGTGACTGGGTACGAGAAATCTAGCATCCCCGGGAACATAAGCTCCAGCCATTGTCTGCCCCCAGAAAGGAGCAGAGAGCAGATAAATGAATCCCCCCCTCCTGGGCCTATATCCCCATCACACATTCTCCATCCCATAGGCACATCTCTCTTAAAGGGATCTCCAGTATGGAAGTTAGGGCAAATCCAACGTGCGCTTTGGTTTGACCCCAGGCCCCTCTTAAAGGGATCCCCGGTATGAAAGTTAGGACCGTTCCACTCAGCGCTGTGGTTCTGACCCCAGGCTGACAGGATGATGTGGGATATTAGGGGCAGTAGTCCAGTGGCTCTGGCTGATGGGATGATGTGGGATATTAGGGGTAGTAGTCTGGTGGCTCTAGCTGACGGGATGATGTGGGATATTAGGGGTAGAAGTCTGGTGGCTCTAGCTGACGGGATGATGTGGGATATTAGGGGGAGTAGTCCAGTGGCTCTGGCTGATGGGATGATGTGGGATATTAGGGGGAGTAGTCTGGTGGCTCTAGCTGACGGGATGATGTGGGATATTAGGGGCAGTAGTCCAGTGGCTCTAGCTGACGGGATGATGTGGGATATTAGGGGTAGAAGTCTGGTGGCTCTAGCTGACGGGATGATGTGGGATATTAGGGGGAGTAGTCCAGTGGCTCTGGCTGATGGGATGATGTGGGATATTAGGGGGAGTAGTCTGGTGGCTCTAGCTGACGGGATGATGTGGGATATTAGGGGCAGTAGTCCAGTGGCTCTGGCTGATGGGATGATGTGGGATATTAGGGGTAGTAGTCTGGTGGCTCTAGCTGATGGGATGATGTGGGATATTAGGGGTAGAAGTCTGGTGGCTCTAGCTGACGGGATGATGTGGGATATTAGGGGGAGTAGTCCAGTGGCTCTGGCTGATGGGATGATGTGGGATATTAGGGGGAGTAGTCTGGTGGCTCTAGCTGACGGGATGATGTGGGATATTAGGGGTAGAAGTCTGGTGGCTCTAGCTGACGGGATGATGTGGGATATTAGGGGCAGTAGTCCAGTGGCTCTGGCTGATGGATGATGTGGGATATTAGGGGGAGTAGTCAGGTGGCTCTGGCTGATGGGATGATGTGGGATATTAGGGGTAGTAGTCTGGTGGCTCTAGCTGACGGGATGATGTGGGATATTAGGGGTAGAAGTCTGGTGGCTCTAGCTGACGGGATGATGTGGGATATTAGGGGGAGTAGTCCGGTGGCTATGGCTGACGGGTGATGTGGGATATTAGGGGTAGTAGTCCGGTGGCTATGGCTGACGGGATGATGTGGGATATTAGAGGAGATAGTTCGGTGGCTCTGGCTGACGGGATGATGTGGGAAATTAGGGGTAGTAGTCTGGCGGTTGTGACGGGATGATGTGGGATATTAGTAGTCCGGTGGCTCTGGCTGACGGATGATGTGGGAAATTAGGGGTAGTAGTCCGGTGGCTCTGGCTGACAGGGTGATGTGGGATATTAGGGGTAGTAGTCCGGTGGCTATGGCTGACGGGATGATGTGGGATATTAGGGTTAGTTGTCCGGTGGCTATGGCTGACGGGATGATGTGGGATATTAGGGTTAGTAGTCCGGTGGCTATGGCTGACGGAATGATGTGGGATATTAGGGGTAGTCGTCTGGCGGCTGTGACGGACGATGTGGGATATTAGGCGTAGTAGTCCGGTGGCTCTAGCTGACGGGATGATGTGGGATATTAGGGGTAGTAGTCCGGTGGCTCTGGCTGACGGGATAATGTGGGATATTAGAGGGAGTAGTTCGGTGGCTCTGGCTGACGGGATGATGTAGGAAATTAGGGGTAGTAGTCTGGCAGCTGTGACGGGACGATGTGGGATATTAGGGGTAGTAGTCCGGTGGCTCTGGCTGATGGGAAGATGTGGGATATTAGGGGTAGTAGTCCGGTGGCTCTGGCTGACGGGGTGATGTGGGATATTAGGGGTAGTAGTCTGGCAGTTGTGACGGGATGATGTGGGACATTAGTGGTAGTTGTCCGGTGGCTATGGCTGACGGGATGATGTGGGATATTAGGGTTAGTAGTCCGGTGGCTATGGCTGACGGAATGATGTGGGATATTAGGGGTAGTAGTCTGGCGGCTGTGACGGGACGATGTGGGATATTAAGCGTAGTAGTCCGGTGGCTCTAGCTGACGGGATGATGTGGGATATTAGGGGTAGTAGTCCGGTGGCTCTGGCTGACGGATAATGTGGGATATATTAGAGGGAGTAGTTCGGTGGCTCTGGCTGACGGGATGATGTGGGAAATTAGGGGTAGTAGTCTGGCAGCTGTGACGGGACGATGTGGGATATTAGGGGTAGTAGTCCGGTGGCTCTGGCTGACGGGAAGATGTGGGATATTAGGGGTAGTTGTCCGGTGGCTCTGGCTGACGGGGTGATGTGGGATATTAGGGGTAGTAGTCCGGTGGCTCTAGCTGACGGGATGATGTGGGATATTAGGGGGAGTGTTGTGAGTGGGCTTGGGATGAGTTCTGAGCAGAGGCTCCCTCTGGTGGTTACAAGCGGTGCTGGTCTGTCCAGTGAAGATTGTGAAGATTGGGAATCAGGTGTTACGGACTGTTCTTATATAAGGGAGTCACCTTCCCATCAGGGTTGCCGGTGATCAATTGTTCTGGTCTCCATCCTTGATTCCTGTTTCCCTTGTAGCCTGCTGTGTCGTGTCTGCATCTCCTGCTAACAGATAAGACATTGTCTTCTTTTTGTTTTTGTGCTTGATTTTTGCATTTTGTCCTGCACTTCTGTGGGGGCCTTCAGGGTCCCCTCCGGGGGCTTTTGCCCTCTCAGTTTATTCAGCCACTGATGTTTGTACTTTTGCTTTTTCCAGTTTTTTCAGTGGCTGCTGTTTTGATTTTGTTACACCAGAGAACTAATTTAGGTGGTAGAGGTCGTGTGATCTCAGGTGTTTTTGAAATTAGTAGAGTTGGTGCTTTTCAGGGTTTTCTGGGATTTCAGTAAGTACCCTTCCTATCCTTTTCTATTTAGTTAGTTTGGGCCCCAACGTTTGCTCATACTATTTTCTGTCTGTGTTAGTATTTCTTCTTGTCTAACCGCCATTACATGTTTGGGGGCTTTCTATTATCTTTGGGGTTCTGCTCCGGGGCAGATAGCTTTCCTATATCTATCTTTAGGTGTAGTTAGTTTCTCAGGCTGTGACGAGGCGTCTAGGACCAACGTAGGAACGCTCCACGGCTGCCTCTAGTTGTTGTGGTTAGTCAGGGTACTGCAATCCCAGAAAACCCTGAAAAGCACCAACTCTACTAATTTCAAAAACACCTGAGATCACACGACCCCTACCACCTAAATTAGTTCTCTGGTGTAACAAAATCAAAACAGCAGCCACTGAAAAAACTGGAAAAAGCAAAAGTACAAACATCAGTGGCTGAACTAAACTGAGAGGGCAAAAGCCCCCGGAGGGGACCCTGAAGGCCCCCACAGAAGTGCAGGACAAAATGCAAAAATCAAGCACAAAAACAAAAGAAGAAAATGTCTTATCTGTTAGCAGGAGATGCAGACACGACACAGCAGGCTACAAGGGAAACAGGAATCAAGGATGGAGACCAGAACAATTGATCACCGGCAACCCTGATGGGAAGGTGACTCCCTTATATAAGACCAGTCAGTAACACCTGATTCCCAATCCTCACAATCTTCCCAATCTTCACTGGACAGACCAGCACCGCTTGTAACCACCAGAGGGAGCCTCTGCTCAGAACTCATCCCAAGCCCACTCCAAACAATCTGTGCTGGCGAGGATACTTGGCTGGCTACTGGCATGACGGAGATACATTGTTACGGCTATATAGGGATTAGTAGTTTGGGCTCGCTGACGGATGATGTGGAATAGGGGAACCCTTAGTGGTATATGTCCAGTGGATATGGCTGGGGTATTGGCGGTCAGATGGGATATGTTCTGGTGGCTCTGGCTGACGGGATATGTGGGATATTAGGGTAGTAGTCATGGCGCTGTTGAGGGATAGTGTGGGAGTATTAGTAGTCTGGTGGCTCTGGCTGACGGGATAATTGTATGGGGATATTAGGGGTTAGTAGTCTGGCAGCTGTGACGGGATGGATGTGGGATATTCAGGGGTATGTAACCCGGTGGCTCTGCGACGTGTGTGGATTTGGGAAGCATGTTGGCTGACGGATATGTGGATATTAGGGGTAGTAGTCCGTGGTCTGGCTACGGTGACGGGGAATTAGGTAAGTCGGGGTCTTGCGAGGATATTGGGATAAGGGTAGTCCGGTGGCTCTGCTGACGGGATGATGTGGGATATTAGGGGTAGTCTGGTGGCTCTGCTGACGGGATGATGTGGTATTAGGGGTAGTAGTCCTGGCGCTGTGACGGGATGATGTGGGATATTAGTGGGTAGTAGTCCGGTGGCTATGGCTGACGGATGATGTGGGATATTAGAGGGAGTAGTTCAGGTGGCTACGGGATGATGTGGGAAATAGCCGGTGGTCTGGCTTGACGGGATGATGTGGGATATTAGAGTCCGTGGCTATGGCTGACGGGATGATGTGGGATATTAGGGGTAGTAGTGGCCTGTGACGGGAAATGTGGGATATTAGGGTAGTAGTTCCGGTGGCTTTGCTGATGGATGATGTGGGTATTAGGGGGAGTAGTCCGGTGGCTCTGGCTGACGGGATGATGTGGGATATTAGGGTAGTAGCCCGGTGGCTCTGCTGACGGATGATGTAGGATATTAGGGGTAGTAGTCTGGTGGCTCTAGCTGACGGGATGAATGTAGGGCTATTAGGGGTAGTAGTCGTGGCTAGCTGTGACAGGATGATGGGGGATATTAGTGGAGTAGTTCGTGGCTCTGGCTGACGGGATATGGGAATTAGGAGTGTGGTTGTAGTGTGGGATATTAGTAGTCCGGTGGCTATGGCTGACGGATGATGTGGGATATTAGGGGTAGTAGTCTGGCGGCTGTGACGGGACAAATGTGGGATATTAGGGTAGTAGTCCGGTGGCTCTGGCTGACGGGATGATGTGGGATATATAGGGGTAGTAGTCCGGTGGCTCTGGCTGACGGGTGATGGGGATATTAGGGGTAGTAGTCCGGTGGCTCTAGCTGACGGATGATTGTGGATATTAGGGGAGTAGTTCGGTGGCTCTGGCTGACGGATAATGTGGAAATTAGGGGTAGTAGTCTGGCGGCTGTGACGGATGATGTGGGAATTAGGGTAGTAGTCCGGTGGCTTGGCTGACGGGAGATGTGGGATATTAGGGGTAGTAGTCCGGTGGCTATGGCTGACGGATGATGTGGGATATTAGGGGTAGTAGTCTGGCGCTGTGACGGACGATGTGGGATATAAGGCGTAGTAGTCCGGGGCTCTGGCTGACGGATGATGGTGGTATTAGGGGTAGTAGTCCGGTGCTCTGGCTGACGGGATGATGTGGGATTAAGGTAGTTAGTCGGTGCCTAGCTGACGATATTGATATTAGGTGCGAAGACTCTCTCCTTCCGCAGCTACGGTGATGTGGTTCCCATAGGGTAGTTATTAAGCGACTCCTACTCCAACTGGAACAGTGGCGAAAATGTCTCCTCAGGATCCCCAGAAGAGCCCCCCTCATTGAAAGTAAAAACTGGGGGTAGCACCTTCTCAAAACTATCCGCTCTGCTGGTCTGAATGAATGCTTCACCGACAACTTCCCCAGCAGACTAGCAGGTATATGAAGGAAGCTAATTAACAAAACATTAATTGCAGCTGGGCGAGGCTGGTCAGCCAGCCCGAAGAGAAAGATTTAACTCCCTCAGTGCCGAAAAACACCCAGCACCAGAAACTCCAGCTGTGCGAAGTCAGGTGTGCAATCGCAACGATCTTCGCCGGCGACAAACCCGGACAGTACCCCCCCTTCTACCAGGGGCCTCTGGACCCTCAGGGCCGGTTTATCTGGGTGAGTGTGTGGAAGGCCCGAACCAATCGGTCTGAATTTATATCCGACGCAGAAAACCCACATCCTCTCCTCAGGACCATAACCCCCTCCAATGAACAAGGTACTGAAAGGGACCGGCCGATTCAGACTGAGTCAATGATCTTCGATACCTGAAACTCCAAATTACCATTGACCACCACAGAGGGGGAAAGGTAGAGGTGACGGTAATAACTGGTGCCACGTACCTCTTAAGCAACGATTTGTGGAACACATTGTGGATTTTAACGTAGGAGGGAGTCAAGACGGAAAGCCACCGATTAATTATCGAACTGATCCTGTATGGGCCCGATGAATCTGGACCGAGTTTTCAGGAGGGAACCTTAAGTTTTATATTCTTGGTAGACAACCATACCAGATCGTTCACACTTAGGTCCGACCAGACACTCTCCTCCTATCCAGCCATACGTTTGTATCGGTTTCCCCATAGTGCTCAGATTATTAAGCACTCCTCTCCACACTGAAGCAAGTGGACGACGAAAATCGTTCCTCCTCAGGATCCCCAGAAGAGCCCCCCTCATTGAAAGTTACAAAACTGGGGGGTGAAAACCATATGCCCCAAAAACGGACTTACCAGTGGGACCTTCGCTCCGCCTATTGTTAAGAGCGTAACTCTGCCAGAGGCAAGAAAGAAGACCATCCTCTTGGTTCTCTGAGACAAAACACCGGAGATATGCTCTAAGCTCTGATTCAGACGCTCTGTCTGACCATTGGTCTGCGGATGAAAAGCCGAAGAAAATGACAACGCATCCCCCGACGAGAACAAAATGCCTTCCAGAATTTGGACACAAACCTGAGACCCCCGATCCGACACCACATCGGAAGGCAACCCGTTGCAGTCTCACAATCTCCCCAATGAACACCTGCGCCAGAGTTTTAGCATTAGGAAGAGCAGGAAAGCAATAAAATGTGCCATTTGCTGAACCTGTCAACTACAACTAGTATGACAGTTTTACCAGGAAGACAGAGGGAGGTCCGTAATGAAGTCCATAGACAGATGGGTCCTTTGGACGCTCCGGGATTTTCAACGGTAAAAGGGCCCCAGACGGACGGGTATGTGGGGTCTTAGAGCGCGCACATACCCCACAGGACGCGACAAAAGTTACCACCCTCTTTATTTAAGTTAGGCCACCAAAAACCGGCGTGAAAGGAGATCCACAGTTCTTTACTCCCTGGGTGTCCTGCCAAAGCAGAATTATGATGTGCCTCGATAACCTTTTGTCTTAACTGATCTGGAACAAACAGTTTCCCTGGAGGTCCTACAGTGGCGTCCCCCTGAGCCTCCAATACCTCCTCCTCAAGCTCAAGCATACAGCCGCCCACACAACTCCCTCCTGAAGAATAGGAACCGGTCATCCGTTTCCCCGGCCCCGGGAAACTACGAGATAAGGCATCAGCCTTTACATTTTTTGACCCAGGACGATATGTGACGACAAAATTAAACCTGGTAAAAAACAACGACCATCTAGCTTGTCTGGAATTCAGACGTTTTGCAGACTCTAAATACAGCAGGTTCTTGTGATCAGTAATGACGGGGACCGGGTGGACTGCCCCCTCCCAAAAAGTGACGCCACTCTTCAAAAGCCAACTTAATGGCCAAGAGTTCCCTAATTGCCCGACATCATAATTCCTCTCGGCGAACGACAATTTTTTAGAGAAGAAAGCGCACGGATGCCATTTTACCAGAGGACGGACCTTGAGATAATACCGCACCCACTCCTACGTCAGATGCGTCTACCTCCACAATGAACGCGTTGTGATGCATCAGGTTGGATGATATGGGTGCTGAAGCAAAACTTTTTTTCAAAGGGAGGAAAAATGCTTGACAAGCTTTGTCAGACCACCTAGAAAAAATTTTCCCCCTTTTTTGTCATGTCGTGAGAGGTTTTACAACGGATGAGAAATTACGAATGAATTTTCTGTAGTAGTTAGCAAACCCCAGGAACGCTGCAGTGCTTTAAGATCCTCTGGCCGATCCCATTCAAGCACAGCCTTCACTTTCCCAGGGTCCATACGGAAACCGGAAGCTGACACCAGGAATCCTAAAAACTGAAGTTTCTTGTACGGCGAAACACACTTCTCCCATTTGGCGTACATTTATTGTCTCCGCAAGATCTGCAACACCTGTCTCACATGCTCCTGATGAGACACAAGATCCGGCGAGTAAATTAAGATGTCATCTAGATAAATGACAACAAACTGTCCCACTAGTGGCGAAAGATGTCATTAACAAAATGTTGAAACACCGCCGGGGCAGTAGTCAGAACCGGAAAGGCATGACAAGGTTCTCATAATGTCCCTCCGAGTGTTAAACCCGTCTTCCCACACATCCCCCTCCTTTATCCTAATCAGATTATACGCCCCCCTGAGATCCAACTTAGAGAACCATTTGGCGCCCACAATCTGATTGAAGAGATCAGGAATAAGTGGGGAGCGGATACGGATCTCGGACCGAAATCCGATTAAGCTCAGGAAATCCAGGCAAGGGCGTAGGCCCTCCATCTTTTTTTCTTCACAAAGAAGAACCCCGCGGCCACTGGGGAAGATGAAGGTCTAATTGCCCCTTGGCCAACTTTCCGAAATATAATCCTTCATAGCTTGCCTCTCAGGACCAAAAGGTTATAATAACCTAGATTTAGGTTAACTTAGCAACAGGAAGCAATTTTATAGCACAGTCATACGCGCGATGAGGAGGTAATTCTTGACACCCTTCCTCTGAAAAACACATCCTCAAAGTCCTCCAAAAAAGGAGGTTAAGGTTCTAGGCACACCGCACCGATGACCGTGTTCATGCAGTTACTTTTGCAAAATTCACCCCACTGGCTTATCTCTCTGGATTGGCAATTAATAACTGGGTTTGTTTAGTTAACCAAGGAAGTCCCAACACAATAGGAGTGGGAAGACCCCTCCAACACATAACAAGACAATATTCTTTTAGTAATTGCCCCCACTCGAAGGTCTATTTTATGCACGGCTTGCACAAAGCTACCTTGACCGAGAGGCCCTGGCGTCAATAGTGAATATAGGGATAGGTTTGGCCAATACACTCTTTGCATACCTTGCACCTGGGCAAACCGAGCGTCCACCAATTAGCCGCGGCCCCCACTATCCAGAAGAACAGAAATCCTCTCAGTTCTCGTACCTACTACCACCTCCGCTGGTACGAGAAACTGAGACGGACTTGGGACGAAATACATACTCCCAGATTGTCGTCCACCACACAACCTGGGATCAACAGTTTTCCCGGCGACTCCTTTCCACAAAGTACGGGATGGACACCCCCCAACAAAAATGTCCCTTTCCCCCGCAGAAGAAACACTTTCCTGTCTTGCGGCGCACCGCCGATCCCCTCCCTCGAAACGATGTCCCTCCTAACTGCATAGGCCCTCAGAACAAACCAGGGGAACCTCAAATAAGGGACTATAGTAAAGGTTGGAGTCATCACAGGGGCGGAGTTACCTCGCACCTCTCCCGAACCCCGTCTATCAATGCAAAAGCAAGGGCCATAGCGGCCTCCAGTGACGGGGAGAATCATACTGAGCCAACACATCTTTTAATTTGTCAGATAATCCTTGACAAAACTGGCCTCCAAGAGCTGGTCATTCCACTGATGTACTGTTGGCCCATCTACGGAACTCAGAAGAAAATTCCTCCGCCGGACGATCTCCCTGCTGTATCTTACGTAACTTCGTTTCAGCAAGGGAGACCCCGATCCGGGTCATCATATACCAGACCCAGGGCTGTAAAAAATCGATCTACTGACTGGAGAGCCGGAGAGTCCGGAGGAAGAGAGAACATCCCAGGATTGAGGGTCCCCTTGTAAGAGCGAGATGACAATTCCCACCCTCTGATCTTCACTCCCCGAAGACCGAGGCCGTAGCCGAAAATATAATTTACATGCCTCCCGAAGGTAAAAAATTTGTCCCGCCCACCAGTGAACCTGTCCGGGAGAGCTACTTTAGTTCTAGATCTGGTTGCTCCCGGGGGTACAAAACCTTGGACTTAACGTCCGTCAGCTCCATGGACAAACTCTGCAACTGCTGAGCTAACTGGGCTACTGGATACCATGGTAGCGGGGAGAATCTTTAGTGTGGTCGGTGAAAATGTCACTACGTATAACAGATATATTCTATGATAGTAACATATATCTAATGTACAACATTCTATATTTTATATAATAGAAAATATCAACATGTATACATAGTATCTGCCAGCATCGTCTTACCTGACATCATATCCTATGTATTGTGGTCTATACTGTATACTGTCACGCTGTCTCAGGATAGAGGTGGACCGGGGTCATGCTGACCCTAAACTGGGGTCCTGACTAGTCCCTCACCTGAGGTACTGTTTAATGGTACAGAGGTCCAGGCCGCCAGCGGAACCCTGTCTCCTGTAGATCCCTGACCACTGTAATCTAGTCCGAGAAGGACCCTGATTACCACCACAGGGAATGGGCAGGTCCACAGCTTACACACAGTCTAAGACAAACGAGACAGACAAGGGTTAAAGAAAAATACTGCCTTTGCTAACAAAACTCCACTACAGAGGAACACAAAAGGTTAAGGAGATAAACAATAAGCGAGGAGAGGATAAACCAAAACAGCACTCTAGCTTAAGTCTTCTCAGAAACGATCCGCTCTGCTGGTCTGAATGAATGCTTTCACCGACAACTTCCCCAGCAACTAGCATGTTATATGAAGGAAGCTAATTAACCAAACATTAATTGCAGCTGGGCCGAGCTAGTCAGTCCAGCACAGAGAGAGAAAGAATTAAACTCCTCAGTGCCGAAAAACACCCAGCACCAAAACTCAGCTGTGCGAAGTCAGGGGTGTGCAATCGCGACGATCTTCGCCGCGACACACCCGTGAAAAGTAGTCCGGTGGCTCTGCGACGGGATGATGTGGGATATTAGGGGGAGTAGTCTGGTGGCTCGGCTGACGGGATAATTTAGGCTATTAGGGTAGTAGTCTGGCAGCTGTGACGGGATGATGTGGGACATTAGTGGTAGTTTCCAGGGGCTGTGGCTGACGGGATGATTTGGGATATTAAGGGGTAGTTCGGTGGCTCTGGCTGATGGGATGATGTGGGAAAATTAGGGGTAGTAGTCTGGCGGCTGTGACGGGATGATGTGGATATTAGTAGTCTGGTGGCTATGGCTGACGGATAAATGTGGGATATTAGGGGTAGTAGTCTGGACGGCTGTGACCGGACGATGTGGTGATATTAGGGGTAGTAGTCTTGGTGGCTCTGGCGACGGATGATGTGGATATTAGGGGTAGTAGTCCGGTGGATCTGGCTGACGGGGTGATGTGGGATTATTAGGGTAGTAGTCCGGTGGCTCTAGCTGACGGGATGATGTGGGATATTAGGGGGAGTATCTGGTGGCTCTCGCTGACGGGATAATGTAGGCTATTAGGGATAGTAGTCTGGCAGCTGTGACGGGATGATGTGGGACATTAGTGGCAGTTTCCGGTGGCTATGGCTGACAGGATGAGTGGATATTAGGGTAGTAGTCCGGTGGCTATGGCTGACGGAATGATGTGGGATAATAGGGGTAGTAGTCTGGGGCGGCTGTGAAGGGACGATGTGGGATATTAGGCGTAGTAGTCCGGTGGCTCTGGCTGACGAGAATGATGTGGGATATTAGGGGTAGTAGTCCGGTGGCTCTGGCTGACGGGAATGATGGAGATAATTAGGGGGAAGTAGTCTGGTGGCTCTGGCTGAAGGGATAATGTAGGATATAGGGGTAGTAGTCTGGCAGCTGTGACGGGATGATGGGGACAATAGTGAAGTTGTCCGGTGGCTATGGCTGACGGGATGATGGGGATATTAGGGGTAGTAGTCTGGTGGCTGGATAGGATGATGTAGGAGATTAGTAGTCCGGTGGCTCTGGCTGACAGGACAATGTGGGATATTAGGGGTAGTAGTCCCTGTAGCCAGGGCTGGCGTCAGCACCCGGCGTACCCGGGCAAGTGTCGGGGCCCTGAGCAGGCAGGGGGGCCCACTCGCCGTCGGGTACCCCGGCGCCCGTTAGCGGATGAGAGCTGTGCCAGGGCCGCCACTGGGCCCCCCCGCTTGCTCAGGGCTCCGGCAGCCGGCACAATACTTACCTCTCCCCGTGCCTCCGCAGCTCCGGGCTCCAGGGGGCGCCTGCAGGGCACCCATGCTCCCTCTCACAGCAGCGCCGCTGGATGACGTCATCATTCAGCTGCCGGCTGTGGCAGAGAGTAAGCGCGGGCGCCGGTGATGCTGCGGGACTGCCTGCGGTGCGGACGCCGGACAGGTGAGATGTGGTGTGTGTGTCAGTGTGTGTGTGTGTACGTGTGTCTGCCGGCGTGTGTGTATGTAGTGCGGTGCTTTGTGTGTGTGTATGTGAGAGAGTGCTGCGGTGCTGTCTGTGTGTGGTGCTGTATGTGTGATGGTGGTGGCGGAGGCAGTGATGGTGGTGAGGAGGCAATGATGATGATGGGAGGTGATGATGATGGGGAGGCAATGATGATAATGGGGAGGCAATGATGATGGGGTGGCAATGATGATTATGGGAGGCAATGATGATGATGGGAGGCAATGATGATGATAATGGGGAGGCAATGATGATGGTGTCACGCGGTCTTATGATATGTGTACGATGTCAGTAAACTATTCTTAAAAGAACAAGACTCTATACAACATATAGATTAGCAACATAAGCATGTAAATATAGAATAGATTTACCTGACACGATATCCGTTGAACTCAGGGTTAATCTTGAGGACTTGATACACTGTCACAGGAAAGAAGAGGACCGGGGGTCTAACCTGACCCTAAACTGGGGTCCTAACTAATCCCTCACCTTGGAGGTACTGACAATGGTTCAGAGGTCCAAGTCTCCAGCCTAGCCCTGTCTCCTATCAGTCCCTGAACCCTGTAATCAGTCCTAAGAAGGATTTTGATTACCACCAAAGGGATATGGGCTGATCTCTGCTAAATACACAGATTAGAAATATAAGACAGACTGGAGAAAACACAGACTTGCATACACACTCAAACACAGAAGGAACATAAATGATCTGGGATATTAAACTCTAAGAAAGGTGAGCTTAAAACAACTAAGGAGCTCTTTAACTTTAAGTCTATACAGATACAATCCTATCTGTGGTCTGCATGAAGAATTTCACTGGCAACTCCCAAACAGACAACCAGAGATTTAAAGGAAACCAATCAACAAATAATTAATTGCAGCCGGGAGAGACTGCACCCATTCCCAGAACTGAGCACAGACAGAATTAACTCCCTAACTGCCAAACACAAAGAAACAGCAACTCAGCTGTGAGAAGTCAGAATGTGCAACCGCGACGATCTTCGTGGCGATGCACACATGACAGATGGGGAGGCAATGATGATGATGGGGAGACAATGATAATGATGGGGAGGCAATGATGATGATAATGGGGAGGCAATGATGATGATAATGAGGAGCCAATGATGTTGATAATGGGGAGGCAATGATGATGATAATGGAGAGTCTTTCCACAGCGCCCTTTCCTGAGCCGTAACAGTGCAGAACGCAGCACAGTGCAGAGGAGAGCTCCATATTTTGTATGGAGCATTATTTGGGTTCCAATATTCTTTATGGAGCATTATATTTGGCCCATAATACTGTATGGAGGACTATGTGGTGCCCATAATATTGTATGGAGGACTGTACTGTCCGGTCTGTACTGTGCGCTGTGAGGATTTGGCGGTTTTTGAGCTATTGTACAATTTACAATAGATATCACTCATGTAATGGAAGAAGTGAAGTGTTTGGCATTGTACTATAGTATACCCATGTTTCTCTGCAGTATCTGTGCATCATGAATCATAGCCCCCCTGAGATCCAATTTAGAGAACCATTTGGCGCCAACAATTTGATTGAAGAGATCAGGAATCAGAGGGAGTGGATACGGATCTCGAACAGTAATCCGATTAAGTTCGCGGAAATCCAAGCAAGGGCGTAGGCCTCCATCTTTCTTCTTCACAAAGAAGAACCCCGCGGCCACTGGGGAAGATGAAGGTCTAATATGCCCTTTAGCCAGACTTTCCGAAATATAATCTTTCATAGCCTGCCTCTCAGGACCAGAAAGGTTATATAACCTAGCTTTAGGCAACTTAGCATCAGGAAGGAGATTAATAGAGCAGTCATACACGCGATGAGGAGGCAACTCCTGACACCCCTCCTCAGAGAATACATCCCCAAAGTCCTCCAAAAAGGAGGCAAAGTACTAGGCACGACCGCACTGATGACTGTGTTCATGCAGTTACTTTTGCAAAACTCACCCCATTGGCTTATCTCTCTGGACTGCCAATTAATCACAGGGTTATGTTTAACCAACCAAGGAAGTCCCAACACAATAGGAGTAGGTAGACCCTCCAACACATAACAAGATAATAGTTCCCTATGTATTGCCCCTACCCGAAGGTCAATGTTATGAACCTCATGAACAAAGCTACCTTGGCCGAGAGGCCTGGCGTCAATGAGAATATAGGGATCGGTTTGACCAATACACTCAGATGCATACCTTGAGCCTGAGCAAACTGAGCGTCAACCAGATTAGCCCCGGACCCACTATCAAGAAGAACAGAAAATCTCTCCACTCTCGTACCAACCACCACCTCCACTGGTACAAGGAACTGAGAAGAACTAGCGGACGAAATACATACTCCCAGGTTGTCGTCCACCACACAACCTGGGATTAACAGTTTTCCGGCAACTTCTTGCTCAACAAGGCACGGGACGGACATCCCCCAACAAAATGTCCCTCTTTCCCGCAGAAGAAACACCTTCTAGTCCTGCGGCGTACCGCCAATCCCCTCCTATGAAATGATGTCCCTCCCAACTGCATAGGCTCATCCGAACAGACAAGGGGAACCTCAACATAAGGGACTTTAGTGGTAGGTGGAGAAACAACAGGGAGTGGAGTTACCTCACCCCTCTCCCGAAGCCGTCTATCAGTACGGATAGCCAGGGCCATAGCAGCCTCCAGTGATGGAGGAGAATCATACTGAGCCAAAACGTCCTTTAATTTGTCAGAAAGCCCATGACAAAACTGGCTCCTAAGAGCTGGGTCATTCCACTGAGTATCTGTGGCCCATCTACGGAACTCAGAAGCAAATTCCTCCGCCGGACGATCTCCCTGCTGTATCTTACGTAATTTTGTCTCAGCAAGAGAGACCCGATCTGGGTCATCATATACCAAACCCAGGGCAGTAAAAAATCGATCTACTGACTGTAGAGCCGGGATCCCGGAGGAAGGGAAAATGCCCATGATTGAGGGTCCCCTTGTAGGAGCGAGATAACAATTCCCACTCTCTGCTCTTCACTCCCTGATGATCGAGGCCGAAGCCGAAAATACAATTTACATGCTTCCCTGAAGGTAAAAAATTTGTCTCGCCCACCAGTGAACCTGTCCGGGAGAGCAACCTTAGGTTCAACTCTGGTTTGCTCCAGGGGAGACAAAACTTTGGACTTAATGTCCATCAGCTCCATGGATAATCCCTGCAACTGCAGAGCCAGCTGGGCTACTGGATCCATGGCAACTGGGAATAATTTTATTGGCCAGTGAAAATGTCACGCGGTCTTATGATATGTGTACGATGTCAGTAAACTATTCTTAAAAGAACAACACTCTATACAACATATAGATTAGCAACATAAGCATGTAAATATAGAATAGATTTACCTGACACGATATCCGTTGAACTCAGGGTTAATCTTGAGGACTTGATACACTGTCACAGGAAAGAAGAGGACCGGGGGTCTAACCTGACCCTAAACTGGGGTCCTAACTAATCCCTCACCTTGGAGGTACTGACAATGGTTCAGAGGTCCAAGTCTCCAGCCTAGCCCTGTCTCCTATCAGTCCCTGAACCCTGTAATCAGTCCTAAGAAGGATTTTGATTACCACCAAAGGGATATGGGCTGATCTCTGCTAAATACACAGATTAGAAATATAAGACAGACTGGAGAAAACACAGACTTGCATACACACTCAAACACAGAAGGAACATAAATGATCTGGGATATTAAACTCTAAGAAAGGTGAGCTTAAAACAACTAAGGAGCTCTTTAACTTTAAGTCTATACAGATACAATCCTATCTGTGGTCTGCATGAAGAATTTCACTGGCAACTCCCAAACAGACAACCAGAGATTTAAAGGAAACCAATCAACAAATAATTAATTGCAGCCGGGAGAGACTGCACCCATTCCCAGAACTGAGCACAGACAGAATTAACTCCCTAACTGCCAAACACAAAGAAACAGCAACTCAGCTGTGAGAAGTCAGAATGTGCAACCGCGACGATCTTCGTGGCGATGCACACATGACAGTACCCCCCCTTCTACGAGGGGCCTCCGGACCCTCAGGGCCAGGTTTGCCCGGGTGAGTTCTGTGGAAGGTCCGCACCAAACGATCTGCGTTAATGTCAGACGCAGGAACCCACGTACTCTCCTCTGGACCATACCCCTTCCAATGCACCAAGTACTGAAGGGACCGGCGATTCAGACGTGAGTCAATGATCTTTGACACTTGAAACTCCAAGTTACCATTGACCACCACTGGAGGAGGAGGTAGAGGTGATGGTATAACTGGTGCCACGTACCTCTTAAGTAATGACTTGTGGAACACATTATGAATTTTAAACGTAGGAGGGAGGTCCAGACGAAATGCCACAGGATTAATTATGGAACTGATCCTGTACGGCCCGATGAATCTGGGGCCCAGCTTCCAGGAGGGAACTTTAAGTTTTATATTCCTGGTAGACAACCATACCAGATCGTTCACATTAAGATCTGGACCAGAAACTCTCCTCCTATCAGCCATACGTTTATAACGGTTCCCCATAGCACTCAGATTATTCAATACACCTCTCCACACTGAAGCAAGTGACGACGAGAAACGCTCCTCCTCAGGAACCCCAGAAGGGCCCCCCCCATTGAAAGTACAAAACTGGGGATGAAAACCATATGCCCCAAAAAACGGGGATTTACCAGTGGACTCGCTCCGCCTGTTGTTAAGAGCGAACTCTGCCAGAGCCAAGAAAGAAGACCAGTCCTCCTGGTTCTCTGAGACAAAACACCGAAGATAAGTCTCTAGGCTTTGATTCAGACGCTCTGTCTGACCATTGGTCTGCGGATGAAAAGCCGAGGAAAATGACAATTGCATCCCCCGACGTAAACAAAATGCCCTCCAAAACTTGGACACAAACTGAGACCCCCTATCTGACACCACATCAGAAGGCAACCCATGAAGTCTCACAATCTCCCCAATGAACACCTGCGCCAGAGTTTTAGCATTAGGGAGGGCAGGAAGAGCAATGAAATGTGCCATCTTACTGAACCTGTCAACAACCACCAGTATGACAGTCTTCCCTGACGACTGAGGAAGGTCCGTGATGAAGTCCATAGACAAATGAGTCCATGGACGCTCCGGAAGTTTCAAGGGTAAGAGGTCCCAGACGGACGGGTATGAGGGGTCTTAGAACGAGCACAAACCCCACAGGACGCGACAAAAGTTAAAACATCTTTATTAACGTTAGGCCACCAAAACCGGCGAGAAAGGAGATCTAAAGTAGCCTTACTCCCTGGATGTCCTGCTAAAGCAGAATTATGATGTGCCTCAATAACCTTTTGTCTCAACTGATTTGGGACAAACAGTCTCCCTGGAGGTCCTGCAGGGGCGTCCCCCTGAGCCTCTAACACCTCCTCCTCAAGCTCAGAACATACAGCCGACACTACTACCCCCTCCTGAAGGATAGGAATCGGGTCATCCGTTTTCCCGGCCCCTGGGAAACTGCGAGACAAGGCATCAGCCTTAACATTCTTAGATCCAGGGCGATAAGTGACAACAAAATTAAACCTGGTAAAAAACAACGACCATCGAGCTTGTCTGGAATTCAGACGCTTAGCAGATTCCAAATACAGCAGGTTCTTGTGATCAGTAATGACGGTGACCGGGTGGACTGCCCCCTCCAAAAAGTGACGCCATTCTTCAAAAGCCAACTTAATGGCCAAAAGTTCCCTATTGCCGATATCATAATTCCTTTCGGCGGACGACAATTTCTTAGAAAAGAAAGCGCACGGATGCCATTTACCAGGGGACGGACCCTGGGACAATATTGCACCCACCCCTACGTCAGACGCGTCCACCTCCACAACGAACGGCTGTGATGCATCTGGTTGGATGAGAACGGGTGCCGAAGCAAAACATTTTTTCAAAGAGGAAAAAGCTTGGCAAGCTTTGTCCGACCATTTAGAAAAATCCGTCCCTTTTCTTGTCATGTCAGTGAGAGGTTTGACAGCAGATGAGAAATTACAAATAAATTTCCGGTAGTAGTTAGCAAACCCCAGAAAACGCTGCAGAGCCTTAAGATCCTCTGGCTGATCCCATTCAAGCACTGCTCTCACCTTTTCAGGGTCCATACGGAAACCGGAGGCTGACACCAAGAAACCCAAAAACTGAAGTTCCTGTACGGCGAATACACACTTTTCCAGTTTGGCGTATAGTTTATTGTCTCGCAAGATCTGCAACACCTGTCTCACATGCTCCTGGTGAGACACAAGATCTGGCGAGTAAATTAAAATGTCATCCAAATATACGACCACAAACAGCCCCACCAGATGACGAAAAATGTCATTAACAAAATGTTGGAATACTGCTGGTGCAGTAGTCAGACCAAAAGGCATGACAAGGTTCTCATAATGTCCCTCCGGCGTGTTAAACGCCGTTTTCCACTCATCCCCCTCTTTTATCCTAATCAGATTATACGCCCCCCCGAGATCCAATTTAGAGAACCATTTGGCGCCAACAATTTGATTGAAGAGATCAGGAATCAGAGGGAGTGGATACGGATCTCGAACAGTAATCCGATTAAGTTCGCGGAAATCCAAGCAAGGGCGTAGGCCTCCATCTTTCTTCTTCACAAAGAAGAACCCCGCGGCCACTGGGGAAGATGAAGGTCTAATATGCCCTTTAGCCAGACTTTCCGAAATATAATCTTTCATAGCCTGCCTCTCAGGACCAGAAAGGTTATATAACCTAGCTTTAGGTAACTTAGCATCAGGAAGTAAATTAATAGAGCAGTCATACACACGATGAGGAGGCAACTCCTGACACCCCTCCTCAGAGAATACATCCCCAAAGTCCTCCAAAAAAGGAGGCAAAGTACTAGGCACGACCGCACTGATGACTGTGTTCATGCAGTTACTTTTGCAAAACTCACCCCATTGGCTTATCTCTCTGGACTGCCAATTAATCACAGGGTTATGTTTAACCAACCAAGGAAGTCCCAACACAATAGGAGTAGGTAGACCCTCCAACACATAACAAGATAATAGTTCCCTATGTATTGCCCCTACCCGAAGGTCAATGTTATGAACCTCATGAACAAAGCTACCTTGGCCGAGAGGCCTGGCGTCAATGGAGAATATAGGGATCGGTTTGACCAATACACTCAGATGCATACCTTGAGCCTGAGCAAACTGAGCGTCAACCAGATTAGCCCGGACCCACTATCAAGAAGAACAGAAAATCTCTCCACTCTCGTACCAACCACCACCTCCACTGGTACAAGGAACTGAGAAGAACTAGCGGACGAAATACATACTCCCAGGTTGTCGTCCACCACACAACCTGGGATTAACAGTTTTCCGGCGACTTCTTGCTCAACAAGGCACGGGACGGACATCCCCCAACAAAATGTCCCTCTTTCCCGCAGAAGAAACACCTTCTAGTCCTGCGGCGTACCGCCAATCCCCTCCTATGAAATGATGTCCCTCCCAACTGCATAGGCTCATCCGAACAGACAAGGGGAACCTCAACATAAGGGACTTTAGTGGTAGGTGGAGAAACAACAGGGAGTGGAGTTACCTCACCCCTCTCCCGAAGCCGTCTATCAGTACGGATAGCCAGGGCCATAGCAGCCTCCAGTGATGGAGGAGAATCATACTGAGCCAAAACGTCCTTTAATTTGTCAGAAAGCCCATGACAAAACTGGCTCCTAAGAGCTGGGTCATTCCACTGAGTATCTGTGGCCCATCTACGGAACTCAGAAGCAAATTCCTCCGCCGGACGATCTCCCTGCTGTATCTTACGTAATTTTGTCTCAGCAAGAGAGACCCGATCTGGGTCATCATATACCAAACCCAGGGCAGTAAAAAATCGATCTACTGACTGTAGAGCCGGGGATCCCGGAGGAAGGGAAAATGCCCATGATTGAGGGTCCCCTTGTAGGAGCGAGATAACAATTCCCACTCTCTGCTCTTCACTCCCTGATGATCGAGGCCGAAGCCGAAAATACAATTTACATGCTTCCCTGAAGGTAAAAATTTGTCTCGCCCACCAGTGAACCTGTCCGGGAGAGCAACCTTAGGTTCAACTCTGGTTTGCTCCAGGGGAGACAAAACTTTGGACTTAATGTCCATCAGCTCCATGGATAATCCCTGCAACTGCAGAGCCAGCTGGGCTACTGGATCCATGGCAACTGGGAATAATTTTATTGGCCAGTGAAAATGTCACGCGGTCTTATGATATGTGTACGATGTCAGTAAACTATTCTTAAAAGAACAACACTCTATACAACATATAGATTAGCAACATAAGCATGTAAATATAGAATAGATTTACCTGACACGATATCCGTTGAACTCAGGGTTAATCTTGAGGACTTGATACACTGTCACAGGAAAGAAGAGGACCGGGGGTCTAACCTGACCCTAAACTGGGGTCCTAACTAATCCCTCACCTTGGAGGTACTGACAATGGTTCAGAGGTCCAAGTCTCCAGCCTAGCCCTGTCTCCTATCAGTCCCTGAACCCTGTAATCAGTCCTAAGAAGGATTTTGATTACCACCAAAGGGATATGGGCTGATCTCTGCTAAATACACAGATTAGAAATATAAGACAGACTGGAGAAAACACAGACTTGCATACACACTCAAACACAGAAGGAACATAAATGATCTGGGATATTAAACTCTAAGAAAGGTGAGCTTAAAACAACTAAGGAGCTCTTTAACTTTAAGTCTATACAGATACAATCCTATCTGTGGTCTGCATGAAGAATTTCACTGGCAACTCCCAAACAGACAACCAGAGATTTAAAGGAAACCAATCAACAAATAATTAATTGCAGCCGGGAGAGACTGCACCATTCCCAGAACTGAGCACAGACAGAATTAACTCCCTAACTGCCAAACACAAAGAAACAGCAACTCAGCTGTGAGAAGTCAGAATGTGCAACCGCGACGATCTTCGTGGCGATGCACACATGACAGATGGGGAGGCAATGATGATGATGGGGAGACAATGATAATGATGGGGAGGCAATGATGATGATAATGGGGAGGCAATGATGATGATAATGAGGAGCCAATGATGTTGATAATGGGGAGGCAATGATGATGATAATGGAGAGTCTTTCCACAGCGCCCTTTCCTGAGCCGTAACAGTGCAGAACGCAGCACAGTGCAGAGGAGAGCTCCATATTTTGTATGGAGCATTATTTGGGTTCCAATATTCTTTATGGAGCATTATATTTGGCCCATAATACTGTATGGAGGACTATGTGGTGCCCATAATATTGTATGGAGGACTGTACTGTCCGGTCTGTACTGTGCGCTGTGAGGATTTGGCGGTTTTTGAGCTATTGTACAATTTACAATAGATATCACTCATGTAATGGAAGAAGTGAAGTGTTTGGCATTGTACTATAGTATACCCATGTTTCTCTGCAGTATCTGTGCATCATGAATCATAGTCTGTGTTAAAGGGGCCCACTGAGACTCTTTCGCCCAGGGCCCATAAAAACCTGGAGCCGGCCCTGCCGGTAGCTCTGGCTGACGGGATGATGTGGGATATTAGGGGTAGTAGTCCGGTAGCTCTGGCTGACGGGATTGTGTGGTATATCATAGTGAATGCAGCTATGCGGAGTGGGCGTGGCTATACACTCAGCTTTATATATATATAGATATAATCATTATAATTTGTTATAACTAACGGTAGTTAGTTACTATGCCCGGGCAGCGCCGGGCTCTTCAGCTAGTATATAAATATATACCGCATACAAGACTTCTCCCGTGCCTCTCCCATACTCTGGAACTCTCTACCCCAACACATCAGACTCACGCCTACCATGGAAACCTTCAAAAAGAACCTGAAGACCCACCTCTTCCGACAAGCCTACAACCTGCAGTGATCATCAGTCTACTGAACCACCGCACGACCAGCTCTACCGTCTCCTAGTGTATCCTCACCCATCCCTGTAGACTGTGAGCCCTTGCGGGTAGGGTCCTCTCTCCTTCTGTACTTGTGTGTGCCTTGTATTGCTCATGTTTACTGTACTTGTCTATATTTGCCCCTCTTCACATGTAAAGCGCCATGGAACAAATGGCGCTGTAAAAATGTATAATAATAATAAATATATACTTAACAATTGGAGTGCTGTACAACATGGTTAAAAATATCACAAAGATTAACATGACTTAACATTTTTTACATATTAGACATAATAAGGGTTTCAACAAGGACAGAGACCCTAGAAAAGAGCCAAAAAAGCTGTGGTAGACTACCAGCCAGTGTATAATCACAGTGGATTATGGTAAGCAATCCATATACAGAGTTTAGAAAATAATTATAGTTAGTTGTAATATACAAACTATATTATCCCTGGTGATACCAGGTGAGGAGGTAATCCCTCCTGTGACTTATGCTTCCTATGCAACTGCAGTGGATATACTGAAATTATAACTCAATGTAAGTGGTGCTTACACATATTATGGTTGATATTATTATGGTTGATGTCCCCCAAGATGTGGCGCAGTCCCGACATGAGTTTCGTGGTAGCATTTTACCTGGTCTGTCCCCTCCCCCTCTTCCCCACCCCATGGACCCTGGGACAGAAATGTAATGTGAACAAGACAAAACAGGGATAGCAAAAACAAACACTCTATCATACAAGAGCACCAACCAACAATAGGGAGGAGTATAGGGACGGGAGGAATAAAGTAAATGGGAAACAGGGACCAGTAGATAAACACACATGTACAACAGAACACCTCTACAACAACTTCTCTCTAAAACACTTAGCTTTAGCACACTGCACAGGAAAATGAATCTCCAATAGCAGCAACAAACTCCTATTAAGCACAGCGTCTCCTAAGAGCAAGGAAGCAGAGCTTTCACTGGCAAGACAGAGAGGGCCTAGCCAAGTTTTATAGAAACAACCAGATCAGAAGTAGATGAAATAGAGCTGCATGTTTCTTACTAGCATAGAAAGGGTCGTTAAACTCTTCAGCACCAAAGGAAACCAAATTAATTTAATATGGGATCCAAACACCCAGGATAAATGGAAGCTCTGCAATTCACAATACGCAGTGAGTGATCTTCTACCCTCAGATTTCCCAGGTTGGCGTGACACGCTTGTGACACCAAGTCTGTTAATCATCTAGAATCCTACATAATATAAGAATAGGACAATATACCTCTCCCATACTCCAGCAATTATTGTCACTTCCCAGACATTTACAGACTGCTCTAAAAAGAAGAGGGGATGTTACACAATGATAGACTTGGAGTTGTCTCAGCTTTTTTTGAGATGTGCTGCTGCCATCAATTTGTAAACATAATTTTTTTCAAACAAAATGGAAAAATCTCTAGTTCTATTGTGAATAAAATATGGCTATAATAGATTTCCAAATCATTGCATTCTTGCTTTCTGTACGTTTTATAGAATCAACATCCCAACTGTTTTGGAATTGGGCTTGCACCATTTTAGCTATAAAAAAGGTCACGTGTCATTTCTTCCGAAACCATTTTTATTTTGTCTGTTAAGTTAGTCATCATAACCTTACCTGACATAAATGAGTTCTGGCTGCAGGCAGTATTTCCTTGAAATGCTATATATAGCCATACAGGCAATGACACACTATATTACATTCTAATTGAAACTGTGCCAAATGACTCATAATAAAAGCTAATTGTTGTGTAATTAACTGGCTTTTTTATGAGGAAATCAAGAACTGCAAACCCTAATTTCTTTCTTAGCATTACATGGCCAGCAGTTCAATATATTTCACCATTTACATTCTTAACATTCTCAAAACCTTTACTGAAAAAGCCATATTCCCACCATAAAAAAAGTGCTCAACCAATGTGAAATAGGTATCTCTAAGGGAAAAGCAAGTTGTTACTATATAAGCCCCCTTCTCCCAGTCCCTCCACAGGAAAATGATCAGCACATCCGACGCAGCACAGGGGATAAAAACGAAAGTGGAGGGACTGGGAGAAGGGGGCAGGCTGTCATGGGTGCATCGCCACGAAGATCGTCGCGATTGCACATTCTGACTTCTCACAGCTGAGCTGCTGTTTCTTTGTGTTTGGTAATGAGAGAGTTAATTTTACCTAGCTCTTTGCTAAGACTAGGTCCAGCCTCGCCCGGCTGCTTTGGATTATGTTCTAATTAGTTTCCTTTATATTCCTGCCAGTCTGGGTGTTTGATGCCGGTGAAAGCATTCATATAGTTTAGCAGACTGGATCGGTTCTGGGAATACTTAAGCTAAGAGCTCCTTAGTTGTTTTTACTCTTACAGCTTATAGTTTATCTCTGAGACCTAAGGTGTTCCTACTGTGTGTGAGTGTTGTATGTAAGACTTTATTTACTTTATTTCTTATCTTTCTTGTTTGTCTTTCTGTTCATTAACCATTACCTGGTCATTCCCTTTGGTGGTATTCAGGGTCCTTCTTAGGACTAGAATACAGTTGGCAGGGATTGATAGGAGACAGGGTTTACGCTGGTGGCCTGGACCTCTGTACCTTTAACAGTACCTCCAGGTTGAGGGATTAGTTAGGACCCCAGTTAGGGTCAGCTTAGACCCCGGTCACCCTCTAGCCGGAGACAGCGTATAACGGATTCCGTTCTGACCCACTGGACTTTCTGTCAGGTAAATCTATGTTATCATATAGCTATGCGCATGTTATATAGTATGTTGCCCTTTTGATATAGATTATTGTCATCACATATATATATCTGCTATACAGCGTGACATTTTCACCGGCCCATACTAAAGATTCTCCCCAGCTATCATGGATCCAGTAGCCCAGCTGGCCCGGCAGTTGCAGGGATTGTCCATGGAGTTGGCAGACATTAAGTCCAAGGTTTTGTCCCCCCGGAGCAAACCAGATCTGAACCTAAGGTTGCTCTCCCGGACAGGTTCACTGGTGGGCGGGACAAATTTTTTACTTTCCGGGAGGCATGTAAATTGTACTTTCGGCTGCGGCCTCGGTCATCTGGGAGTGAAGAGCAGAGGGTGGGAATTGTTATCTCGCTCTTACAAGGGGATCCTCAATCTTGGGCGTTCTCTATTCCTCCAGGCTCCCCAGATCTCCAGTCAGTGGATCGATTTTTTACTGCCCTGGGTCTGGTATATGATGATCCGGATCGAGTCTCCCTTGCTGAAACAAGGTTACGTAAAATACGGCAAGGAAATCGTCCAGCGGAGGAATATTCTTCTGAGTTCCGTAGATGGGCAACAGATACTCAGTGGAATGACCCAGCTCTTAGGAGCCAGTTTTGTCAAGGGTTGTCTGACAAATTAAAGGATGTGTTAGCTCAGTATGATTCTCCTCCATCACTGGAGGCTGCTATGGCCCTCGCTATTCGCATTGATAGACGTCTTCGGGGAAGACGCGAGGTAACTCCGCCCCCCGTGATGACTCCACCTACTACTAAAGTCCCTTATACTGAGGTTCCCCTGGTCTGTTCTGAGGAACCCATGCAGTTGGGAGGGACATCATTTTGTAGGAGGGAATCAGCGGTGCGCCGCAAGACTAGAAGGTGTTTCTTTTGCGGGAGAGAGGGACATTTTGTTGGGGGGTGTCCATCCCGGACCTCTTTGAACCAAGGAGTTAACCTGGGAGTGTGTATTTCGTCCCCAAATCCCTCTCAGTTTCTCGTGCCTGCGGAGGTGGTGATTGGTACTAGAACTGAGAGGATTTCTGTTTTTCTTGATAGTGGGTCCGGGGCTAATTTGGTGGACACTCGGTTTGCCCAGGTGCATGGTATGCAACTGAGTGTATTGGCCAAACCGGTCCCTATACTCTCTATTGATTCTAGACCTCTTGGTCAAGGTAGCTTGGTACAAGCTGTTCATAACATAGATCTTCGAGTAGGGGCAATACATAAAGAGCAATTGTCTTGTTATGTGTTGGAGGGTCTGCCTGCTCCTATTGTGTTGGGACTTCCTTGGTTGGCTAAACATAACCCAGTGATTGATTGGCAATCCAGAAAGATAAGCCAGTGGGGTGAATTTTGCAAGAATAACTGCATGAGCACGGTCATCGGTGCGGTTGTGCCTAGGACTTTGCCTCCTTTTCTGGAGGACTTTTGGGAGAAGTTCTCAGAGGAGGGGTGTAAAGAGTTACCTCCTCATCGCACATATGACTTCTCAATAAAGTTGCTTCCTGATGCCTTATCTCGTACTTTCCCAGGGGTCGGGAAGACGGATGATCCGGTTCCTATTCCTCAGGAGGGAGTTGTAGTGTCAGCTGTATGCTCTGAGCTTGAGGGGGAGGTATTGGGGGCTCAGGGGGACGCCCCTGTGGGACTTCCAGGGAGACTGATAGTTCCAGATCGCTTAAGACTGAAGGTTACGGAGAACCCTTACAAACGGATGGCTGATAGGAGGAGAGTTTCTGGTCTAGATCTGAGGGTGAACGATCTGGTGTGGTTGTCTACCAGGAATATAAAACTTAAAGTTCCCTCCTGGAGGTTGGGTCCCAGATTCATCGGGCCATACAGGATCAGTTCCATAATTAATCCTGTGGCATTTCGTCTGGACCTCCCTCCTACATTTAAAATTCATAATGTGTTTCACAAGTCATTACTTAAAAAGTATGTGGCACCAGTCATACCGTCACCTCTACCTCCTCCTTCAGTGGTAGTCAATGATAACGTGGAAGTTCATTGGAGGGGGTATGGTCCTGAGGAGAGGACGTGGGTCCCTGCATCTGATGATAACGCAGATCGATTGGTTCGGACCTTTCACACAATTTACCCGGACAGACCTGGTCATGAGGGTCCGGAGGCCCCTCGTAGAAGGGGGGGTACTGTCATGGGTGCATCGCCACGAAGATCGTCGCGATTGCACATTCTGACTTCTCACAGCTGAGCTGCTGTTTCTTTGTGTTTGGTAATGAGAGAGTTAATTTTACCTAGCTCTTTGCTAAGACTAGGTCCAGCCTCGCCCGGCTGCTTTGGATTATGTTCTAATTAGTTTCCTTTATATTCCTGCCAGTCTGGGTGTTTGATGCCGGTGAAAGCATTCATATAGTTTAGCAGACTGGATCGGTTCTGGGAATACTTAAGCTAAGAGCTCCTTAGTTGTTTTTACTCTTACAGCTTATAGTTTATCTCTGAGACCTAAGGTGTTCCTACTGTGTGTGAGTGTTGTATGTAAGACTTTATTTACTTTATTTCTTATCTTTCTTGTTTGTCTTTCTGTTCATTAACCATTACCTGGTCATTCCTTTGGTGGTATTCAGGGTCCTTCTTAGGACTAGAATACAGTTGGCAGGGATTGATAGGAGACAGGGTTTACGCTGGTGGCCTGGACCTCTGTACCTTTAACAGTACCTCCAGGTTGAGGGATTAGTTAGGACCCCAGTTAGGGTCAGCTTAGACCCCGGTCACCCTCTAGCCGGAGACAGCGTATAACGGATTCCGTTCTGACCCACTGGACTTTCTGTCAGGTAAATCTATGTTATCATATAGCTATGCGCATGTTATATAGTATGTTGCCCTTTTGATATAGATTATTGTCATCACATATATATATCTGCTATACAGCGTGACACAGGCGCAGCTAAACATGTAGACTGCGCAGGCGCCAGATTCCCAGCCCCGCAGTGTGAATACATGATAACACACTGCGGGGAGATATCTGGTGCCTGAAAAAGACGCAGGCGCAATAGTCTTCTGTCAGTCCCCAAGCAGCGCGGTCACTGCGCATGCCCGAGGACTGTTCCAAGAGCGCAGGCACCCCACAGCAGGTTAGTCAAATGAAAACAACTCAGGAGGAGGGGCTGTGACTCTGAAGGGGGGTGATGGAGGGATGGGAAGAGGATTACACAGGGGGAGACGCCGACCTATGGGACGCAATTAAGGTATGGGGACCTATTTTTAAAACGCTATATTTCAGTGTTGCAGGGGACCATAAACATAAGAGCCACCTTCACAGACTGCAGCCTTAGTGCTGCTGAAGGTGGCTCTTTTACTTAAAAACGCCCGGAGAGGGTAACAGGTTCCCTTTAATGATATGCTCGTGCTTCGGGGCGGCCTGTGGGGGGTCTTCATGTGGAGCTCTGATTAAGTATTTATCTGTATGACTTCTGACAGGTCATTGATCACTCACTGACCTGCCCCCTAGTTTATATAATTAATATTTTATATATATTGATAATGCAGCAAGATCACATATATTATGTGCATTAAATTGTGTTTATTTAGTCTCATACACTGATTCTAAAAAAAAAAATACTTTCAAAATGGTGTCAGCGGCACCTGCGCCGTACCATCTATAGATAGATGCTACTGCTAGAGAAAAAAAATTGTCTCGACCAAGCTGGCGCCTGCGGCCATTTTGAGAAATATATATATATTTTTTCAGAATAAATGTAGATGACTAAATAAAACAATTTAATGCACATTATACATGCGATCATGCTGCAGTGCAGGCACCGCCGCCTGCATATCAGTACTGGGAGTGAGGGTACCATGCATACCTTGATAGGGGGGGAGGGGACCATGATACCAGGATAGGGCGGTGAGGGGACCATGCATACCAGAATAGGGGGGTGAGAGGACCATGCATACCAGGATTGGGTGAGGGGACCATGCATACCAGCATTGGGGATGAGGGGACCATGCATACCAGAATTGGGAGGTAAGGGGTGCCATGTATACCAGTATTGGGGATGAGGGGACCATGCATACCAGGATTGGGGGGTGAGGGGACCATGCATACCAGGATTGGGGGTGAGGGGACCATGCATACCAGGATTGGGGGGTGAGGGGACCATGCATACCAGGATTGGGGGTGAGGGGACCATCCATATCAGGATTGGGGGGTGAGGGGACTATGCATTCCAGGATTGGGGGTGAGGGGACCATGCATACCAGGATTGGGGGTGAGGGGACCATGCATACCAGGATTGGAGGGCTGAGGGAACCATGCATACCAGGATTGGGGGTGAGGGGACCATGTATTCCATGATTGGGGGGCTGAAGGAACCATGCATATCAGGATTGGGGATGAGGGGACCATGCATATGAAGATAGGTAGGGTGAGAGGACCATGCATACCAGGATTGGGGGGTGAGAGGACCATGCATACCAGGATAGGGGGGGTGAGAGGACCATGCATACCAGGATAGGGGGGTGAGAGGACCATGCATACCAGGATGGGGGGTGAGAGGACCATGCATACCAGGATTGGGGGATGAGGGGTACCATGCATACCAGGATTGGGGATGAGGGCACCATGCATACCAGGATACCATCGTTCTCTGGCTCCACATCATCTCCTCTTCCTCTCACTGTCGGTGTACCCCAGGGCTCAGTCCTTGGCCCCCTTCTCTTCTCTCTCTACACTGCCCCAATTGGACAGACCATCAGATTTGGCTTACAGTACCATCTTTATGCTGATGACACACAATTATACACGTCATCCCCCGACCTTACCCTCGCTGTACTACAGAACACCACCGACTGTCTGTCCGCAGTCTCCAACATCATGTCTGCTCTCTATCTGAAACTTAACCTCTCCAAAACTGAACTTCTTCTGCTCCCGCCGTCTACTAACCTCCCTAAATCTGACATTTCCCTCTCCGTGGCGGCACCATAATAACACCCCGGCAGCAGGCTCGCTGTCTGGGTGTTATGTTTGACACCAATCTCTCCTTCACCTCCCATATACAATCTCTTGCCTGCTCTTGCCGCCTACACCTAAAGAACATCTCTAGAATCCGCCCTTTTCTCACCATGGAAACAACAAAAACCCTCACTGTAGCATTGATCCACTCCCGCCTGGACTACTGCAACGCTCTATTACTTGGCCTCCCCATTACTCGACTATCCCCTCTCCAGTCCATCCTTAATGCAGCAACCAGGGTCATCCATCTGGCTAATCGGTACACGGACGCGTCCGCTCTTCGCCAGTCCTTACACTGGCTGCCCATTCATTATAGGATCCAATTCAAAGTACTGGTTCTCACCAGGGGCGTAACTAGGAACGGCAGGGCCCCACAGCAAACTTCACAATGGGGCCCCCCCCCGCACGCGCGTTGCCAATCCCGGTCTACCCAAGTTGTGTTAAGAAAGATACCTTTATTATCCAAAATTAGAGGTTTTTGGACTAATGATAGTGAAATAACAGAAAAGAACCAACTCCCAGGAAGCAACTGAGGTAGTGACGAAGGTAGGCTTTCTCCAGCGTAAATGTGTGAAGAAACTTGTAATCCAGCCTACAAATTGCTTTCAAAACAGATGATTTATTCAGTAGAACAACAGTCCGGTATACAGAATAATCTAAGATTGTTCTGTATACCGTACTTTTGTTCTACTGAATAAATCATCAATTTTGAAAGCAATTTATGGGCTAGATTACAAATTTCTTCTTCACAAGAATAATGCAACATAATTACCTTATTCAGCAGTTTTCTGGGGCCCTAGGCCCCTGATGGGGCCTGCAGTTTTCTTTGGACCTAGGCCCCTGATGGGGCCTGCAGTTTTCTTTGGACCTAGGACCCTAATGGGGCCTGCTGTTTCCTAGGGCCCCATTAGGGGCCTGCTGCTTCCAGGGGCCTCTAATGTGGCTCGCTGTGTCCTGGGCCTGAGGCCCCTGGTACACTCACACCTCCCCCCTCCGCTCTCCCCCTCTCCTCAAGTGCCGGGACGGGAAGCTGCGGCTGCCGCGTCCCTGTAAAAGAGAGTCAGACTCAGCAAGCATACTTACCAATTTGCCAATCCTCAGGTGACTGCGTCCTCCAGATCTTCTGCTCCGCGCGCCGCTCCGTCCTCCACGCTCCGACGTCCACCACGCCAGCCTTGCATGTGACGTGAGAGCGCGCGCACGCCCCCACGTCACATGACGCGGAAGTGCCGGACTGCTCGGGGCCCGACCCACCTCCTCTCATAGCGGCGCTGGAGGTGGCGGCGGGCCCCATATCAGACTCACACCACCGGCAGCTTGCATGGGCGTACCCAGGATCAAAACTAGGGGGGGGCAAGCCAATGTCACATCTAATACAGGTTACATCATATACACTGTACATTATACTGCATATTAGGTATGGAGCATTAGAACTGTTGTATATTGTATAATACAGCAGTGTATGCGACACTACGCTGTATATACCATATATTATACATGGCACACTCACCTCTATACAAAGAATAAGAGGCATTATAACCTGTATATGAAAAGTATAATACAGCAGTGTATATACCCTCTATATACCGCACACGATGTGTATGACCTGTATACACCATACACTACACTCTATATACCGCACACGATGTGTATGACCCTGTATACACCATATACTACACTCTATATACCGCACACGATGTGTATGACCCTGTATACACCATATACTACACTCTATATACCGCACACGATGTGTATGACCCTGTATACACCATACACTACACTCTATATACTGCACACGATGTGTATGAACCTGTATACACCATATACTACACTCTATATACCGCACACGATGTGTATGACCCTGTATACACCATATACTACACTCTATATACCGCACACGATGTGTATGACCCTGTATACACCATACACTACACTCTATATACTGCACACGATGTGTATGACCCTGTATACACCATATACTACACTCTATATACCGCACACGATGTGTATGACCCTGTATACACCATATACTACACTCTATATACCGCACACGATGTGTATGACCCTGTATACACCATATACTACACTCTTATTTTGAAGTAAAAAAAAAAAAAAAAAACAGGAACAAATACAATACTTAAAATAAAGAACAAGTAAAGTTAAAAATCAACAAACTTACTGGTATTTCAATGGGAACTATGGGCCTGCTTTTGGCTAATGAGATGGTCAATGTTCGGTTCCATATTTGTCACAAGTGAAGCAATTTTTCTCTTTCTTGATATCATTATTTCCTAGGGATTCCAAATTGCTATTAGTAAAATACCAATATATATACAGCGCTACAAAAACAATATACCAGCAATAAAACTGCCCACACAGAGACATACAGCCTGCACTGCCCACCACTGCAGCCTTGCCAATCCATATCATTTCATCCTCATCAGTGCACATATTGGCGCAACTCCGCTTTTTCTGCCCCATATGATCCCCCCATCCTGCCCCATCTGTCTCCATCATATCCATCCTGCCCCATCTGTCTCCAATCCTGCCCCCAGTGTCTCAAATCCTGCCCCCCGTGTCTCCAGTCATGCCCCGTGTCTCCAGTCATGCCCCGTGTCTCCAGTCATGCCCCGTATCTCCATTCTGCCCCCTGTGTCTCGCATTCTGCCCCGTGTCCGGCATTCTGCCCCGTGTCCAGCATTCTGCCCCCATGTCCAGCATTCTGCCCCCTGTGTCTTGCATTCTGACCCTTGTCCAGCATTCTGCCCCCCGTGTCCAGCATTCTGCCACTGTGTCCAGCATTCTGTCCCAATGTCCAGCATTCTGCCCCCCGTGTCCAGCATTCTGTCCCAATGTCCAGCATTCTGCCCCCATGTCCAGCATTCTGCCCCCTGTGTCTTGCATTCTGACCCTTGTCCAGCATTCTGCCCCCCGTGTCCAGCATTCTGCTCCCCCGTGTCCAGCATTCTGCCCCCTGTGTCTTGCATTCTGACCCTTGTCCAGCATTCTGCCCCCCGTGTCCAGCATTCTGCCCCTGTGTCTTGCATTCTGACCCTTGTCCAGCATTCTGCCCCCCGTGTCCAGCATTCTGCCCCCCCGTGTCCAGCACTCTGTCCCAATGTCCAGCATTCTGCCCCCCCGTGTCCAGCATTCTGCCCCCCCATGTCCAGCATTCTGCCCCCCGTGTCCAGCATTCTGACCCCCGTGTCCAGCATTCTGACCCCCGTGTCCAGCATTCTGCCCCCTGTGTCTTGCATTCTGACCCTTGTCCAGCATTCTGCCCCCCATGTCCAGCATTCTGCCCCCCGTGTCCAGCACTCTGTCCCAATGTCCAGCATTCTGCCCCCCCGTGTCCAGCATTCTGCCCCCCATGTCCAGCATTCTGCCCCCCATGTCCAGCATTCTGCCCCCCGTGTCCAGCATTCTGCTCCCCCGTGTCCAGCATTCTGTCCCAATGTCCAGCATTCTGCCCCCCCGTGTCCAGCATTCTGCCCCCCCGTGTCCAGCATTCTGCCCCCCGTGTCCAGCATTCTGCCCCCCCATGTCCAGCATTCTGCCCCCCGTGTCCAGCATTCTGCTCCCCCGTGTCCAGCATTCTGTCCCAATGTCCAGCATTCTGCTCCCCCGTGTCCAGCATTCTGCCCCCCATGTCCAGCATTCTGCCCCCCATGTCCAGCATTCTGCCCCCATGTCTCACAGTCTGCCCCGGGCCCCCAGGATCGCCGCTCTCAATAAAAAAAAACAAGTTCTTCTTACCTGGCCACGCTCCTGCGGTGAAACTCCCTCCATGCAGCTGAAGCACGCACTCGCTGGCGACTGACAGTATATATAGCATATATATATACAGTATATATAGCTATATATCTATCTATATATATCTATCTATATTATCTTCTCACCTGTGTCTTGCCTCTCTCTTGTGTTTTCTGTCTTCTTTCACCTTTTCTCTCTCCACTCTTGTTTTTCTTTCCTTTTTGCCTCCTTCTCCCTGCTTGTCTGTGGCTCCACCCCCGACATTTAGCCCCGCCCCTCCATGGCTCTCCACAGTCTGAGAGCTGTGATGCTGCTGGAGGGGAGGGACCGATGCTCTGCTGCTGACTACAGGTGCGGGGGTAGGGGCGGTGAGTGGTGTCACAGTGTGTGTGACTGCGCCCCTGCTACACTGCAGCCGGCAACTCTCTCAGAGTACGGTACGATCATGGCAGCTTGCGGAACTACCGTGGTGGTAGGTGAAGCAGCTGCAGCAGGGACGGGCCCCCTTCTAGCCCGGGCCCTGTGGCAGCTGCTTCCCCTGCTTCCACGATAGTTCCGCCCTGGTTCTCACCCATAAAGCTCTCCACAGTGCAACACCCCCCTACATCTCCTCCCTCATTTCTATCTATCGGCCTAACCGACTCCTGCGCTCTACAAACGACTTTCGACTAACCTCTGCACTAATCCATACCTCCCACTCCCGACTCCAAGACTTCTCCCGCGCTGTGCCAATCCTCTGGAATGCTCTACACCAAGAAATTAGGACTATCCACAATTTGCATGGTTTCAGGCGCTCCCTCAAAACACATCTGTTCAGAGCGGCCTATCACATTCACTAATCAAAGTCATTCTATGTGTAAGTGTGTGTGTGTGTAGCCCATTCACTATCTCCATCCATCCCTCACTCCCTCAAGATGGCTGGAACATCATTGTAAATGCACCATTGTATATACACACCTGTACTTTGTATCTCCCCCACCTCATTGTAGATTGTAAGCTCTCACGAGCAGGGTCGTCTTATTTTGCTTTAATTATTGTATTGTTAACGTTGTTACTTATGACTTGTGTTTTGAAACTGTTAAACTGTAAAGCGCTGCGGAATATGATGGCGCTATATAAATAAAGATTATTATTATTATTATTATTGGGGGGTGAGGGGGTACCATATATCCTACGATAGGGATGAGTGGAACCATGCATACCAGGATTGGGGGGTGAATGGACCATGCATAAAAAATTGTCTCGACCAAGCTGGCGCCGGCGGCCATTTTGAGAAATATATATATATTTTTTCAGAATAAATGTAGATGACTAAATAAAACAATTTAATGCACATTATACATGCGATCATGCTGCAGCGCAGGCACCGCCGCCTGCTGAAGGTGATTTTATTTTTTTCAATACATATAATAATCATTATGTAAACTAGGGGGCAGGTCACTGAGAGATCAGTGACAAGCCATACGAATGAATACCTAAGCAGAGCACCACATGAAGACCCCCCACAGGCTGCCCCGGAGCACAAGAATCTCATTAACTGAAAACAAAGATTAAACAATAACCACAAGACAGATTTCATCAACCCAGGTATCATTTTAATTAGTATAACGCGCCAACCTGACACTGTCTGTAGGTCACAGCACAATCCCGCTGACAGGTTCCCTTTGAAGTAGCTTTATAGATAAAATACTTCTAGCCACCAATATTGTAAAGCATTTCACTGGCATGAGTTCAAGCCCAGTAATAAAAAAAAATATTGTATTTCAACTCAGCCTCATTCAGATGAGTACCCTTGTAGGCAATAAGTGGGGGTTACTGTGACAATGGATTCCCACTGAGGACAAACTCACTGCAAATAACCAGTAAATCCTATGTGTACAATCTATAATATAACGCTGGGAGCGTCACTCTGTCCGAAACCTTTATAGACTGCGCAGTCTGGCTCCAGACAGAAGACGGCATCCAGCGGGAAGGATTGTGTATGGTGCCAGAGATGGCGGTACACGTAGACACTGGATGCATACCGCGATCTCGCGGCCATACTTACTTACCTGACCGGGAGGAGCGTTGCCGCAGCACTTCTCTTCTCATCGGGGCAGGAGACCAGGAGTGCACGTCGGAATCGCGCATGCGCATAGCGCTATCCGGCGCCATTTTACTGAAGACACATTTGCAGTGTGTTTTCAGCAATATGGCGCCGGACAGCGCGGTATGGGCATGCGCGTACTCTTGCGTCGCTCTCCTCCCTCGGCTTCCGGCAGAACGGGACAGTGCTGGAGCATAGGGAAGAAAGGTGAGTATAAATGTTGTTTGTTTTTTTTGGTATGTGTGCAGTTTAATAGGGGTGAGGGGACCATACATATCAGGATAGGGGGTGAGAGGTAGCATGTATACCAGCAGAGCGGGTGAGAGGACCATGCATACCTGGATAGGGGGGGTGAGAGGACCATGCATACCAGGATAGGGGGCGTGAGGGGACCATGCATATCAGGATAGGGGGGGTGAGGGGACACTGCATATCAAGATTGGGGGGTGAGAGGACATGCATACCAGGATAGGTGGGTGAGAGGACCATGCATACCAGGATTGGGAGGTGAGGGGGCCATGAATACCAGGATTTGGGGATGAGGGGACCAAGCATACCAGAATTGGGAGGTAAGAGGTGCCATGTATACCAGGATTGCAGATGAGGGGACCATGCATACCAGGATTGGGGGGTGAGGGGACCATGCATACCAGGATTGGGGGGTGAGGGGCCATGCATACCAGGATTAAGGGATGAGGGGACCATGCATACCAGAACTGGGAGGTAAGAGGTGCCATGTATACCAGGAATGGGGATGAGGGGACCATGCATACCAGGATTGGGGGTGAGGGGACCATGCATACCAGGATTGGGGGGGGTGAGGGGACCATGCATACCAGGATTGGGGGGTGAAGGGACCATGCATACCAGGATAGGGGGTGAGAGGACCATGCATACCAGGATATGGGGGTGAGAGGACCATGTATACCAGTATAGGGGGTGAGGGGAAAATGCATACCAGGATAGGGGAGGGAGGGAACCAAGCATATCAGGATTGGGGGTGAGGGGACCATGCATATCAGGATTGGAGGGTGAGTGGACCATGCATATAAGTACTGGGGGTGAGGGTATCATGCATGCAATGATAGGGGGGAGGGGACCATGCATATCAGGATAGGGGGGGAGGGGACCATGCATACCAGGATAGGGGGGTGAGGGGACCATGCATACCAGGATTGGGGGGTGAGGGGACCATGCATACCAGGATAGGGAGGTGAGAAGACCATGCATATAAGGATTGGGGATGAGGGGACCATGCATACCATGATAGGGGGTGAGGGGACCATGCATACCAAGATTGGGGGGGTGAGGGGACCATGCATACCATGATAGGGGGGTGAGGGGACCATGCATATCAGGATTGGAGGGTGAGGGGACCTTGCATATCAGTACTGGGGGTGAGAATACCATGCATACCGTGATGGGGGAGGGGACCATGCATACCAGGATAGGGGGGTGAGGGAACCATGCATACCAGGATAGGGGTGTGAGGGGACCATGCATATCAGGATTGGGGGTGAGGGGACCATGCATACCATGATAGGGGGGGTGAGAAGACCATGCATACCAGGATAGGTGGGTTAGAGGACCATGCATACCAGTATTGGGTGAGGGGACCATGCATACCAGCATTGGGGATGAGGGGACCATGCATACCAGAATTGGGAGGTAAGGGGTGCTATGTATACCAGTATTGGGGATGAGGGAACCATGCATACCAGGATTGGGGGCATGAGGGGACCATGCATACCAGGATTGGGGGGTGAGGGGACTATGCATTCCAGGATTGGGAGGTGAGGGGACCATGCATACCAGGATTGGGGGGTGAGGGGACCATGCATTCCAAGATTGGGGGCTGCGGGGACCATGCATACCAGGATAGGGATGAGAGGACCATGCATACCAGGATAGGGGGGTGAGGAAACCATGCATATCAGGATTGGGGATGAGGGGACCATGCATACCAGGATAGGAAGAGTGAGAGGACCATGCATACCAGGATTGGGGGGTGAGGAGACCATGCATACCAGGATAGGGGGATGTGGGGACCATGCATACCAGGATGGGGGTTGAGAGGACCATGCATACCAGGAATGGGGGATGAGGGGTACCATTCATACCAGGATTGGGGATGAGGGGACCATGCATACCAGAATTGGGAGGTAAGGGGTGCCATGTATACCAGGATTGGGGATGAGGGGACCATGTGTTATGAATGTGCTGGAGATGGTTTCTGAGCAGAGGCTCCCTCTGGTGGTTGCAGACAGTACTGAACCTTACAGCGAGGAATGGCAATCTGGGATCACGGACTGGACTGATATAAGGGAGGTTCCCTCCCATGATGGTCGCCGGTGATCAATTGTTCTTGTCTCAATTGTGGTTCCTGGTTCATTTGGAAGTTGCTGGAGTCTTGCCTGCACCTGCTGCTTTCAGATAAGATATTTTCTGCTTTTCTTTTTGTGCTTGCTTTTTTCATAGTTTTCTGCACTTTTGTGGAGGTCAGCCGGGTCCCCTCCTGGGGCCTGTGCTCCTTTCAAATTTATCTGTAGCCACTGTTATTTGCTCATTTGCTTTTTTCTGTTTTTTCAGTGGCTGCGGCTTTGTTTTGTTACACCAGAGATCTGATTTAGGTGGTAGAGATTGTGTGATCTCAGGTTTTTTGGCAATCAGAAGTGCTGGTATTTTTTAGGGTTTTTGTTGGATTGCAGTCAGAATTCTTTCCTGTACTTTTCTGTCTAGACAGATTGGGCCCCAACGTTTGCTCATTCTATTTTCTGTCTGTGTCCGTGCTATCTTCTTGTCTAACCGCCATTATATGTTTGGGGGCTTCCTATTTTCTTTGGGGATCTGCTCCGGGGCAGATAGCTTTCATCTTTCTGCCTTTAGGTGTAGTTATCTCTCAAGCTGTGACGAGGCATCTAGGATCAACGTAGGAACGCTCCACGGCTACCTCTAGTTGTGTGGTTAGTTCAGGTTACTGCAATCCAATAGGTTCCAGCCTCTCTGGTGTATTACCGTTTTTGCTTTTTCTCCTCAGCTACATAACAGTATCACCGGCCCAAAACTAAAATTATATGGTACTCACAGAAGGGAAAAATAGTGTGGAAAGAAAAAAGTTGTCAGAGATTTTTTTTTTTCTGTTTGTTGCATTTTTTCCCTCTTTCTCTCTGGGTGTTGAGGAGGATTTGTATATTTCTCTCAATGGAGTTTGCACAGTTTTTCTGGCCGTGTGGATCAGCTTGCCACTGAGGTTCGGAGTATTGCTTCCTATCTTGCTGGGTTGCCGGTTGTGGAACCTAGGATCCCCATGCCAGATTTGTTTTTGGGGGATCGGGCTAAATTTCTGAATTTCAAAAATAACTGTAAGTTGTTTTTTGCCTTGAAGCCTAAGTCCTCATGGAATGCAGCACAGAAGGTTCAAATTGTCATCTCTCTCCAGCGCGGCGACCCTCAGGATTGGGCTTTTTCCCTGACACCTGGGGATCCTGTTTTGAATGATGTTGATGTATTTTTTCAGGCTCTGGGGTTGTTGTACGATGAACCTAATGTCACTGATCAGGCTGAGAAGACCTTGTTGGCATTTAGTCAGGGCTGTGAAGCCGCTGAACTGTACTGTCAGAAATTTCGAAAGTGGGCAGTCCTCACCAAATGGAATGATGATGCTTTGGCAGCCCTTTTTCGGAAGGGTCTGTCAGAGAATGTAAAGGACGTTATGGTGGGATTCCCTGTACCCTCTGGTCTCAATGATTCTATGTCTTTGGCTATTCAAATTGACAGACGTTTGCGTGAGCGCAGAGGTAAGCGTGAGATGGTGTTGCCTTGTGGGCCAGCTCCTGAGGCCATGCAGTGTGATGGAGTGACTTCTGGTGCACAGCGTCATGAATTTCGAAGCGCAATGGGTTATGTTTCTACTGTGGTGACGCCTCTCATGCTATTTCCATCTGCCCTAAGCGGGGAAGACGTTTTGCGCGCTCAGTTGTCTTGGGTAGTGTTCAGACTAAATTTCTGTTGACTGTTACCCTGATTTGCTCCATGTCCACATTTTCGGCTCAGGCTTTTGTTGATTCAGGAGCAGCTATTAACCTGATGGATTTTGACTTTGCCAAACGTTGTGGCTTTCCCATGATACCCCTGCGGAAGTCTATTCCCTTATTGGGCATTGATTCTACCCCTTTGGCGGAGAATAAACCCCAATTTTCTACTCAGGTGATAATGAGGGTTGAACCAGATCATCAGGAGAGTTGCAAATTTCTGGTGTTGCATAATCTGCATGACATTATTGTTCTGGGTTTCCCTTGGTTGCAGATTCATAATCCTGTTTTGGATTGGAAATCTGTGTCTGTGACCAGTTGGGGCTGCCAATGTGTTAATGCTGGCACTCCTGTTTTTTCTGCCTCTCCCCAGTCTCAGGATGTTCCTGACTTTTTGACTGATTTTTCTGATGTGTTTAGTGAAAGTAAATCTGCATCCTTGCCCCCTCACAGGAGCTACGATTGCGCTATTGAATTAGTGCCTGGTGGTAAATTTCCTAAAGGTCGCCTTTTTAATTTATCTGTACCTGAACACGATGCTATGCGATCCTATATCAAGGAGTCATTGGAGAAGGGTCATATCAGACCATCCTCTTCACCCTTGGGTGCCTGTTTTTTCTTTGTGGCCAAAAAGGATGGTTCATTGAGGCCGTGTATTGATTATCGCCTCCTGAATAAGATCACTGTGAAATATCAATATCAATTACCCTTGATTTCTGACCTGTTTTCCAGAGTGAAAAGTGCTAGTTGGTTTACCAAGCTTGACCTCAGGGGGGCGTATAACCTTATTCGTATTAAGCACGGGGATGAATGGAAGATGGCGTTTAATACCCCAGAGGGGCATTTTGAGTACCTAGTGATGCCCTTTGGGCTCACTAATGCTCATTTCATCTTCCAATCCTTCATGAATGATATTTTTAGGGATTTTGTGGATAAATTTCTGATTGTTTATTTGGATGATATCTTGATTTTTTCCAATGACTGGGACTCTCATGTGAAACATGTTCGGACTGTGTTCCAGATTTTGAGAGAGAATGCACTGTATGTGAAGGGATCAAAGTGTATTTTTGGCGTACAGAAGGTCTCATTTCTGGGATTCATTTTGTCTCCGTCTGTTATTGAAATGGACCGGTCAAGGTTCAGGCCATCTGTGATTGGGTTCAAGTTACTTCATTGAAGGCTCTTCAGTAGTGTTGAGCGATAATGCTCGATATCTAAAAATATCGGATCGGAATGGTATCGCCGATATCACTAACTATCGGCGATATCCGATTACGATACCGGAAGTCCCATGTAAGTCTATGGGAACAAAATATCGCAACTAAAAAAACACTTTCTTTCCTTGTAAACACAAAATATACACACTTAGAATACATATATATATATATATACATGTCATTGTGACATATATATATACATATATTTATAGTGTATTCACTTCTACATAGTAAAATAGACTCTGATTCAATTGCCGGGTAAAGCCGGCATTTGTGAAAAGACAGAAGCACCCGAGGGTCCAGTCGCCACAGAGATGTTGCATCGCACCCAGCGAACAGGATTCAGAAGCTCGCTATAAGCGAGTCCTGTGTGCCTTAATTGAACTGTTTTTTTGCATGAGAATTGCAAAAATCATCATAGACTGTATTTGCCATTTTTCCGTCATATCTGCGCCACGAGGCACAGGTGAAGAATAAGGGGGTGATCTCGTGGGCGTACACTCACTCCGTGGCGCGAAAACGATGTCCGCACACTCTAAATGTTACTGCAATGTAAGATCGTGCCCCACAGCTCTGGAGTTCGCCTCCTCATCCTCCTCAGTGGGCGTAAACGAATGCGAAGGTCCCGCCTCCCTACAAAAGATGTCGCCTCTCCTGATGCTAATGACACATGTGACTTTGCTGAGATGGCGAATGGACGTGAGCAGAAGTGGGAAGGGATGGAGGAGTCAGAGCTCTCCCCCCACGGAAGCGACCCGATCGCCACGGAGCCACCGTTTGGCACCCGGCCTGGAAACCCTCCTACGCTGGAAGAAGCGGAGGATACCCTGAGAGACCTGGCCCGGCACCGGGAGGAGGTCGCCAGGATGGAAGCGAGCTGGCGGGCCCTAAAACTACAATTGGAGCGGCGCCAATCCCTCTTACCCCTGAAGTGTCTGTACCGGAAGGTGAGGCACCCGTTCCAGTAGAGGAGGCCGTGCGGGCATCCCAGCCCTTGCAATCTGAACCGGTTGCCAGTATCTCAGTGGAGGCACCCGTTCCAGTACAGGAGGCCGTGCGGGCATCCCAGCCCTTGCAATCTGAACCGGTTGCCAGTATCTCAGTGGAGGCACCCGTTCCAGTACAGGAGGCCGTGCGGGCATCCCAGCCCTTGCAATCTGAACCGGTTTCCAGTATCACAGTGGAGGCACCCGTTCCTGCAGAAAACGCCGCACCAGCACCCCAGATCCCGCTGTCTGCCCCCGTCGCTGAGGCAGAAGAAGCGACACCCGTCCTCATGGAGGAGGCCACGCAGGCACCAGAGCTCTACCTGCCTGTACCGGAGCCCGACCGTCATCTGTTCCAGAGCCGGCTGCTTCCGCCGCAGGTGAGCGCCGCCAGGACTGGCGGGCGCCAGGAGAGCTGCCGCAAACCGTACATCGTAAGCTGGCGTTTGATGGTGGAGACATGGAGATGCTGGTGGAGGAGAATTACAACCGGCGTCAGGAGGAAGAGTGGAGACATCGGGAGCGGGAAGCAGTGCGACAAAGGGAGCAGCGAGAATCCCAAAGCTTCGGCAACGTCACCTGGAGAAGGACCTGGCAGAGAAGGCACGTATGAGAAAGGATAAAAGTACGGTGAGGGAGCCGCGGCGTAAGGGTGCAGTACGGAACTTTAAGTTAAAAGTTGGTTGGGGCTTCATCCAGGAGCCTGGACTTTATTTAGAAGTTTTTGTAACCCGGCGGGACGTGGAGGCTCACCTCCAGAAGGACACCCGGGGAGGGACCTGTTGCCAGGAGACTTGGTGACTTACACCCGACACTGGGGTTACAATGGATGGTACGCCCTAAATGTTACCAGGTGCGACCCCTACTCCCCAGAGTGTCAGGAAACTGACAGACCCTACGAGCCTTCAGCCTCCCCCAACCAGGCCTCTGCACAAGTGCCACCCCACGCCGTAAATCTCCCCAGCCTCCCTCAGTGGTCTCCTCAGCAGCCCCAGCTATGGACATGATAATGATAGCTGGCCCGTACCCGGCGCCTGTTAGGCCCCCTGGGGTTCGTTCAGTCCGGGACATAGGGGTCCAGACCCGGAGGGAGATGAAAGAGGTGGCCATACAGACCCAGATAGCGGGTCACGACGTCACTGTACAGGCCACATGACGTCATCAGGTCTGGGTGGACCCTCCTGTCACGGATGTTTGGCAAGCTCCAGAAGAGTACCAGGTGGTACCTGGAAGAGGCCAGCCAAAGAAGTCTAAATAACCCGGACAGGGTCTCTGTATGTAAATAGTTAAATTATTGATGTACCCGGACGGGTGAATGTTCATAAAAAGAAGTTTATTGCCTTAATATACCCAGGTTGGGTAATGGTTTGATGTACCCGGACGGGTGAATGTTCAGAAGAGCAAGTTTATTGTTGCCTTAATATACCCAGGTTGGGTAATGGTGTTTCACTGTAATGAAAATGTTGAACTTTGAAGCCATGAACTGTACTGGCTCACAAATTTTTCTGTAAATAGTTGGCACTTCGGTGCTCCATCTTGGTTTTACAAAAAACTTTACTGTGCACTATTTTCAACTACCTCAGAAACTAAAAACCCGTTTGTGTGGCCGAAAGTGAGGTCTGCTCAAGGAAAGTCTTGCAGCCCACCCAAGACCACAGTTGGAGGTTTGGAGCGGGTCCTCCACAAGCACAAGTAAAGGACACTGTGAAGTTACCCCGGTGGGGTTGTAGTCCTAAGAAGTCTCCACGAACTTCGGCACTAATGCTATTTGCACTTTTGTTGAATATGTATTTATTAACACACATGTATAACACATATCAAGGGTATGAACAGTAACAAAACATGTCACATAATATAAGCCATTTGCACTTTTGTAATGTTATTATTAAAAATTTTATTATGCAACGTTTAACTTGAAGTGTTTCCTGCTTTCTTACTACGTCGCATAGTCCACTCTGCTACATCACTTTGCACCATTGCTCTATCTCACATCTATCTGCCCTGGAAGGATAGCGTGTTACCTGTAGAAGACTTTTCACCTACCTGCACTACACCATCCCTTCCAGAGGACCTGCACAGCAGCGCTGGACACCCTGACCAGGTACTACAGGTGGCGTCACGACAAACTACACGAACATTCTATCATCCCCTGGAAATATCCCACATTCCAGTGATCGCCCAGGTCACGGACCGAGCTGTGCTACTCGTGACATCCCCCATAGAAGTCAACGTGATCGGTGCCGAGTACCCCCAAAACCCCTGTCTCTGTGCGACTCAACTTCCCTCACTGTGCTGGCACTTTACATTTACAATGCCTCTGGGTTTTTTTTTTGGGGGGGTGGGGAACATTCAGACTTTTGCTATGGGGCCCCATGATTTATATGTACGCCCCTGCTGCTGAGGCATGGTATTTAAGGCTGTTAAGGAGCCAACATACATGGACCTTGCCAGCAGCGTTGGACTGGAGTACCTTGGGCCCACCAGAGAAAATATATTCTTGCGGCCCAACATCATACTTCCCAACCTTTGAATAAGGGAAAGAGGGACAAAGGCTGTGGCACGCTGTGCATGCTGCAGAAAATTTTAGGCCATGCCACGTTGCACCACAGACTGTCCAGGAGTTGGTGGATGCTTTAGTCCAGGTGTGGGAGGAGATCCCTCACGAGACCATCCGTCGCGCTCATCAGGAGCATGGCCAGAAGTTGTAGGGAGGTCATACAGCATACCTCCCAAATTTGGAAGACAGGAAAGAGGATTAAAGGCTGTAAAATTTTAGGCCACGCCCCGACAACACCCATTTCACAGCTAATCACACCCATATCCTCGCCCCAAGCGTAACCATTTAGCACTGCTGATCACACTGACTGGTAATGAGGGCACAGTGGCTGGTACTGAGGAAAAGAAAGAAAGAGCAGCGAGAGAGAAAGAACAAACAGAGAAAGAAAGAGAGGAAAGAAAGAAAAGAGAGAAAGAAAGAACAGAGAGAAAAAAGAACAGAGAGCGAGAAGGAAAGAACAGAGAGCGAGAAAGAAAGACTAGAGAGAGAGCCATAGGCGTAGCTAGGGTTTTGGTTTAGTGGGGGCAAAACTTCTGAGTGGGCCATCATCAGAGAACCTCAGCAAATGACCGCGCTGTTGGCCAAAATAATCTCTATATAAAAAGACCAATATTGATATTACCGCCATATGGTCTGTGTTAAATAATACCAGTCCTACAGAACATATAATAGATTACAGCACAGGTACAGATAATGACTTACCGTTGATGTTCTTTCTAATGGAATTGTTCACTTTTCATGTCTTTTCCATCTGGCCCACACCGACATGACGACTTCTCCAGCCAGGACTCAACTGCACCCCATTAAAAAAAAAATCAAAAAAAAAACTCACCTCCCGGCTCCTGTGCTGCTCACTGTTCTCCCTCTCAGCGTCTGACAGCGGGCGCCGGCAGGTGATGTTATTGCGCCCGCTGTCATACGCTGAGAGGGGGATTATGGGAGAGTAGGAGAGCTCGCTCCTTCTCTCTCCATGCGGTCAGCTTTATCGGCTGGATGCCGATACAGCTGACCCTCCGATGACGGGTGGGGGGCCCACTGCTGGCACCGGGCCCCCCCAACGCCTGTTCAGGCCCCATAGCTTCCGGGGGCAGAGCAGGGAGAGCGATTCTCCCTGCTCTGCCGCAGAATGTAACTGTATCGTAGCTCCGGGTGGGCCCCCTCAGAGCGCGGGCCCCGGGGCCACCATCCCCTCTGCCCCGCGACCTATCCTTTCAAATCAGGGCCCACCACGCAGGAGCTGGGGCCCACCGTAGGTTTCTCCGGTGTCCCGGTGCCTCAGTCCGACCCTGCTTGCCAGCCTGATAATACCAGGCCACAGCAGTCTGCATATCTTGGCTGGTTAACAAAAATAGGGGATCCCCTTGAAAAAAAATTGGCGTGGGGTCCCCCCTATTTTTGTTAACCAGCCAGATGAAGCAGACTGCTGAGGCCTGGTTTTTCAGGCTGGTAAGGATCCAATATCCATGGACCTTGCCAGCCTGATAATACCAGGCCACAGCAGTCTGCTTAGCTTGGCTGGTTAACAAAAATAAGGGATCCCTCGAAAAAAAAACGGCGTAGGGGTCCCCCTATTTTTGTTAACCAGCCAAGTAAAATGCAGACTGCTGCGGCCTGGTATTAAAAGACTGTCAAGGCCCATGGATTTTGGCCCTCAACAGCCTGATAATACCAGGCTACAGCAGCCCCACATTTGGCGCATCAAAAGATGTGCCAATTGTGGCACTTTACCCGGCTCTTCCCACTGCCCTGTAGAGGTGGCAAGCGGGGTAATAAGGGGTTAATGTCACCGTTGATTGCACGGTGAGAATAAGCCTGGTTAATAATGGAGAGGTGTCAATAAGACACCGATCCATTATTAATCCCAAAGTTTTTAAATGTATAAAAAAAAGACACAGCAAGAAAAAAGTATTTTACTGAAATAAAAAAGACAACACAGTTTTCATTTATTTTATTATACTCTCATTCCTGCGACGCCATCGATCTCCTGTAAAAAAAGAAAAAAAACAAACCAACAGTATACCACCTGTCCGACGCAGTCCATAGTAACGAGGGTCCCACGACGATCCAGCTCTGCTACATCGCAATGACAGGCAGAGCCTGTCATCTCGACGCAGCACAGCTGATTACCTGCTTCCCCGGCGGTGACGTCATCGGACTGACTGCTTTACGGCCGGGATTACCCAGCAGTCACTGCAGTTATCGCGAGAAACTGCATGTGACCGCCAGGAAAGATGATGGCGGCCATCAAGCAGTCCAGCCCGTGACCGCCGGAGATCTTCTGCCAGGTAAGTGCCGCTGACTCCTGACAGACCCGACCGACGGACACTGACAGTGACAGTGACAAATCCGATTCCGGTATCCGATAAGACGAAAATATCGGAACTAAGTATCGAAAGTCCGATAGAGCTAATATCGGCCGATACCCGATACTTGCGGTATCGTATCGCTCAACACTACTCTTCAGAGATTTTTGGGTTTTGCCAATTTTTATCGCAAATTTATTAGTAATTTCTCTGGTATTGTTAAACCATTGACTGATCTGACCAAAAAGGGTTCCGATGTGGTGAATTGGCCTCCTGAGGCAGTTTCTGCATTTCAGGAACTTAAGCAGAGATTCATTTCTGCTCCTGTTCTACGGCAGCCTGATGTTTCGCTGCCGTTTCAGGTGGAGGTTGATGCCTCTGAGATTGGGGCAGGTGCCGTTTTGTCCCAAAGGGATCCAGAGACCTCTAAGAGTAACCCTTGTGCCTTTTTCTCTCGAAAGTTTTCTCCAACTGAACGTAATTATGACGTGGGTAATCGGGAGTTATTGGCCATGAAGTGGGCCTTTGAAGAGTGGAGACATTGGCTGGAAGGAGCCAAACATCAGGTGGTGGTCCTCACGGACCATAAGAACCTGGTTTATCTCGAATCAGCCAAGCGACTTAATCCTAGACAGGCCGGGTGGGCCTTGTTTTACACACGTTTTAGTTTTGTGGTTTCTTTTCTAAGAACTAAGCACTAAGAATGTTAAGGCGGATGCCCTCTCAAGGAGTTTCTTTGCGGATTCTCCTGAGTTATCTGATCCTGCTGTTATTTTGAAAGAGGGTGTAGTACTTTCCGCCATCTCGCCCATTTTGAGACTGGCTCTGGAGGGGTGTCAGGAGGATAAACCTGAGAGCTGCCCTATTGGGAAATTGTTTGTCCCAGACCAGTGGAAGAAGAGTGTGATGTCTGAAATTCATTGTTTTGCGTTGGCTGGTCATCCTGGGTTTTTTGGTACCA
>JARQOD010000001.1:347701186-347890640 GCA_033576555.1 Oophaga sylvatica
GATACTTGGTGAGTCAGTCCTTTTGGTGGCCTACTTTGTCTCGTGACATCAGGGACTTTGTGCAGTCCTGTGGGACTTGCTCTCGTTCCAAGCCTTGCTCTCGCTCTAGTGGTTTGTTGATGCCATTACCTGTGCCCTAGAGGCCATGGACCCATATCTCTATGGATTTTATTTCCGACCTCCCTGTCTCTCAGAGAATGACCGTTATCTGGGTAATCTGTGATAGGTTTTCCAAGATGATACATCTTGTGCCATTACCTAAGTTGCCTTCCTCCTCCGAGTTGGTGCCTTTGTTCCTTCAGCACATGGTTCGGTTGCACGGCATTCCGGAGAACATTGTGTCTGACAGAGGAGTCCAGTTTGTTTCCAGATTTTGGAGGACATTTTGTTCTAAACTTGGTGTTCAATTATCTTTCTCCTCTGCATTTCATCCTTAGACCAATGGACAAACCGAGAGAACAAACCAGACCTTGGAGACTTATTTCAGATGTTTTGTGTCTGCTGATCAAGATGACTGGGTCTCTTTTTTGCCTTTGGCTGAGTTTGCTCTTAATAATAGGGCTAGCTCTGCCACATTGATGTCTCCATTTCTCTGCAATTCTGGGTTTCACCCTCAATTTTCTTCAGGACAGGCGGAGGCTTCTGTCTGTCCAGGTGTTGACTCTGTTGTGGAGCGTATGCAGCAGATTTGGGACCAGGTAGTGGAGAGGTTGTCTCTCTCTCAGGAGAAGGCCCAACAGTTTGCCAAACGGCATAGGACTGATGGTCCTCGGTTTAAAGTGGGGGACTTGGTTTGGTTGTCCTCAAGAAATATCCCTATGAGGGTTGCATCTCCAAAGTTTAAGCCTAGGTTCATGTCATGTGTGCATTGCCACGAAGATCGTCGCGGTTGCACATTTTGACTTCTCACAGCTGAGCTGCTGTTTCTTTGTGTTTGGCAGCTAGGGAGTTAATTCTGTCTGTGCTCGGTGCTGGGACTGGGTGCAGTTTCTCCCAGCTGCAATTGATTATTTGTTGATTGGTCTCATTTAAATTTCTGGTTGTCTGCTTGGGGAGTTGCCAGTGAAACCTTCATGCAGACCACAGATAGGAATGAATCTGTATAGACTTTAGTTGTGAGCTCCTTAGTTGTTCTAAGCTCAACTTGGTTAGAGTTTATTTCCCATACCATTTATGTTCCTTTGGTGTTTGAGTGTGTATGCAAGCGAGTGTTATCCTGTCTGTCTTATATGTCTAATCTGTGTATTTAGCTAAGATCAGCCCATATCCCTTTGGTGGTAGTCAGGATCCTTCTTAGGACTGATTACAGGGTTCAGGGTCTGATAGGAGACAGGGTTAGGTTGGAGACTTGGACCTCTGAACCATTATCAGTACCTCCAAGGTGAGGGATTAGTTAGGACCCCAGTTTAGGGTCAGGTTAGATCCCGGTCCACCTCTTTCCTGTTTCAGCTCATCAAGTCCTCAAGATTAACCCTGAGTTCAGCAGATATCGTGTCAGGTAAATCTATTCTATACTTACATTCTGATGTTGCTATACTAGTTGTTGTATAGAGTGTTTTTCCTGTATTAATAGTTTACTGACATTGTATACATATCATTAGACAGCGTGACATTTTCACTGGCCATAAAAATTATCTCCAGTTACCATGGATCCAGTAGCCCAGCTGGCTCTGCAGTTGCAGGGATTATCCATGGAGCTGACGGACATTAAGTCCAAAGTTTTGTCTCCCCTGGAGCAAACCAGAGTTGAACCTAAGGTTGCTCTCCCGGACAGGTTCACTGGTGGGCGAGACAAATTTTTCACCTTCCGGGAGGCATGTAAATTGTATTTTCGGCTTCGGCCTCGATCATCAGGGAGTGAGGAGCAGAGAGTGGGAATTGTTATCTCACTTCTGCAAGGGGACCCTCAATCCTGGGCATTTTCCCTTCCTCCGGGATCCCGGCTCTACTGTCTGTAGATCAATTTTTTACTGCCCTGGGATTGGTATATGATGACCCAGATCGGGTCTCTCTTGCTGAGACAAAATTACGTAAGATACAGCAGGGAGATCGTCCGGCAGAGGAATTTGCTTCTGAGTTTCGTAGATGGGCCACAGATACTCAGTGGAATGACCCAGCTCTTAGAGCCAGTTTTGTCATGGGCTTTCTGATAAATTAAAAGACGTTTTGGCTCAGTATGAGTCTCCTCCTTCTCTGGAGGCTGCTATGGCCTTAGCTATCCGTACTGATAGACGGCTTCGGGTGAGGGGTGAGGTAACCCCACTCCCTGTTGTTTCTCCACCTACCACTAAAGTCCCTTATGTTGAGGTTCCCCTTGTCTGTTCGGATGAGCCTATGCAGTTGGGAGGGACATCATTTCGTAGGAGGGGATTGGCGGTACGCCGCAGGACTAGAAGATGTTTTTTCTGCGGGAAAGAGGGACATTTTGTTGGAGAATGTCCATCCCGTGCCTTGTTGAGCCAAAAGTCGCCGGAAAACTGTTAATCCCAGGTTGTGTGGTGGACGACATCCTGGGAGTATGTATTTCATCTGCCAGTTCTTCTCAGTTCCTTGTACCAGTGGAGGTGGTAGTTGGTACGAGAGTGGAGAGATTGTCTGTTCTTCTTGATAGTGGTTCCGGGGCTAATCTGGTTGACGCTCAGTTTGCTCAGGCTCAAGGTATGCATCTGAGTGTATTGGTCAAACCGATCCCTATATTCTCCATTGACGCCAGGCCTCTCGGCCAAGGTAGCTTTGTTCATGAGGTTCATAACATTGACCTTCGGGTAGGGGCAATACATAGGGAACAATTATCTTGTTATGTGTTGGAGGGTCTACCTACTCCCATTGTGTTGGGACTTCCTTGGTTGGTTAAACATAACCCTGTGATTAATTGGCAGTCCAGAGAAATAAGCCAATGGGGTGAGTTTTGCAAAAGCAACTGCATGAACACAGTCATCAGTGCGGTCGTGCCTAGTACATTGCCTCCTTTTTTGGAGGATTTTGGGGATGTTTTCTCTGAGGAGGGGTGTCAGGAGTTGCCTCCTCATCGCGTGTATGACTGCTCTATTAATCTCCTTCCTGATGCTAAGTTGCCTAAAGCTAGGTTGTATAATCTTTCTGGTCCTGAGAGGCAGGCTATGAAAGATTATATTTCTGAAAGTCTGGCCAAAGGGCATATTAGACCTTCATCTTCCCCAGTAGCCGCGGGGTTCTTCTTTGTGAAGAAGAAAGATGGAGGCCTACGCCCTTGCTTGGATTTCCGCGAACTTAATCGGATTACTGTTCGAGATCCGTATCCACTCCCTCTTATTCCTGATCTCTTCAATCAAATTGTTGGCGCCAAATGGTTTTCTAAATTGGATCTCAGGGGGGCGTATAATCTGATTAGGATAAAAGAGGGGGATGAGTGGAAAACGGCGTTTAACACGCCGGAGGGACATTATGAGAACCTAGTCATGCCTTTTGGTCTGACTACTGCACCAGCAGTATTCCAACATTTTGTTAATGACATTTTTCGTCACCTTGTGAGGCTGTTTGTGGTTGTATATTTGGACGACATTTTAATTTACTCGCCAGATCTTGTGTCTCATCAGGAGCATGTGAGACAGGTGTTGCAGATCTTGCGAGACAATAAACTATACGCCAAACTGGAGAAGTGTGTATTTGCCGTACAGGAACTTCAGTTTTTGGGTTTTTTGGTGTCAGCCTCCGGTTTCCGTATGGACCCTGAAAAGGTGAGAGCAGTGCTTGAATGGGATCAGCCAGGGGATCTTAAGGCTCTGCAGCGTTTTTTGGGGTTTGCTAACTACTACCGGAAATTTATTTGTAATTTCTCATCTGTCGTCAAACCTCTCACTGACATGACAAGAAAAGGGACGGATTTTTCTAAATGGTCGGACAAAGCTTGCCAAGCCTTTTCCTCTTTGAAGAAATGTTTTGCTTCGGCACCCGTTCTCATCCAACCAGATGCATCTCAGCCGTTCATTGTGGAGGTGGATGCGTCTGACGTAGGGGTGGGTGCTATATTGTCCCAGGGTCCGTCCCCTGGTAAATGGCATCCGTGCGCTTTCTTTTCTAAGAAATTGTCGTCCGCCGAAAGGAATTATGATATCGGCAATAGGGAACTTTTGGCCATTAAGTTAGGTTTTGAAGAATGGCGTCACTTTTTGGAGGGGGCAGTCCACCCGGTTACCGTTATTACTGATCACAAGAACCTGTTGTATTTGGAATCCGCTAAGCGTCTGAATTCCAGACAAGCTCGATGGTCGTTGTTTTTTACCAGGTTTAATTTTGTCGTCACTTATCGCCCGGGGTCTAAGAATGTAAAGGCTGATGCCTTGTCTCGCAGTTTCCCAGGGGCCGGGAAAACGGATGACCCGAGTCCTATCCTTCAGGAGGGGGTGGTAGTGTCGGCTGTATTTTCTGAGCTTGAGGAGGAGGTGTTAGAGGCTCAGGGGGACGCCCTGCAGGACCTCCAGGGAGACTGTTTGTCCCAAATCTGTTGAGACAAAAGGTTATTGAGGCACATCATAATTCTGCTCTAGCAGGACATCCAGGGAGTAAGGCTACTTTAGATCTCCTTTCTCGCTGGTTTTGGTGGCCTAATGCTAATAAAGATGTTATAACTTTTGTCGCGTCATGTGGGGTGTGTGCTCGCTCTAAAACCCCTCATACCCGTCCGTCTGGGACCCTTTTACCCTTGAAACTTCCGGAGCGTCCATGGACTCATTTATCTATGGACTTCATTACGGACCTTCCTCCGTCGTCAGGGAATACTGTCATACTGGTGGTTGTTGACAGGTTCAGTAAGATGGCACATTTCGTTGCTCTTCCTGCACTCCCTAATGCTAAAACTCTGGCGCAGGTGTTCATTAGGGAGATCGTTAGACTTCATGGGTTGCCTTCTGATGTGGTGTCAGATAGGGGATCTCAGTTTGTGTCCAAATTTTGGAGGGCATTTTGTTTATGTCGGGGGATGCAATTGTCATTTTCCTCGGCTTTTCATCCGCAGACCAATGGTCAGACAGAGCGTCTGAATCAGAGCTTAGAGACATATCTCCGGTGTTTTGTCTCAGAGAACCAAGAGGACTGGTCTTCTTTCTTGCCTCTGGCAGAGTTCGCTCTTAACAACAGGCGGAGCGAGTCCACTGGTAAGTCCCCGTTTTTTGGGGCATATGGTTTTCATCCCCAGTTTTGTACTTTCAATGGGGGGGGCCCTTCTGGGGTTCCTGAGGAGGAGCGTTTCTCGTCGTCACTTGCTTCTGTGTGGAGAGGTGTATTGAATAATCTGAGTGCGATGGGGAACCGTTACAAACGTATGGCTGATAGGAGGAGAGTTTCTGGTCCAGATCTGAATGTGAATGATCTGGTATGGTTGTCTACCAGGAATATAAAACTTAAAGTGCCCTCCTGGAAACTGGGTCCCAGATTCATCGGGCCGTACAGGATCAGTTCCATAATTAATCCTGTGGCATTTCGTCTGGACCTCCCTCCTACGTTTAAAATTCATAATGTGTTCCACAAGTCATTACTTAAAAGGTATGTGGCACCAGTCATACCGTCACCTCTACCTCCTCCTCCTGTGTTGGTCAATGGTAACTTGGAATTTCAAGTATCAAAGATCATTGACTCACGTCTGAATCGCCGGTCCCTTCAGTACTTGGTGCATTGGAAGGGGTATGGTCCAGAGGAGAGGACGTGGGTCCCTGCGTCTGATGTTAACGCAGATCATTTGGTTCGGACCTTCCACAGAACTCACCCGGGCAGGCCTGGCCTGAGGGTCCGGAGGCCCCTCGTAGAAGGGGGGGTACTGTCATGTGTGCATTGCCACGAAGATCGTCGCGGTTGCACATTTTGACTTCTCACAGCTGAGCTGCTGTTTCTTTGTGTTTGGCAGCTAGGGAGTTAATTCTGTCTGTGCTCAGTGCTGGGACTGGGTGCAGTTTCTCCCAGCTGCAATTGATTATTTGTTGATTGGTCTCCTTTAAATTTCTGGTTGTCTGTTTGGGGAGTTGCCAGTGAAACCTTCATGCAGACCACAGATAGGAATGAATCTGTATAGACTTTAGTTGTGAGCTCCTTAGTTGTTCTAAGCTCAACTTGGTTAGAGTTTATTTCCCATACCATTTATGTTCCTTTGGTGTTTGAGTGTGTATGCAAGCGAGTGTTATCCTGTCTGTCTTATATGTCTAATCTGTGTATTTAGCTAAGATCAGCCCATATCCCTTTGGTGGTAGTCAGGATCCTTCTTAGGACTGATTACAGGGTTCAGGGTCTGATAGGAGACAGGGTTAGGTTGGAGACTTGGACCTCTGAACCATTATCAGTACCTCCAAGGTGAGAGATTAGTTAGGACCCCAGTTTAGGGTCAGGTTAGATCCCCGGTCCACCTCTTTCCTGTTTCAGCTCATCAAGTCCTCAAGATTAACCCTGAGTTCAGCAGATATCGTGTCAGGTAAATCTATTCTATACTTACATTCTGATGTTGCTATACTAGTTGTTGTATAGAGTGTTTTTCCTGTATTAATAGTTTACTGACATTGTATACATATCATTAGACAGCGTGACAGTTCATTGGACCTTAAAAGATCATGGAGATTCTTAATCCTGTTTCCTTCCGTTTGCTTCTTCCAGGGACATTTAAGATCCATAACGTGTTCCACAAGTCCTTATTGAAGAGGTTTGTCGAGCCAGTGGTTCCTATAGCTGCGCCTCCTGACCCTGTTTTGGTTGAGGGCAATCTGGAGTATGTGTTTGAGAAAATATTGGATTCTCGTTTTTCTAGACAGAAACTCCAGTATTTGGTTAAGTGGAGGGTTATGGTCAGGAGGACAATTCTTGGGTGTTTGCTTCGGACATCCATGCTAGAAGACTGATCCGTGCCTATCACCGAGCTCATCCTGATCGGCCTGGTTGCACAAGTGAGGGTTCGGTGACCCCTCCTCAAGGGGGGGTACTGTTATGAATGTGCTGGAGATGGTTTCTGAGCAGAGGCTCCCTCTGGTGGTTGCAGACAGTACTGAACCTTACAGTGAGGAATGGCAATCTGGGATCACGGACTGGACTGATATAAGGGAGGTTCCCTCCCATGATGGTCGCCGGTGATCAATTGTTCTTGTCTCAATTGTGGTTACTGGTTCATTTGGAAGTTGCTGGAGTCTTGCCTGCACCTGCTGCTTTCAGATAAGATATTTTCTGCTTTTCTTTTTGTGCTTGCTTTTTTCGTAGTTTTCTGCACTTTTGTGGAGGTCAGCCGGGTCCCCTCCTGGGGCCTGTGCTCCTCTCAATTTATCTGTAGCCACTGTTATTTGTTCATTTGCTTTTTCCTGATTTTTCAGTGGCTGCGGCTTTGTTTTGTTACACCAGAGATCTGATTTAGGTGGTAGAGATCGTGTGATCTCAGGTTTTTTGGCAATCAGAAGTGCTGGTATTTTTTAGGGTTTTTGTTGAATTGCAGTCAGAATTCTTTCCTGTACTTTTCTGTCTAGACAGATTGGGCCCCAACGTTTGCTCATTCTATTTTCTGTCTGTGTCCGTGCTATCTTCTTGTCTAACCGCCATTATATGTTTGGGGGCTTCCTATTTTCTTTGGGGATCTGCTCCGGGGCAGATAGCTTTCAGATTTCTGCCTTTAGGTGTAGTTATCTCTCAGTATGTGACGAGGCGTCTAGGATCAACGTAGGAACATGTAATGGCGGTTAGACAAGAGGAAATACAGACACAGACAGAAAATAGTAAGAGCAAACGTTGGGGCCCAATCTGCCTAGAAAGAAAAATGATAGGAAGGACACTTACTGCAATCCAAAAAACCCTAAAAAATACCAACTCTACTAATTGCAAAAACACCTGAGATCACACGACCTCTACCACCTAAATTAGTTCTCTGGTGTAACAAAACTAAGCCGCAGCCACTGAAAAAACTGGAAAAGGCAAATGAACAAATAACAGTGGCTCCGATAAACTGAGAGGAGCACAAGCCCCCAGAGGGGACCTGGCTGACCTCCACAGAAGTGCAGGGAACAATGCAAAAAGCAAGCACAAAAATAAAAACAGAAAATATCTTATCTGAGAGCAGGAGAAGAGGCAAGACTCAGCAAGCTTCCAAATGAACCAGTAACCACAGTTGAGACAAGAACAATTGATCACCGGCAACCATGATGGGAGGGAACCTCCCTTATATAAGACCAGTCTGTAACTCCTGATTGCCAATCTGCATTGAATGGTTCAGTACTGTTTGTAACCACCAGAGGGAGCTTCTGCTCCGAATTCATTTCTAACACATTCACAACAGAGAACCATGCATACCAAGATGAGGGGGAGAGGGGACCATGCACATGCATACCAGGATAGGGGGTGAGGGGACCATGCATGTCAAGATTGGGTGTGAGGGGACCATGCATACCAGGATAGGGGGGTGAGGGGTCCATGCATACCAGGATGGGGGCTGAGGGGACCATGCATACCAGGATTGGGGGGTGAGGGGCTATGCATACCAGGATTGGGGGATGAGGGGTACCATGCATACCAGAATTGGGAGATAAGGGGTGCCATGTATACAAGGATTGGGGATGAGGGGGTACCTTACATCCTACGATAGGGATGAGGGGGGACCATGCATACCAGGATTGGGGGGTGAGGGGATAATGCATATCAGGATTGGGGGTGAGGGGACCATGCATACCAGGATTGGAGGGTGAGGGGACCATGCATTCCAGGATTGTGGGGGAGGGGACCATGCATACCAGAATTGGGAGATAAGGGGTGCCATGTATACCAGGATTGGGGATGAGGGGGTACCATACATCCTACGATAGGGATGAGGGGGGACCATGCATACCAGGATTGGGGGGTGAGGGGATAATGCATATCAGGATTGGGGGGTGAGGGGACCTTGGATACCAGGATTGGGGGTGAGGGGACCATGCATTCCAGGATTGTGTGGGAGGGGACCATGCATTCCAAAATTGGGGGGTGAGGGAACCATGCATACCAGGATAGGGGGGTGAGAGAACCATGCATACCAGGATAGGGGTGTGAGGGGACCATGCATACCAGGATAGGGTGATGAGGGGACCATGCATATCAGGATTGGGGGTGAGGGGACCATGCATACCAGGATAGGGGGGTGAGGGGACCATGCATACCAGGATGTGGGTGAGAGGACCATGCATACCAGGATTGTGGGGTGAGGGGGCCATGCATACCAGGATTGGGGATGAGGGGTAACATGCATACTAGGATAGGGGGGTGAGGGGTACCATGCATACCAGGATTGGGGGGGTGAGGGGACCATGCATACCAGAATTGGGAGGTAAGTGGTACCATGTATACCAGGATTGGAGATGAGGGGACCATGCATACCAGGATTGGGGGTGAGGGGTACCATACATCCTATTATAAGTGTGAGGGGGGACCATGCATACCAGGATTGGGGGGTGAGGGGACCATGCATTCCAGGATTGGGGGAAGGGACCATGAATACCAGGATTGGGGGGTACGGGGACCATGCATACCAGGATTGGGGTGTGGGGGAACCATGAATACCAGGATATGGATGAGGGGGTACCATGCATACCAGGATTGGGGGGGTAAGGGGACCATGCAAACCAGGATGAGGAATGGGGTGTCATGCATACCAGGATTTGGTGGGGGTGAGGGGACCATACATACCAGGATAGGGATAAGGGGTACCATGCATACCAGGATTGGGGGTGAAGGGACCATACATACATGGATAGTGATGAAGGGTGCCATGCATACCAGGATAGGTGCGGGGCAGCACATACCAGGATGGGAGACCATATACCTAGAAAAATGCTTGCCACCCGGGCGTAGAACGGGTGCATAGCTAGTTGTATATATGCACAACTAACATTTATCTATATACTAGATGGAGGCCCGATGCTATCGCATCGGGAGGGCGGTAATGTCACAATGGGGGCAGGCTTTGCAGCGTTGAGAATCTCTCTCCCCCATGTGCTCACCCACCTATCCACTCTCTCTTTCCCCATGTGCTGACTTCTCCCATCTGTGCTCTCTTCTTTGACTTGTCTACCCCATGTGCCTTCTTAGTTAACCTCGAGGATACACTATGAAGTTGTGGACTTGATGGTGTGGTGTGCTGGTTCCAATGGGTCATCTTGTGAGCATGGTAATGCTGTTAAGACTGCAGATTTCTGTTTGCGGCGCTGTTGTTGCCTAATGGCATCCTGTGATAATCTAATGACTTTTGCATCAGGGGACTCATGTGCTTGACGCCTACGCTTATATGCATTGTTTTTGTCCCAGCGATACTGTTGCTCTTCAAGAGTCTCATTTGCTCGTTGTTGTCTTCGACGTTGTGCCATTGTGCCTTTCCTTTCATTGTCATTGGCGTACTTTTTAGGAGGAGCCATGTTGGAGTTGATATTTGCTTTTTAAAGGGGTTTTCCCATGAATGAAAGTTCATTTTAAAAATTGTCTGTGTCTGACCGTGTACAGAACATACCACAGCTCCTGGGCCGGGGGAGGAAGCAAAAGAAAATACTGACATTACAGCAGGAGATCACAGAGGATACATTTTGTGAGGTTAAATATTGTTTAAAAACAGTCAGTGAAATATTTTACCTCACAAAATGAATCCTCTGTGATCCCCTGCTGTAATGTCAGTATTGTCTTTTGCTTCCTCCCCTGCCCAGGAGCTGTGGTATGTTCTGTACACGGTCAGACACAGACAATTTTTAACATGAACTTTCATTCGTGGGAAAAACCCTTTATTGTGACTGGCTTCCTCTGCCTGTAGACACGTCGCGCATTTGCCGCCAGGATCAGCCAAATGATTCACTGTGGCGTATACAGTGTGTGTGTGTGTGTGTGTGTGTGTGTGTGCGTGTGTGGTGAGTACAGCGTATAGAGTGTGTGTGTGTGGTGCGTACGGCGTATACGGTGTGTGTGTGTGGTGCGACGGTGTTCCGTTGGTGGTACCGAGCAAGAGGCTGGTACCACCAGCAGTTTCCATATTGAGACACCCATCACTTGGGTGTAAGGTTCTGTGTATCTGTTTCTGAAACTCAGTTTGTTCGTCGGCCATTTTGCTTTCTGTTTTGCTGCAGCTATCTTGCCCTCAGTTAAAATGGAGTTTTCCAGCTTGCATGTTCCCGCCCTGATTCTCTCCGTTTGCTTCTTAAACAGCCACACCTGAGCAATCAGTGCTTCAGAATCTAGCCTGCAGTGAACCTGTGTTCTGACTCCTGAAGCCTTGGACCTTGTACTCCAGCCATTTCTACTGAGAAACTCTGAAGCACTTGTGGACTCTGAACTCTGCTCTTGAAAGCCTCACGTTTGCATGGACTTGCGGTAACATAGAAGAAGATCTGAATCTGTTGTGGAGAGTTATTGATGAACTTAGATAACTCTGGCCTGCTGTGTCTCCTGCTTCTGTGTTTGCAACCTGTGTGTTTATTTTTGCCAATTTGTATGAAGCAATACAAGACTTTCTTTATCAACCTGTGTCTCAAGTATTTTCATCGCACCCAAGCACAAGACGCTATATGAACTGTACCACATACATTACAAGATTCTGAAGCCAAACGTTAGTGTCTGCTGGGTCTGGAAAGGCTTGTCTGCTGTACTGTGGATATCGGATGTCCGGTTGTACTTTCTGTGATGACAGTGGTTGTGACTTCTCACAACCATTCCAGGTGAGCAATTCCCTTAAGTTTTTTTTTTTCTGCAGTGTTATCACAGGTAAACACTATTGTTTTTTTTTTTTTTCTCTCTTTTTGTCTGCTGAAACTCTGGATATCAGATGTCTGGTTGAAAGCTTTCTGTGATGATAGTGGTTGTGACTTCTCACAACCATTCCAGGTGAGCAGTTCCCTTAAAGTTTTTTCTTTCTTCAGTGTTGCCACAGGTGAACACTATTGTTTTTTTTTTTTCTCTCTCCTCTTCTTCCAGTATCCTGTCTTAAAAGATCTGGAAAATGGAGGCCCGCATAAAGGAACTTTGTGGAGTGACTGATAATATCCTTGCAGATTGCAGAATTTAAAGACCCGTTTTTCAAATCTTCAGGACCTAAATAATCACAATTTGCAAGTGGTTGGACAGACTACTCAGGATTTGCGAGCCAGGATTGAGGTTCTGGAGGGGCAAGTCCAGGCTCCTGCCGTGGCCCCGAGTTCTGGGATTCCCAAGTTGCCCCCTTTTCGTTTTGGTGGTGAACGTGAAAAATTCAGGGGATTTGTTAATCAATGTAATCTTTTTTTTTTCTGCACATGCTTCACAATTTCCTACTGAACGATCTAAGGTGCTTACTATAATTATGTTGCTTACCAACAAGGCTTTGATATGGGCAAACCCTCTGATTGAGACTGAGGATGATTGTTTGAATCACCTTGATGATTTTATTTCAGCCATGGGGCAGGTGTTTGATGACCCCAATCGAGGTGCAACAGCTGAAGCAGCCATGTTAGCTTTGCGCCAAGGTAAGCACTCAGTAGCTGAATATGCCTTGGATTTCAGGAGATGGGCCCTTGATACCACCTGGGACAATTCCGCCAAAAAATCTATTTTTCGAAAGGGGTTATCCCCACTAATTAAGGATGAACTTGCTCGTGCCGACCCTCCCACTGCGTTAGGTGACTTTATTAACTACTGCATCCGTATTGATACTCGTTTAACTGAACGCAGGCAAGAGAGATGGTTCGAAAGCAATCGTACTAACCTTTTCCTACCTTCCTCTCCAGCTAAGGAACCTTTGAATAGGATTACACGGGAACCTGAACCTGAACCCATGCAGGTAGACTCTTTACTACGACGGGTTAGTGATGCACGCAAGGAACATCGTTTTAAGGAGAATCTATGTTTTTATTGTGGTAAGTCAGGGCACTTTATTATTAACTGTCCCAGCCGTTCTCGCAAGACTACTGCAGCACTCATTCATTGTGAGTGTTGCGAGAGGGGATCTGTCAGGTCCGAGCCTCAGGCTCCAGAGAGAGCTGCAGCAACAGATCTTGATTTCTCGGACTTAAACTCCGTTACCTCTGAGGACGTTGACTGTGTAAATGCTGCCATCTTTCAAGTTTCCTCAGCGGTGTCCCAGCTGAGTTGTAAGAAAAACAATTCTCACTGTTTTCTTTCCATCAAACTCTGGGTTGACTCAGCCTGGGTGTCTAGCTCTGCCATGATCGACTCAGGTGCAAGTGGAAATTTTATGGATGTCTCCTTTGCTCTAAAACAGGGAATACGTTCAGTGAAGAAGGCTGCTCCAGTACAGATGGAAACTGTGGATGGCTCCCTGCTGACCTCTGGACCAGTGGATCAGGAAACAGAGCCTTTAAAGGTTCTTATGGGTAAAGATCATCAAGAGAAACTGTCCTTTATGCTTATCTCTTCTCCTCACTTTCCCATTATTCTAGGGCTACCATGGCTGCAGGCTCAGAATCCTACCATTAACTGGGAGACCAAGGAATTACACTTTCCAGAGAAACAGATGAGTCAAAAAATTTCAGCTTGCTCTGTTCCTAAAGGAACCATGTCAGTCCCTGAATTACCAGCTGTATACCAGGACTATGTGGATTTATGTGACAAGAAGAACGCTGACCAGCTTCCTCCTCACCGTCCATATGATTGTCCAATTGAATTATTGCCTGGAGCAGAGATACCTTTTGGTAAGATCTACCCCCTGGCGGGGCCCGAGCTGAAGGCTTTAAAAGAGTACATAGACGAAAATCTAGCCAAGGGCTTCATACGCCCCTCTTCATCTCCTGCAGGGGCACCCATATTCTTTGTAAAGAAGAAAGATGGATCCCTGAGACCATGCGTAGACTATAGGGAACTTAATAAGGTTACTATTAGAAACCGTTATCCATTGCCTTTAATCCCTGAGTTATTGGAGAGAGTGCGACATGCTAAAATTTTTTCTAAACTAGATCTTCGTGGGGCCTATAACTTAGTCCGTATTAGACCTGGGGATGAATGGAAGACTGCATTCAGGTCACGCTATGGACACTTTGAATATCTGGTTATGCCTTTTGGTCTGAGTACCGCCCCAGCCACTTTCCAACACTTGGTGAATGACATCTTCAGGGATCTCCTAGATACATTCGTGGTAATTTATTTGGATGATATTTTAATTTTTTCTAACTCCACAGAGGAACATCATGGACATGTGAGAATGGTCTTGGAACGTCTAAGACAAAATCATCTTTACATCAAGCTTGAAAAGTGTGAATTCCATAAGACCGAAATTCAATTTCTGGGGTATGTACTGTCTACACAAGGAATTAGTATGGATGGAAGTAAAACCCAAGCCATCAATGATTGGCCAAGTCCTAGAAATGTGAAGGAGGTACAGCGCTTCATCGGGTTTGCAAACTTCTATAGACGTTTCATTAGAAATTTCTCTGAGGTAGTGTCACCTATCACCCAACTTACCCGGAAAGAGTCTAAGTTCTCCTGGACTCCCCAAGCCCAGGAAGCATTTTCCCGTCTAAAAGATAAATTTACCACTGCACCTATCCTAGTACATCCCAACCCAGAGCTTGCCTTCATAATAGAGGTGGATGCTTCAGACTGTGCCGTGGGAGCTATACTCTCTCAGAGAACAGGTGAGAAGAATGTCTTGCATCCCTGTGCCTTCTTTTCCCAGCAGTTGTCTTCGGCTGAGAAGAACTACGATGTGGGCAATAGAGAGTTGTTGGCCATTATTGCCGCCTTCAAAGAATGGAGACACCTTCTTCAAGGAGCTGCACAGCAAATAGTCGTTCTGACAGATCATCGTAATCTTGAGTTTATCAGGTCGGCTAAGTGCCTGACTCCTCGCCAGGCTCGCTGGAATCTTTTCTTAAACCAATTTAATTTTATTATTTCTTATAGACCAGGATCGCGCAATGGAAAGGCTGATGCACTCTCTAGGATTTACTCAGCAGAGACACGTCCAATTACTCCTCCTAAGACTATTCTTCCTGACTCTAGATTCCTAGGAGTGATTCATCATCAAGACCTAATTAAAGACATCAAGGAAGCATACCATGCGGATTCTTTTTGGCTCAACCCCAAGGGACGTAAGTCTTGTCTTTAAGAATGGTGTGTGGATTCTGGGACAACGTCTGTATATACCTGAAACAGTCAGATTGAGAGTATTGCAACTCATTCACGATTCCAAAATAGCCGGGCATAGAGGAATTCTAAAGACACAGGAATTTCTTTCTCGTTTCTTTTGGTGGCCCACTTGTAGGAAGGATGTTTTGGACTATGTCACTTCGTGTGAGGTTTGTGCAAGATGCAAAACACCTCGCTCTTCACCAACTGGTCTGTTACAGCCTCTTCCCACCCCGTCCCGCCCGTGGGGATCCATTTCTATGGACTTCATTGTGGAATTACCAACCTCTCAAGGGAAGAACACTATTCTAGTGGTGGTTGATCGTTTAACAAAGGCAGCTCATTTTATCCCTTGTGTCGGCTTACCCACTGCAAAACAGACATCAGATTTGATGATTAAAGATGTGTTTCGTTTACATGGAGTACCGGATGAGGTTATTTCGGATCGAGGGGTGCAATTCACTTCTAGGTTTTGGCAAAATTTCTGTGCAGCATTGGACATTAAAGTAAACCTTTCTTCTGCTTTTCATCCCCAGACTAATGGACAAACCGAACGAACCAATCAAACCCTGGAGCAGTATCTCCGCTGCTTTATCTGCCACCTACAGGATGATTGGGTGGATCTACTTCCATTGGCTGAGTTCTCTTACAACAACTCTCAGAGTGCCTCCACTAAACAGTCTCCTTTTTACTCTAATCTAGGTTATCATCCTAACATTCTACCACGATTTCCCATAGAGACGCCTTTGCCAGCAGTGGCTGAAAGAGTCACGACTTTACAGAAGAATATGGATCTTCTAAAGGAGAATCTGGAATCGGCTCAGGAAAGGTACAAGAAGGCAGCAGATAAATTTCGTAAACCTGCACCAGCTTTTAAGGTAGGAGACCTGGTCTGGCTGTCAACCAGAAATCTTAAGTTAAGGATTCCATCGTCTAAGTTGGGACATAAGTACATTGGACCCTATAAAATCAGTAAGATTATAAGTGCCGTTGCTTGTCGTCTTCAATTGCCCAGAACTATGAGAATCCACCCTGTCTTTCATGTATCCCTACTAAAGGCTGCGACACCCAATACGTTTCCTGGACGTTCTTCTCCTTGCCCTGACCCAGTGCTAGTCGATGGTCAGGAAGAATTTGTGGTGGAAAGGATTTTAGATTCCAGGTTGTATAGAAATCAGTTACAATATCTGATTAAATGGCAGGGCTACCCAGTGGAGGACAACTCATGGGAGCCAGTCAATAACGTTAATGCTCCTCGCTTGCTCCGTCAGTTTCATCAGAGGTACCCACACAAGCCTGGTCTGAGGTCATCCGGAGGTTGCCCCTAAGGGGGGAGTAATGTAAGGTTCTGTGTATCTGTTTCTGAAACTCAGTTTGTTCGTCGGCCATTTTGCTTTCTGTTTTGCTGCAGCTATCTTGCCCTCAGTTAAAATGGAGTTTTCCAGCTTGCATGTTCCCGCCCTGATTCTCTCCGTTTGCTTCTTAAACAGCCACACCTGAGCAATCAGTGCTTCAGAATCTAGCCTGCAGTGAACCTGTGTTCTGACTCCTGAAGCCTTGGACCTTGTACTCCAGCCATTTCTACTGAGAAACTCTGAAGCACTTGTGGACTCTGAACTCTGCTCTTGAAAGCCTCACGTTTGCATGGACTTGCGGTAACATAGAAGAAGATCTGAATCTGTTGTGGAGAGTTATTGATGAACTTAGATAACTCTGGCCTGCTGTGTCTCCTGCTTCTGTGTTTGCAACCTGTGTGTTTATTTTTGCCAATTTGTATGAAGCAATACAAGACTTTCTTTATCAACCTGTGTCTCAAGTATTTTCATCGCACCCAAGCACAAGACGCTATATGAACTGTACCACATACATTACATTGGGTGTCCCAATATGGCGGTCAGTGAACTTCCGCCGCTTGGAATTCTGGGATCCAGGCACATCTGGACGAAACAGGATGTGAAGACATTACAAGGTAAGTATATATTAGATATAAAAATGAGTGTATGTATGTGTGTGTGTGTGTGTGTATCAGCCACGCCCACTCCATAGCCCCACCCAATCACTAAGCATCTTTCATTTCACCAGAGCTGTTTAAAAGAAGGTGAGCTGTGATTGGTTGCTATGAACAACAATTTTCCCACTCCACAACTCCTCAGCAGACACTGACCGGGTGGGAGAAATCTAGCATCCCCGGGAACTTAAGCTCCCAGCCATTGTCTACCCCCCAGAAAGGAACAGAGAGCACATGACAGAATTGAATCACCCCCTCCTCTATTACTGCCGCGCTCTTTGTTATATAGCATATGTGTGATGGGTATATGGGCATGGGACTAAAGGATGGAGGATGTTTGATGGGTATATGGGCATGGGACTAAAGGATGGAGGATGTTTGACGGGTATATGGGCATGGGACTAAGGGATGGAGGATATGTGTGATGGGTATATGGGCAAGGGACTATGGGATGGAGGATGTGTGATGGGTATATGGGCAAGGGACTATGGGATGGAGGATGTGTGATGGGTATATGGGCACTGGACTATGGGAAGGAGGATATGTGTGATGGGTATATGGGCTCGGGACTATGAGATGGAAGATGTGTGATGGGTATATGGGCACTGGACTATGGGATGGAGGATATGTATGATGGGTATATGGGCACGAAACTATGGGATGGAGGATATGCATGATGAGTATATGGGCGCTGGACTATGGGATGGAGGATGGGTATATGGGCACGGGACCATGAGATGGAGGATATGTATGATGGGTATATGGGCGCTGGACTATGGGATGGAAGATAATCATCATAATTTGTTATAACTAACCACAGTTAGTTACTATGCCTGGGCAACGCCGGGCTCTTCAGCTAGTTAGAAATAAAAGTATTGTCTGCTGAATTATCAGCACGGTCAAAAACCACAATCCAGATTTCATGCTGACAAACATATGCCATAAGGACACTGTTCTGGCATACATTTGGCCCATACAAATTGATACCAAGGTTACAGTATATGCTGCAATACATAAAAGGTGTGAAACTAAAGCATTTTGGCATTACTTTGTAACCAATACCACTACGGACTATCATATGATAACTCCAAATGGAGGCCTAGGGTCCCATTGTTTTTTGAATGAATTATGGATCACCATGCACGGATGAAGGAAAACCATGACGTTCTTCTGATAATCTATGGTTTCCTGCTGACGTGCATGTTTCACATACCTGCCCTATCACTTTTTCCCCACACATACCCATCATAGACTATGTGGCGGTTCACTAAGATTTACTTGCAGAATGTGTATCTGCAAAAAATACCACACAGTCCCATTTTGATCTCAGTCATGGATCAAAAATTGCACATTCAAGTCAACGGGTGTGTGAAAATCACCGACGGCACATAATGTGACTTGTGTCCTATTGCAAGCTTCAACTGATGGCAATTCTAATACTGGGCAATTACCCCCTCCATGAACAGGTAGGTTGTAAGTTGTCTCACCAGTATTTTGCACCTGTGTTACCTCCACCGTTATTAACCCCTTCCCGACCTTGGACGTACTTAGTACGTCCAGGTGATTTTGCGTGCACAGCAGCTGTAGACGTGATAACACCGCAGGGTAATCAGCTGCTATCACAGCTGACACCTGACACTCACTGTCAGGAGCGGTGCTCGCACCACTCCCGGCAGTTAAACCCCCTAAATGTTGTGATCGATATCTATCGCAGTATTCAGAAGGCAGGCAGAGGGAAAGAGCTCCCTCTGCCCTCCACTTGGCACCCCCGCAACATCATCGTGGGTGCCCAATTGTTGCCATGGTTACCTGATGTCGTCATGTGCAGTGTACGATCTAACTAACTTCTGTCAGTGCAGAACTGACAGGCCGGGGTCACACTTGCGAGAAAGTCACACGAGTCTCGCACCTCAATACCCGGCACTGCCACCAGCACTCGGGACTGGAGTGTGCGGCTGCTTGTATTTCTATGCAGCTGAACGCTCCGGTCCGAGTGCTGGCGGCAGTGCCGGGTACTAAGGTGCGAGACTCGTGTAAGTTTCTCGCAAGTGTGACCCTGGCCTTACAAAGCATCCTGCATTGCTATGATTTGTAATTGATCAGAGTTCTAAAAGTTTTGCAAAGTCCCATGGGAGGACTAAGAAAAAAAATGTTAAAAGAAAAAAATAAAAATATTGTAAAAAAAAAAATATATATATATATATTTATATTATATATATTGTAGCGTGACTAATGGCCGCATAATTAATGGGAGGTATGTATCACAGGGATGGCTGCTCCCTGTGATGTAACCCAGAGTATTTTTTCTTTAGTGCACGTAAGCCCTAAGTAGTTGTTCACATTTGGGTCCGGGCTACCCATACATCTCCGAGTGAGGGTGGTCACTGTACCCCTTTTCCCTGTGTTTGTGGTTGTGAGTTTGAGGACCTGCCGTGAGGTCATGACCATGTGACCAGCCCATGTGATCCATACCTCACCTGTGGGTGGGGTTACAAGCTAGGTAATGGAGGTGTGTTTGGCACATGGGAGTGAGTGGTGGTTGGGAGTCTGTCAGAGTGGACAGACTTCCATGTGTCCAGGATGGACACTACAGAGAGGTGTGTGTGCGAAGAGGGAAAAGCTTCCCTGTGTGTGTGGCTCCAGACCAAGCCTGAGTGCAGGACATTGTACAGCCTGTGTGCACACAGGTCAGAGAGAGGAGCTAAGCTATGGACATTGAGGTTTTGTCTGCTTGATATAAAGACTGTTTACCTTTTGTTGATGACTTGATGGGTTTTGAAGCCAATAAACCCACATGGATTTGAAGAGAATGTGCCTCCTGTTTCCTCCTGCGCAGCTGAGTACAATCCTATATATATATGGTCTTCCAACAATCTTGAAGGAGTTCCCAGAGATGCTTAGCACTTGTTGGTCCTTTTGCCTTCACTCTGCGGTCCAGCTCAGCACCAAACCATCTCGACTGGGTTCAGGTCTGGTGACTGTGAAGGCCAGGTCATCTAGCGTAGCACCCCATCACTCTCCTTCTTGATCAAATAGCCCTTACACAGCCTGCAGGTGTGTTTGGGGTCATTGTCCTGTTGAAAAATAAATGATGGTCCAACTAAACGTAAACCGGATGGAATAGCATGCTGCTGCAAGATGCTGTGGTAGCCATGCTGGTTCAGTATGCCTTCAATTTTGAATAAATCCCCATCAGAGTCACCAGCAAAGCACCCCCACACCATCACACCACCTCCTCCATGCTTCACGGTGGGAACCAGGCATGTAGAGTCCATCCGTTCTCCTTTTCTGCGTCGCACAAAGACACGGTGGTTGGAACCAAAGATCTCAAATTTGGACTCATCAGACCAAAGCACAGATTTCCTCTGGTCTAATGTCCATTCCTTGTGTTCTTTAGCCCAAACAAGTTTCTTCTGGTTGTTGCCTGTCCTTAGCAGTGGTTTCCTAGCAGCTATTTTACCATGAAGGCCTACTGCACAAAGTCTCCTCTTAACAGTTGTTGTAGAGATGTGTCTGCTGCTAGAACTCTGTGTGGCATTGACCTGGTCTCTGAGCTGCTGTAAACCTGCGATTTCGGAGGCTGATGACTCAGATAAACTTATCCTCAGAAGCAGAGGTGACTCTTGGTCTTCCTTTCCTGGGGCGGTCCTCATGTGAGCCAGTTTCTTTGTAGCGCTTGATGGGTTTTGCAACTGCACTTGGGGACACTTTCAAAGTTTTCCCAATTTTTCGGACTGACTGACCTTCATTTCTAAACGTAATGATGGCCACTTGTTTTTCTTAGCTGCTTTTTTCTTGCCATAATACAAATTCTAACAGTCTATTCAGTAGGACTATCAGCTGTGTATCCACCAGACTTCTGCACAACACAACTGATGGTCCCAACCCCATTTATAAGGCCAGAATCCCACTTATGAAACCTGACAGGGCACACCTGTGAAGTGAAAACCATTTACGGTGACTACCTCTTGAAGCTCATCAAGAGAATGCCGAGAGTGTGCAAAGCAGTCATCAAAGCAAAAGGTGGCTTTGAAGAACCTAGAATATAAGACATAATTTCAGTTGTTACACACTTTTTTAAGTATATAATTTTCATAGTTTTGATGCCTTCAGTGTGAATTTACAATTTTCATAGTTATGAAAATACAGAAAAATCTTTAAATGAGATGGTGTGTCCAAACTTTTGGTCTGTACTGTATACTGTAAGGGTTTGACTCACTCAGCTGCGATGGGAGGTAATCAGGAGGCACATTCCTTTCAAAAGGAACCTTTTTTTTTTTTTTTTTACGCCGGGCCCGGCCTATGGAGGATTATGCTGGCTTCTGTGGGGATTGTGCTGCCTATGGGAGATTATGCTGCCTGTGGGGGACTATGCTGCCTATGGTGGATTATGCTGGCTATTGGGGGATTATGCTGGCTATGGGGGATTATGCTGGCTATGGGGGATTATGCTGGCTATGGGGGATTATGCTGGCTATTGGGGGATTATGCTGGCTATGGGGGATTATGCTGGCTATGGAGGATTATGCTGCCTATGGGGGATTATGCTGGCTATTGGGGGATTATGCTGGCTATTGGGGACTATGCTGCCTATGGAGGATTATGCTTCCTATGGGGGATTATGCTGGCTATTGGGGGATTATGCTGGCTATGGGGGATTACGCTGGCTATGGGGGATTACGCTGGCTATTTGGGATTACGCTGGCTATGGGGGATAATGTTGGCTATTGGGGGATTATGCTGGCTATTGGGGACTATGCTGCTTATGGGGGATTATGCTGCCTACTGGGGACTACTATGCTGCCTATTGGGGACTATGCTGCCTATGGGGTATTATGCTGCCTATTGAGGACATATGCTGCGTATTGGGGACCTATGCTGCCTATTGGGACATTTACCTGCCTATTGGGGACCTATGCTGCATATTGGTGACCTATGCTGCCTATTGAAGACATATGCTGTCTATTGAGGACATATGCTGCGTGTTGGGGACTATGCTGCCTATTACTATGCTGCCTATTCGGACCTATGCTGCCTATTGAGGACATATGCTGCCTATTGGGGACCTATGCTGCCTATTGAGGACATATGCTGCCTATTGGGGACCTATGCTGCCTATTGAGGACATATGATGCCTATTGGGGACCTATGCTGCCTATTGGGGACCTATGCTGCCTATTGAGGATATATGCTGTCTATTGAGGACATATGCTGCCTATTGGGGACTATGCTGCCTATTGAGGACCTATGCTGCCTATTGAGGACATATGCTGCTTATTGGTGATCAATGCTGCCTATTGGGACATTTACCTGCCTATTGGGGACCAATGCTGCCTATTGGGGACATTTACCTGCCTATTAGGGACTCTCGCACCACACCAGTCTGAGCCTGAGCTAAAAGCGGAGTTGCGCCAATATGTGCATTGATGAAGATGAAATGATATGGATTGGCAAGGCTGCAGTGATGGGCAGTGCAGGCTGTATGTCTCTGTGTGGGCAGTTTTTTTGCTGGTATATTGTTTTTGTAGCGCTGTGTGAGGTCGGGACCGCCACCATTTTGTATAGGGCCTATACCAGCCTCCATTTTGTCAGTTCACACAGCCACAGACTTTTAACTACACAGTGCCTATTAGCATATTCAGTACGACCAGTTTTGATGTCCACTATGAATCAATAGGGCTTTAACATGCTAATTGGTCTAGGCCAGTGTCTGAATAAGATGGTCAGTCATATGCTAACTAGCTCAAACTCAGGCCAGTATTTCCTGCTCCATATGAATTGCAGGCCAGTTAATATGCGTGCTTCAAAGCAAAAGGGAAGGGCCTAGCAGGTTTAAGAATTGTAGCCATGAACAGGGTGTTCATTCCATTTTAGACACAGAAGCCAAGAAGATGGTCTAGGAAGGACCAAGGGATTATCCAGCAACTGAAGACTGTACCTGGGAATGGTAGAGCCCCTGCCTTCCCATGACCATACTACCCGGTAATATTGATCTATAGCTTATACCTTTAAGCCTTGTACATTATCGTTGTATTTTTTCTCTGACTGCAATTCCATTGTAATTACGTTGTATAGCTTTACTGTATATTTCTGTAATTATCTAGTGCGCCCTTAAGGCGATTAAACCATAAAATTAATCTTGGGCTGATGCTTTTACTCTGATCACGAATCTTAGAATACCCATTGGGTAACAGGACACCCTCCCCGGCGGCCATTTGCTCTAGGTGCAGTTCCCTTACTGACCTGAGAGACAAAGGGGGCGCCGGAGAGCTGTACCTGTGAGTTACGTCCCATTGGTGACGTGGGAGGAAAGGGGATCGTCCCTCACATTTGGTAGCGGAGGTGGGATCAGAAGCTGTGATACCCAGGCTACCGTGTGGCGGTCGGCTTAGTTCCTCACAAATTGGTGGCAGCAGTGGGATCAGAGTAATAGTGTGCATGGGACCCCTACTCCCAGACACTAGAGACTACCAGCGGTACTTTCACTGCTGGGGTCTTAAGGTCAGCCCAGTACTAGACGGTCAGAGTGTAAATATAACAAGTTGTGTGCAAGGTCAGGGTTGCAGCTGTGTCAGTAACCAAAGGTTCCCAAGATGGCGGAAGGCACCAGGAGTAGGGCAAAGGGGGAAGCCAATGCTGTGGTCTATGAGGGGTTCGAAGGGGGAGCTCAGCCAGGGCTCCCCAAGGAGCCCGACCCCCGTGCTCAGTCTCACAGTGGACTGTCCACCCCCTGCCCGTCCCAGCCTGTCCAGATCGGAGGCCCTTTTCCAAGCGGCTATGGCACAGCTCGAGGCTGGTAATGACGCCGCCTATGACAGACTCCTGGTGGCGGCAGAGAAAGCAGCGGAGCGTGAGCAAGCAGCAGCAGAGCGTGAGCATGCAGAACGTGTGTTGCAGGCTACAGAACGCCATTAAGCTGCGAAGCGCCGGCACCGACTGGAGATGGCTCAGCACGGGCCCCCGCGGGACGCACCAGGCCCACCGGAGACAAGGGCTTCCAAGGTCCGGGCGGAAGACTTTCCTTTACTTGAAAAGGATGGAGACCTGGATTCCTTTCTGCTTGCTTTTGAGAGGACATGCCTCCAACATCATCTGGCCCTGGATCAGTGGGCAAGGTACCTGACCCCCCGTTTGAGGGGTAAGTCCCTGGAAGTTTTGGGGGACTTACCTGCCGGAGAGGAGCAGGACTACAACAGCATCAAGCGGGCCCTGATCCAGCACTACAACCTCACCCCGGAGTCGTACCGCAGGAAGTTCAGGAGCCTGCAGCGGGGTTCAAAGGACACCTGGACCGACCACATGCGGGCCCTGCTGAGAGCTGCGGAGCACTGGACCTCGAGTCTAGAGCTCACTACCCGCCAGGAGGTACAGGAACTGTTTGTCATGGAGCAATTCTTGTGGAACTGCCCAGAGGACCTCCAGCAGTTCCTCTGTGACCGGAAACCAAAGGGGGCTTCTGCTACAGCCGCCCTGGCAGACGAGTATGCCAACAACAGGGCGCCGGAGCCAAAGAAGCCTGCCAGCAGCACCTGGAGAGGGGGTAAGCCCAATCCTGCCCCAGCCCCATATCCAGCCCCCCAGAGTGCAAGGGGTGTACCCCCCGGCTGCCCTCTCCAGGCCAGGAACAGAACCCAGACGTTGTCATAATTGCAATCAGCCAGGACACTTTAAGGCTGCGTGTCCCCAGCGCCAGAAGGCCCCATCCCTGTCCCAGAAACCGACCACTGTTTTGTGTGTGGGAGGGGGTGGTGGGAGGTCCCTAGACAATTACCAACCCGTCACCATCGGCCGCTCAGCGGTCAAGGGACTGCGGGACACAGGCGCTGAACGAACCCTGGTACGCCCTGAGGTGGTGTCCCCTCAAGACTTGGTACCTGGGAAAACCCTTTCCGTCTCCGGAGTTGGAGGCGTTGAACCGGCGCTGCCCGTTGCCAAGGTGTATTTGGACTGGGGCGCCGGGAGGGGATGCGGGAGGTGGGAGTAACGCCAAATATTCCTGCAAATGTGTTGCTTGGGACCGATTTGGGGCGGCTAGTGTCCCAGTATGTGGCCACTGAACCCCCAAGTTCGGCTCCCAAGAATGTCATGACTCTACTGTGAATGCTAATGTTAATGTATTGAATGTGCCTCCAACAGTGGAGGAGGGAGTGAAACCTGATGGTAAGCCATGCACTGACACTACACACACAGGGCTCACAGTGAGGACAGGTGAGGAGGCTGCACGGGAGAGCTCAGAGGTGGGGGGAGGGGCTGCTATGGGCAGTGTAGGGCCCCTAAGTGAACCCAGCCTGCTGAGTCTAGGGCCCCTGCAGGAAGAGGAACAGGCCATGGGGGGAGGCGGCGTCCCGGGAGAGGAGCCACCAGGTAAGACCCCAGGGCAGGAGTTTCCCACATCCGGGATGTCAGGAAGTCAGGGAAGTCTGCCTGACCCGGCGACTTGGTCAGGGGACGAGGGAAAGCAGGCGCTACCCGTGGTCCCAGCGGTCGTGGCCGCTGTTACCAGGAGTGGGAGCGCTGAAGCCCAAGGAGCCTCGCGGAGGTCCGACGGTTTCCCCCTCTCCGACCAAGTGGCTGCCGAGTCAGACAGTAGACAGGAGACAGATCCCGGGGAACTGACAGAGGACATGGCAGTTTCATCAATTCTTGCCACATCAAGTCAGGGATTTCAGGCAGCGTTGGAAGCTGACCCTAGCCTGAAGACTCTCAAGGAACAGGCGGCACAGCCTCCCCTGGAGTCCGACCGCGAGCGAGTGGTCTGGGACCAGGGACGGCTGTACCGGGTAACGGTCCAGCAGGGTTCACCGGAGGCGTGGCCCAGGGACCGACAGTTAGTGGTACCCCATCCGTTCAGGGCGGAATTGTTGCGGATCGCACACGAGATTCCAATGGCCGGACACCTAAGGATCACTAAAACCAGGGCCAGGCTAGCTCAGCATTTCTACTGAGGACCGAGGTGATAGCCTACTGCCGTTCGTATGACACCTGTCAGAGGGTGGGGAAGGCGGGGCCGTGCCCCAAAGCCCCACTGGTAACTCTGCCCATCATCGAAGAGCCTTTCTCGAGGGTGGCTGTGGATCTCATTGGACCTCTGTCCACTCCCAGCCGCTCCGGGAAATGCTTCATACTAACGGTAGTGGACTATGCCACCCGGTACCCGGAGGCGGTAGCTTTGTAGTCCATTCGGGCCGACAAAGTGGCCACTGCCTTACTGGAGATTTTCTCCAGAGTGGGGTTTCCCAAGGAAATGCTCACCGACCGAGGGACCTAGTTCATGTCGCAGCTGATGGAGTCTCTCTGTAGGCAGGTACAGGTGCAACATCTGGTGGCCAGCCCGTATCACCCACAGACCAATGGCTTGTGTGAGCGGTTCAATGGCACCTTAAAGCAGATGCTGAAGATGTTGGTCGACTCCCACGGGAGAGACTGGGAGCGGTATCTCCCACACCTGCTGTTTGCCTACCGGGAGGTCCCACAGGCCTCAACGGGTTCTCCCCCTTTGAGCTCCTGTACGGGCGACGTGTACGGGGGCCCCTTGCTCTGGTGAAGGAAGCGTGGGAAGGGGATTTAGCCACCCCTGGAGTGTCGGTCATTGAGTATGTCGTGCGCTTCCGGGACCGAATGATGGCCTTGATGCGGCTGGTGCATGATAATATGGCCCAAGCTCAGGCTGACCAGAAGCGATGGTACGACCAGAATGCTTGTGAGCAGACCTACCAGGTGGGTCAAAAGGTGTGGGTACTGGTCCCCGTACCACAAAACAAGCTTCAGGCGGCCTGGGAGGGTCCATACCTCGTGCACGAGCAGCTCAACGCCGTCACCTACCTGGACACCCTGGACCACGCCCGTGGAAGGAGGAAGGCCTTCCATGTGAACATGATGAAGGCCCATCATGAGCGGGAGGCTTATGCTCACCCAGTGTGCAACCTTCCAGAGGAAGGAGAGGCAGAAACCCTCCTCGATCTGCTCACCCAAGCCAAGGCGGGTGGATCCATCGAGGATGTGGGGGTTGGTGTTATGATTTGGTAGCTGAGGAGAGCAGGCAAAAAAGGAAATACACCAGAGCAGTTGGAAACTATGATATTGCAGTACCCTGACTAACCACCACAACTAGAGGCAGCCGTGGAGCGTTCCTACGTTGGTCCTAGACGCCTCGTCACAGCCTGAGAAACTAACTACACCTAAAGATAGAAAGAGGAAAGCTATCTGCCCCGGAGCAGATCCCCAAAGAACATAGAAAGCCCCCAAACATGTAATGGCGGTTAGACAAGAAGAAATACTGACACAGACAGAAAATAGTATGAGCAAACGTTGGGGCCCAAACTTACTAAATAGAAAAGGATAGGAAGGGCACTTACTGCAATCCCAAAAAACCCTGAAAAGCACCAACTCTACTAATTTCAAAAACACCTGAGATCACACGACCTCTACCACCTAAATTAGTTCTCTGGTGTAACCAAAAACAAAACAGCAGCCACTGAAAAAACTGGAAAAAGCAAATGTACAAACATCAGTGGCTGAACTGAACTGAGAGGGCAAAAGCCCCCCGAGGGGACCCTGAAGGCCCCCACAGAAGTGCAGGACAAAATGCAAAAATCAAGCACAAAAACAAAAAGAAGAAAATGTCTTATCTGTTAGCAGGAGATTCAGAAACGACACAGCAGGCTACCAAGGAAACAGGAATCAAGGATTGAGACCAGAACAATTGATGACCGGCAACCCTGATGGGAAGGCGACTCCCTTATATAAGACCAGTCAGTAACACCTGATTCCCAATCCTCACAATCTTCACTGGACAGTCCAGTACCGTTTGTAACCACCAGAGGGAGCTTCTGCTCAGAACTCATTTCCAGCCTATTCACAACAGTACCCCCCCTTGAGGAGGGGTCACCGAACCCTCATTTGAGCAACCAGATCGGTCAGGATGAGTTCTATGATACGCACGGATGAGTCTCCTAGCATGGATGTCCGAAGCAAACACCCAAGAATTGTCTTCCTGACCATAACCTCTCCATTTAACCAAATACTGGAGTTTCCGTCTAGAAAAACGAGAATTCAATATTTTCTCAACCACATACTCCAGATTGCCCTCAACCAAAACAGGGTCAGGAGGCACAGTAGTAGGAACCACTGGCTCAACAAACCTCTTCAACAAGGACTTGTGGAACACGTTATGGATCTTAAATGTCCCTGGAAGAAGCAAACGAAAAGAAACAGGATTAAGAATCTCCATGATCTTATAAGGTCCAATGAACCTAGGCTTAAATTTAGGAGATGCCACTCTCATAGGAATATTTCTTGAGGACAACCAGACCAAGTCCCCCACTTTAAACCGAGGACCATCAGTCCTATGCCGGTTAGCAAACCGCTGGGCCCTCTCCTGAGAGAGGGACAACCTCTCCACTACCTGGTCCCAAATCTGTTGCATACGCTCCACAACAGAGTCAACACCTGGACAGACAGAAGCCTCCGTCTGTCCTGAAGAAAATCGAGGGTGAAACCCAGAATTACAGAAAAATGGAGACATCAAAGTGGCAGAGCTAGCCCTATTATTAAGAGCAAACTCAGCCAAAGGCAAAAAAGAGACCCAGTCATCCTGATCAGCAGACACAAAGCATCTTAGATAAGTCTCCAATGTCTGGTTTGTTCTCTCAGTTTGACCATTGGTCTGAGGATGAAACGCCGAGGAGAAAGACAATTGAACACCAATTTTAGAACAAAAGGTCCTCCAAAATCTGGAAACAAACTGGACTCCTCTGTCAGACACAATGTTCTCAGGAATGCCGTGTAAACGAACCACGTGCTGAAGGAACAAAGGAACCAATTCAGAGGAGGAAGGCAACTTAGGTAATGGCACAAGATGTATCATCTTGGAAAACCTATCGCAAATCACCCAGATGACGGTCATTCTCTGAGAAACAGGGAGGTCGGAAATGAAATCCATAGAGATATGGGTCCATGGTCTCTTGGGCACAGGTAATGGCATCAACAAACCACTAGAACGAGAGCAAGGCTTGGAGCGAGAGCAAGTCCCGCAGGACTGTACAAACTCCCTGACATCACGAGACAAGGTAGACCACCAAAAGGACCGACTAACCAAGTCTCTGGTACCAAAAATTCCGGGATGACCTGCCAACGTGGAACAATGAATCTCAGACATTACACTCTTTTTCCACTGGTCCGGGACAAACAATTTCCCAACAGGGCAGCGCTCGGGCTTATCCTCCTGACACCCCTCCAGAGCCAGTCTCAAATTGGGCGAGATGGCGGAAAGAACTACACCCTCTTTCAAAATAACAGAAGGATCAGATAACTCAGGAGAGTCCGCCAGGAAACTCCTCGAGAGGGCATCCGCCTTAACATTTTTAGTGCCAGGAAGAAATGAAACCACAAAATTAAAACGTGTGAAAAACAAGGCCCACCTGGCCTGTCTAGGATTAAGTCGCTTGGCAGATTCCAGATAAACTAGATTCTTATGGTCCGTAAGGACCACCACCTGATGTTTGGCTCCCTCCAGCCAATGTCTCCACTCTTCAAAAGCCCACTTCATGGCTAATAACTCCCGATTACCCACGTCATAATTACGTTCAGTGGGAGAAAATTTTCGAGAGAAAAAGGCACAAGGGTTACTTTTAGAGGTCTCTGGATCTCTTTGGGACAAAACGGCACCTGCCCCAATTTCAGAGGCATCAACCTCCACCTGAAATGGTAGAGAAACATCAGGCTGCCGTAGAACAGGAGCAGAAGTGAATCTCTGCTTAAGTTCCTGAAATGCAGAGACTGCCTCAGGAGGCCAATTCACCACATCAGAACCCTTCTTGGTCAAATCAGTTAATGGTTTAACAATAACAGAGAAATTACCAATAAATTTACGATAAAAATTGGCAAAACCCAAGAATCTTTGAAGAGCCTTTAATGAAGTAGGTTGGACCCAATCACAGATGGCCTGAACTTTGACCGGGTCCATTTCAATAACAGATGGGGACAAAATGAATCCCAGAAATGAGATCCTCTGAACGCCAAAAAGACACTTTGATCCCTTCACATATAGAGCATTCTCTCTCAAAATCTGGAACACAGTCCGAACATGTTTTACATGAGAGTCCCAGTCATTGGAAAAAATCAAGATATCATCCAAATAAACAATCAGAAATTTATCCACAAAATCCCTGAAAATGTCATTCATGAAGGACTGGAAGACAGAAGGAGCATTAGTGAGCCCAAAGGGCATCACAAGGTACTCAAAATGCCCTTCAGGGGTATTAAATGCCGTCTTCCATTCATCCCCGTGCTTAATGCGAATAAGGTTATATGCCCCCCTGAGGTCAAGCTTGGTAAACCAAGTAGCGTCTTTCACCCTGGAAAACAGATCAGAGATCAAGGGTAAAGGATATTGATATTTCACAGTATTATTGTTCAAGAGACGATAATCAATACACGGCCTTAATGAACCATCCTTTTTGGCCACAAAGAAAAAACCGGCACCTAAGGGTGAAGAGGATGGTCTGATATGACCCTTCTCCAATGACTCCTTGATATAAGACCGCATAGCGTCATGTTCAGGTACAGACAAGTTAAAAAGGCGACCTTTAGGGAATTTACTACCAGGCACTAATTCAATAGCGCAGTCATAGCTCCTATGGGGAGGTAAGGATGCAGATTTACTTTCGCTAAACACATCAGAAAAATCAATCAAAAAGTCAGGAACATCCTGAGCCTGGGGGAAGGCAGAAAAAACAGGAGTGTTGGTATTAACACATTGGCAGCCCCAACTGGTAACAGACACAGATTTCCAATCCAAAACAGGATTATGAGACTGTAACCAAGGGAAACCCAGTACGATAATGTCATGCAGATTATACAGAACCAAAAATTTGCAACTCTCCTGATGATCAGGTTCTACCCTCATTATCACCTGAGTAGAGAACTGAGGTTTATTCTCAGCCAAAGGGTAGAATCGATCCCCAGTAGGGGAATAGACTTCCGTAGGGGTATCAAGGGAAACCCACAACGTTTAGCAAAATCAAAATCCATCAGGTTAATAGCTGCTCCAGAATCAACAAAAGCCTGAGCAGAAAATGAGGACAGAGAGCATATCAGGTTAACAGTTAATAAAAACTTAGTCTGAACACTACCCAAGACAACTGAGCGTGCAAAACGTCTTCCCCGCTTAGGGCAGACTGAAATAGCATGAGAGGCATCACCACAGTAGAAACATAACCCATTGCGCTTTCGAAATTCATGACGCTGTGCCCCAGAAACCACTCTATCACACTGCATGGATTCAGAAGCAGGTTCACAAGGCAACATTATTCCACGCATACCTTTCCGCTCACGCAAACGTCTGTCAATTTGAATCGCTAATGACATAGAATCATTGAGACCAGAGGGAACAGGGAATCCCACCATAACATCCTTTACATTATCTGACAGTCCGTTCCGAAAAAGAGCTGCCAAAGCGTCGTCATTCCATTTGGTCAGGACTGTCCACCTACGGAATCTCTGACAGTATAACTCAGCGTCCTCAAGCCCCTGACTTAATGCCAACAAAGTTTTTTCAGCTTGATCAGTGACATTAGGCTCATCGTACAATAACCCCAAAGCCTGAAAAAACGCATCAACATCACTCAAAACAGGATCCCCAGGTGTCAGGGAAAAAGCCCAATCCTGAGGGTCGCCGCGCAGGAGAGAGATGACAATTTGAACCTGCTGCGCTGCGTTCCCTGAGGACTTAGATTTTAAGGCAAAAAACAATTTACAGTTATTTTTGAAATTCAAAAATTTAGCTCGATCCCCTAAAAACAAATCTGGCATGGGAATCCTAGGTTCCACAACAGGCAACCTAGCAAGATAGGTAGCAATACTCCGAACTTCAGTGGCAAGCTGATTCACACGGCCAGACAACTGTGCAAACTCCATTGAGAGAGAAAAAAAATCCTCCTCAGCACCCAGAGATACAGAGGGAAAAAAAAATGCAACAAACAGAAAAAAAAAATCTCTGACAACTCTGACAACTTTTTTTTTCTTTCCACAATATTTTTCCCTTCTGTGAGTACCATATAATTTTCAGTTTAGGCCGGTGATACTGTTATGATTTGGTAGCTGAGGAGAGCAGGCAAAAAGGAAATACACCAGAGCAGTTGGAAACTATGAGATTGCAGTACCCTGACTAACCACCACAACTAGAGGCAGCCGTGGAGCGTTCCTACGTTGGTCCTAGACGCCTCGTCACAGCCTGAGAAACTAACTACACCTAAAGATAGAAAGAGGAAAGCTATCTGCCCCGGAGCAGATCCCCAAAGAACATAGAAAGCCCCCAAACATGTAATGGCGGTTAGACAAGAAGAAATACTGACACAGACAGAAAATAGTATGAGCAAACGTTGGGGCCCAAACTTACTAAATAGAAAAGGATAGGAAGGGCACTTACTGCAATCCCAAAAAACCCTGAAAAGCACCAACTCTACTAATTTCAAAAACACCTGAGATCACACGACCTCTACCACCTAAATTAGTTCTCTGGTGTAACCAAAAACAAAACAGCAGCCACTGAAAAAACTGGAAAAAGCAAATGTACAAACATCAGTGGCTGAACTGAACTGAGAGGGCAAAAGCCCCCCGAGGGGACCCTGAAGGCCCCCACAGAAGTGCAGGACAAAATGCAAAAATCAAGCACAAAAACAAAAAGAAGAAAATGTCTTATCTGTTAGCAGGAGATTCAGAAACGACACAGCAGGCTACCAAGGAAACAGGAATCAAGGATTGAGACCAGAACAATTGATGACCGGCAACCCTGATGGGAAGGCGACTCCCTTATATAAGACCAGTCAGTAACACCTGATTCCCAATCCTCACAATCTTCACTGGACAGTCCAGTACCGTTTGTAACCACCAGAGGGAGCTTCTGCTCAGAACTCATTTCCAGCCTATTCACAACAGGTTGGCCACCAGCTCTCGGAGGACCAGCGTTCCCAGCTGGGGGCCACCCTGCACCCCTTTCGGGAGCTGTTCAGCAGCCTGCCCGGAAGGACTGAGGCAGCAGTCCATGACGTGGACACTGGCAACCACCCCCCAATCCGGCGTTCAGCATATCGGGTCTCTCTTGAGGTACAGCAGCAGATGCGCCAAGAGATAGACGAGATGCTGAGGCTGGGGGTGATCCAAGCGTCCAACAGCGCGTGGGCTTCGCCTGTAGTCCTCATCCCTAAAAAGGACCGAACTACGCGGTTCTGCGTGGACTACAGGGGCTCAACGCTGTGTCGGTCACCGATGCGTACCCAATGCCGCGCATCGATGACCTGCTCGACCAGCTGGCCGGGTCCAAGTACCTGACCATCATGGATCTGAGCAGGGGGTATTGGCAGATTCCCCTGACCCCTAGGGCACGGGAACGCTCTGCCTTTATCACCCCATTCGGACTGTACTAGTCCACGGTGATGCCCTTCAGCATGAAGAATGCCCCTGCCTCTTTTCAGCGGATGGTCAACATGCTGCTCGAGGGACTGGAAGGGTATGCGACCGCGTACCTGGATGACATTGCCATCTTCAGTCTCACCTGGGAGGATCACCTAGAGCACCTGGCGCAGGTGCTCGGGCGGATCCAGCGAGCAGGCTTGACCATTAAGCCGGAAAAATGCCAGCTGGGTATGAGTGAGGTCCACTACCTGGGACACCGGGTAGGTGGGGGAGCTCTGAAGCCAGAGCCCGGGAAGGTGGATGCCATCGCATCCTGGCCCACCCCAGGACCAAGAAGCAGGTGATGTCCTTCTTGGGTACTGCTGGGTACTATAGGAGGTTTGTTCCATACTATAGTGCCCTGGCCAAGCCCCTGACGGACCTCACCAAGAAAAGGCTGCCCGTCGCAGTCGACTGGACAGTCGCCTGTGAGACAGTTTTCCAGGCGCTCAAGACCGCCCTTTCTAGTTCTCCTGTACTACAGGCAGCTGACTTCACGCGGCCATTCTTAGTGCAGACCGACGCCAGCGACTTCGGCCTCGTGCTGTGCTCAGCCAGGTTGACACTACAGGCCATGAACACCCCATTTTGTACCTGAGCAGGAAGCTCCTGCCGAGGGAAGTGGCCTATTCCACGATGGAGAAGGAATGTCTGGCAATTGTGTGGGCCCTGCAGAGTTTGCAGCCATACTTGTACGGACGCCAATTCACCGTGGAAAGAGACCACAACCCCCTCAGCTGGTTACACACGGTCTCTGGACGAATGGGAGGTTGCTACGCTGGAGCCTCGCTCTCCAACAGTACCACTTCACCATTCGCCACAAAAGAGGCAGGGACCATGGTAACGCTGATGGGTCGTCCCGGCAAGGAGAGGGTGCGGTAGGGCGCACAGGGGAACACAGGAATGTGATACCCCCTAGCGCCCTCAAAAGCAGGGAGGTGTGAGGTCGGGACCGCCACCATTTTGTATAGGGCCTATACCAGCCTCCATTTTGTCAGTTCACACAGCCACAGACTTTTAACTACACAGTGCCTATTAGCATATTCAGTACGACCAGTTTTGATGTCCACTATGAATCAATAGGGCTTTAACATGCTAATTGGTCTAGGCCAGTGTCTGAATAAGATGGTCAGTCATATGCTAACTAGCTCAAACTCAGGCCAGTATTTCCTGCTCCATATGAATTGCAGGCGAGTTAATATGCGTGCTTCAAAGCAAAAGGGAAGGGCCTAGCAGGTTTAAGAATTGTAGCCATGAACAGGGTGTTCATTCCATTTTAGACACAGAAGCCAAGAAGATGGTCTAGGAAGGACCAAGGGATTATCCTGCAACTGAAGACTGTACCTGGGAATGGTAGAGCCCCTGCCTTCCCATGACCATACTACCCGGTAATATTGATCTATAGCTTATACCTTTAAGCCTTGTACATTATCGTTGTATTTTTTCTCTGACTGCAATTCCATTGTAATTACGTTGTATAGCTTTACTGTATATTTCTGTAATTATCTAGTGCGCCCTTAAGGCGATTAAACCATAAAATTAATCTTGGGCTGATGCTTTTACTCTGATCACGAATCTTAGAATACCCATTGGGTAACAGGACACCCTCCCCGGCGGCCATTTGCTCTAGGTGCAGTTCCCTTACTGACCTGAGAGACAAAGGGGGCGCCGGAGAGCTGTACCTGTGGAGTTACGTCCCATTGGTGACGTGGGAGGAAAGGGGATCGTCCCTCACATTTGGTAGCGGAGGTGGGATCAGAAGCTGTGATACCCAGGCTACCGTGTGGCGGTCGGCTTAGTTCCTCACACGCTGTATATATATTGGTATTTTACTAATAGCAATTTGGAATCCCTAGGAAATAATGATATCAAGAAAGAGAAAAATTGCTTCACTTGTGACAAATATGGAACCGAACATCGACCATCTCATTAGCCAAAAGCAGGCCCATAGTTCCCATTGAAATACCAGTAAGTTTGTTGATTTTTAACTTTACTTGTTCTTTATTTTAAGTATTGTATTTGTTCCTGTTTATTTTTATTTTTTTTACTTCAAAATAAGAGTGTAGTATATGGTGTATACAGGGTCATACACATCATGTGCGGTATATAGAGTGTATATACACTGCTGTATTATACTTTTCATATACAGGTTATAATGCCTCTTATTCTTTGTATAGAGGTGAGTGTGCCATGTATAATATATGGTATATACAGCGTAGTGTCGCATACACTGCTGTATTATACAATATACAACAGTTCTAATGCTCCATACCTAATATGCAGGATAATGTACAGTGTATATGATGTAACCTGTATAAAATGCGACATTGGCTTGCCCCCCCCTAGTTTTGATCCTGGGTACGCCCATGGGCTAAGTAGTACTGTACAGTCACATATGGGGGTATTGCCACGTTCAGTGAAACTGTGGGACACATTTTGGTGCCATTTTTATCCGCTTCCCTGCATGAAAATGTAAAATCTGGGGCTAAAACAAAATGTAATTATTTTTTCTTCACTGCCCAATGGTATAAAATGATACATGTGGTGTTAATATGACCACTGCACCCCTAGATGAATTTATTGAGCGGTGTAGTTTGTAAAATGGGGTCACTTGTGAGGGGTTATGCTTTTCTGGCACCTCATGGTCTCTCCCAGTGGGTCGTGGCACCCGCAAACCATAACAGAAAAATCTGCACTTCTGAGCTTTGCACTGTGTCTGAAAAGTATTTCCCGATTAGAGGTAGGGTATTGGCCCTTCAAGGACAACATTTTAGTGGTAAAAATGTACAGTAATTTATTCTTACTTTAGCGCCCAATAGCACAAAATTCTGTGAGGCACATGTGGTGTCAACATGCTCACTGCAACCCTAGATGAATTCATGGGGGGGTGTAGTTTATAAAATGAGGTCAATTATGGGGGGTTCAGCTGTTCTTGCACATCAGGGCTCTGCCAATGTGACATTCAAGCAAAATCTGAACTTCAATATGTCGTTTCTTGACTTCTCAGCTTTGCACTATGCCTCAAATGTAGTTTTCGACCACATATGGGGTATTGTACTCAGGAGAAATTGACACATGAAATTTTTTGGAGTCCATTTTCTTCTGTTACCCTAGTGAAAATAAAAATGTGGGGCTAAAAACATTTTTGCGAGAAAAATGTTTTTTTTTTTTTTTTTTCACAGCTCAATGTTAAAAACTTCTGTGAAGCACTTGGCAGTTTAATGTGCTCACCACACATCTAGATACATTCCTTGAGGGATTTAGTTTCCAAAATGGGGTCACTTGTGGGGTGGTTTTCCCTGTTTGGGCATATCAGGGGCTATCCAAATAGAACATGACGTCCGCTAATGATTCCAGCAAATTTTGGGCCGAGCCCTGTTGTACGCCCAAACAGTAGTTTTCCCCCACATATGGTGTATAGGCGTACTCAAGAGAAATTGCACAACAAATTTTGGTGTCCATTTTCTCTTGTTACCCTTGTGAAAGTAAATAAATTTGGTCATAAAATCTTCATTTTTTCCTTCCTCATTGCAAATTTTTTTGGTGAGGCACCTGAAGGGTTAATAAACTTTTTGAATGTGGTTTTGAGCACCTTAAGTAGTGCACATTTTAGAATGGTGTCACTTTTTGCTATTTTCTGTCATATAGGCCTCTCAAAGTCACCTTAAATGTGATGTGGTCCATAAAAAAAATGGTTTAGTAAATTTTGTTGGAAAAATGAGAAATAAGGCCGGTTTCACTTTTGCGGTTGTGTCCGCAGCGTTTCTGACACATACATCCACATGCGTCGTGTTTTCATACCTTTTACATTGTGGACGCAGTTACATGCGTTCACCTGCGTTTGCTTACGCATGCGTCATTTATCGGTGTGCGTCAAACAACGCATTACAGTCTATGGGAACGCATAGGAACGCAAGGACATACGTTCGCTTTTGTTTGCGTACGCATGCGTACAAGGGTCTATATATGCAAATCCCATTAGACACGCCCATTGGGTGTGGCTTGTGTCAAGGAAATTCTCCTGGAAAATCTTTTTCCTATGAAACGAATGCGCATAAAAAGTGCAAACGCAGCGTTTTTTGCCGTCATGCGTAAGCTGATGCGGATAAAAACTGCTGCGTTAGCATGCGTTTATGCATTCGTTTGCGGATGATACGCTGCGGACTCAACCGCAAATGTGAACCTTGCCTAACTGGTCAACTTTTAACCCATCTAATTTCCTAACAAAAAAAATGTTGTTTAAAAAATTGTGCCGATGTATAGTAGACATGTGGGAAATGTTACTTAGGCTGGAGTCACACACACCGAGTAAAAAATCTGACCGTTTTAGTCGGTCGATAATCGGATTAAAATTTCATGAACATTGATGCGACTAGCATCCGATTTTTTGTAGTTGATGCGATTTAGTCGCATCTGACCGTAGTTGTCACATCCGATTTACATCCGAATTGCGAGAATTTCTCGCAGGCTTGCAAAAATGACATATAATGGATCCAAAAGAATAGTATTTAAATCACAATAGAAAGAATAGATATATACACATAGAACACATATACAGTTAGGTCCATATATATTTGGACAGAGACAACATTTATCTAATTTTGGTTCTAGACATTACCACAATGAATTTTCAACAAAACAATTCAGATGCAGTTGAAGTCCAGACTTTCAGCTTTCATTTGAGGGTATCCACATTAAAATTGGATGAAGGGTTTAGGAGTTTCAGCTCCTTAACATGTGCCACCCTGTTTTTAAAGGGACCAAAAGTAATTGGACAAATGACTCCAAGGCTATTTCATGGACAGGTGTGGGCAATCCCTTTGTTATGTCATTCTCAATTAAGCAGATAAAAGGGCCGGAGTTGATTTGAGGTGTGGTGTTTGCATTTGGAAGGTTTTGCTGTGAAGGAAACATGCGGTCACAGGAGCTCTCCATGCAGGTGAAACAAGCCATCCTTAAGCTGCAAGAACAGAAAAAAACCCATCCAAGAAATTGCTACAACATTAGAAGTGGCAAAATCTACAATTTGGTACATCCTGAGAAATAAAGAAAGCACTGGTGAACTCATCAATCCAAAAAGACCTGGGAGCCCACGGAAGACAACAGTGGTGGATGATCGCCGCATACTTTCTTTGGTGAAGAAGAACCCGTTCACAACATCAACTGAAGTCCAAAACACTCTCAGTGAAGTAGGTGTATCTGTCTCTAAGTCAACAGTAAAGAGAAGACTCCATGAAAGTAAATACAAAGGGTTCACATCTAGATGCAAACCATTCATCAATTCCAAAAATAGACAGGCCACAGTTAAATTTGCTGAAAAAACACCTCCAGAAGCCAGCTCAGTTCTGGAAAAGTATTCTATGGACAGATGAGACAAAGATGAACCTGTACCAGAATGATGGGAAGCCAAAAGTTTGGAGAAGAAAGGGAACGGCACATGATCCAAGGCACACCACATCCTCTGTAAAACATGGTGGAGGCAACGTGATGGCATGGGCATGCATGGCTTTCAATGGCACTGGGTCACTTGTGTTTATTGATGACATAACAGCAGACAAGAGTAGCCGGATGAATTCTGAAGTGTACCGGGATATACTTTCAGCCCAGATTCAGCCAAATGCTGCAAACTTGATTGGACGGCGCTTCATAGTACAGATGGATAATGACCCCAAGCATACAGCCAAAGCTACACAGGAGTTCATGAGTGCAAAAAAGTGGAACATTCTTCAATGGCCAAGTCAATCACCAGATCTTAACCCAATTGAGCATGCATTTCACTTGCTCAAATCCAGACTTAAGAGGGAAAGACCCACAAACAAGCAAGACCTGAAGGCTGCGGCTGTAAAGGCCTGGCAAAGCATTAAGAAGGAGGAAACCCAGCGTTTGGTGATGTCCATGGGTTCCAGACTTAAGGCAGTGATTGCCTCCAAAGGATTCGCCACAAAATATTAAAAATAAAAATATTTTGTTTGGGTTATGTTTATTTGTCCAATTACTTTTGACCTCCTAAAATGTGGAGTGTTTGTAAAGAAATGTGTACAATTCCTACATTTTCTAACACATATTTTTGTTCAACCCTTCAAATTAAACGTTACAATCTGCACTTGAATTCTGTTGTAGAGGTTTCATTTCAAATCCAATGTGGTGGCATGCAGAGCCCAACTCGCGAAAATTGTGTCACTGTCCAAATATTTCTGGCCCTGACTGTATATATATATATACACATGTCATTGTGACATGTATATATATATATATTTATAGTTCCTAGACTTCTAATACTGTAATAGCAGCTAATTCAATTGCCGGCTTTTGTGAAATCACAGAAGCCGACATGAAATGATACATTGTTTACACACAGTTAACCATGTAATTTCCTGTATTTTGATATATGGTTTGAACTTACAATTACATAAGTGTATGTGTACAAAATTTCAGACATGTAGGGGTTAATTAAAGGTGTAAATTCGTTGTAAAAAAAATGTGTCAAATCTTTAATTAGATTTGCCCTTTCTGGGGTGTCTGGGGGCAGATGTCAGTAGCCAGGGGGGGCACAAAAAAAATGTACCCTCCCTAGGCTATTATTATCTGCCCCCACTCGCTTGCTTTGTCTGTCTGGTGGAGAAAATACAGCGGGAACCCCGCATTTTTTTTACAACGAATTTACACCTTTAATTAACCCCTACATGTCTGAAATTTTGTACACATACACTTATGTAATTGTAAGTTCAAACCATATATCAAAATACAGGAAATTACATGGTTAACTGTGTCTAAACAATGTATCATTTCATGTCGGCTTCTGTGATTTCACAAAAGCCGGCAATTGAATTAGCGGCTATTACAGTATGTAGAAGTCTAGGAACTATAAATATATGTATATATATGTCACAATGACATATATATATATGTATTCTATGTGTGTATATGTATTGATTCTATTCTTTAATAAAGCTGTCAGTGTGATTTTACAGTATAGCCGGGGATGAATTGCCGGCTTTTCTAAAGGACACCGATGCGATTTAATCGCAAGTCACACAGTGTGGTCCGTTTGTAATCAGATTTTTCAGCGCTCCCATTGACTTGCATTGGCGATAGTCGACCCACAATCGGTGACAATCGCAGCATGCTGCGATTGCACTCGGACATTTAAAACGGACCACAAAAAATCTGATACTGGGAGCTGCTCCATAGATTAACATAGGTCCGACTGCAATGCGATATTTCATCGCATTGCAGTTGTCCGATTTTGTCGCTAGTGTGACCCCAGCCTTATTAACTATTTTGTGTGACATTACTCTCTGGTTTAAGGGCATAAAAATTAAAAGTTTGAACATAACAAAATGATTGCTGGCAGAGCAGGGGGGATTGATGAGAGCCATCTTCTGCACCCGGTGACGACTACAACTTTGTCCCTGGTGTCACAGGCAGCGTTTTGGTCTTGGCCATGGTGGAGAAGTTGGAGTGTGATTGAGTGTGTGGACAGGTGTCTTTTATACAGGTAACGAGTTCAAACAGGTGCAATTAATCCAGGTAATGAGTGTAGAGTAGGAGGGCTTCTTAAAGAAAAACTAACAGATCTGTGAGACAGAATTTTTGCTGGCTGGTAGGTGATCAAATACTTATTTCATGCAATAAAATGCAATTTAATTATTTAACCCCTCTCTGACATTAGACGTACTATCCCGTCCATAAAACCCGTGCCATTCTGACCATGGACGGGATAGTACGTCATAGGCGATTAGCTGCGCTCCCCGAGGGAGCGCAGCTAATCGCCGCCGGGTGTCAGCTGATTATCACAGCTGACACCCGTGACTGTGTGTCAGGAGCGGTCACGGACCGCTCCCGGCACATTAACCCCTTGCACACCGCGATCAAACATGATCGCGGTGTACTGGGGGCACAGGGGAGGATCGCGCAGTGTGGGGGCTCCCTGGCGCCCCCCTGAGACCCTCAGACCAGCGCGATGTGATCGCGCTGCTCTGAGGGCTTCCTCCCTCCCAGGACCCGGATCCAAGATGGCGCTGGGGTCCTGGAGGGAGGCGGCTTCCTCAGTGCCTGCCGAGAGCAGGCACTGAGAAGCCTGCTGCACTGCCTGAGCGATCGCTGGTGTGACAGAGTGCTGTGCACACTGTCACACCAGCGATCTGATGAAATACAGTGATGTCCCACCCTGGGACAAAGTAAAAAAGTAAAAAAAGTAAAAATAAACATGTGTAAAAAAAAATCCAAAAAAAAAAAAAAAAAAAAAAAAAATATTCCCCAATAAATTCATTACTTATTGTAAATAAAAAAAATAAAACAATAAAAGTACACATATATGGTATCGCCGCGTCCGTAACGACCCCCCCTATAAAAATGTCCCACTAGTTAACCCCTTTTGTGAACCCCTTAAAAAAAAAAAATAAAAACGAAGCAAAAAATCAGTGCTTTATCATCATACCGCTGAACAAAAAGTGGAATAACACGCGATCAAAAAGACGGATATAAATAAACATGGTACCGCTGAAAACGTCATCTTGTCCCGCAAAAAACGAGCCGTCACACAGCATCATCAGCAAAAAAATAAAAAAGTTATAGCTCGCAGAATAAAGCGATGCAAAAATAATTATTTTTTATATAAAATTGTTTTTATTCTATAAAAGCGCGAAAACATAAAAAAATGATATAAATGAGGTATCGCCATAATCGTACTGACCCGAAGAATAAAACTGCTTTATCAATTTTACCACACGCGGAACAATAAAAACGCCTCACCCAAAAGAAATTCATGAATTGCTGATTTTTGTTCATTCTAACCTCCCAAAAATCGAAATAAAAAGCGATCAAAAAATGTCACGTGCTCAAAAATGGTACCAATAAAAGCGTCACCTCGTCTCGCAAAAATTAAGACCTCACATGACTCTGTGGGCCAAAATATGCAAAAATTATAGCTCTCAAAATGTGGCGATGCAAAAAACTACTTTTTGCAATAAAAAGCGTCTTTTAGCGTGACAGCTGCCAATCATAAAAACCGCTATAAATAGTAAATCAAACCCCCTTTATCACCCCTTAGTTAGGGAAAAATAATAAAATAAAAAAAATGTATTTATTTCCATTTTCCCATTAGGGTTAGGGTTAGGGTTTCGGCTAAAGTTAGGGTTAGGGTTGGCGCTAAAGTTAGGATTAGGGTTAGAGTTTGGATTAGGGTTAGGGTTGGGATTAGGGTTGGGACTAGGGTTAGGGGTGTGTTGGGGTTAGGGTTGGAGTTAGAATTGGGGGGTTTCCGCTGTTTAGGCACATCAGGGGCTCTCCAAATGTGACATGGCGTCTGATCTCCATTCCAGCCAATTCTGCTTTGAAAAAGTCAAACGGTGTTCCTTCACTTCTGAGCTCTGCCATGCGTCCAAACAGTAGTTTATCCCCACATATGGGGTATCAGCGTACTCTGGACCCCAAGAGTTATTGTGAAATTTGTCCTATTTCTTCTGTTACCCTTGGGAAAATAAAAAACTGGGGGCGAAAATATTATTTTTTGTAAAAAAAATAAGATTTTTTTGTTTTTACGGCTGTACATTATAAACTTCTGTGAAGCACTTGGGGCTTCATAGCGCTCACCACACATCTAAATAAGTTCCTTGTGGGGTCTATTTTCCAAAATGGGGTCACTTGTTGGGGATTTCCACTGTTTAGGCGCATCAGGGGCTCTCCAAATGCGACATGACGCCCCCAGACCATTCCATCAAAGTCTGCAATCCAAAACGTCACTACTTCCCTTTCCGAGCCCTGACATGCGCCCATACAGTAGTTTTCTCCCACATATTGGGTATCAGCGTACTCAGGACAAATTTGACAACAACTTTTGGGGTCCAATTTCTCCTGTTACCCTTGTGAAAATAAAATATTGGGGGCGAAAAAATCATTTTTGTAAAAAAAAAAAGGATTTTTTATTTTTACGGCTGTGCGTTATAAACTTCTGTGAAGCACTTCGGGGTTCAAAGTGCTCACCACACATCTAGATAAGTTCCTTGTAGGGTCTATTTTCCAAAATGGGGTCACTTGTGGGGGGTTTCCACTGTTTAGGCGTATCAGGGGCTCTCCAAATGCGACATGACGCCCCCAGACCATTCCATCAAAGTCTGCAATCCAAAACGTCACTACTTCCCTTCCGAGCCCTGACGTGCACCCATACAGTAGTTTTCTCCTACATATTGGGTATCAGCGTACTCAGGACAAATTGGACAACAACTTTTGGGTTCCAATTTCTTCTGTTACCCTTGTGAAAATAAAATATTGGGGGCGAAAAAATCATTTTTGTAAAAAAAAAAAAGGATTTTTTATTTTAAGGCTGTACGTTATAAACTTTAGTGAAACACCTGGGGGTTCAAAGTTCTCACCACACATCTAGATAAGTTCCTTGAGGGGTCTAGTTTCCAAAATGGTGTCATTTGTGGGGGGTTTCCACTGTTTAGGCAGATCAGGAGCTCTCCAAACACGACATGGCGTCCAGCCAATTCTGCGTTGAAAAAGTGAGACGGCGCTCCTTCCCTTCCAAACTCTGCCATGCACCCAAACAGTGGTATACCCCACATATGGGGTATCAGTGTACTCAGGACAAATTGCACAATAACTTTTGGAGTCTTGTTACCCTTGGAAAAATAAAAATTCGGGTGAAAAGATCATTTTTGTGGAAAAAATATGATTTTTAAATTTTACGGCTCTACGTTATAAACTTGTGTGAAGCACTTGAGGGTTCAAATTGCTCACCAAAGATCTAGATAAGTTCCTTAGGGGGTCTAGTTTCCCAAATGGGGTCATTTGTGGGGGGTTTCCACTGTTTAGGCACATCAGGGGCTCTCCAAATGCAACATGGCATCCAATCTCAATTCCAGCCAATTTTGGTTGGAAAAAGTCAAATGGTGCTCCTTCCCTTCCGAGCTCTGCCGTGCGCCCAAACAGTGGTTCCCCCCACATATGGGGCATCAGCGTACTCAGGACAAATTGGACAACAACTTATGTGGTCCAATTTCTCCTGATACCCTTGGGAAAATAAAAAATTAGTGACTAAAAGATAATTTTTGTGGGAAAAAAATAGGATTTTTTATTTTCATGCCCGGGCATTATAAACTTGTGTGAACCACTTGGGGGTTCAAAGTGCTCACCAAAGATCTAGATAAGTTCCTTAGGGGGTCTAGTTTCCAAAATGGGGTCACTTGTGGGGGATTTCCACTGTTTAGGCTCATCTGGGGCACTGCAAACGGAACATGACCCCCATCAACGTCTGCATTCCAAAACGTTACTACTTCCTTTCCAAGCCCTGCCGTGCGCCCAAACAGTTTTCCACCCCCACATATGGGGTATCAGCGTACTCAGGACAAATTGGACAACAACTTTTGGGGTCCAATTTCCTTGGGAAAATTCAAAAATTTAGGACTAAAAAATCATTTTTGTGGAAATTTTTTTTTTTTTTTTTCACACCCAGGCATTATAAACTTTTGTGAAACACTTGGGGGTTCAAAGTGCTCACAACAGATCTAGATAAGTACCTTAGGGGGTCTAGTTTCCAAAATGGTGTCACTTGTGGGGGGTTTCCACTGTTTAGGCGCATCAGAAGTTCTCCAAGCGCGACATGGCGTCCAATCTCAACTCCAGCCAATTTTAGTTTGAAAAAGTCAAACGGTGCTCCTTCCCTTACGAGCTCTGCCGTGTGCCCAAACAGTGGTTTTCCCCCACATATGGGGTATTGGCGTACTCAGGAGAAATTGCATAACAACCTTATCTGTCCATTTTCTCCTTTTACCCTTGTGAAAATAAAAAAAAAGTTTGTAAAAGATCATTTTTGTGGCTAAAAAGTTAAATATTCATTTTTTCCTTCCACGTTGCTTTAGTTCCTGTGAAGCACCTGAAGGGTTAATAAACTTCTTGAATGTGGTTTTGAGTACCTTGAGGGGTGCAGTTTTTAGAATGGTGTCACTTTTGGGTATTTTCTGTCATGTAGACCCCTCAAAGTGACTTCAAATGAGAGGTGGTCCCTAAAAAAAATGGCTTTGTAAATTTTGTTGTAAAAATGAGAAATCGCTGGTCAACTTTTAACCCTTATAACTTCCTAACAAAAAAAAATTTTGATTCCAAAATTGTGCTGATGTAAAGTAGACATGTGGGAAATGTTATTTCTTAACTATTTTGTGTGACATATTTCTCTGTTTTAAGGGAATAAAAATTCAAAGTTTGAAAATTGCTAAATTTTCAAAATTTTCGCCATATTTGCGTTTTTTTCAAAAATAAACGCAAGTTATATGGAAGAAATTTTACCACTAACATGAAGTACAATATGTCACGAGAAAACAATCTCAGAATCGCGAAGATCCGTTGAAGCGTTCCGGAGTTATAACCTCATAAAGAGACAGTGGTCAGAATTGTAAAAATTGTCCCGGTCATTAACGTGCAAACCACCCTTGGGGGTGAAGGGGTTAAAAATCATACAATGTGATTTTCTGTTTTTTATTTTTACATTTTGTCTCTCACAGTTGAAGTGTAGCTATGATAAAAATTACAGACCTCGCCAATCTTTGTAGATGGGAAAGCTTGAAAAATCGGAAGTATCAAATACGTATTTTCCCCACTGTATATCACAGCCAAAAAGTTGTGATCATACTTCTCAATCCCTAACACAAACACACCTCCCGAGCGCCCGGGGAAAGGATGCTGGGGGACTTCCCTTTATGATAAAAACATGAGCGCTTTGAAGTTTATGTTGGCACATGCGGCCTGCTGCCTGGAAACTCCAGTTATGTCTACTTTCTTTTAAACGTACAAGCTTGTCGATATGATTTGAATACCTTCCATACTGGTATTTGCTATAACTACACATACACATATACATAGTCAGTATTATATGAACAAGTAAACATTTACATCCTGGTACCTTATAGATGACGACATCTTATCTAACTGAGTCTCCATCTTGTCCAGACGCTATAACATTTTACATCCACAGCTCTTCTCTCCAGATTCCTTCTTCTCTAGTCTAGTGCCCTTAAAAATAAGAGTGTCATTATAATAACCTCTGCATAAAAATATCAGTCCATTCTATGCCCTAAATAAGTCTCCAATGGTATATGGCCGCCACACTGTCCGCCTTAATGATTTATAACCACCACACTGTCTGGCATTATCAGATATAACCGCCACACAGTCCGCCCTTGAGCCATGGCCTATACCATGGTTGTCCCCTCTCTAGTTTTCCCTTACACTCTCTGTATTTCCACACTGTCTCACCACTATGCTAACCTCTCTCCATACTATGTCCCTATTTCACACTGCCCCCTATCCATATCCATTCTGCACTTATCACACTATGCCCTCATACTGCCCACTATGTTGTCCTCTCCAAATTGTACCCCCTCTTCACTGTCCCCCTACACAATATGATGGTCACCACAGCAGCCCAAACAGTATGTGTGTAGCCCTGGTACACAATACCAGGAGGATGAGTGGAGAGGTAACAGTTAAGGTCTCTTCATGACATCATGTACACTTCTGACACACCCAGCAAGGGGTGTGGAAGGGAGTGATTTAGTCAGTCTGTGTCCGGACTTCAGAGTGAGAAGTCAGTTTCCTGTCCTTGGACAGAGTAGACGTGTCCAGTTTAAGTCTATCCTCAGTTCAGAAAGTGGAGTCTGGTGTAGGTGTCTGTATACACCTTAGTCTAGTCAGAGCTGTGCCCCACTGGAAGAAAGACTGAACTATCTATTAAGAGACAAGCAAGGCGAAGGGCAAAGTGGAAGGAAGATAATTGAAAAAGTGCTTTTGACTTGGAAAAGTCCTGCACGTTGCAACCGGTTACTGGGGACCGAAGGATCACTATTGTACAGCATAGTGAAGAGAAAACCAGGAATCTACCGGACCCTAGGTCGCGGCAGACAAGCCCCTTATAGTCAGAACGTAGCTGGAGTCAGGGGGTGTGAAGACTTTGAGTTAGTGCACGACAATAAAAGGATTCAGCTCCCTCGCAGAAAGGCTTCTAACACAAATCTGACTGGGCAAGTACAGCTAAAGAAAAGCTGGAGATTTGAGAGGATTACGCTTCAGGCTGGTCGTACTCAGCTTCATTGGACAGTAAAGGAGGCCCCTAACTTGCTTAGCTGTTGCCTCAAAGCTCATCCTCCATCAACCCCATCAGCCTCCCTGGGACCTGCCTTATCATCCTGCAAGTAAAGGTATGGAAAGACGTTGACTGTGTGAGACTGAGTTATTATTGCATGCCTGCACAATCCCTACCTAACTACCGACCTGAGGGAAGAGTCCCACCTGTAGGGGACCCGACATCTAGCTGCCTCACCATCCCCTCAGAGATCTACAGCAGCGCTGGTACATATTACCAGAATACTACAGGTGGCGTCACGAACTGTACATAAACTATCCCCTGTAAATATATCCCCAACATACGCCAGACCGCCAGGGCCACAGACCGAGCCACAGCTACCTGTGACAAAATCCCCATAGACTTCTACGGGCTCGGCTCTGAGTACCCCATTGCCCTGGTAACCCACAATTGTGGTGGCGGGTCGACACAAACTTTTGGCGTCACGAACAGGATACGAAACTTGCAGCATTGCGAGCCCTGTGTGCCTGTGGATTGTTTTTGTGAAAAAGGGCTGTTTGCACTTTTGGCGCCAAAATCGCCATTTTTGTCGCCATATTCGCGCCCTCAGGCGCTGGAGAAGAAGGTGGGCGTACCTGAAAGAGCGCGCAAAGTCTTGGACACGCCCCCGGCTCTGACTCATCGGCAGGTCCTGCAACAGGAAGTGAACGCTCTGACATCAGAGCGCCTGCGACGAAGGTCCTGTTCCCACTGCGGTGCCTGTGAAGTAGCAGCATCTGAAACCGGTAGGCTCCGTTTAACCAAGGGGGCGCTAAGATGTCACAACAACCGGCTGACAGTGCGGCCCCGGCCGGAGGCCCCAATCCCGCACCGCTTGGTATTGTAGCGCCAGATGGGGGCGCAGGCCCTGCACCCAGTCCGGTAGTCCCGATCATGCCACTAACGCTCCCATATATGCCTGGGGCGAAATGGCTTCCCCAATACAGCGGTGGGCCAGGCACATTAGCAGGCTTCAAGCGGAAGTTATGCAGCATCCTAGAAATGTACTCCATGCCTGAGAGACAAAAAGCTGCTGTGCTAATAGGGCAGCTAACTGGCGCTGCTGAGAGGGAAGTGGAGACTTGGGATACCGTTGATCAGGAGTCGGTGCCTGCGATCTTCCTGAAGCTTCATGCCATATTTGAAGACCGCACAGAAACGGATCTCCGGATGGCCTTCTATCACTGTTCACAACAGCCAGGTGACAGCATCCGGGACTATGCTTGCCGACTACAGGGAGCCCTGAGAGCCCTCAAGCAAATTAACAATTTAAATGCTATCGACGAGAATAGAATGCTGAAAGAACAATTTATACAGGGATTGAGATCCCAGAGGAACGCAGAACTGTAAATTGGTGGTCCTTAGATCATCCGGATGCTACCTTTGATGCCCTAAAAGACATGGCAATAAAAGGGCTGCGGCCCCTGGGCAAACCCGAGGTGGCCACCCAACATCATCAGGGTGAAGTCACTCTGGAACCGGCAGTAACCCCTGTTCCCCGCTAGTGGCAGAAACCAAAACGCAGGTGACACCTCCTAGTGAATTGGACTGTCTGCGCTCAGAGGTGCGCCAGCTGACTAAAAATCTGGCCGCTGTGATGAGTGCCCTACAGCTGCGGAAAGAAGAGGAAGGGAAGATCTTGCTAGCTGACTGCCCAGAGGACGTTCCGTGGATGCACCGGAGAAGAAAGAAGACGTCGCCCCCCCGGAGGAGGACAACGCCACCCCCAGGAGCAACCTCTGATCAACACCCTACTCGTCGAGAGATCATCTGTTATCGCTGCAACCGGAAAGGTCATCTGTCTACACAGTGTCCTTTAAACGGGCAGAACCTGGGTCCAAGGGCCAACACCCAGGAGAATACCCGTCAGGCCCCCTAGACTGGAACCGCAGGTATGTGGGCGGGCGACCCTACCTGTCTATTATTCTAGATGGTATTGCTGTTCCAGCATTGTTAGACACTGGGTCCCAGGTGACCCTCATACCTGATGCTCTATATACCAAGTACTGGTCAATGGACAGTCTTAAACCTCCGAGCCTTGACTTTACTGTGTATGCTTCGAATGGTCTTCCTGTAGAAGTACTCGGAACCAAATGTGTAGATGTAAAGGTGGGCAGAGAGGAGTTGAAAGACCAAGGGCTTCTGGTAGTAAAGACTGTAAACGAGGAGAACGGTTTAAATATCATTTTGGGTACTAACATTATCGGTAATTGTTTGGGAGAAGTTGTGTTCTTACTCCAACAGCTCGCTGAGATTGCCCGACCAAGGCAGAGAGGAGTAATCCAAAGAGAGATCCGGGCCCTGGTGTGTCAGCAGCAAGCGAAGCTTACCGACGGCGAAATTGGTAATGTACGGGTCACTGACTCAGTTCCTATTGTGATACCCCCAATGAGTGAAATGATCATTTGGTGCAGGGCAGCCATAGGTCTGAGAGGACAGAATTACCAAGCTGTAGTAGAACCCCACCATTCAGAACATAGACCTACACTTATGACTGCTAGAGGAGTAGTAGAGGTGGTAAATGGAAGAGTACCGGTACGGCTTCTCAATTGGGGAGATGATGAGGTAAATTTACCCCGTTATGCAACCATTGCTAAACTTCATGCTGTTGATAATAATTCTATTCTCCCGGCTGAGTCCTTAGACTCCTGTCAAATAGAGGAGGACAATGACCCAGCAACTCAGGTGGCGGAATGGTGTCAGCAACTCCATGTTGGGACGGACACCACTCCCGCTCACCAGAAGCAAGGGGTATTACGGGTGGTGCAAGAGTACGCCCAAGTGTTTAGCAAAAATCCACTTGATTTTGGGACAATTAAGGGAGTACAACATCATATCCCTACAGGCAGTCATCCTCCATCAAAGAGCGGTATAGGCCCATACCTCCAGCTCATTATCAGAAGGCTAAAGAAATGTTGAATGATATGAAGAAAGCTGGGGTGATAAGGGATAGTTGTAGTCCCTGGGCAGCCCCTCTAGTTCTGGTTAAAAAGAAAGATGGTAGTATGAGAATGTGTGTGGATTACAGGCAGGTGAACCGCATAACACACAAGGATGCATACCCGCTACCACGCATAGAGGAATCATTAGCTGCTCTGAAAACGGCTAACTACTTTTCTACCCTTGATCTGACTAGTGGTTACTGGCAAGTGGCTGTGGCTGAGGAGGATCGTGAGAAAACGGCTTTCACCACCCCAATGGGGCTCTGTGAGTTCGACAGAATGCCGTTTGGGCTCAGTAGTGCCCCAGGAACATTTCAGAGAGTGATGGAAAACTGTCTGGGACATCTCAATTTTGAAACCGTGCTGCTATACCTAGACGACGTTATCGTGTATTCCAAGACATATGAGGACCATCTGAAGCACCTGGCAGAAGTGTTTGAGTCCCTGTCCAGGTACGGGATGAAGTTGAAACCCTCAAAATGTCATCTACTCAAGCAGAAGGTACAATACTTGGGGCACATCGTCAGTTCGGAAGGAGTAGCGCCGGACCCAGAGAAAGTCACTGCCATCCAGAAGTGGCCGGAGCCGAAAAACCTTAAGGAAGTGCGACAGTTCCTGGGACTAACGGGTTACTATAGGAGATTCGTGAAAGATTACACGAAGAAGGCAGCTCCTTTACAGGACCTCCTAGTAGGACAATCCCTGAAGAGCAGAAACCCTCCCTTTAATTGGGGTAAAGAACAGGCTGAAGCATTCCAAAAGATGAAAGAGATCCTTACAGGTGATGAAATCTTAACCTATCCTGATTACAGCCAACCGTTCCTGTTGTACACCGACGCCAGTAATGAAGGGTTGGGAGCCGTTCTCAGTCAGAAGCAGAATGGACAAGAAAAAGTCATCGCTTATGCTAGCAGAAAACTCAGGCCAACTGAAAGGAATCCGGAAAATTATAGCAGCTTCAAGCTGGAGTTTCTGGCGCTGGTCTGGGCCATCACTGAAAGATTTAAGCACTATCTGGCCTCCAATAAGTTCACTGCGTTTACAGACAACAACCCGTTAACGCACCTGGAAACCGCCAAGCTGGGCGCCATGGAGCAGCGATGGATGGCTCGGTTGTCCAATTACCAGTTTACTATCAAGTACCGGGCAGGTCGAAAGAATGCTAATGCTGATGCGTTGTCCCGAATGCCGCATGACTCTGACACGGAAGAAGAATCGGACGACCTGGAAGAAATTGAGCTACCCGCGTTCCATCGAAATGGGGTAGTCCACGAGCATCAAGTCCACAGAAAGCAGAATGGTGCAACATTAAATCCTTTACCCCATCATAGTTGGAAAGAGACTCAGGACAGTGATCCAGTGGTCAGCCGCATCAAGGAGTTGTTAAGACAGGAAGGCTCCTCTCTGGAAAAGGATGCATCTATGTCAGCCAAGCTCCTGTGGAACGAGAAAAGCAGGTTGTTCCTATACCGTGAGAAGTTGTGCAGAAGATATGTCAACCCCAGAACCCATGAAATGGTCTGGCAAATCGTGGTCCCCAAGGCAGACGTCCCAATGGTGTTGGAAGCGTACCACGATCAAGCAGGACACTTTGGCTGGAGAAAGCTGGAGACCCTGTTGAGATGCCGGTTCTATTGGGTAGGGATGCGCAGCTCCGTCGAGAGGTGGTGTCGGAACTGTGGACCCTGTGGTCTCAGAAGAAAGGACTACGGTAGTCAAAAGGCCCCCCTGCAACCTATCCGGACGACTCGTCCCCTGGAGATTGTGGCCCTGGACCACGTCAAACTGTCGCCGAGTAGATCTGGATACTCATACGCCTTGACTATGGTGGACCATTACTCCAGATTTCTGGTAGTCGTTCCAGTGAAAGACCAGACCGCAGTGACGGCCGCGAAGACCTTTCAAGCAAGCTTCTGCAGACCGCATGGGTATCCCGAGCAAGTCTTAACCGATCAGGGACCTGCTTTCGAAGCTGATTTATTCAAGGAATTCTGTCAAATGTACGGGTGCAAGAAAATAAGAACAACACCATATCACCCTCAAACCAACGGTCTTTGTGAAAAGATGAACCATATTGTCCTTGACTTGTTGAGATCCATACCGTTGGAAGACAGGAATCGATGGCCGGATTTACTACCTGATTGGTTGATTTGTATAATCATATACCTGTAAGCTCAACTAACTGCACTCCAGCCTATCTTATGAGAGCAAGGCCCGGAAAACTACCAATGGATTTAGAACTTGGAGTGGTAGAACCGGAGGCAGACGATGCCGTGGAGAACTGGGACGTCAATCGGCAAGAGCAATACAGAAGAGTACAAATCTGTGTAGAGGAAAGTCTTAATAAGGCACGGGAGAAACAGGAAGATGTTTACAACCGAAATGCTCCTGCCAAGCCTCTGATGCCTGGAGAGGTAGTATTAAAAAGAAAAAGAAAGATGCACAAACTGGATAATCAGTGGGAGCAAGAACCCTACGTCATACAAGATTCTAAATACGACAACAGAAAAGTTTGTGTCGTCAGTAAAGACGGAGGAAGAACAACAACCACTGTGTCCAGAGATCATTTGAAGTTGTGTCCAGAACACTTAAAGAGTTGTGAAAAGAACCCTGTCTTCAATCAAAGAGAAAGAAAGGAAGAGGTCCTACACACCGATCTGGGAGATTTTCCTGCGGATTGGCCCCGACTGGGAGATGCTGTGATAATTCCAGTGTTGCAGTTTTATCAGCCACAAGAGGAAGTTTTACCTCCAGTTGTGCCTGTGGTGCCAGTTGAGCCCGCTCAGGAGTTACCCATTCCAGCAGCACCTCAACCTGTAGAACCTCAAGATGGATCATCTGAAGCAGCGCCCCATACTATGGGATCCCCTGGTGAAGCTGACTCACACCGCCCAGCCATCAGTACGCTTGCCAGATCCATAGAAAGGTTAAGGCAGTTCTATAGTTTGCCGTTACGCAGTGCAGACAGATCGCAACTTGTTATACCTGAAACTACACCACGTAGATCAGAGAGAATCACAAAAGGGAAATTACCCATTAGATATCAGCAGTAGTTATAACGAATTTATGTGAACATTGAAAAGTCTATATATATAAATGTGTTTTTCCCTATTATGTCTTCGTTTAACAATGGACTCAGAGGCTGAGGACTGAGCCAGCCCAAAAACTGTATCCTGTAAATAGTTGCACTAAAGTGCCTTCTTAATGGTTTCATATGAAACCTTGACTCACCTCTGAACCAAAAACCCGTGTGGTGTGGCACTGAGTGAGGTCTGCATTTGGATGTCCTGCAGCCCACCCAGGACCCACGTTGAAGGTTTGGTGCGGGTCCTTCACAAGTATCTTGTATAAATATTTATTAAATGCTTTTGATACTTTTGTATTTCTATATGTAAAATGTTATTGTTCGTAACGTTCAAGGTGTTCTCACCTCCCGGATGGGAAGAAGTTAATGTTTGTTGTTATGTATAAACAAAATTTTCTGTCTTCTTGTATTTTACAGCCCGGGAGTGCTGTCATTTACCATGGGGGAATGTGTAGCCCTGGTACACAATACCAGGAGGATGAGTGGAGAGGTAACAGTTAAGGTCTCTTCATGACATCATGTACACTTCTGACACACCCAGCAAGGGGTGTGGAAGGGAGTGATTTAGTCAGTCTGTGTCCGGACTTCAGAGTGAGAAGTCAGTTTCCTGTCCTTGGACAGAGTAGACGTGTCCAGTTTAAGTCTATCCTCAGTTCAGAAAGTGGAGTCTGGTGTAGGTGTCTGTATACACCTTAGTCTAGTCAGAGCTGTGCCCCACTGGAAGAAAGACTGAACTATCTATTAAGAGACAAGCAAGGCGAAGGGCAAAGTGGAAGGAAGATAATTGAAAAGTGCTTTTGACTTGGAAAAGTCCTGCACGTTGCAACCGGTTACTGGGGACCGAAGGATCACTATTGTACAGCATAGTGAAGAGAAAACCAGGAATCTACCGGACCCTAGGTCGCGGCAGACAAGCCCCTTATAGTCAGAACGTAGCTGGAGTCAGAGGGTGTGAAGACTTTGAGTTAGTGCACGACAATAAAAGGATTCAGCTCCCTCGCAGAAAGGCTTCTAACACAAATCTGACTGGGCAAGTACAGCTAAAGAAAAGCTGGAGATTTGAGAGGATTACGCTTCAGGCTGGTCGTACTCAGCTTCATTGGACAGTAAAGGAGGCCCCTAACTTGCTTAGCTGTTGCCTCAAAGCTCATCCTCCATCAACCCCATCAGCCTCCCTGGGACCTGCCTTATCATCCTGCAAGTAAAGGTATGGAAAGACGTTGACTGTGTGAGACTGAGTTATTATTGCATGCCTGCACAATCCCTACCTAACTACCGACCTGAGGGAAGAGTCCCACCTGTAGGGGACCCGACATCTAGCTGCCTCACCATCCCCTCAGAGATCTACAGCAGCGCTGGTACATATTACCAGAATACTACAGGTGGCGTCACGAACTGTACATAAACTATCCCCTGTAAATATATCCCCAACATACGCCAGACCGCCAGGGCCACAGACCGAGCCACAGCTACCTGTGACAAAATCCCCATAGACTTCTACGGGCTCGGCTCTGAGTACCCCATTGCCCTGGTAACCCACAATTGTGGTGGCGGGTCGACACATATGCTATCCACAACAGCCTCTTAATATACACTATGATGTTCACCACAGCCCCATGAGGTTTAATGTCCACCACAGCCCCAATATACAGTATGATTTCCAGCACAACCCCTTATAAAATATAACTAAAAAAGTAGCACTCTGTAGCACCATAGTATGCAAATATGAAATATATGAAATTTTAACTACATTACTGCTCTAGAAAATGGGAAAATTAAGAATACTTAGTGCATAAATTGGCCTATTCATGTGTACCTGGCAGCTACAATAAGGCGATTCTCTCTGCTGGGACCTATCTTAATATGACTCCTTTCATGGGCTGATGATCGATTACATTTTTACTATGCTAAGTATTCTAATTTTTTGCTATTTTCTAGAGCAGTTTTGCAATTTAAATTTCATATATTTCATGTTTGCATGTATATCTCAACAGAGTGCTGCTTATTTGTTGGTTATATATGGAGATGGCTACACATCTGTTTTCTGTTTGCAAGTGACGGTCAGTCTTTTGATAACCTTATAAAATAGTCACTACAGTCCCTACACAGTATGATGTCATCAACAGCCCCCTTTACATTATGATGTCTTCATAGCCTTCAGTATAATGTCTCCCACAATCTCCTATACATTATGATGTTCCCCATAGACCCTATGTAGTATGATGCCCCTATACAGTCTGGTGCCCTCCATAGTCCCAGTAAAATGTGATCCACAGCCCCCTATACAATATGATGCTCTCCAAATATTATATATAATATGATGTCCCCACAGCTCCCAGTATAATGTTGCTCACAGTCTCCCATATAATATGATGTCTACCACAGCCCCTCTATCGTATGTCCCCACAGCCAGCCCATGTTATATCCCCCAAAGCCATCCCCACAGCTAGCCCTTTGTTTGTTCCCACAGCCACCCTTTCGTGTATATGTCCCCACAGCCAGCCTGACGTGTATATCTCCCCATAGCCAGCCACATGTTTACATGTCAAAACAGCCAGCTCTACGTTTATATGTCCCCACAACCAGCCCCACGTTAATATGTCCCCACTACCAGTCCCACGTTAATATGTCCCCACTAGCGATCTAGCGATGGACGAATGTGCTCAGATAGCGTCTTATTCGAGCATGCTCGGCTGTTATCCGAGTATCTTGGGAGTACTCGTTTATTATGTTCGAGTCCCTGCGGCTGCATGATTTGCGGCTGTTAGACACCTGAACACATGTGGAGATTGCCTGTTTGTAAGGGAATCCCCACGTGTTCAGGCTATCTAACAGAAGAAAATCATGCAGCCACAGGGATGCGAACATAATATATGAGCACTAAAAGATCCTTGGATAACACCCGAGCGTGCTCAGACAAGAAGCACATCCGAGCATATTCGCTCATCACTAGTCCCCACAACCATCCCCACGTGTATATACGTCCCCACATGCCCCCATTCATTGGCAAACTAATATACAATAAATATGAAAGTTTATACTCTCCTAATCAAGGTCCCCATCCAGCGCAGCTCCGTCTCCTTTTCTCATCCGACGTCTCCTACATGCACCATCTCCAACAGGGTGCAGACCGAAGTGGCCTGCGTTCTGCTGGAGTTCCCAGTGGAGTAGGGAGCTGTACCTCTCTTCCTGTGCTGGCGGCACAGCTCACAGCATTTGTATTCATGGCAAGAGCGCAGGCAGAGAGAGGGGTTAGCGGTGTCAGTGACAGACACTGCTGCCCTGTGCATCTGCGCTGTCCGTCACTGTGCTAAATGCCTGCAGCCAGAATTGGATGCGTGGTCGTCGCAGGCATTCAGCAATGTCATTTTTTCCCCTAATACTGCGCCCCCATGGTGGAAGCAGGGTGTATGGTCGCAAGCATGGATTTTTTCCCATCATTCCCATAAATGGCTGAGACGGCAGCACCCTCTTTTATCTGCCAGCACAAACATTAATAGGGATACCAAATATATGTATATGACTAATTGGGCTCTTAGCACTTGTACATTATTCTGTACATCCTCTGAACTCTACCAAGCTTTAATACAAAATATAGAAATTTAGCACTGAAGGTCAATAGTCATTTTAAATGGTTAAACAAGGACACATGCCTAAATAGTTTTCAGGTTACACAATAGTACAAACACCATCAAAAGAGTAAAAGCTCAAATAGCATCAAATCGTGAATGAAGAAATGTTGGGGTATAATAGATAGTTAAGAAACAGAATGACGCTTTGGAGCAATATAATAACTCAAATTTATGCATCAGTTCAGATAAGGGACATTTAAAGTGAAGCGATATGCACAAAATGATCTATTATTTACTGTAGTAATGAAGAAGTGTCAGCCAGAGACCCTCATTACTAAACTTGTATTTAAGAGTTAAATAAACACTTTATAAAACAGACATTCTTTAATCATTTAAAAATTAACCCAACACATTCACCCCAGGTCCGATGGCAATCCAAGGGTTAAAGTGATGTCACCCATCACCAGCTTATGTAGGAGCATTCACAGAATGAACCTACATAGGCTGTAACCAAACAGCAAGGTTATGTGCCCATGACCAGGAAATAGCATCACTTTGGAAGCAGTGTACTTTCTCTGTGTCGAAAACGCCGCGTTCAATCATGCGGTTAAATCCACATGTGTTCATTGAACCATGCGGATTTACTGCATCCGATACATTCTATTATGGGAATTTCTACCGCGGGAACCAGCATCTCCGCAACAGAAACTGACATGCAGTGGCTCATAATCCAGCACCATGGGTGAGTTTATGCAGCGTCAAATAGAAGCGCAGTCAGCATGGGTTTTCTATAAATCCCATCCACTGTGCTTGTATCGTAGAACACAGCAGTTCGGACTCAGCACAGTGAGCGGCATCCAAACAGCTGCTATTACAGATTGTGTGGCACATACCCCAACTGGCTTAACTCGGTGTGCACCTCGATACCTGGCAGCAGTGGTGACGCAAGTGGGGTTATACCAGTTCATATCGGCGGGCTCCCACACTGACATTTATTTAAAAAAATGACAAAAAACGTGGATTCCAGCATAATTTTCATAACGAGTAGAGGGAAGGCCGATGGCTGATGTTAATATTCTGGGAAGGAACCAATAGCCATAAAGGTTCCCATGCTATTAATATTAATTATTAAAGGGAACCTTTCAGCAGGATTGTGCACAGTAACCTACAGACAGTGTCAGGTCGGCGCCGTTATACTAATTACAATGATACCTTGGTTGATGAAATCTATCTTGGGGTTGTTGTTTTAACTTTATTTTCAGTTTTTTGTTAACCCCTTAGTGACAGAGCCAATTTGCAGCTTAATGACCGGGCCAATTTTTACAATTTTGACCACTGTCACTTTATGAGGTTATAACTCTGGAACGCTTTAACGAATCCATGCTGATTCTGAGATCGTTTTTTCATGACATATTGTACTTCACGTTAGTGGTAAAAAAAATTTATATGACCTGCGTTTATTTATGAAAACAATGGAAATATGGCGAGAATTTTGAAAATATAGCAATTTTCAAACTTTAAATCTTTATGCCCTTAAATCAGAGAGATATGTCACACAAATTTCTTAATAAATAATATTTCCCACATGTCTACTTTACATCAGCACAATTTTGGAAACAAATTTTTTTTTTATTACGAAGTTATAAGGGTTAAAAGTTGACCAGCGATTTCTCATTTTTACAACACCATTTTTTTTAGGAACCACATCAAATTTGAAGTCACTTTGAGGGGTCTATATGATAGAAAATACCAAAAGTGACACCAGTCTAAAAATTTCACCCCTCAAGGTGCTCAAAAACACATTCAAGAAGTTAATTAACCCTTTACGTGCTTCACAGGAACTGAAGCAATGTGGAAGAAAAAAATTAAATTTAACTTTTTTTGCAAAAAATTTACTTCCGCACCAATTTTTTTTATTTTCACAAGTGTTAAAAGAGAAAATCATCCACAAAATTTGTTGTGCAATTTCTCCTGAATACGCCGATACCCCATATGTGGGGGTAAACCACTTTTTGGGCGCACAGCAGAGGTCGCAAGGGAAGGAGCGCCGTTTGACTTTTTCAACACAGAATTGGCTGGACGCCATGTCGTGTTTGGAGAGCCCCTAATGTGCCTAAACAGTGGAAACCCCCAACAAGTGACCCCATTTTGGAAACTAGGCCCCTTAAGGAACTTATCTAGATGTGTGGTGAGCACTTCGAACCTCCAAGTGCTTTACAGAAGTTTATAACGTACAGCCATGAAAATAAAAAAAAAATCTTTTTCCTCAAAAATGAATTTTTAGCCCGCTATTTTTTATTTTCCCAAGGGTAACAGGAGAAATCGGACCACAAAAGTTGTTGTGAAATTTTTCCTGAGTACGCTGGTACCCCATATGTGGTTGTAAACCACTGTTTGGGCGCATGGGAGAGTTTGGAAGGGAAGGAGAGCCATTTTGTAATGCAGACTTTGATGGAATGTTCTGCGGGCGTCATATTGTGTTTGCAGAGCTCTTAATGTGCCTAAACAGTAGAAACCCCCACAAGTGACACCATTTTGGAAAGTAGACCCCCCCCAAGGAGCTTATCTAGATGTGTGTCTGTGTGCACTTTGAACCCCCAAGTGCTTCACAGAAGGTTATAAACGCAGAGCCATGAAAATAAAAAATCATTTTTTCCTCAAAAATGATTTTTTAGCCAGCTATTTTTTATTTTCCCAAGGGTAACAGGAGAAATTAGAACTGGTGTGCAATTTGTCCTGAGTACGCTGATACCCCATATGTTGGGGTAAACCACTGTTTGGGCGCACGGCAGGGTTCGGAAGGGAGGGAGCATCATTTGACTTTTTGAACGCCATGTCTTGTTTGGAGATCCCCTGGTGTGCCTAAATAGTGGAAACCCCTCAATTCTTGCTCCAAACTTAACCCCAACACACCCCTAACCCTAATCCCAACCCTAACCCTAATCCCAACCCTAATTCCAACCCAAATTGTAACCCTAATTGTAACCGTAACCCTAATTCTAACCCTAATTCCAACCCTAACCCTAATTATAAAACTAACCCTAAAGGAAAAATGGAAATAAATATATTTTCTTTATTGTATTATATTTCCCTAACTAAGGGAGTGATAAAGGGGGGGTGGTTATTTACTATTTTTTTTCTTTTGATCACTGTGATAGGATTTATCACAGTGATCAAAATGTACCTTCACTGAATGAATGAATCTGCCGCTCAGCAGATTCGGCGGGCGCACTGCGCATGCGCCCGCCATTTTCTTCTCGGACCAAGATGGCGGCGCGCTCCGGAGGAGGCAGGAGGGTCTGGGGACACTAGGAGGTACCGGGGGGATAGGGGACCCTATTTCTCTCTCCTTTGATGTGCAATTACATCAGAGGAGAGAGAAAGATAAAGCAGAATCACTGCTTTTTTTTTTGCGGTTGCCATTATATGGTTAAAAACTGACCCGAATCATGATCTCTGGGGTCTCGGCTACCCCCGGTAGCCGAGACCCCGGAGAGAATCTGACTCTGGGGGGCGCTATATACTTTTTCCACAGTGCCGTTAATTAACGGCGCTGTGGTTTAAGTACCCTTAACCATCGCCGTTAAAAGGCATATTGGTGGTCGTTAAGGGGTTAATGATATGCCTGTGCCCCAGGGCGGGCCTGTGGGGGGGTCTTTATGTGGTGTTGTGCTTAGGTATTCATAATGCAGACTGTTGACAGGCCACTGATCCCTCAGTGACCTGCCCCCTAGTTTGCGCAATGAATACCTGTAAATACTGAAGAAAAAAATACCTTCTGCAGGCAGGTGCCGGCCGTGGCACCGGCACTGCAGCATAATTGCATGTTTAGTGTCCTAGTAATAACTGTTGAGCAAGTACAAAAAAAAAATTGCCGAACGCTGCTACTGTGCAGGCGGGGGCGGTGCCATCATGGAGGAAAACTTTTTTTTCTTCTCCAGCAAGATGGCGCGGCCGGCACCTGCGCAATAGCAGCTATTGGATTTCTATACACACCGACGATAGCTGCTACTGCGCAGGTGCGGTGGGCGCCATCTTCACTGCTGTTTGCTTAGCCTTTATCAGATGGTATACAAGGGGACCCCAGAAAAAAATTGACGCAGGGTCTCCTATAAATTCTAACCAACAAAGGCAAAACAGACAGCTGCAGGCTGATATTAATAGCCTAGGAAAGGGCCATTGTTACTGGCCCCCTCCCAGACTAAAAAACATCAGCTCTCAGTCGCACCAGAAATGGCGCATCAATAAGATGCACCAAATCCGGCGCTTAGCCTCCCTCTTCCCACTTGCACTGATGCGGTGGCAAGTGGGGTGATAGTTGGGAGTGTTCATTTCAGCCTTGTATTGGCAGCTGACATAAAGGCCAGGGGTTAGTAATAGAAAGGTGTCTATAAGGCACCTCCATTACTAACCCCAAAATAAGTAAATATAAAGAACACCCAGAATAAAGTTCTTTATTTGAAGTAAATGACCACACAAGTTTGCACATTTATTTAAAAATAAAAAACACATTATACTCATCTTACCACCTAATCACCGATGCCCTTGTCCCCTGTAAAAAAAAACGAAAAAAAAAACACTATATATACTCACCTATCCAAAGTGATGAGATAATCCATAATGTCCCACAACTATTCTGATGACTTTGAGAGCAGTCACTAATGTGATTGCTCTCAAGGACAGCAGGCTCATGTTGACACAGGAGGTAATCGCTCAGGAGGAGCTGTGATGAGAAAGTTCTTCGGCGTTCATCAGCTGATGAACCCTAATAAACTCACTGATGGCACTGCTGTTGCATGAGAAGTTTACATGCTCCTGTCAGTGTATAGCTTGCTACCGGGTAGAGCAGTCGCATCCGCTGTGACTGTTATACAAATCATCGTGGCACAGTATGGATTATGACGGCATAGGTGAGGGATATGGTGGTTTATTATTTTTTCTCTTTTACAGGTAACATGGAAATCAGAGATTAGGCATTAAGGTGAGTATATGGTGCTTTTTTTATTTTTGATTTTTTACAGGAATACAATGTCTTCAGGGATTAGGTAAAGATGAGTATACTGTGTTTTTTATTTCAATATTTATTTCTTTATTTTAACTTTTTTCTTCTTTACTTTGAGCACAGGCTGATGACTACGCCCATCATCTGCGCCTGCTCTTGCTGTTATCAGTGACAGCAGGCGTAGGATGATGGGAGTTGTAGTCTCATCAGCTGACATCTGACAACGTGACCCCGCAGTGCTCTGATGGGCGAAAACTAACTTAGAGCCGCCAGTGTTTCTCGTGTTGTCATATAAATGACAGCGTGGGAAACACCATATGAAGTATATAAAAACGCAAATCTGCAAACATTTTTATACCTGCATTGTGCTGCGTATTTAACTGACTCCATTAAAGTCAATAGGTGAAAAATGCGGCAAGAACGCACAAAGAATTGACATGCTGCACATTTAAAAGCAGCTTAAATCCTGAGAGGAAAAATACTGATCACGTGCACAGCACTTCTGGATTCTTATTGACTTTGCTGGCATAAGCATTCCTTAGCGTTTTTGGGCCAATTCCGTGCAGAAAAAATGCCACAAAAACACACCGTGTGCACTCAGCCTAAAATAAGGTTTTTCTTTGGCTTTCATATACGAAAGTGACAGCAAAAAATCTTGAAATCAAATTTGCCAGTCACGCCACCTCTACACCCACTAAGAAAACATCCTCATTTAAATTGCATTCAGTATGACTGAAGAAAACCTGTATACCTGGTAGTTCTGAAAAGAAGTCAAAGAAACCATTGTCAGTCCATTAAACGGCAAGTCTGGGAGAATCCTACCATCTAGTGGGTGACTGCAGTACTACAGTGTGCAGCGTAAAGGTCACAACTTTCAAGTCACATAGGGTGATTCCCATATTTATAGTTGGATTTTGCTGTATAGTGTATGTAAAAACAAGCTCTTATGTAATTTACGACTTATTAAAATTTGCAGCTGTTGGAGATATTAACATTTTTCTTTTGTTTATACCTTGTTACCTATGAAACTGACCACAGCTTGTGCCACTCATTGCACTGGTTACTCATCTGCTAAACAGTACACTATAAACTTCTCTCTCACCCAAAAAGCTCTCCACAGTTCTGCACCACCCTAAATCTTCTCCCTAATCTCCGTCTATCACCCTACCTGTTGCACTCTGCTCTGCAACTGATTTTAGGCTACTTTCACACATCCGTTTTTCGCCGTCCAGCACAATCCGTCCAATATGTAAAAAGACGGATCCGGCGCAGATGGTGAAAGAACTGATGAAATGGATCCGTGTTTTTAGTTGGATCCGGCCTGAACTTTTGAACCTGAAAAAATGCAGTCTGCGCTTGCCTGGAACGAGGAGAGAGAGAGAGAGAGGAGAGAGGAGAAAGAGAGAGGAGAGAGAGAGACCAGAAAAGCAAATGTGCTGGGCATGCTCAGAGCAGAAAAACGGAATGCTGTGGCTGGATCAGGCAAAAGACTGATCCGTTAGCCGTATTCTCCCATTGACTTGCATTGTACCCAAGAGTCGGTTGCGCCGCATCCGCTGCTGTCCGTTTTTTTCGCCGGACACAAAAAACGTTACAACATGCGTTGTGTCCGGCCGCCGGAAACAAAATTTAGACGGATCCGGCAAAAACTGGACGAAACGCAAGAACATGCGGCGCCATCCGGCGCTAATGCAACTCAATCAGAAAAAAACGGATCTGGCGGAATAAAAAAACGGATCCGTTTTTTGCAAAACATGCCGGATCCCGCCGGACGGCAAAAACGGATGTCTGAAAGAGGCCTTACACTAACACCCTCCATAATCCTCCATAATGACAGGAGAAGGTGGATGAGGCAAAGGTACTGCAGATTGCCACATACTTCTTGAGAAGCGAACAATGAAAAACGTTATGGATCCTAAAGGTAGGTGGTACAGCAAGGCGAAATGCTACCGGATTGACGATGGCTAAGATCTTATAAGGACTGATAAACCTGGGACACAGTGTCCAAGACGGATCTGTCAGCTTAATGTTCCTCGAGGACAGCCACACCAAGTCACTAACACACAGGTCCGAACCCACCAATCGTCTCCGATCAGCCACACTCTTATATTTAGAACCCATCTTTTGCAAATTATTAGTCACCCCCTGCCATATGGTAGAAATGTAACATGGAAACCGTTCTTCCTCCAGTAATTCAGAAGGGCGATTACCATTGAAAAAAACTAAACTGAGGATGGAACCCATATGTCCCAAAAAACAGGGACTTACCGGTTGATTCCTGACAACGATTATTTACTGCGAATTTAGCCAACGATAAATAGGTAACCCAGTTCTCCAGATTCTCAGACACAAAACATCTGAGATACGTCTCTAAATTCTGGTTGACCCGTTCAGTCTGCCCATTAGACTGCAGGTGAAAAGCAGAAAAAAATGACAAATGGATCCCCAGATGGGTGCAAAACACCCTCCAAAATTTGGAGATAAACTGCACCACCAATCAGAAACAATATCGGTAGGAATCCCATGCAGTCTAATTATTTCCTTGACGAAAATTTGCGCCAGAGATTTGACATTAGACAAAGCTGGTAAAGGTCAGGTGTATAAATAAGAATATCGTCCAGGTAGATCACAACGAATCTGCCTACCAGCTGACTAAAGATGTCATTAATAAAGTGCTGAAAGATGGAGGGGGCGTTCGTCAGCCCAAAAGGCATCACTAGATTCTCATAGTGTCCTTCAGGTGTGTTGAATGAAGTCTTCCACTCATCCCCCTCTTTAATGCGGATAAGGTTAAACGTCCCCACCCCTCCACGTGGTCCATCTTAGAGATCTATTTTGCCCCTACAATTTGATTAAAGAAGTCAATGATCAGGGAAGAGGATACGGATCAAGGACAGTGATCGCACTGAGTTTCTGGCAAGGAAGTAACCCCATCTTTTTTCTTAACAAAGAACGCACTACGCATGCGCCCGCCAAGATCTGCCGGCTAGGCCCGGCAACAATAGGAAGATTTTTCCTATTGGTTCATTTTGGTCACTGTAATAAACGCTATCTGTCACGGTATGTCGCGGCGAAGATCGTCGCGATTGCACACCCTGACTTCGCACAGCTGAGTTTCTGGTGCTGGGTGTTTTTCGGCACTGAGGGAGTTAATTCTTTCTCTCTCGGTGCTGGACTGACCAGCCTCGCCCAGCTGAGATTGATGTTTTGTTAATTAGCTTCCTTCTTATACCTGCTGGTCTGCTGGGGAAGTTGTCGGTGAAAGCATTCATTCAGACCAGCAGAGTGGATCGTTTCTGAGAAGACTTAAGCTAAGAGTGCCTGCTGTGGTTTATTCTCTCCTCGCTTATTGTTTATCTCCTTAACCTTTTGTGTTCCTCTGTAGTGGAAGTTTTGTATGCATGGCAGTGTTTTCTTTACCCCTTGTCTGTCTTGTTTATATTAGACTGTGTGTAAGCTGTGACCTGCCCATTCCCTGTGGTGGTAATCAGGGTCCTTCTCAGGACTAGATTACAGTGGTCAGGGATTATAGGAGACAGGGTTACGCTGGCTGGCCTGGACCTCTGTACCATTAACAGTACCTCCAGGTAGAGGGACTAGTCAGGACCCCAGTTCAGGGTCAGCATAGACCCCGGTCCACCTCTATCCTGAGACAGCGTGACACGTACACAGTATAGACCCACAATACATAGGATATTATGTCAGGTAAGACATTGCTGGCAGATACTATGTATACATGTTGATATTTTCTATTATAGGAATTATAGAATGATGTCACATTAGATATATGTTACTATCATAGAATTTATCTGTTATACGTCGTGACATTTTCACCGACCACACTAAAAGATTCTCCCCAGCTACCATGGATCCAGTAGCCCAGTTAGCTCAGCAGTTGCAGAGTTTGTCCATGGAGCTGACGGACGTTAAGTCCAAGGTTTTGTACCCCCGGGAGCAAACCAGATCTGAACCTAAAGTAGCTCTCCCGGACAGGTTCACTGGTGGGCGGGATAAATTTTTTACCTTCCGGGAGGCATGTAAATTATATTTTCGGCTACGGCCTCGGTCTTCTGGGAGTGAAGATCAGAGGGTGGGAATTGTCATCTCGCTCTTACAAGGGGACCCTCAATCCTGGGCGTTCTCTCTTCCTCCGGACTCCCCGGCTCTCCAGTCAGTAGATCGATTTTTTACAGCCCTGGGTCTGGTATATGATGACCCGGATCGGGTCTCCCTTGCTGAAATGAAGTTACGTAAGATACAGCAGGGAGATCGTCCGGCGGAGGAATTTTCTTCTGAGTTCCGTAGATGGGCCACAGATACTCAGTGGAATGACCCAGCTCTTAGGAGCCAGTTTTGTCAAGGATTATCTGACAAATTAAAAGATGTGTTGGCTCAGTATGATTCTCCCCCGTCACTGGAGGCCGCTATGGCCCTTGCTATTCGCATCGATAGACGGCTTCGGGAGAGGTGCGAGGTAACTCCACCCACTGTGATGACTCCACCTTCTACTATAGTCCCTTATATTGAGGTTCCCCTGGTTTGTTCTGAGGAGCCTATGCAGTTAGGAGGGACATCGTTTCGAGGGAGGGGATCGGCGGTGCGCCGCAAGACAGGAAAGTGTTACTTCTGCGGGAGAAAGGGACATTTTGTTGGGGGGTGTCCATCCCGTACTTTGCTGAGCAAGGAGTCGCCGGAAAACTGTTGATCCCAGGTTGTGTGGTGGACGACAATCTGGGAGTATGTATTTCGTCCCCAAGTCCGTCTCAGTTTCTCTACCAGCGGAGGTGGTGGTAGGTACGAGAACTGAAAGGATTTCTGTTCTTCTGGATAGTGGGGCCGCGGCTAATCTGGTGGACGCTCGGTTTGCCCAGGTGCAAGGTATGCAACTGAGTGTATTGGCCAAACCTATCCCTATATTCTCTATTGACGCCAGGCCACTCGGTCAAGGTAGCTTTGTGCAAGCCGTGCATAACATAGACCTTCGAGTGGGGGCAATACATAAAGAACTATTGTCTTGTTATGTGTTGGAGGGCCTTCCCACTCCTATTGTGTTGGGACTTCCTTGGTTAACTAAACATAACCCAGTTATTAATTGGCAATCCAGAGAGATAAGCCAGTGGGGTGAATTTTGCAATAGTAACTGCATGAACACGGTCATCGGTGCGGTCGTGCCTAGAACCTTACCTCCTTTTCTGGAGGACTTTGAGGATGTGTTTTCAGAGGAAGGGTGTCAAGAATTACCTCCTCATTGTGCTATAAAATTGCTTCCTGATGCTAAGTTACCAAAATCTAGGTTATATAACCTTTCTGGTCCTGAGAGGCAAGCTATGAAGGATTATATTTCGGAAAGTCTGGCCAAGGGGCATATTAGACCTTCATCTTCCCCAGTGGCCGCGGGGTTCTTCTTTGTGAAGAAAAAAGGTGGAGGCCTACGCCCTTGCCTGGATTTCCGTGAGCTTAATCGGATTACGGTCCGAGATCCGTATCCGCTCCCACTTATTCCTGATCTCTTCAATCAGATTGTGGGCGCCAAATGGTTCTCTAAGTTGGATCTCAGGGGGGCGTATAATCTGATTAGGATAAAGGAGGGGGATGAGTGGAAGACGGCGTTTAACACTCCGGAGGGACATTATGAGAACCTTGTCATGCCTTTCGGTCTGACTACTGCCCCGGCGGTGTTTCAACATTTTGTTAATGACATCTTTCGCCACCTAGTGGGACAGTTTGTTGTCATTTATCTAGATGACATCTTAATTTACTCGCCGGATCATGTGTCTCATCAGGAGCATGTGAGACAGGTGTTGCAGATCTTGCGAGACAATAAACTGTACGCCAAATGGGAGAAGTGTGTATTCGCCGTACAAGAACTTCAGTTTTTAGGATTCCTGGTGTCAGCTTCCGGTTTCCGTATGGACCCTGGGAAAGTGAAGGCTGTGCTTGAATGGGATCGGCCAGAGGATCTTAAAGCACTGCAGCGTTTCCTGGGGTTTGCTAACTACTACCGGAAATTTATTCGTAATTTCTCATCCGTTGTCAAACCTCTCACTGACATGACAAAAAAAGGGACGGATTTTTCTAGGTGGTCTGACAAAGCTTGTCAAGCATTTTCCTCCTTGAAAAAATGTTTTGCTTCAGCACCCATACTCATCCAACCTGATGCATCACAACCGTTCATTGTGGAGGTAGACGCATCTGACGTAGGAGTGGGTGCGGTATTATCTCAAGGTCCGTCCCCTGGTAAATGGCATCCGTGCGCTTTCTTCTCTAAAAAATTGTCGTCCGCCGAGAGGAATTATGATGTCGGCAAAGGGAACTCTTGGCCATTTAGTTGGCTTTTGAAGAGTGGCGTCACTTTTTGGAGGGGGAAGTCCACCCGGTCACCGTCATTACTGATCACAAGAACCTGCTGTATTTAGAGTCTGCAAAACGTCTGAATTCCAGACAAGCTAGATGGTCGTTGTTTTTTACCAGGTTTAATTTTGTCGTCACATATCGTCCTGGGTCAAAAAATGTAAAGGTGATGCCTTATCTCGTAGTTTCCCGGGGGCCGGGAAGACGGATGACCCGGTTCCTATTCTTCAGGAGGGAGTTGTGGTGTCGGCTGTATGCTCTGAACTTGGGGAGGAGGTATTGGAGGCTCAGGGGGACGCCCCTGTAGGACCTCCAGGGAAACTGTTTGTTCCAGATCAGTTAAGACAAAAGGTTATCGAGGCACATCATAATTCTGCTTTGGCAGGACACCCAGGGAGTAAAGCAACTGTAGATCTCCTTTCTCGCCGGTTTTGGTGGCCTAACTTAAATAAAGAGGTGGTAACTTTTGTCGCGTCCTGTGGGGTATGTGCGCACTCTAAGACCCCACATACCCGTCCGTCTGGGGCCCTTTTACCGTTGAAAATCCCGGAGCGTCCATGGACCCATCTGTCTATGGACTTCATTACGGACCTCCCTCCGTCTTCAGGTAAAACTGTCATACTAGTTGTAGTTGACAGGTTCAGCAACAAAGGCACATTTTATTGCTCTTCCTGCTCTTCCTAATGCTAAAACTCTGGCGCAGGTGTTCATTGGGGAGATTGTGAGACTTCAGGGTTGCCTTCCGATGTGGTGTCGGATCGGGGGTCTCAGTTTGTGTCCAAATTCTGGAAGGCATTTTGTTCTCGTCGGGGGATGCAGTTGTCATTTTCTTCGGCTTTTCATCCCAGACTAATGGTCAGACAGAGCGTCTGAATCAGAGCTTAGAGACATATCTTCGGTGTTTTGTCTCAGAGAACCAAGAGGACTGATCTTCTTTCTTGCCTCTGGCAGAGTTCACTCTTAACAATAGGCGGAGCGAGTCCACTGGTAAGTCTCCGTTTTTTGGGGCATATGGTTTTCACCCCCAGTTTTGTACTTTCAATGGGGGGGGCTCTTCTGGGGTTCCTGAGGAGGAACGATTTTCGTCATCACTTGCTTCAGTGTGGAGAGGAGTGCTTAATAATCTGAGCACTATGGGGAACCGATACAAACGTATGGCTGATAGGAGGAGAGTGTCTGGTCCGGACCTAAGTGTGAACGATCTGGTATGGTTGTCTACCAAGAGTATAAAACTTAAGGTTCCCTCCTGGAAACTCGGTCCCAGATTCATCGGGCCATACAGGATCAGTTCAATAATTAATCCGGTGGCTTTCGGTCTTGACCTCCCTCCTACGTTTAAAATCCACAATGTGTTCCACAAATCGTTGCTTAAGAGGTACGTGGCACCAGTTATACCATCACCTCTACCTCCTCCTCCTGTGGTGGTCAATGGTAATTTGGAGTTTCAGGTATCGAAGATCATTGACTCACGTCTGAATCGCCGGTCCCTTCAGTACCTTGTTCATTGGAGGGGGTATGGTCCTGAGGAGAGGATGTGGGTTTCTGCGTCGGATATTAACGCAGACCGATTGGTTCGGGCCTTCCACACTACTCACCCAGATAGACCAGGCCCTGAGGGTCCGGAGGCCCCTCGTAGAAGGGGGGGTACTGTCACGGGTGTGTCGCGGCGAAGATCGTCGCGATTGCACACCCTGACTTCGCACAGCTGAGTTTCTGGTGCTGGGTGTTTTTCGGCACTGAGGGAGTTAATTCTTTCTCTCTCGGTGCTGGACTGACCAGCCTCGCCCAGCTGTGATTGATGTTTTGTTAATTAGCTTCCTTCTTATACCTGCTGGTCTGCTTGGGAAGTTGTCGGTGAAAGCATTCATTCAGACCAGCAGAGTGGATCGTTTCTGAGAAGACTTAAGCTAAGAGTGCCTGTTGTGGTTTATTCTCTCCTCGCTTATTGTTTATCTCCTTAACCTTTTGTGTTCCTCTGTAGTGGAAGTTTTGTATGCATGGCAGTGTTTTCTTTACCCCTTGTCTGTCTTGTTTATATTAGACTGTGTGTAAGCTGTGACCTGCCCATTCCCTGTGGTGGTAATCGGGGTCCTTCTCAGGACTAGATTACAGTGGTCAGGGATCTACAGGAGACAGGGTTACGCTGGCGGCCTGGACCTCTGTACCATTAACAGTACCTCCAGGTAGAGGGACTAGTCAGGACCCCAGTTCAGGGTCAGCATAGACCCCGGTCCACCTCTATCTTGAGACAGCGTGACACGTACACAGTATAGACCTACAATACATAGGATATTATGTCAGGTAAGACATTGCTGGCAGATACTATGTATACATGTTGATATTTTCTATTATAGGAATTATAGAATGATGTCACATTAGATATATGTTACTATCATAGAATTTATCTGTTATACGTCGTGACACTATCACAGTGATCAAAATAAAAAACAATAGTAAATAAACCTCCCCTTTATCACCCCCTTAGTTAGGGAAAAATAATAAAATAAAGAAAATACATTTATTTCCATTTTCCCATTAGGGTTAGAGTTAAGCTAAAGTGAGTTGGGTTAAAGTTTTAGGGTTAGAGTTAGGCTAAAGTGAGTTGGGCTAAAGTTTTGGGGTTATCTTTAAAGTTAGGCTAAAGTCAGTTGGGCTAAAGTTTTAGGGATAGGGTTAGGCTAAAGTGAGTTGGGCTAAAGTTTTAGGGTTAGGATTTGGGTTGGGATTAGGGTTAGGTTTGTTGTTAGGGTTATGGTTAGGGTTGAGATTAGGGTTAGGGGTGTGTTGGAGTTATGGTTAAGGGTGTGTTGGGGTTAGGGTTGGAGTTAGAATTGGGGGGTTTCCACTGTTTAGGTACACCAGGGGCTCTCCAAACGCAACATGGCGCCACCATTGATTCCAGCCAATTTTGCGTTCAAAAAGTCAAACAGTTGTTTACCCCCACATATGGGGCATCAGCGTACTCAGGACAAATTGCACAACAACTTTGGGGGTCTAATTTCTCCTGTTACCCTTTGGAAAATAAAAAAGGGGCCTAAAAATTGATTTTTGTGGAAAAAAAAATATTTTTTATTTTCACGGCTCTGCATTAAACTTCTGTGAAGCACTTGGGGGTACAAAGAGCTCACCACACATCTAGACAAGCTCCTTGGGGGGTCTAGGTTCCAATTGGGGTCACTTGTGGGGGTTTCTACTCATTAGGCACATCAGGGGCTCTCCAAACGCGACATGACGCCCACAGACCATTCCATCCAAGTCTTCATTTCAAAACGTCACTACTTCCCTTCCAAGCCCCGACGTGTGCCCATACAGTAGTTTTATCTCACATATGGGGTATCAGTGTACTCAGGACAAATTGGACAACTTTTGGGGTCCAATTTCTCCTTTTACTCTTGGAAAAATAGAAAACTGGGGCTAAAAGATCATGTTTGTGGAAAAAATGATTTTTTTATTTTCACGCTCGGGCGTTACAAACGTTAGTGAAGCACCTGGGGGTTAAAAGTTCTCACCACATATGTAGACAAGTTCCTTCAGGGGTCTAGTTTCCAAAATGGGGTCACTTGTGGGGGGTTTCAAATGTTCAGGCACATCAGGGGCTCTCCAAACACAACATGGTGTCCAATCTCAATTCCAGACAATTTTGCGTTGAAAAAGTCAAACGGCGCTCCTTCCCCTCCGTGCTCTGCCATGCGCCCAAACAGTGGTTTACCCCCACACATGGGATATCAGCGTACTCAGGACAAATTACACAATAACTTTTGTGGCCTTGTTACCCTTGGGAAAATAAAAATTAGGGGTGAAAAGATCATTTTTGTGGAAAAAATATTATTTTTGAATTTTATGGCTCTACGTTATAAACTTCTGTGAAATTGCTCACCACACATCTAGATGAGTTCCTTGAGGGGCCTTGTTTCCAAAATAGGGTCATTTGTGGGGGTTAGTTTAGGCACTGTAGGGGCTCTCCAAATGCGACATGGCGTCCAGCAATTCTGCGTTGAAAAAGTCAAACGGCGCTCCTTCCCTTCCGAGCTCTGCCATGCACCCAAATACAGGTTTACCCCCATATATAGGGTGTCAGCGTACTCAGGACAAATTACACAACAACTTTTGAAGTCCAATTTCTCCTGTTTGCCTTGGGAAATTAAAAAATTGAGGGCGAGAAGATCATTTTTTAAAAAATTGGATCTAAAGTAAATATTTTGTGCAAAAAAGTTAAATGTTCATTTTTTTTATAGGAAAGATGTATATCTTTGTACCAGTGTTAGCCAGTAGATAGAAAAATATTTAGACTTGAGAGTCCTCAGTGATTGATACCTTTTAATGGCTAACTGAAAAGATGGTAACAAATTGCAAGCTTTCGAGACTACTCAGGTCTCTTCATCAGGCAAAGACTAAAACAAAAACTGAAGAATCACATATTTATACACAAGAGGACACAGGAATAATGCAATAGGTAAGACATGTGACGTGAAGCAGAACTGTCATTATGGCAGAGGGATGAACATAAATATTGGAACAGTTCATAGATAATTAAGGAGTGAGAGTTTTATTGCCCTCTGATTGGGGTCTGGTATTGTGTTTTGATGCCCCCAGGTCAGAGAAGCAGATTCCTTAATTGATGTACACAGACATGAATCCATGTGACACGTTCATTCCAGCACTAAGAGTGTCAAAGGTCATCATAAGTTTATATTCCCAAATCTTTCTATCTTTCTCAGATTTGAAGTTAGCTTTTAATACCAGTAATTCCATATCCATCATGCTATGACCCGGCATACAAAAGTGTTTGGCCAAAGGTAGATCCATTCTTTTTTCTCTTATTGTATGGCGATGAGAATTCATCCTTGTTCTCAGTTTTTGTCCGGTCTCCCCCACATACAGACGCCCAGTTGGACATTTCGTACAAATAATTAGGTACACCACATTAGATGTGATGCAGCTGAAAGTACCTGGGATCTTGTAGTCCTGATGGGAGTTGGGGATCTTTATCTTGTCCGTGGTCATTATAGATGGACAGGTTTTGCACTTCTTCTGTTTGCAAGGAAAGGTTCCTGCAGCTGTTGGGGAGGACAGGGAGCTTCTGACAATGATGTTTCTTAGATTTGGGGGCTGCCTAAAACATAGTAGTGGGGGTCTGGAAATATGGATTGTAATCGGGCATCTTTTTGTAGTAAAGGTTGTAGTTTCCGTGCAGCTCCCCTTAGCATCTCCAGATTTGGATTGTAGGTGACCACTAGAGGCAACCGGTTATTTTCTTCTTTAGCTTTGTAATGTAGCAGGTGATTCCTTGATATTCTGGTGGCTCTTGTAATTTGGTTCTCAATTGTTCTTGGATGGTAGCCCTGGTTCAAAAAGGTCTTTCTGAGGCGAATAAGGTGTTCATCTCTATCCATAGAGTTGGAACATATACGATTGTATCTGATGGCTTGGCTGTAGACAATAGAGTTTTTTATGTGTTTTGGATGGAAACTGTCCCATTTAAGGTATGTTGGACGGTCGATTGGCTTCTGATACAGGGATGTCTCTATTTCATTGTTCTTTAGCTTAATGGTGGTGTCTAAAAAGTTAATTTCAGTGCTGGAGTAGTTAAGTGTTAAGTTGATGGTGGGATGAAATTGGTTGAACTGTTCATGGAACGTCTTTAGCTGTTGTTCAGACTCCGTCCAGATGATTAAAATGTCATCAAGGTAGCGGTAGTAGGCCCGAGGCCTGATGGGACATGAGGACAAGAATTCGCTTTCAAGCTTGGCCATGAAAAGATTTGCATACTGTGGAGCCATTTTACTTCCCATCGCTGTGCCAGTCTCCTGAAGATATATCTTGTTGTCAAATTCAAAGTAATTGTGGGTGAGGATGAATTTTGTGAGTTTCACCACAGAATCAGCATCATTCGTGGTGTTTCCCATGAAGACTTTGCAGGCATTTAATCCATCCTGGTGTGGGATATTAGAGTACAAAGATTCCACATCCATGGTGGCCAGGATGGTTCCTTCTGGTAAGGGACCTATTGCTGCTAGTTTATTCAGTAGGTCAGTTGTGTCCTGAATGTAGCTGGGTGTATCCTTTACCAGGGGTTTAAGAATACCCTCTACCCATCCAGATACCTGCTCAGTAAGGGTGTCCACACATGAAATAATCGGCCTCCCTGGATTCCCAGCTTTGTGGATTTTGGGAAGCATGTAAAACGTCCCTGTTCTTGGACTTTCTGGTATCAGGTCATCAGCTCTTATGGATTTGTCAGACAGACAAGATACCAACTTGCTTAGTTCCTTGTAATAGTCCTGTGTAGGGTCCGACTCCAGTTTTCTGTAGTAGCGTGTGTCCGTAAGTTGTCTGTTTGCTTCCTTCATATAGTCTGATGTGTTCATCATGACTATTGCACCTCCCTTGTCAGCAGGTTTAATGATGATTTCTTTGTTGGTTTTCAGAGACTGTATGGCCTTTCTCTCCTGGGCACTGATGTTTTAGGCTTGTCTCTTGTTGGTGGCTATGATGGTGGATTTTATCAAATGTCTGAATGAGTCTATATATTTATCCAAATGAGGGTTACGTCCAGGTGGAGGTGTCCAGTCTGACCTCTTCTTGATTGTTGGGATCCCTTTTCCTTCAGTCCGAGTGTTTTCTGAATCTTCTGTATCATTGAAGTATTCCCTCAGGCGCAGTCTCCTGAAAAAATGTTCCATATCACTGCAGAGTTCGGTTTTATCCAGGGCCTTAGTAGGACAAAATGAGAGTCCTCTAGAAAGCACGGCAAGCTCCACTTTGTTGGGTTTGTAATCTGAGAGATTGATGACACAGTTAGATGCTTTTGTGTCTGGAATGGAGTGGTTGTCAGAGTTGTCAGGTTTTGGTTTTGTTTTGTATCTGTTTGTATAGAGTCCGGAATGGAGGCGCAGTCTGTGTAGTTTCTTTTCCTTGTTTTGAATCAGAAAGGTCCGTAGTTTGTTATAGTATTGTTGTAATCTTTGCTCTGTGCTTTCTGTAAGTGTTTTCCTCAGAGTTTCATATTGCCCTTGGACTTTACTCCTTATGCTGTAGCAGACATGCAAAAGATGGTTCCTAAGTCTCTCAGACGTCCTGTGACAAAGGTTTTGTGCATAATGGGTATTGTAGGTGTGAAGAATTGGGTTTGTAATCCAGAGTCCTTTGGGAATTAAATTCTCCTTTTTGCATTTAGATAAGAAAAAAATGTCGCTGTCCATTTGTGCGCGTTTCTTCAGAAGTGGTTTTAGTTCATAAAGATGCGGTACATTCTGGTATCCTCCATTTTGATATAGGAAAGATAAAAGATAGGATAGAAAAACAAAGAGAAGGGAGGGGTAACCGCAAGTACACACAATTGTCTCAGGACTAATAAACACTGAGTCTGTTCTCCAAAACTTTAGTTGCAGGGTCCCTGAAGAACCGTGCAAGTTTTTTAGTGAATAGAATGATTGCTCAAACCAGATCACTAATGCTCTATCATCCCACCGCTGCCACCACAGGTATAAGTCTTGTGGTGAGCCCCCCCCCTTGTTCAGTCCATGCTGTGATGTCTTGACTAAGAGATCTGCAAATGAACTATGACGTGTGGCTCCTCCCCCAGCCAGTCTGGCCTGTAACTACCATGTGAGTTTTTCCACTTTTAATCCTATTTTATTTTCTAACTGCCTTGTACATAACTATATTGCCTCAGCTTGTTACATCTTTTTTTATATTGTATAAGCACTGCCTGTTTTTTTAAGGAATAAACCTATAAAATTATTAGTTTGATTCTCCTGCTCTATAAACGAATTTGCACGTGCCTGAAGTACTACGCTACTGTTTTGGGGTTGCTACGGACCCTCTTGATAAATTGTTCCTAAAGTAAACCGTAGCTGGTGGCAGCTTAAAAGGAAGGGGTGTAAAGTGTTGACCTATGGGGTGGCGCTGGCAGTGACGGAGCGGGTCTTATAAGAGTATTGCCTGGCTGCGGCCCGGAGTAATAATTCCCTCACTGCAGCGTGCCCAATAGCCAGCACACATCCAAGTGACCCGTCTGGCGACTAATTATCCTAGGTGCAGTTCCCTGACTGACCTGAGGGTAAGGGGGGGCGCCAGAGAGCTGCAAGTTCCTAAGTGGAAGTGGGATAATTATAAATCCCTGCAGTTTACTGGGTCAGACGGCAGCAGCCGTCGTGTGTGTGCGCGTTTTCGTCACATTTGCGGCACGGAGGGATCACAAGCCGTGATACCCTGGGCTACCGTGTGGCGGACCGTGTGCACGTTCCATCACATTTTTTTTTAAACATTCCAAAAATTCCTCTGAAGCACCTGAAGGGTTAATAAACTTTTTGAATGTTGTTTTGAGCACCGTGAGGGGTGAAGTTTTTAGAATGGTGTCACTTTTGGGTATTTTTTATCATCTAGACCCCTCAAAGTGACTTCAAATGTGATGTGGTCCTTAAAAAAAAATGGTGTTGTAAAAATGAGAAATCGCTGTTCAACTTTTAACCCTTATAACTTCCTAACAAAAAAAATTGTTTCCAAAATTGTGCTGATATAAAGTAGACATGTGGGAAATGTTATTTAGTAACTTTTTTGTGTGACATATTTCTCTGTTTTAAGGGCATAAAAATTCAAAGTTTGAAAATTGCAAAATTTTCAAAATTTTCGCCGTATTTCCATTTTTTTCATAAATAAACGCAAGTTATATTGAAGAAATTTTACCACTAACATGAAGTACAATATGTCACGAGAAAACAGTCTCAGAATCAGCGGGATTCGTTGAAGCGTTCCAGAGTTATTACCTCATAAAGGACAGTCTTCAGAATTGTAAAAATTGGCCCGGTCATTAACGAGCAAACCACCCTTGGGCGTTAAGGGGTTAATTAATTAAAACAAGCAAACTGAATTACATTATTAAAAAGTTTTCCTACCGGCAAAGGGAGTGAAAATAACAAATATATAGGGAAATATTATACACAAGTAGCATGTAACCTAACCAAGGTATACAAAATTTCTCATGGCAGTGTTTGGCGACGAAAAGTGCAATTCAACCTCTAAGTCCAGTGACACCATATAGAATAATAAGAATATTTACAAGGGAAAGGATCCTCTTGCTCCGAAATGAGAACTTACAACAAACAATTTCAAGTAATACAATTTGGAACAATCTCATCTATAGAGGAGACAAGGAGTCAGTTACACAAACTTGTCATGTCCAATTATTGGTCCTGTCCAACGACACCATGTCCGTGATTCTGTAATATTTGAGGCGCGCTTCTTCCAACGCATTTACTCTCAAAGCTAGATTCTTCAGGGGAGTCTTATCAAGGTGGTGAAATATATTGCCACCATGCCTACACCATATTCAGCTTTATATCATACTTGCTGTGCTATATACTCGCATCGACGTCATATCCGGGAACGCTGTTTATAACGCATCCAAAGGCGGTGACATGCATACGTCACTTGCGGATGACACGTCCATATAACCCACAGCACCTCACTTCTGGTGAGGCAGTTATAGGAGGTAGGGCTTCTAGACTGCTACTTACACTCTGTACCGCCCCTGTTCCAACCCCTATGACAAAACACTCAAATGAGTGTCCTTATTAGTCGCTGGTCCCATATTTCAGGAACTATTACGCACTGAGACCATCACAGCCAGCGATAGATACAAGTGCTTCTCACAAAATTAGAATATAATCAAAAAGTTAATTTATTTCAGTTCTTCAATACAAAAAGTGAAACGCATATAGAGTCCTTACAAACAGAGTGATCTATTTCAAGTGTTTATTTCTGTTAATGTTGATGATTATGGCTTACAGCCAATGAAAACCCAAAAGTCATTATCTCAGTAAATTAAAATACTTTATAACACCAGCTTGAAAAATGATTTTAAAATCCAAATTGTTACTGAAATGTATGTTCAGTAAAAGCACCCAATACTTCGTTGGGGCTCATTTTGCATCAGTTACTGCATCAATGCGGCGTGGCATGGAGGCGATCAGTCTGTGGCACTACTGAGGTGTTATGGAAGCCCAGGTTGCTTTGATAGCAGCCTTCAGCTCGTCTGCATTGTTGGGTCTGGTGTCTCTCATCTTCCTCTTGACAATAACCCATACATTCTCTATGGGGTTAGGCGAGTTAGCTGGCCAATCAACCACATTGATACTGTTGTTTTTAAACCAGGTATTGGTACTTTTGGCAGTGTGGACAGGTGCAAAGTCCTGCTGGAGAATAAAATTTTCATCTCCAAAAAGTTTGTTGCCAGAGGGAAGCATGAAGTGGTCTAAAATTTCCTGTTAAATGGCCGTGCTGACTTTGGTCTTGATAAAAAATAGTGGACCTACACCCGCAGATGACATGGTTCCCCAAACCATCACTGATTGTGGAAACTTCACACTAGACCTTAAGCAACTTGGATTGTGTGCCTCTCCACTCTTCCTCCCGAATCTGGGACCTTGATTTCCAAATGAAATGCAAAATTTACTTGTGTAGTGTGTCAATGACTGCCTTCTGGATATCTGTCGAGTCAGCAGTCTTCCCCATGATTGTGGAGCCTACTAAAACAGACAAAGGGACCTTTTTAAATGCTTAGCAAGCCTTTGCAGGTGTTTTTTGTTAATTATTTTAATTTACTGAGATAATGACTTTTGGGTTTTCATTGGCTGTAAGCCATAATCATCAACATTAACAGAAATAAACACTTGAAATAGATCACTCTGTACTGACCCTATATAATATATGAGTTTCAATTTTTGTATTGAAGAACTGAAATAAATTAACTTTTTGATGATATTCTAATTTTGTGAGAAGCACCTCTTTATATATCGCAAATAACAGCAATACATCTATTATACAGTTCTTGACATAATAAACCCATCACAAGTTTAACAGCTGGAAGATGGTTATGGCATAACAGATCAATGGTGACACTCAGCAATAGATATTCTTAACCCCTTACTGCCATCCGACGTACTATCCCGTCCATGGTACCTGGGCCCGTATGACCATGGACGGGATAGTACGTCCCAGCGATCGGACGCGCTCCCGGGTGTCAGCTGATTATCACAGCTGACACCCGGCACTATGTGTCAGGAGCGGTCATGGACCGCTCCCGCCACATTAACCCCTGGCACACGGGAGGATCGTGCAGGGAAGGGGCTCCCTGCGCGCTCCCCTGAGACCCTCAGAGCAGCGCGATGTGTCGCGCTGTTCTGAGGGCCTTCCTCCCTGCAGGACCCCGGTTCCAAGATGGCGCCGGGGTCCATCCGGGTCCTGCAGGGAGGTGGCTTCCTCAGTGCCTGCTGAGAGCAGGCACTGAGAAGCCTGCAGCGATACCAGAGCGATCGCTGGTGTGACAGAGTGCTGTGCACACTGTCACACCAGCGATCTGACCCTATACAGTGATGTCCCACCCTGGGACAAAGTAAAAAAGTTAAAAAAATAAAAATAAAAATTGTTTAAAAAAATCATAAAAAAAAAAAATATTCCCCAATAAATTCATTTTTTCCTGTAAATAAAAAAAACAAAACAATAAAAGTACACATATTTGGTATCGCCGCGTCCGTAACAAACCCCCCTATAAAACTGTCCCACTAGTTAACCCCTTTAGTGAACCTCTAAAAAAAAAAACAAAGCAAAAAATCAATGCTTTATCATCATACCGCCAAACAAAAAGTGGAATAACACGCAATCAAAAAGACCGATATAAATAAACATGGTACCGCTGAAAAGTCATCTTGTCCCGCAAAAAACGAGCTGCCATACTGCATCATCAGAGAAAAAATAAAAAAGTTATAGCTCGCAGAATAAAGCGATGGAAAAATAATAATTTTTTATATAAAATTGGTTTTATTCTATAAAAGCACCAAAACATAAAAAAATGACATAAATGAGGTATCGCCATAATCGTACTGACCCGAAGAATAAAACTGCTTTATCAATTTTACCACACGCAGAACGGTATAAACGCCTTCCCCCAAAAAAATTCATGAATTGCTGATTTTTGTTCATTCTAACCTCCCAAAAATCGAAATAAAAAGCGATCAAAAAAGTCACATGCTCAGAAATGGTACCAATAAAAACGTCACCTCGTCCCGCAAAAAATAAGATCTCACATGACTCTGTGGGCCAAAATATACAAAAATTATAGCTCTCAAAATGTGGTGATGCAAAAACTATTTTTTGCAATAAAAAGCGTCTTTTAGCGTGACAGCTGCCAATCATAAAAACCCGCTATAAATAGTAAATCAAACCCTCCTTTATCACCCCCTTAGTTAGGGAAAAATAAATTTAAAAAAAAGTATTTATTTCTATTTTCCCATTAGGGTTAGGGTTGCGGCTAAAGTTAGGGTTAGGGTTGGCGCTAAAGTTAGGATTAGGGTTAGGGTTGGTATTAGGGTTATGGGTGTGTTAGGGTTAGGTTTGTTTTTAGGGTTGGGACTAGGGTTAGGAGTGTGTTGGGGTTAGGGTTGGAGTTAGAATTGGGGGGTTTCCGCTGTTTAGGCACATCAGGGGCTCTCCAAATGTGACATGGCGTCTGATCTCAATTCCAGCCAATTCTGCATTGAAAAAGTCAAACGGTGCTCCTTCACTTCTGAGCTCTGCCATGCGCCCAAACAGTAGTTTATCCCCACATATGGGGTATCAGCGTAATCTGGACCCCAAGAGTTATTGTACAATTTGTCCTATTTCTTCTCTTACCCTTGGGAAAATAAAAAACTGGGGGTAAAAATATCATTTTTAAAAAAAAAAAATGATTTTTTTGTTTTTACGACTGTACGTTATAAACTTCTGTGAAGCACTTGGGGCTTCATAGCGCTCACCACACATCTAGATAAGTTCCTTGTGGGGTCTATTTTCCAAAATGGGGTCACTTGTGGGGGGTTTCCACTGTTTAGGCGCATCAGGGGCTCTCCAAATGCGACATGATGCCCCCAGACCATTCCATCAAAGTCTGCAATCCAAAACGTCACTACTTCCCTTCCGAGCCCCAACGTGTACCCATACAGTAGTTTTCTCCCACATATTGGGTATCAGCGTACTCATGACAAATTGGACAACAACTTTTGGGGTCCAATTTCTCCTGTTACCCTTGTGAAAATAAAATATTGGGGGCGAAAAAATCATTTTTGTAAAAAAAAAAAGGATTTTTTATTTTTACGGCTGTACGTTATAAACTTCTGTGAAGCACTTCGGGGTTCAAAGTGCTCACCACACATCTAGATAAGATCCTTGTGGGGTCTATCTTCCAAAATGGGGTCACTTGTGGGGGGTTTCCACTGTTTAGGAGCATCAGGGGCTCTCCAAATGCGACATGACGCCCGCAGACCATTCCATCAAAGTCTGCAATCCAAAACGTCACTACTTCCCTTCCGAGCCCCGACGTGCGCCCATACAGTAGTTTACTTCCACTGTTTAGGCAGATCAGGAGCTCTCCAAACACGACATGGCATCCAGCCAATTCTGTGTTGAAAAAGTCGAACGGCGCTCCTTCCCTTCCAAACTCTGCCATGCACCTAAACAGTGGTTTACCCCCACATATGGTGTATCAGCATACTCAGGACAAATTGCAAAATAACTTTTGGAGTCTTGTTACCCTTGGGAAAATAAAAATTGGGGTGAAAAGATCATTTTTGTGGAAAAAATATGATTTTTTAATTTTACGGCTCTACGTTATAAACTTGTGTGAAGTACTTTGGGGTTCAAATTGCTCACCAAAGATCTAGATAAGTTCCTTAGGGGGTCTAGTTTCCCAAATGGAGTCACTTGTGGGGGGTTTCCACTGTTTAGGCACATCAGGGGCTCTCCAAATGCAACATGGCGTCCAATCTCAATTCCAGCCAATTTTGTTTGGAAAAAGTCAAATGGTGCTCCTTCCATTCCGAGCTCTGCTGTGCGCCCAAACAGTGGTTCCCCCCCACTATGGGGTATCAGCGTACTCAAAACAAATTGGACATCAACTTTTGTGGTCCAATTTCTCCTGTTACCTTTGGGAAAAAAAAAATTAGTGACTAAAAGATAATTTTTGTGGGAAAAAAATAGGATTTTTTATTTTCATGCTCGGGCATTATAAACTTGTGTGAAGCACTTGGGGGTTCAAAGTGCTCACCAAAGATCTAGATAAGCTCCTTAGGGGGTCTAGTTTCCAAAATGGGGTCACTTGTGGGGGGTTTCCACTGTTTAGGCACATCTGGGGCACTGCAAACGGAACATGACCCCCATCAACGTCTGCATTCCAAAGCGTTACTACTTCCTTTCCAAGCCCTGTCGTGCGCCCAAACAGTTTCCCCCCCCCCATATGGGGTATCAGCGTACTCAGGACAAATTGGACAACAACTTTTGGGGTCCAATTTCCTTGGGAAAAATCAAAAATTTGGGACTAAAAAATCATTTTTTGTGGAAAATTGTTTTTTTTATTTTTCAGACCCAGGCATTATAAACTTTTGTGAAACACTTGGAGGTTCAAAGTGCTCACAACAGATCTGGATAAATTCCTTAGGGGGTCTAGTTTCCAAAATGGTGTCACTTGTGGGGGGTTTCCACTGTTTAGGCACATCAGGGGCTCTCCAAACAAGAAATGGCGTCCAATCTCAATTCCAGCCAATTTTAGTTTGAAAAAGTCAAACGGCGCTCCTTCCCTTACGAGCTCTGCCGTGTGCCCAAACAGTGGTTTTCCTCCACATATTGGCTATTGGCATACTCAGGAGAAATTACACAACAACTTTATCTGTCCATTTGCTTCTTTTACCCTTGTGAAAATAAAAAAAAAGTTTGTAATAGATCATTTTTGTGGCTAAAAAGTTAAATATTCATTTTTTCCTTCCACGTTGCTTCAGCTCCTGTGAAGCACCTGAAGGGTTAATAAACTTCTTGAATGTGGTTTTGAGTACCTTGAGGGGTGCAGTTTTTAGAATGGTGTCACTTTTGGGTATTTTCTGCTATATAGACCCCTCAAAGTGACTTCAAATATGAGGTGGTCCCTAAAATAAATGGCTTTGTAAATTTTGTTGTAAAAATGAGAAATCGCTGGTCAACTTTTAACCCTTATAATTTCCTAAGAAAAAAAAAATTTGGTTCCAAAATTGTGCTGATGTAAAGTAGACATGTGGGAAATGTTATTTCTTAACTATTTTGTGTGATATACAGTTATATGAAAAAGTTTGGGCACCCCTATTAATCTTAAGCTTAATGTTTTATAAAAATTGGTGTTTTTGCAACAGCTATTTCAGTTTGATATATCTAATAACTATTGGACACAGTAATGTTTCTGCCTTGAAATTAGGTTTATTGTACTAGCAGAACATGTGCAATCTGCATTCAAACAAAATTTGACAGGTGCATAAGTATGGGCACCCTTATCATTTTCTTGTTTTAAATACTCCTACCTACTTTTTACTGACTTACTAAAGCACTTTTTTTGGTTTTGTAACCTCATTGAGCTTTGAACTTCATAGCCAGGTGTATGCAATCATGAGAAAAGCTACTTAAAGTGGCCACTTGCAAGTTGTTCTCCTGTTTGAATCTCATCTGAAGAGTGGCATCATGGGCTCCTCAAAACAACTGTCAAATGATGTGAAAACAAAGATTATTCAACATAGTTGTTCAGGGGAAGGATACAAAAAGCTGTCTCAGAGATTTAACCTGTCAGTTTCCACTGTGAGGAACATAGTAAGGAAATGGAAGAACACAGCGACAGTTCTTGTTAAGGCCAGAAGTGGCAGGCCAAGAAAAACATCAGAAAGGCAGAGAAGAAGAATGGTGAGATCAGTCAAGGACAATCCTCAGACCACCTCCAGAGAGGTGCAGCATCAACTTGCTGCAGATGGTGTCACTGTGCATCGGTCAACTATACAATGCACTTTGCACAAGGAGAAGCTGTATGGGAGAGTGATGCGAAAGAAGCCGTTTCTGCAAGCACGCCACAAACAGAGTCGGCTGAGGTATGCAAAAGCACATTTGGAGAAGCCAATTTCTTTTTGGAAGAAGATCCTGTGGACTGATGAAACCAAGATTGAGTTGATTGGTGTGAGACAGTGAAGGAATATGTGTTGAATGGGGTGTACATTTCACCTAGGTATAAGGGAAATGTGTGGCTTTGTAAACCTAGTGGTAGAGAAAGGTCACTACACCTTACATTCAGTACACACTTGCAGCTCAGGCCTGAAATCACTCAGGTGTTAATTAGGAGACCAGAAGTAGGTGTCTGCAAACACAATCTGAGAGCTGGCTTAGTCTGGACACAGGAAGGTGTCCCGGCACAAGAAGCAGTCTCCAGGAGTGGGAGCTGGCTTAGTCTGGACACAGGAAGGTGTCCCGGCACAAGAAGCAGTCTCCAGGAGTGGGAGCACGCTCAGTCTGGACACAGGAAGGTGTCCCGGCACAAGAAGGTGTCTCCACGAGTGTGAGCTATCTCAGTCTGGGTGCAGGAAGTACCCCGGACACAGGAGTAGTCTCAGTGAGAATCCGTGCGAATAGCGGCTGAATAGGAGTGGATCTCTCTCAAGTCTGGACATTGAAGGTGCCTTCAGACACAAGGAGGAGTATCTGTGAAACTCCATACTGGTAACATATATTATATGTGTTGTTTTGGGCCAGGCTGGTAGAGCCGGGACCCGGATAGACAGGGTAATCTAACTAAGTGTAATTAGTGGCTAGACAAGCCCAGGTTTTCTGTTTATGATTTATTTTTATCTGTTTGCTGTGGACTTTAATAAAGCTGGTTGCGGCCAGTTTTCACCAGAACTGCTGTCTGAATGAACTGTTTTCGTGCCATTCTGTCTACCCAGACAGCGATCCTAGAGCTATATCCCTTGGAAATGTTACATTGGTCATACAAAAAGGCGTTATGCATGGCGTCAAAAAAGCACTGCATTCCAAGAAAAACACTTGCTACCCACAGTAAAATTTGGTGGAGGTTCCATCATGCTTTGGGGATGTGTGGCCAATGCCGGCACCGGGAATCTTGTTAAAGGGACGCATGGATTCCACTCAGTATCAGCAGATTCTTGACAATAATGTTCAAGAATCAGTGACAAAGTTGAAGTTACACAGGGGATGGATCTTTCAGCAAGACAATGATCCCAAACACCGCTCCAAATCTACTCAGGCATTCATGCAGAGGAACAATTATAATGTTCTGGAATGGCCATCCCAGTCCCCAGACCCGAATATCATTGAACATCTGTGGGATCATTTGAAGAGGGCTGTCCATGCTGGGCGACCATCAAACTTATCTGAACTGGAATTGTTTTGTAAAGAGGAATGGTCAAAAATACCTTCATTCAGGATCCAGGAACTCATTAAAATCTACAGGAAGCGACTAGAGGCTGTTATTTTTACAAAAGGAGGATCTACTAAATATTAATGTCACTTTTCTGGTGAGGTGCCCATACTTATGCACCTGTCAAATTTTGTTTGGATGCAGATTGCACATGTTCTGCTAGTACAATAAACCTCATTTCAAGGCAGAAACATTACTGTGTCCAATAGTTATTAGATATATCAAACTGAAATAGCTGTTGCAAAAACACCAATTTTTATAAAACATTAAGCTTAAGATTAATAGGGGTGCCCAAACTTTTTCATATAACTGTATTTCTCTGTTTTAAGGGAATAAAAATTCAAAGTTTGAAAATTGCAAAATTTTCAACATTTTCGTCATATTTGCATTTTTTTCAAAAATAAACGCAAGGTATATGGAAGAAATTTTACCACTAACGTGAAGTACAATATGTCACGAGAAAACAATCTCAGAATCGCGAAGATCCGTTGAAGCGTTCCAGAGTTATAACCTCATAAAGAGACAGTGGTCAGAATTGTAAAAATTGGCCTGGTCATTAACGTGCAAACCACCCTTGGGGTTAAGGGGTTAATCACTGCATACTCCTCTCAGAAGGAATGACAGGTTGTTGGAGGCTTTATGGCAGATTTATATAATAATGATTAGGATAAGAGGCTGTTGTGAATGTGCTAGAAATGAATTCTGAGCAGAAGCTCCCTCTGGTGGTTACAAACAGTACTGAACTATCCAATGAAGATTGTGAAGATTGGCGATCAGGTGTTACTGACTGGTCTTATATAAGGGAGGTTCCCTCCCATCAGGGTTGCCGGTGATCAATTTTTCTGGTCTCATCTTTGATTCCTGTTCACTTTTGTAGCCTGCTGTTTCGTGCCTGCATCTTCTGCTAACAGATAAGACATTTTCTTCTTTTAGTTTTTTGTGCTTGCTTTTTGCATTTTGTCCTGCACTTCTGTGGGGGTCTGCCGAGTCCCCTCCGGGGGCTTGTGCTCCTCTCAGTTTAGTTCAGCCACTGTTGTTTGTTCATTTGCCTTTTCCAGTTTTTTCAGTGGCTGCTGTTTTAGTTTTTGTTACACCAGAGAACTAATTTAGGTGGTAGAGGTCGTGTGATCTCAGGTGTTTTTGTAATTAGTAGAGTTGGTGCTTTGCAGGTTTTTTGGATTGCAGTAAGTGTCCTTCCTATCCTTTTCTATTTAGGAAGTTTGGGCCCCAACGTTTGCTCATACTATTTTCTGTCTGTGTCTGTATTTCCTCTTGTCTAACCGCCATTACATGTTTGGGGGCTTTCTATGTTCTTTGGGGATCTGCTCCGGGGCAGATAGTTTTCCTCTTTCTGTCTTTAGGTGTAGTTAGCTTCTCAGGCTGTGACGAGGCGTCTAGGACCAACGTAGGTACGCTCCACGGCTGCCTTTAGTTGTGGTGGTTAGTCAGGGTACTGCAATCCCATAGATTCCAACCTCTTTGGTGTATTTCCTTTTTTGCCTGCTCTCCTCAGCTACCAAATCATAACAAGAGGCTATCCATGATCAATAAACAGCCAGAATGACAGGTCAATAGAATATTGAGAAGGTAGTGCTTTGTGAGAATGGGATACAGCAAAAAGGACATAAGATAAATAAAGCTGGGGTGGATGGGGCTTGTGCTTAAACAGTAGTTTTCTCTCACATATGGGGTATCGTCATGCTCAGGAGAAATTGTCAACAAATATCGGGGTCCATTTTTTCCTGTTACTCTTGTGAAAATAATAAAAAAAATTGGGTTTAAAATAAATTTTTTGTGAAAAAACTGTCATGGTTTGACTGGCTCAGTTAATATAGGGTTAATTCCTGTAGCCTCACTCTGATCCTGAGTGGATTATTTATGGCCTCCATTTGGAGATTTCCCTTGTCAGTTATACTTTCGCCCTTGGCAGAGTGTGTTGACCCCTGAGTGTGTTTTGTGCTGTGTTCTGGTTTGCCTGATACTTTGGTTTTTGACTCGGTCTGATCTCTGGATATTGCTTGTTGGATTCTGTTTCTGTACCTTCTCTGTCTGTTTGGTTTTGACCTCTGTCTGGCAGCGACTATACGTTCTGTCTAATCCTTTGGTACTGTCCTGCTATCTCGTGCTTTAATCCCGGCTTGTTCTGATTTACGTCTCTGTCTTTGCCCCTGGGTAACTTTGTCCCGTAGTTACCTTTATAGGAGTTTTCCTTCAGCTCCTAGCTCTCTGGAGCAGAAGCCACGCCCCCAACCGTCAGATGATTCAGGTCCAGAAAGAATCTATCTTCTGCCCTGCTCACCTAGGAGCCTGAGGCTGTCTTCTGTACCCGTCTTCCGGGAGATTGCACTGGTGAGTTCTCTTGCAATCCTTCCCGTGATAAAAATGTTAAATGTCCATTTTTTCCTTTCACATTGCTTCAGTTGCTGTGAAGAAACTGAAGAATTTCTAAACTTTTTGAATGTGGTTCTGAGCACCTTGAGGTTTTTACAATGGTGTTACAACTCTGTTGTCGGGTGACCCTGGACCAGGGGCTCCTTCCCTATCCTTAAAGCTAGGGTGCGCCCTAGCTCGCCTTATTCCCCAGGTTACTTCTGAAGGTGAAGATGCCCAGGCCACATACCTTGCCTTATCTCCTGAATCCGCCCTCTGTCTGTACCCTTCCCCCACCCCGGGAAGAGGGGGGTAGTAGTGCACTGTAGTACACCAACCAGACAAACAAGTTAACATGAAAAGGGGAAACCGAAAATACCAGGCATACAAATATTCACTCACATAACAGAGGATGGGGTAAAGCCAAACTAGGAGAAGGAAAGGAAATTATCACACTTACTAAACCATGCAACAGTCACAGATAAATCCACCGAACTCCTACTGATATAACCACCAACACCTATCCATCCAACCATGAAGCAAAAGCTAGCTCTGACGAGGTGCGTAAGTCAGGACCCAGATTATATAGGGGATAGGAGTGGCTACCCGTGCTCAGCTGAGAGCCTTAGCTCCCAGAGCTCCCAAAATGGCAGATTAACCCCTGTACTGCCAAAAGACATTTACAGCATTTTAAAACAAGGTGAAGTGCTTATTTTCAGAGCAGGAGAAATAGCGGTCTTCTGGCTCCTCTCTGTCGCGGTAACCCCGTGACAGGTTTTTCTGTCATATAAAGTATTTGAAGTAACATAAAATGTGATGTGGTCCCTAAAATTTGTAAATTTTGTAGGAAATACGAGAAATCGCTGGTCAACTTTTAACCCTTCTAACTTCCTAAATTAAAAAAAATTATGTTTCAAAAATTGTGCTTTTGTAAAGTAGACATGTTACAAATGTTATTTATTAACTGTTTTGTGTGACATACCTAAGTTAAGGGCATAAAAATGAAGTCTGAAAATTGAAAAATTCACAACATTTTCACCAAATGTCCGATTTTTTCACAAATGCAAATCATATTGAATAAATTTTTCTAAGCAGCTGTCTAGCACTCCGAAAATGAAAATGGTGGAAGCCCACAAAGCAGGAGACGGCTATAAGAAGATAGCAAAGCGTTTTCAATTCGCCCTTTCCTCAGTTAGAAATGTAATTAAGAAATGGCAGTTAAAACAGGAACAGTGGAGGTCAAGATATGGTCTGGAAGACCAAGCAAAATTTCAATGAAAGCTGCTTGTAGGATTGCTAGAGAGTCAAATCAGAACACCCCCACTTGCCTGCAAAAGATCTTTAGAAAGATTTAGCAGATCCAAGAGTTGTTGTACATTGTTCTACTGTTCTGAGACACCTGTAAATATCACCTTCATGGAAGACTCATCAGAGGAAAACCTCTTCTGCATCATCACCATAAAATTCAGCTTCAGAAGTAAGCAAAAGAACATCTAAACAAGCCTGATGCATTTTGGAAACAAGTCCTGTGGATCGATGAGCTTAAAATAGAACTCTTTGGCCACAATAATAAAAAGGTATGTAGGAGAACAAAGGGCACAGAATTTCAGGAAAAGAACATCTCGACAACCATTAAGGGGGGGGGGGGTGGCTCAATCATGCTTTGGGGTTGTGTTGCAGCCTATGGCACAAGGTAAATTTCAAAGGTAGAGTGAAGAATGGATTCAATGAAATTTCAACAAATTCTTGATGCAAACATAACATCATCTGTAAAAAAGCTGAAGCTGAAAAGAGGATGGCTTCTACAAATGGATAATGATCCTAAATGCATGGCAAAGTCCACATTAAACTACCTCAAAAGGGGCAAGGTGAAGCTTTTACAATGGCCCTCATGTTATGCTCACGCCCTGACTGGTTGGCGCTAGCATGGGGGTGTGTGGCCCCACTGTGCGACAAACCAAACTACCCTGGAAGGGGTGTGTCTAAGCAGTTACCTTGGTGTTCACTGGAGCCTCTGATGGTGAGGTCAGGCTTGTGTGGCAGGTAGCTGCCAGGTACCACTCCAGGGTGGTGTCTGCCTGGGGCTGCCTATCCCACTGGGGAACAGAACACTATGACAGGTGTGGACAAGTACAGACAGGCACAACTGATACTACGGCGGGCACGGCTTAGACACTGGCAGACAGCCGCACACGTCTGAGACACTGGCAGACAGGCGGGCACGGCTGGGACACTGGCAGACAGGCGGGCACGGCTGAGACACTGGCAGACAGGCGGGCATGGCTCACACGGAAGGGGCAGGAACAGACTCGTAGGGACAGGAACATGGACAGACATAAGTGGTATATGGGAACAGGTAGGGACCTGTTCAGACTGGAGAAGTTGGGGCTGGTTCAGGAAGGACAGGAACACAGGCAGACATAAGTGGTATATGGGAACATGTAGGGACCTATTCAGAGTGGAGAAGCTGGGGCTGGTTCAGGAAGGACAGAGACACAGACTGGAATGAGAGACATATGGGAACAGGTAAGAGTAGTGTGTGGGAACAGGTAGGGACCTGTTCAGACTGGAGGAGCAGGGACAGATAAAGACTGGAGGAGCAGGGACAGATAAGAAAAGCAGGAAGCGGAAAGAGAGCGGAGCAGAACCGCAAGGTTGCGGAGCGGAGAGCAGAACAGAATTACTGGTTGTAGTGCAGCCAGCTGAACCGCAAGGAGTGTGGAGCAAAGACAGAACCGCAGTAGTGCAGAGCAAAGGCAGAACCGCAGGACACGGCGATACTAAATATGAGTACTTTTATTGTTTTGTTTTTTTTATTTACATAAAGAAATGAAATTTATTGGGGAATATTTTTTTTTCTTTATTTAGGAATTTTTTTTAAAATTATTTTTACACGTTTATTTTTTTTTTCATACATTTTTACTTTGTCCAGGGTGGGACATCACTATATAGGCCGGGATCACACATGCGACGAAAACGTATGACGCTCGCATGTGAAATCCCAGCTCTGGCGCCGGCACTCGGGAGTGGAGCGAGCGGCTGCATAGAAATACATGCAGCCGCGCACTCCACTGCCGAGTGCCGGCGCCAGATCTGGGATTTCACATGCGACCGTCGGACGTTTTTGTCGCATGTGTGATCCCGGCCATAGTGTCAGATCGCTGATTTGACAGTATGCAGAGCACTCTGTCAGATCAGCGATCTGACAGGCATTGCAGGAGGCTTCTCAGCAGCCACATCGCTGCAGGACCCGTAAGGAATCAGCGGCCATCTTGGATCCGGGGACCTGCAGGGAGGAGGCCCTCGGAGCAACGCGATGCTTCCCTATGCCGCTGGAACGCTACGATCATGTTTGATGGCAGTGTGCCGGGTGTTAATCTGCCGGTAGCGGGCCGTGACCGCTCCTGGCACATAGTGCCGACTGTCAGCTGTGATAATCAGCTGACACCCGGCCGCGATCAGCTGCGCTCCCCCCGAGAGCGCAGCTGATCGCATATGACCTAATATCCCGTCCACGGTCATACGGGCCCGGGTCACCTGGATGGGATAGTACGTGAGATGTCAGAAAGGGGTTAACCCCTTAACTACCAAGGGTGGTTTGCATGTTAATGACCGGGACAATTTTTACAATTCTAACCATTGTCCCTTTATAAGGTAATAACTCTGAAACGCTTCCATGGATCCTGGTGATTCTGACATTGTTTTCTCATGACATATTTTACTTCATGATAGTGGTAAAATTTCTTTGATATGACTTGCGTTTATTTGTGAAAAAAATGGAAATTTGCAAAACTTTGAAAATTTTGCAATTTTCAAACTTTGAATTATTATGCCCTTAAAACAGAGAAATACGTGACACAAAATAGTTACTAAATAACATTTCCCACATGTCTACTTTACATCAGCACAATTTTGGAAACAAATCTTTTTTTTTTTTAGAAAGTTATCAGGGTTAAAAGTTGAGCAGCGATTTCTCATTTTTACAACACCATTTTTTTTTTAGGGACCACATCACATTTGAAGTCACTTTGAGGGGTCTAGATGATAAAAAATACCCAAAAGTGACACCATTCTAAAAACTTCACCCCTCACGGTGCTCAAAACAACATTCAAGAAGTTTATTAACCCTTCAGGTGCTTCACAGGAATTTTTTGAATGTTTAAAAAAATTAACATTTAACTTTTTTTCACAAAAAAGTTAATTCAGATCCAAATTGTTTTATTTTCTCAAGGGTAACAGGAGAAATTGGACCCCAAAAATTATTGTGCAATTTGTCCTGAGTACGCTGATATTGCATATGTGGGGGAGAACCACTGTTTAGGCGCATGGCAGAGCTTGGAAGAGTAGGAGCGGCATTTGACTTTTCAATGCAAAATTGGCTGGAATTGAGATCAGACGCCATGTCGTGTTTGGAGAGCCACTGATGCGCCTAAACAGTGGAAACTCCCACAAATGACACCCTTTTGGAAACAAGACCTGCCAATGAATTTATCTAGATGTGTGGTGAGCACTTTGAACCCCCAAGGCTTCACAGAAGTTTATAACGTAGAGCCGTAAAATTAATAAATAATTTTTCCTCAAAAATTATTTTTTCACCACCAATTTTTTATTTTCTCAAGGGTAACAGGAGAAACTGGACCCCAAAAGTTATTGTGCAGTTTGTACTGAGTACGCTGATACCCCATATGTGGGGGTAACCCACTGTTTGGGTGCATGGCAGAGCTTAGAAGGGAAGTAGAGCTGTTTGACTTTTTCAACGCAAAATTGGCTGGAATTGAGATCGGACGCCATGTCGCATTTGGAGAGCCCCTGATGTGCCTAAACAGAGACAACCCCCCATTATGGAAAATAGACTCCCCAAGGAACTTATCTAAATGTGTAATGAGAACTTTCAACCCCCCGGTGTTTCAGTACAGTTTATAACGCCCGACGTGAAAATAAAAAATCTTTTTTTCCCCACAAAAATTATCTTAGTCACAAATTTTTAATTTTCCCAAGGGTAACAGGAGAAATTGGACCCCAAAAGTTGTTCAATTTGTCCTGAGAACGCTGATACCCCATATGTGGGAGAAAACTACTGTTTGGGCACACGTCAGGGCTCGGAAGGGAACAAGTGATGTTTTGGAATGTAGACTAATGGAATCGTCTGTGGGTGTCATGTCGTGTTTGGAGAGCCCTTGATGTGCCTAAACAGTGCAAATGCCCCACAAGTGACCCCATTTTGGAAACTAGACTCCCAAAGAACTTATCTAGATGTGCCTTAACAGTGGAAATGCCCAACAACTGCACCCTTTTTGGAACTAATGTACTGTTTCCTGTTATGTGAATTTTAAAAGGGACCCCAGATCTCACCGGTGATCCGGGTGAGATCCATTCGGTGAGATCCCCGCTAGCACCGTAAGCCGTGAGCAGCGCTCATGATGCTAGCGAGGATTTCACTGCAGCTCAGCCCAGCTGGGAATGGAGCCAAGTGACCGGAGGAAATTTGGCGAAAACTTTGAAAATATTGCAATTTTCAAACTTTGAATTTTTATGCCCTTAAAACAGAAATATGTGACACAAAATAGTTACTAAATAACATTTCCCACATGTCACACGTCAGCCCCGCTTACTGACACTGCGTTCCCATCAGCTCATTCATCAGTGGTTCTCAGCGTGGACGGTCGCATCTTGGCACCGTCCAGGTTGAAAACAAATGGTTTTATGTTTGGCTGCTGTCACACCCTAAAAGACGCTTTTTATTGCAAAAAATAGTTTTTGCATCGCCACATTTTGAGAGCTATAATTTTTCCATATTTTGACCCACAGAGTCATGTGAGGTCTTGTTTTTTGCGGGACGAGCTGACGTTTCTATTTGTACCATTTTCGGGCACATATTTTTTGATCACTTTCTATTCCGATTTTTGGGAGACAGAATGAGCAAAAACCTGAAATTCATGAATTTTTTTGTGGGAGTTTTATACCATTTCGGGTGTGGTAAAATTGATAAGGAAGTTTTATTCTGCTGGTCAGTATGATGACAGCGATCCCTCATTTATAGTTTTTTTTATGTTTTGGCGCTTTTATATAATAAAAACTATTTTATAGAAAAATAATTGGTTTTGCATCACTTTATTCTGAGAGCTATAACTTTATTTTTCAGCTGTTGGAGCTGTATGGTGGCTCGTTTTTTTGCGGTATGAAGATAAAGCATTGTTTTCTGCCTTTTTTTATGGTGTTCACTAAAGGGGTTAACTAGAGGGACAGTTTTATAGGTCGGGTCTTTGTGGTCGCGGCGATACCAAATATGTGTACTTTTATTGTTTATATTTTTTACATTGAAATATTTATTTATCATAGAATATATATTGATTTTTGTATTATTATTTTTTTCATATTTTTACAACTATTTAAAAAAAATTTTTTTCACTTTTTCCTAACTTTTTTATTAAGTACCACTATGGGACAATCATTTTTTGCAGTCTGATCGCTTCTATAGCATGCAGATGAAGCAGCATCTGCATGCTATAGAAACTCAGCGCTGCACTGACAGAGAGACTTGCTGATCATGCACTGCGCATGATCAGCAAGTTTACTTAGTTCTGGTGAGTCGGATGTCATCATGACGACATCCGGCTCACCATGGCAACGATCGGGACTCCGCGTCATGCCGCGGGGTCTCGGATCCAAAGAGGGGCTGTCAGCCCCTGTGCCGCCTCCCGGAATGCTGTGATCTTGTTAGATATCAAAAAACTGACCGTCACATCCAAACATAAACTAAGTGTGAACAGGTGCTTACCTAGAGTCACCAACTCATATATACTCAAACAAAAATGGCAGCACTCTGTAGCACCATAGCATGCAAATATGAAATATGAAAATTGAATTGCATTACTGCAATAGAAATATGAAAAACTGAGAATGCTTAGCGCATAAATTCATGTGTACCTGGAAGCCAAGTTAAGGCGATTCTCGTTTCCAGGACCTAACCTAATGCCAATCCTCTCTTAGACTAAAGTCTTCATGTGTATGGGAACCTAATGTGAATCCTCTCTTAGACTGAAATCTATATCTCTGTGGAGGGGTAGTGGTCCTGCTGTGATTAAAAATCTTGTAAGATCGCAGTATTTTGGGGCTTAAAGTGCCTATTACTGGGTGTCCGCTGTCAGAATCAGCTGACACCCGCCCGCGATGACGTAATATTCCGTCCATGGTAAAATTGGCCCAGGGCATCTGAACGGAATATTATATCTAACGTTAGAAAAGGGGTTAATGTACACTGCACCCCATCTTGACTGAAAAACACATGAAGGACTCACAAACTATGAGAAATGAGATTCTCTGGTCTGATGAGATGAAGATAGAACTTTTTGGTGATAACTCTAAGCGGTATGTATTGTGACGTTCCACACTGTGTGTAGACGGGGATCACTCGCTTTGCTGGTCTTACAGGTAAACACTGGCATGCTCAGGGTTAAAACAATAGTCCATTTAGTTTATTAAAGCAAACTTGGCACAAAATACAGTGTTTCACTGATCCCAATCAGCACAACATGGATCCCTGTCCATTACCTGTTGGCGTCGGCCACACAGGTTACCAGAGACCTCTTAGCCTCAGAGATATCCAGCAAACATCAAACACTGTCTTTCTCTCACGAATACTTCTCTCTGATCCCGATCACCATAACACGGTTGTCAAGACCGTTGCCTGTTGGATCGCCACACAGGTTCCTGGACGCCTCTTGTCCTCAGAGGCATCCCAGCATTGAAACAGTCTTTCTCACCAATACTTCTCACGGCTTGAACACAGTCTTCCTGACCCCGGTCATCATACCACAGACTCCTGTCTGTCATCTGTTGGCCACGCAGGTTCCCGGATCCCTCAACCTCAGAGGTATCCAATAATCCTTTCTCACTTCACTCTGACCCCAGTCAGTGTCATTCACGGTTTTCAAGACCGTCCACTCCGCTGGCTCAAGCTCACCAGCCTTGCTTCCCCAGTCTGGGCAACATCCAGCATGGATGTAAGGGAGCTCTGTTCAGGCTGACAGACTCCCAGCACACTCACAGACTCTTCACAGTCTCAGACTACACTCTTCTCCATGTGCCAAACACTTCCTTACATACCTGTAGCCATTCCCCCAGGTGAGGTATGGAGCACATGGTCTGGTCACATGCACATGAGCTCATCACAGGTCCTCAAAATATTCACAACCACCAGTGGGCGGTGTATGTGTGGTTAGCCATTCTCACCCAGCTCTCCGGCTAACCCTGTAAGCCACCCTAGAAAATAAACACAACTCTTATGGGACTACAAGTCCCAGAACAACATTACTTTGGCTTACAGCGCAGAGGAGATGTGCGACACATACCTGCCATTTACAACAATGCCGGGGACTGTCTTTCCATCCAAATCACACCTCCATGCATATCTTGAGTAGCATATACAGCGCCCCCTAGCTGTAGCATGGGTCACTACACCACATAGTGGAGAAAACCAGACTGCCCATCATCTGCCCAATACAATCCCAACAGTGAAACATGGTGGTGTTAGCATCATGCTATGGGGGTGTTTTTCAGCTGCAGGGACAGGACGACTGGTTGCAATTGAAGGAAACATGAATGCGGCCAAGTACAGAGATATCCTGGATGATAACCTTTTCCAGAGTTCTCTGGACCTCAGACTTGGCCGAAGGTTCACCTTCCAACAAGACAATGACCCTAAGCACACAGCTAAAATAACCACGGAGTGGATTCAGAACAACTCTGTGACCATTCTTGACTGGCCCAGCCAGAGCCCTGACCTAAACCCAATTGGGCATCTCAGGAGAGACCTGAAAATGGCTGTCCACCAATGTTCACAATCCAACCTGATGGAACTGGAGAGGATCTGCAAGGAAGAATGGCAGAGGATCCCCAAATCCAGGTGTGAAAAACTTGCTGCATCATTCCCAAGAAGACTCATGGCTGTACTAGTTCAAAAGGGTGCTTCTACTCAATACTGAGCAAAGGGTCTGAATACTTATGACCATGTGACATTTCAGTTTTTCTTTTTTAATAAATTTGCAAATATTTCTACATTTCTGTTTTTTTCAGTAAGATTGGGTGCAGAGTGTACATTAATGAGAAAAAAAATGAACTTTTTTGAATTTATCAAATGGCTGCAATGAAACAAAGAGTGAAAAATTTAAAGGGGTCTGAATACTTTCCGTACCCAATGTATTAGTTTTGCTCTCCACTTATGAGATGCTTTTCCCCTTCACCCTGCCTCCTGAACTTATCATCTAATCTGAAAAAAACATATTGGACTCCCAGCAAAGTGAGGAGTCACGTTACAACAGAGGTGAGGAAGTGAGAATCACTCAGCACAGTGAACACACACAGACTTGCGATGAAGCTTCAAGCAACTGTTACACCTTAGTACGTATTTGGATTCACATCTACACTGCTCAGTACTGCTGTATAATATACACCGATACAGTTTAAATTTGTCTATGATTGGGGACAGGATGGATTTGAACTTTTGAATCAGGACCCATGAGCTTTTAGGTTCTCCTCTGTCTGCAAATGATATTGTAAGTAACAAAATTAAATAAGTACTCTGTTCGCTATTTCCCTCATACTTTCTATAGAAAGCTCAGAGTGATTTCATGACCACTGTCAAATCTCTGTGTTATAATACTTAATGATACGGTTTCTAGCAAAGAGGCCCCACATAGTAAACATGTTTTGCTGACCTTCAGCAGTTCTTTCCTTTTGCAGAATCTCCCAGGAGGCCAATATAGAGGAAGATTTGGCAAGTTTCGAGCACATTCCTGTGATATCATTCCAATGTGAACAAACAGCTCCCACTATATCCAGTTGTCCATCGTCTGTCGTCTGACCATCTATTCAGCAGATGTTTGGAACTTTCATTAAAGTTTTCTACAAAAATATACGAAGATAAAACTTCTTGGGCAGTACTCATATTTTCAGTGTCATGGAGCTGCACTCACTATATAAATCACAGACTACCAAGTTTACAAGGACATTTCTGTTTTTTGCCCAATGCAGGGGGTGTTCTAGAAGTTATGTCATGACAAGAACAAAACTTTACCGTTGTAACTTTACCCTTTGCTTCATTCAGTATACTCACCCCTCCCTTGGTTGAACTTGATGGACATATGCCTTTTGTCATTTAGCTATGTAATATCATAAATCTGACTTTGTACAGTATCACTAATGCAGTGGTATGCTTTTGTAAGAACGTGTAGTGTTATTCCTTTATTGGAGACAATGGCTGCAGGGAGCGATGTTATCAAACAGCTTGCTGCGATGTTATCTGTGCTTTGTAAACATGAGGAAATTATTACGAATATCTAGATATATTACACATAATTGCACATCATGGGCCCAATTCATCATTTAGGTTTTTTTGAAGGCGCATTTCTATTTTTTGTCTGGTGTTAGTGACTGCTATTTTTGTGCCAAAACGACGCATGTGGTTCATGAATTTTTCACAAAATCAAAAATGCTCTTTACTTTTGTCTTTTAGCTTTTTTTGTGCCTTTTTAGAAAAAAAAAGTCACATGATCACACAACTCTAACATTTGTGCAAAAATTCCAGCGTACAAATATAATTCACTCAAGGGGGACTGGAGTATATGTGTGCCAAAAAATTATTGATTTTTTTTAAAAAAAGTTGCAATTAATGAATCGACCACATACATTTTAAACAATGTATTTTTGAAGAGCAAAAAATGCAGCAACTTACACTTTCAGCAAAGTGGGTGGGATTTACAGAAACCCCATGCCCACTGTGCTTTTTTATGCAATGTAAACGGACCTGTGGTTTATGTTCAAGTCTGCAACATGTCAATTTCTCTTGCCGTTTTATTTGGGGATTTTTCCCATAGACTTTAAAGGAGATGAAGGAAAATACATATGCATTTATAATTTGCTTCCACAGTGTAAACGTACTAAAAAGGCATGAAATTCACAGATGACTATTAATAAAGTTTTATTAAAGCCACTGCAAAAGGAATATAACATACTAAAAGGAGACAAAAACTACATAGTAACATAGAAACATAGTTATTAAGGTTGAAGGAAGACTTTAAGTCCATCTAGTTCAACCCATATCCTATCCTAACCTGCCCTAACATGTTGATCCAGAGGAAGGCAAAAAAAACTCCAAGTGGCAAACAGTAAGCTTCACATTGGGGAAAAAAATTCCTTCCCGACTCCACATACGGCAATCAGACTAGCTCCCTGGATCAACGCTGTATCTAGGAAACTAGTGAATATAGCCTGTAATATTATACTTTTCAAGAAAGGCATCCAGTCCCTCTTAAATTTTAGTAGGGAATCACTCATTACAACATTAGACGGCAGAGAGTTCCATAGTCTCACTGCTCTTACAGTAAAGAATCTGCATCTGTGATTATGGCTAAACCTTCTTTCCTCCAGACGTAGAGGATGCCCCTTATCCCCATCTCAGGTCTAAGAGTAAAAATATCATTAGAAAGGTCTTTGTACTGTCCCCTCATATATTTATACATTGTAATAAGATCACCCCTAAGCCTTCGTTTTTCCAAACTAAATAACCCCAAGTGTAATAACCTGTCTTGGTATTGCAGACCCCCCAGTTCTCTAATAACCTTGGTCGCTCTTCTCTGCACCCACTCCAGTTCAGCTATGTCCTTCTTATACACCGGAGACCAGAAGTGTACACAGTATTCTAAGTGTGGTCGCACTAGTGACTTGTATAGAGGTAAAATTATGTTCTCCTCATGAGCATCTATGCCTCTTTTAATGCATCCCATTATTTTATTTGCCTTTGCAGCAGCTCCCTGACACTGGCCCCTAAATGTGAGTTTGTCATCCACCCATACACCCAGGTCTTTTTCAGTGACAATTTTGCCCAGTGTTTTACAATTAAGCACATGATTATACATCTTGCTTGTTCTACCCAAGTGCTTGACCTTACATTTATCCCCATTAAAGCTCAGTTGCCATTTATCAGCCCAAGCTTCTAGTTTACATAAATCCTCCTGTAATATAAAATTGTCCTCCTCTGTATGGATTACCCTGGAGAGTTTAGTGTCATCTGCAAATATTGAAATACTACTCTGTATGCCCCCTACAAGGTCATTAATAAATATGTTAAAGAGAAGCGGCCCCAATACTGACCCCTGTGGTACCCCACTGCTAACCGTGACCCAGTCCGAGTGTGCTCCATTAATAACCACCTTTTGTTTCCTATCCATGAGCCAGTTCTTAACCCACTTACACATATTTTCCCCTATCCCCATTGTTCTCATTTTATGTATCAACCTTTTGTGTGGCACCGTATCAAAAGCTTTTGAGAAGTCCATGAACACCACGTCCACTGCATTCCCTTGGTCCAGTCCTGAACTTACCCCTTCATAAAAGCTTATCAGATTAGTCTGACAAGAACGGTCCCTCGTAAACCCATGCTGATACTGGGTCATGAGGTTATTCAGCCTGAGATACTCCAGTATAGTATCTCTTAAAAACCCTCCAGGATTTTACCCACTGTAGATGTTAAGCTCACTGGCCTATAATTTCCAGGCTCAGTTTTTGTCCCCTTTTTGAATATTGGCACCACATTTGCTATACGCCAGTCCTGTGGTACAAACCCCGTTATTATGGAATCCTTAAAGATTAAAAATAATGGTCTATCTATGACTGTACTTAATTCCTGCAGTACTCAGGGGTGTATCCCATCAGGCCCTGGGGATTGGTCAATTTTAGTGATTTTTAGACGCCGCAGTACTTCCTGCTGGGTTAAGCAGGTGACATTTAATGGAGAAATCTTTTTATCACTGATCATGTTACAAGTCATGGGATTTTCTTGTGTAAATACTGTTGAAAAAAAGTAATTTAGCATTACTTTACTACGACCAAAAGAGCACAATAAAACTCAATGGAAAAAAACATACTAAAAAATGCAAAGAAAAAAAACGCAAGGAACCTAAAGCCAAGTGCACATGTTCAGTATTTGGTCAGTATTTTACCTCTGTATCTGTAAGCCAAAACCTGGAGAGGAACAATCAGTGGAAAAGTTTAATAGAAACACGTCACCACTTCTGTATTTATCACCCACTCCTGGTTTTGGCTTACAAGTACTGATGTAACATACTGACCAAATACTGATCGTGGGAATGTTGCATTATTTACCTAAAAGGTGCAAAAATACTGCAGAAAACCTTATAGTGGGGACATAGCCTTAAGGCTTCCTTCACACATCCTGACATTCCCCGTACTAGAAAACCCAGTACCTGTGCTATCAATGTTCTTGTGTCCGTGTGTGACATCCGTGAGCCGTATCAGTGTGACACATACCGGCGCCTGGGAAAAGCAGGACATTTAGCACTGTTCCCAGGCTCCAGGTGCTGAATCCAGCTCTCATCATTGTCGTGGGATCCCCTTAATTTTTCTAACTAGCTGAGCGGCTGGTGTTAATATTCTTGGAAGGGGTCAATAGCAATTAAAGTTCACAGCTTACTAATAAACATAGTAACATAGTTATTAAGGTTAAAGACTTTAAGTCCATCTAGTTCAACCCATATCCTATCCTAACCTGCCCTAACATGTTGATCCAGAGGAAGGCAAAAAAAAAAATGTGGCAAACAGTAAGCTTCACATTGGGGAAAAAAATTCCTTCCCGACTCCACATACGGCAATCAGACTAGCTCCCTGGATCAATGCAATATCTAGGAAACAAGTGAATATAGCCTGTAATATTATACTTTTCAAGAAAGGCATCCAGCCCCATCTTAAATTTTAGTAGGGAATCACTCATTACAACATAAGACGGCACAGAGTTCCATAGTCTCACTGCTCTTACAGTAAAGAATCTGCGTCTGTGATTATGACTAAACCTTCTTTCCTCCAGACGTAGAGGATGCCATCTTGTCCACCGTCACAGGTCTAAGAGTAAAAAGATCATTAGAAAGGTCTTTGTACTGTCCCCTCATATATTTATACATTGTAAAAAAGTTAAAAAAAATAACAAGTGTAAAAAAAAATTCCAAAATAAAGGAAAAAAAAAATATTCCCCAATAAATTAATTTCTTCCGGTAAATAAAAAAAAAAAAACAAAAAAGTACACATATTTAGTATCGCCGCGTCCGTAACAACCCCCCCTATAAAACTGTCACACTAGTTAACCCCTTTAGTGAACCCCTTAAAAAAAAATAAAACAAAGCAAAAAATCTATGCTTTATCATCATACCGCCGAACAAAAAGTGGAATAACACGTGATCAAAAATACCGATATAAGTAATCATGGTACCACTGAAAATGTCATCTTGTCCCGCAAAAAACGAGCTGCTATACAGCATTATCAGCGAAAAAATAAAAAGTTATAGCTCGCAGAATAAAGCGATGCAAAAATAATTATTTTTTTATATAAAATTGTTTTTATTGTATAAAAGCACCAAAACATAAAAAAATTATATAAATGAGGTATCGCCGTAATCGTACTGACCAGAACAATAAAACTGCTTTATCAATCTTACCACACATGGAACGGTATAAACGGTCCCCCAAAAGAAATTCATGAATTGCTGATTTTAGTTCATTCTAACCTCCCAAAAATCTAAATAAAAAGCGATCAAAAAATGTCACAGGCTCAAAAATGGTAACAATAAAAACGTCAACTCGTACCACAAAAATAAGACCTCATATGACTCTGTGGGCCAAAATATGCAAAAATTATAGCTCTCAAAATGTAGTGATGCAAAAAACTATTTTTTGTAATAAAAAGCGTCTTTTAGCGTGACAGCTGCCAATCATAAAAACCCGCTATAAATAGTAAATCAAACCCCCCTTTATCACCACCTTACTTAGGGAAAAATAATAAAATTAAAAAAATGTATTTATTTCCATTTTCCAGTTAGGGTTAGGGTTGCGGCTAAAGTTAGGGTTAGAGTTCAGGCTAAAGTTAGGATTGGGGTTAGGGTTGGCATTAGGGTTAAGGGTGCGTTAGGGTTAGGTTTGTGGTTAGGGTTATGGTTAGGGTTGGGACTAGGGTTAGGGGTGTGTTGGGGTTAGGGTTGGAGTTAGAATTGGGGGTTTTCCACTGTTTAGGCACATCAGGGGCTATCCAAATGTGACATGGCGTCTGATCTCAATTCCAGCCAATTCTGCGTTGAAAAAGTCAAACGGTGCTCCTTCACTTCTGAGCTCTACCATGTGCCCAAACAGTAGTTTACCCCACATATGGGGTATCAGCGTACTCAAGACAAATTGCACAATAACTCTTGGGGTCGAATTTCTTCTGTTACCCTTGGGAAAATAAAAAATTGGGGGCGAAAATATCATTTTTGTAAAAAAAAAATGATTTTTTTGTTTTTACGGCTATACGTTATAAATTTCGGTGAAGCACTTCGGGCTTCATAGCGCTCACCACACATCTAGATAAGTTCCTTGTGAAGTCTATTTTCCAAAATGGGGTCACTTGTGGGGGGTTTTCACTGTTTAGGCACATCAGGAGCTCTCCAAATGTGACATGGCGTCTGATCTCAATTCCAGCCAATTCTGCGTTGAAAAAGTCAAACGATGCTCCTTCACTTCTGAGCTCTGCCATGCGCCCATACAGTAGTTTTCTCCCACATATTGGGTATCAGCGTACTCAGGACAAATTGGACAAAAACTTTTGGGGTCCAATTTCTCCTGTTACCCTTGTGAAAATAAAATATTGGGGGCGAAAAAAATCTTCTGTGAAGCACTTCGGGGTTCAAAGTGCTCACCACACATCTAGATAAGTTTCTTGTGGGGTCTATTTTCCAAAATGGGGTCACTTGTGGAGGGTTTCCACTGTTTAGGCACATCAGGGGCTCTCCAAATGCGACATGACGCCTGCAGACCATTCCATCAAAGTCTGCAATCCAAAACGTCACTACTTCCCTTCCGAGCCCCAACTTGTGCCCATACAGTAGTTTCTCCCACTTATTGGGTATCAGCGTACTCAGGACAAATTGGAGAACAACTTTTGGGGTCCAATTTCTTCTGTTACCCTTGGGAAAATAAAAAGTTGGGGACTAAAAGAAAAGAAAAGAAAAAGTATGATTATAAACTTTAGTGAAACACCTGGGGGTTCAAAGTTCTCACCACACATCTAGATAAGTTCCTTGAGGGGTCTAGTTTCCAAAATGGTGTCATTTGTTGGGGGTTTCCACTGTTTAGGCAGATCAGGAGCTCTCCAAACACGACATGGCGTCCAGCCAATTCTGCATTGAAAAAGTCAAACGGCGCTCCTACCCTTCCAAGCTCTGCCATGCACCCAAACATTGGTTTACCCCCACATATGGGGTATCAGCATACTCAGGACAAATTGCACAATAACTTTTGGAGTCTTGTTACCCTTGGAAAAATAAAAATTGGGGTGAAAAGATCATTTTTGTGGAAAAAATGATTTTTTATATTTACGGCTCTACGTTATAAACTTGTGTGAAGCACTTGGGGGTTCAAATTGCTCACCACAGATCTAGATAAGTTCTTTAGTGGGTCTAGTTTCCAAAATGGGGCCACTTGTGGGGGTTTCCACTGTTTAGGCACATCAGGGGCTCTCCAAATGCAACATGGCGTTCAATCTCAATTCCAGCCAATTTTGGTTGGAAAAAGTGAAATGGTGCTCCTTCCATTTCGAGCTCTGCCGTGCACCCAAACAGTGGTTCCCCCCCACATATAGGGTATCAGCGTACTCAGGACAAATTGGACAACAACTTTTGTGGTCCAATTTCTCCTGTTACCCTTGGGAAAATAAAAATTGGTGACTAAAAGATAATTTTTGTTGGAAAAAAATAGGATTTTTTATTTTCATGCCCGGGCATTATAAACTTGTGTGAAGCACTTGGGGGTTCAAAGTGCTCACCAAGATCTAGATAAGTTCCTTATGGGGTCTAGTTTCCAAAATGGGGTCACTTGTGGGGGGGTTTCCACTGTTTAGGCTCATCTGGGGCACTGCAAACGGAACATGACCCCCATCAACGTCTGCATTCCAAAACGTTATTACTTCCTTTCCAAGCCCTGCCGTGCGCCCAAACAGTTTCCCCCCACATATGGGGTATAAGCGTACTCAGGACAAATTGGACAACAACTTTTGGGGTCCAATTTCCTTGGGAAAAATCTAAAATTTGGGACTAAAAAATCATTTTTGTGGAAAATTGTTTTTTTTTTTTTTCACACCCAGGCATTATAAACTTTTGTGAAACACTTGGGGGTTCAAAGTGCTCACAACAGCTCTAGATAAGTTCCATAGGGGGTCTAGTTTCCAAAATGGTGTCACTTGTGGGGGGTTTCCACTGTTTATGCGCATCAGAGGCTCTCCAAATGCGACATGGCGTCCAATCTCAATTCCAGCCAATTTTGGTTTCAAAAAGTCAAACAGCGCTCCTTCCCTTACGAGCTCTGCCATGTGCCCAAACAGTGGTTTTCCCCCACATATGGGGTATTGGCGTACTCAGGAGAAATTGCACAACAACTTTATCTGTCCATTTTCTCCTTTTACTCTTGTGAAAATAAAAAAAGTTTGTAAAAGATCATTTTTGTGACTAAAAAGTTAAATATTAATTTTTTCCTTCCACGTTGCTTCAGATCCTGTGAAGCACCTGAAGGGTTAATAAACTTCTTGAATGTGGTTTTGAGTACCTTGAGGGGTGCAGTTTTTAGAATAGTGTCACTTTTGGGTATTTTCTGCCATATAGACCCCTCAAAGTGACTTCAAATGTGAGGTGGTCCCTAAAAAAAATGGCTTTGTAAATTTTGATGTAAAAATGAGAAATCGCTGGTCAACTTTTAACCCTTATAATTTCATAATAAAAAAAAATTTTGGTTCCAAAATTGTGCTGATGTAAAGTAGACATGTGGGAAATGTTATTTCTTAACTATTTTGTGTGACATATTTCTCTGTTTTAAGGGAATACAAATTCAAAGTTTGAAAATTGCAAAATTTTCAAAATTTTCACCATATTTGCGTTTTTTCAAAAATAAACGCAAGTTATATCGAAGAAATGTTACCACTAACGTGAATTACAATATGTCACAAGAAAACAATCTCAGAATCGCGAAGATCCGTTGAAGCGTTCCAGAGTTATAACCTCATAAAGAGACAGTGGTCAGAATTGTTAAAATTGGCCCGGTCATTAACGTGCAAACCACCCTTGGGGGTGAAGGGGTTAAAGGATTTTTCTCTATGTGTCTTTATTAATTTTCCTTTTTAATTAATTGCTGACATCAACCCCAAAACTATTATACCACTTGCCAACGCAGCCGGGAAATTGGCGAATCTAATACAGGAAAAAAAAAATCAACATTTTACAGTAACAGCAACAGCAAAATTAATGAGATTTCTAAAAATCTCACTCACTTGGTGTGCTATTTTTTCATTTATGATTTTTTTGGACCTGTGGTACATTTTTTTGAAAAAGTAGCATGTCAATTCTTTCAGCGCTTTTAAAAGAACTTTTTTCAAATGAGATCAAAATTAGCAGCAGAAAAAACACTGCAATTTTCAGGCCATATATTGAAGTTTTCATGAAGAAAATAAATTAAAATGAATGAAAAAAGTTACGGTATATACTCGTGTATAAGCCGAGATTTTTAGCACATTTTTTTGTGCTGAAAATGCCCCCCTAGGCTTATACACGAGTCATTGTCCAGAAAGTTAGCAGGGGGGGAGCAGCGGCAGGAGCCGGCAGCTGTGACATACTCACCCTCCTAGCTCCGTCTCTGCAAGTCCCTGCATCACCATGGTCCAGAGGCCGTCAGCTTCTTCCTGTGCTCAGAGGTCACGTGACCCACTCATTAAGGTAATGAATATGCAAACCTCTCCATTCCCATAGGCGTGGAGCGCATATTCATTACCTTAATGAGCAGGGTCACGTGATCGCTGGGCAGGAAGAGTTGCTGAAAACCGGAAACCAATGAGATGCAGTGCCAGTGAGGGAGCGCAGGCAGGTAAATAGAATTTATTTTGCTTTTTTTAAACAGGAATCATACATACAGGATAGGGGATAAGGAGCCATGCATACAGGATAGGGACTGGAGAGCCATACATACAGGATAGGGACTGAAGAGCCATACATACAGGATAGGGACTGGGGGAGCCATGCATACAGGATAGGGACTGGGGGAGCTATGCATACATGATAGGGACTGGGGGTGCCATGCATACATGATAGGGATCGGGGGAGCCATGCATGTAGAATAGGGACTGGGGATCCATGCATACCATGACAGGGGAGCCATGCAGACAATGACAGGGACTGGGGAGACATGCATACCATGATAGGGATAAGGGGACAATGCATACCCTGTTTATACTCGAGTCAATAAGCTTACCCAGTTTTTCGTGACAAAATTAGGTGCCTCGGCTTATACTCGGGTCGGCTTATACTCGAGTATAAACAAACATAACCTTATACTGTCGTTTCTTTTTTGCTTTCTGTCCTATACCTCCTATTTCTGCTCATTCAAAAGTCTTTCTGTATGCCACTCAGCCACTGTAGTTGATGAATCACATTCATCACTGCCGAAGCTCCTCTGTTTCTTTACCATATCTTTTGGAGGATAGATGAATTGCCAAAAACCTGCCTGATCTGAACTGAAGTTCAGCAAAAGAAAGGGGAAAAATGCACGCTGAGTCTTTTGAGTAGAAACTGAACGGAAATTCTCCAAATCCTCTGAAAAACACAAAACGCTTAAAAAATTGGGAGTTTCTGCTCAATTTTCGCTTCAAAAACTCAGCAATACAACTCAGTGCCTGAAAAAGCATAATAAAACCATTGCAAAAAATGAACATAGTGAACAGCAATGTAAAAACTAAATTGTTGGGTCATTTGCTACTTATTTTAACCATTCTAAAGTTCAGAAACTGTTAAGTGGTTAAAAGTAGTGGCTGTCACTAAGTGACTGTCCTGGCGTGACACGACCCAACGGTTGGTCGGTCACTAAACGGCACAACACACAAGGGAACACCAAGGACACAATTACAACGGTAGGCCCTGCGATAGGGAATGGGGGAATAGACACCTCCTGCACTCACCTAAGGATGTGCCCTGATCTCCCTATCGTCCCTATATGGGTTCTTTCACCCAGTCGCCGAGCAGGATACCTAAACCCTCACTTGCCCTGCGCTAATCCCTAAATAGGGAGCCGGCAGGTGAGCGGCACTAGTCCCACCACTGCACTCATGCAACACAGGGGGAAGAAACAGACATGAAGAAAAAAAATAGAACAAGGATCCAGCTGAGCTGTGATAAAGATCCCTGTGATCAAAACGCGTTGCCTTGTCCTGAGCTTGTCCAGGAGCATGTCATCATTGATGTTTTTTATGGATCAATAAAGATGAAGATTTTATTGGAGCTGGATCCTTGTTCTATTTTTTTCATCATGTATCTACACGCCTGATCAAGCTGAGGTTCCGTGCACCTGGTATACCGGTGAGCTGGTTTGCGTTCTTATACTTGGAAGAAACAGACAACAAAGGGTAAAGGCAACAAAAACACCACAATTAGCTTTCTCTGCTGCAATGCACTGCACAGCAGAGTAAGGCACCAGATCACAGTATTCAGCTGCAGCACCAGAAAGCTCCTGACTCCAGCTCGGTTGGTCTCCACAAGGACCTGTATCACCAACAGTCTGCTGATGTATCTGGTGACTCTATAAAGGATGGTGCCAGTGGTCACCACCTACATCAGCTGACCCAGCAACACTGCAGTAATGCAATTACACCAGCAGGCCACCGGGGGGGAAAACAGACATTAACCCCCGATGGCCTGAAAGAAAAAAGTTTTACTATGAAAAGCCAGATCTGCCACAGATCCATAAATGGATTGTGACAGTACTCCCCTTTCAATGAGGGGCCTTTGGACCCTCAACACCAGACCTCACCAGAAAACAACCTATGGTGAGGACGCCTCGATCCACCAGAGTTCACCTCGGCGGTAACCTGACCGTCAGGTTTACGGCCAATGCAGCTAGATGGTAATGACAACAACGTAGGCTCTGGAGATGCCACAAATCTCCAGAGCGCCGACCTGGGGAATGAGTTGTGTACCTGCAATACTGAGGGTAATTCCAGCTGGAAAGTCCCCGGGCTGAGAATGTCAGACAACCGATATGGCCTGATCACCCTGGAACTCCAGACCCCAGCAGCACGCTTCCACCGGATGTATTTGGTGGACACTCACATGTACTCATTCACACACGTTTGCCACAAGATGGTGAACTCTTCGAGGAACCGACAACAGAGACGTCCCCCTGTGTCGCCACACTCATACCCCCACAATGCTCAGAGGGAATCACCACCCTTCCCTGACACCTCCTCCTAAGAGGACTCCAACACTCAGGGTTAGTTTGTGGTGAGGGTTGAGACTTGCCCCTACTCCCTGGCAGCACCTCTGCTGCCCCACTGGAGAAGAAGGGGACGGTTATAAAAAGACGGCAGAGACAGTAGCCCCCAGGCATCAGCCCTCACATGACTGATACCAGCTGATTTCTTCCCTAGACCACCAATTTATGACCGGGTTGTGTCTTTTCAACCAAGAGGCCTAAAACGATGGGTGTTGGCATTCCCTCCAAGACGTGGCACGACAGTGACTCCTCATGATGAGTCCCTAAACGCAGGTGTATATCCTCTACGACTTGGGTCACCCTCCCCTGACTGAGTGGGACAGTCAATGGCCTGGACGCCTAGGGGTATTGTTAGCGTCCTACACCTTAGGCCATGGGTCTGTACAAAGTGAGCATCCACCAGACTGACACCTCCACTGTCCACAAGCACCGGTATACTCTCAGTTACCTCGCCAACCACCACATCAGCAGACAGGGTACTCTGAGGAGAAGAAAATGGAGGAAATAAACACTCCCTGGTCGCCTCCCTCCACACGACCAGGGGACACGGCTTCTTAGATGGTACTACTTTGGCGCGAGCAGGGCATACCCCGATAAAATGCCCGGTCTGCCCACAGAAAAAACATGCTCCCACACCACGGCGAACCGCAGGCAACCCAGTTTGGGAACCAACTCCTCCCACCTGCATGGGTTCGTCCGCCTGCTCAGGTGTGTCCTCCTCCCTAGCAAGGACTACGGGGGGCACATTTGGTGTATGTCTCTCCCTCAAGCGTCTATCCACCCGGATGGCAAGAGACATAGCGGCCTCAAACGACCTGGGGGGCGGCGTACTACACAAGAGTATCCCGCAACCTTGGGGACAGACCCTGATTAAAATGGCTGCTAAGGGCAGGGTCATTCCACCATGTGTCAGTGGCCCACCTACTGAACTCTGAGCAGTACTCCTCAGCTGGCTGGCCCTCCTGCTTGATTTTATGGAGTCGGGATTCAACCATAGGGACGCAATCAGGATCTCCATACACCAGCGCCAGAGCCGCGAAAAACTCGTCCACCAACCGTGGAGATGGTGAATCGGTCGGCAGTGAGAAGGCCCAGGATTGGAGATCACCCTTAAGAAGAGATACAATGATTCCCACCTGTTGTTCCTCACTCCCTGATGAACGAGGGAGGAGCCTGAAGTATAACTTGCAGGCCTCCTGAAAAAACAAAAATGTATCTCTCCCTTCAGAGAACCTGTCAGGGAGAGATATTATGGGTTCTGGTTGAGCTTGCCTCTGAGCTGAGGCCCAGCACCCCATCAACTGCTGCAGCTGCTGCACCACCTCACCACGCAGCACCTTGAGCTCATCGGTGAGGGTCTGGAGCAGTTGTGCAAAGGCCTGCATCTGCGCCATGGCTCACCAGAAAAAAAAAGTACGGTCGGTGTTAATGTCACGGAGTGACTGACCCAGCGTGACACGAGCCAATGGTTGGTCGCTCACCAAACAGCGCAACAAACAAAAGAACACCAGGAAAACAATAACAACGGTGGGTTCTGTCGATAGGGAACGGGGGAATGGATACCTCCTGCACTCACCTGAAGATGTACGGGTTCTTTCACCCCATAGCCGAACAGGATACCTAATCCCTCACTTGCCCTGCTCTTATCCCTAAGTAGTGAGCTGACAGGTGAGAACACTAGTCCCACCACTGCACTAATACAACACGAAGGAAAGAAAAGACAGACACCACAGGAACGGGGTAACAAAAATACAACACTTAGGTTTCTGCTGCAAAGCACCACACAGCAGGATAAAGACACCAGACCAATGTATTCAGCTGAAGCACCACTCCACCTAGGAAGCTCCTGTCTCCAGCTAGGTCACTGCAGATTGCTCTAACACCGACAGTCAGCTGATGCATCAGGTGACCTCTTGAAGGATGGTGGGAGTGGTCACCAACCACATCAGCTGACACAGCAGCAATGCAATTACACCAGCAAGCCAGCGGGGAAAAATCTGACATTAACCCCCCGATAGCCTGAAGTTTTAATCTGAGAAGCCAGATCTGCTACAGATTCAAAAATGGATTGTGACACAGTGGGCTGCCCCCATCGTGCTGGTCGAAAGAAAGATGGTATGTTGCATTTTTGTGTTACTATCGCAAACTCAATGCCTGCACTGTGCGAGATTCCTATCCATTGCCAAGGATTGAAGAATCTTTGTCTGCCCTAGGAAGCACAAAATACTTCTTATCGTTAGATCTAGCCAGCGGCTACTGGCAAGTACCGATGTCCAAGCAGGACCGAGCAAAGACGGCCTTTATACTCCCCATGGGTCTATACGAATTCAACCGGATGCCGTTCGGCATGGCTAACGCCACAGGTACTTTTCAGCGATTAATGGAGAGGTGTGTTACGGCTGGCGGAACGCACAAAATAATTTAAATAATAAGTGCGTTCGCAGCCCGGGGTCCACCGTGCAAGCGGAGCCTGCTGCTAGTAGAAATGGCGCGAGAAGCAAACTCTGTAACCCCGCAGAGTCGCCAACATAAACGCCGTAATGCGTTGCGGCAATAAGTGCGAACTCTGTTACTCCACAGAGCCGCTAGAAGGAGAGCCGCAGCGCTATATGGCGATGTGTGCACACTCACTAGACACAACTGAGTGGCAAAGGAAACACGCTAGGGCGCTGTCTAGCGTTGAAAGCGAACCCTGTTACGTCACAGAGCCGCTGAGAAAAAGTACTGTGTCCTGTCAGGCTCTCAGGTACACAGTTAAGTGCTAAGCGTACATAAAGCGTGATCATGCGCTAATGTCCTCGCGGGAGTCACCCGCAATCTATGGCGTCTGAACGCAACCCTGAATACGGCAATCAAAACTCCTCACCAGTTATGCCGGTAATCTAGGGCATCTAGGACACCGACCCTGACCAGCTACCATACCAAACTCCTCACCGATTAAGTCGGTATTCTAGTGGCTTATTTCAGCCGGGTCCCTAACCACACACACGCATGACCACACTGGCGCATAGCATACAATGGTTGATATTAGCGCATGGCGGCCCAGCCATGCTACCCTTCTATAGCAACAGCTACAGGACCTTCCAGGAACAAGGACCAATGAGAAGCTGTTACAAACAAACGTAGCTACATGACCTTCCTGGCAGACCAATAGGAGCCGCTGCAGCACCTGAACATGTGACCCCTGATCTCCAATGAGAGATCTCACTCTGGGCATGCTCAGATGGGAAAACGCAGGACTTTGACTCAAGGACGACTGCTCCAGCACTGGCCATAATAGCAGATCCAGGAAAGGCAGCAGCAAGTCACTGCACAGTAGAGGAGTGGGCAAGACGCCTGGACCGACGTCTCTGCTGAGCAGGCTCCACTGCGGCCGGAGATGAATGGGAGACCGCAGCGGGACAGGTTCGAGACTCCCCTTGTGCAGCAGCGGGAAATCGAACCCTAACAAGGTGTTTCGGCGACTTGAACTTTGAGGCCACTCTCATCTATCTGGACGATATCATTGTATATGCTGCCTTGTTTGAGGAACATCTTCAAAGACTGGAACAGGTGTTGAGCTGCCTTCAAAGACACTGAAAGTGAAGCCTCAGAAGTGTCATCTGTTTCGCACCCAAATTGAGTACTTGGGACATGTCGTCTCTGCTGAAGGGGTGAGACCGTCCCATGAAAAAATTGCTGCAGTACAGGATTGGCCTACCCCGAAGACCATGAAGGATGTACGGGCTTTCTTGGGGCTTACTGGGTATTACCGGTGATTCGTGACGAACTTTACTCGCCTAGTGAACCCGCTGTTAGAACTTTTGAAGGGAGTGCCGTCTGGCACGAAGAACAGAACTATTCCGTGGGGAGAATGCCAGGAGAAAGCGTTTCGAGCTCTGAAGGTGGCTTTGACGGAAGCGCCAGTGTTAGCCTATGCCGACTTCTCACAAACGTTTATTCTCCACACTGATGAAAGCTTGCATGGACTGGGAGCTGTGCTGTCCCAGATCCAGGACGGAAAAGAACGAGTAATCGTTTACGCGAGTCGGTCTCTTCATGACACAGAAAGGAATCCAGACAATTACAGTTCATTCTAACTAGAGCTGTTGGCATTAGTTTGGGCCATGACGGAGAAGTTTGCCGAATACTTGTCTGGCTCCGAAGTTTTGGTACGCACTGACAATAACCCTTTAGCCCATCTGGAAAATGCGAAACTAGGGGCCCTGGAGCAGCGCTGGGTGCCTCGGATGGCGATGTTTCGATATAAAATCACCTACAAGAGAGGAGCTGAGAATACTCATGCCGACGCCTTATCCAGAGTGACACATGGAAAACCTGGGCCCAACTGAGATGAAGAACTGGAAGCTGAAGAGGTCCCTGAGTTCCAGGATTCTGCCAGGACGGTGGCAGCTATGCAAGAGCGGGTGCAGGTAGTGTCCTGAGAATGAATATTGGGATGGTCCCGTGATGAATGGGTCCGGTTACAGCAAGAAGATGGGGAACTCGCTCAAATGAGACAGTGGGTAACGTTAAAGCAACTTCCCAGTCAGAGAGAGAGAGACGACCTGTCCCGGGGACTCTGCAGATCCTTTGGCAGTGGGAAAGGCTTCAATTGAGGAATGGATTACTGTATCGGAAGATCCAACTTCAGCGGGAGCTGGGTGTCACCTGGCAGGTGTTGGTCCCTAAGGCATTGCTATCCAAGGTGGCCACAGAAGCGCACGAAAAAGGAGCTCACTTCGGTCAGGAAAAGACCTTTCAGTGGCTGCAAAGATTAGTTTATCATCCTTGGCTGAAGGCTGTGGTGGAAGAGACCTGCCGGCTATGTAGAAATTGCAAATTAGCAAAACCCCCAGAGCAGAGAACTCCCACACAAACCATCGTGACTTCTGCTCCTCTGGAAGTACTGATGATAGACTATCTGACAATTGACCCGGCTCATCAGGAATATGAACATTGTCTGGTGATGATGAACCACTTCATGAAGTTTGCCTTCGTGACCATGAGACATGATCAGACTGCTGAAATTTCATTCAGGTGTACGGCGGCCGAAATGAATCCACTCTGATCAAGGTACCTGTTTTCTTGGAAAGTGATGGAAGAATTGCACCATCTGTACCAGATCAAGAAATCTCAGACGCCTTACCACTCTCAGAGAAATGGGGCCTGTGAACGGTTTAACTGCACCGATTCAGATGTTAAGAACACTGAAGGAAGATCGGAAGGCCCAGTTGCCCAAGTTCGTAGCTGAGTTAGTGTGGTTGTACAACAACCGAATACATCGCACCACCGGTTAAACTCCTTATATCCTGCTGTTCGGCCGTCCAGGAAGAGAGATTACCGAGCTGGAGCTGGATCCAGAAGAGGACTACCCACAGACGGGGGTGTCCACCTGAGTCCGAGAACATTGTCATCATATGCAGCCTCTACATCGTCTGATGCAGACCACATTTCAGGAATTAGAGCATCCAGAAACAACTCCTCTGCGAGTGACAGCTCTCCAAGCTGTGGACCGTGTGTTGGTTAGGGATAAACGTCCTCGAGATAAACTGGAATACCGGTAGGAGAAGAACCCATATCAGGTGAAGCGGAGAATCAACTCTGAAAAGCCCATTTATGAAATTCAACCTGGAGAAGAGAACGCTTCCACTCAAATAGTTCACTGGAATATGCTACGACCCTGTTTATCAAGAGATCCTGACCAAATTGAGGAGGTGCAAAATGCTCCTGAAATACCCCCGCCACTCGTTGCTGATTGTGAAGAAGTAGAAGGCCCTGAACAGCCGCCTGTAGATTTAAGAGGGGGGCAAGGGCCTGAAGTGGCAATCTCATCTGTACAACCGGACTCGACTACCCAATTTGACTCAGCTACTCCTTCTAACTTACGGCGCTCTGAACGAACAACAGCCGGGATACCCCCCAACCGATACAATCAAGACCAATTTATTTGGCAACAGATCGTTCAAGGAATAGGAGAATGTCAACGCGTATTACAAGAGCTCTCGCCCATGGAATGGTGAGCAAAAGGTGAGGGAGAGTGTAAGAAGATGGCCCAGACCGGGGGTACCTCTCTTGCATCGGAACTGTCGGGGCTGTCACCATTGTTGCCCGGGGGAAAGCTTTCTGACCGGGACCGACCTTTGCACTCGACAGCAGGGGGCATCACTTTGATAAAAGGCGCTGTGCGCGGGAAAGCGAGGAGAGACTTTGCGGGAAGACAAAGCGTGCAGCAGGGGAAGTTTTGTGCTCCATCTTTTGAGCATCGTGTTAGAGCAGACCCGCGCTGTATATTCCCTGCATCCAGATACACTGACTGTGTACAGCAATCTGCCTTGTGCCTGCTGTCTCCTGTGACCAAAAGTTTGATACGCTCCAGGCCGGTGATTGCTGCGTGCGTGCTGCCTAAGACAGACCAGGTGACTGATCTAGAACTGTTTGATTCCTCACCGACATTCACCGCCAAGCTGAGTCACGTTCCGGCGGTATCACAGACTGTCCTGCATCCCGTACGACGAACAGAGGATCCAGGACCCCGCTTAGGACAGCAAGGATACACCACCATCATCGAGAACCGGACCCCCAACTTCTTCAGGACCACACCGGAGTCATCACGCGCCGCTTGCGTGGGCGCCACCGTTGGAACCGAAGACTCTGCAGCCAGGAAGCCGGAGGACTGATAAGTTGACCCTTTCATAAACAGTTGCTTTACCTTATACCTAACCTCTCATCCATACCGTTCGAATACTACCTCCCATACCCCCTGCTTAACCCATTATCTCCCTGCGTGGAGTATATCTCTGTTAATAAATCTGTTAACCCTTGCTCTGTCTCCTGCCCGTCACTGCATCCCGCTACCTGCAATCTCACATCAGCAGTCTTCCCCATGATAGTAGAGCCTACTGAAACAGACAAAGGGACCTTTGTAAATGCTTAGGAAGCCTTTGCAGGTGGTTTTTGTTAATTATTCTAATTTACTGAGATAATGCCTTTTGGGTTTTCATTGGCTGTAAGTCATAATCATCAACATTAACAGAAATAAAGACTTGAAATAGATCACTCTGTTTGTAATGATTATATAATATAGGAGTTTCACTTTTTGTAATAAACTGAAATAAATTAACTTTTTGATGATATTCTAATTTTGTGAGAAGCACCTGTATATATCATGACAGAAGATAGAGAAATCATTGTAACAGCGGGCACACTTTTTTTTTTGTGATCGGGACCCCAGAGATTTTTTTCCGAATCTGGGCGGCACTACAGCCTTATTCCCAATGAGGGAATAAGTACCCTTAGTGGCCAGCATTTTTAATGTGTATAGGCGGTCGTTAAGGGGTTAAACTGCTTCAGTAAATGAAAGAACTCTAAAAAAAAAACTCAGTTTTTTCTGAAGAAGTAGTCTATTAGATAACTCATTGTGTTTGACTGCCTAAAAAAATGATTAGGAGACGAAATTGTGTGAAAACACTCCAAATCCTCCTCCAAATCTCAAAACTGCTCAAAACCTTTAGGCTCGATTCATCAAGACTGCCGTTGTTCATGTCTGCCGTTGTTCTGTCTTGATGAGGGAGAATGCTGGAGTCAGATGTTCCTGATTCATGAAAATGACTAGAATAAGGAGCATCTGATGAATGGCGCCCAGCCGCCCACCACTGTGTGCACCTCACTACAAATCCTACTCCAGCCCCTACTAACCTCCTTGAATTTGATGAGCAGTAGTCACCATGACCCCGTCCCACCCCAGCTCTGCCCTTTTCAGTGGAGCTGGGAGAAATCACGCCAATGGTTGCAAAATGCTGGGACTATAGTTGTGCCTAAATTTTGCAAGTTTTCAAAGCTTTTAAGGCCAGAATCCCGGTGTGAAAGCTTTGATGAATCAGGCTCTTTGAGTTTCCGCTCAGTTTCTGTTCCAAAAACTCAGTAAAAAGACGCCGTGTACATGTACCCGAAGGCTACGTTTCCATGGTGAGTTTTTCATGTTAGGTAAATTAGGTTTTTCATTGCTGTTTTGAGTGCGTTTTTTTTCACATATCTTTTTATTGCATTTTGGACACTGTTTTTTGTCTCTATTTGGTATGTCATGTATGTGACAGATAAAGATGCTTTGCTTTTGATACTTCCTGAAGTTTAAGAAAACTTTATTGATACAGTCATGTGTAGATTATATGCGTTGTTTAAATGTGGATTTGAAGAGGTAGTTGAAGTGTTTTTTCATGTGGATTTTGGAGCAGAATCTCTACGTCAAAAGACTCTATGTGAACATACCCTAGAAAAGGACACTCCTTTGGCATTTTATTAATCTATGAAACTGTTCAGTGTTTTGTGCCAAGGGTATTTACTGGTACATACAGTGGGGAAAATAAGTATTTGATACACTGACGATTTTGCAAATTTTCCCACTTACAAAGAATGGAGAGGTCTGTAATTTTTATCATAGGTACACTTCAACTTTAAGACAATCGCAAAAAAAACAATGAAAAAAAGTCATATATAATTTTTACATATTTCATGCAATAAAAATGCAAATTAATTATGTATTTGATACAATAGAAAAACTGAACTTAATATTTTGGGTAAAGAAACCTTTGTTTGCAGTTAAAGGTCAGACGTTTCCTGTAGTTCTTGACCAAGTTTGCACATACACAGCAACAGTGATTTTGGCCCACTCCTCCATACAGATCTTCTCCAGACCTTTCAGATTTCGGGGCGGTTGATGGACAACATTGAGTTTCAGCTCCCTCCAAAGATTTTCTATTGGGTTCACGTCTGGAGACTGGCTCCGTAACAAATATTTCAAGATCCTGGAGTGGCCTAGCCACTTATTAGTTGCCATGGCTGTGTGTTTCGGGTCATTGTCATGCGGGAAGACCCAGCCACGACCCATCTTCAATGATCTTACTATGAGAAGGAGGTTACAATTTTGAGATACATGACCCCATCCATCCTCCCTTCAATACCGTGCAGTCGTCCTGTCCACTTTGCAGAAAAGTACCCCCATAGTATGATGTTTCTCCCACCATGCTTCATGATTGGGACGTTGTTCTTGGGGTTGTACTCATCCTTCTTCCCCCAAACACGGCGAGTGGAGTTCATACCAAAAAGTTTTATTTTGGTTTCATCTGACCACATGACTTTTTCCCATGCCTTTTTCGCGAAAAAAACGCAGCATGTGCACAAAATTGCGGAATGCATTCTAATAATAGGATGCTTAATGCATGCGTTTTTTCAGCGCTTTTGCAGCTAAAAAAACGCGAAAAATCCTCAACGTGTGCACATAGCCTTAAAGTAATTGACCCAATAGCGGCTGTGTGGTAGAAGGTATGCCACTGTATACTAGCCCACTGGCGGCAAAAAAGACAAGTTTTTACCCTCCATTGGGTATATGGGGCCTGTGGATACATTTGACACATATACGGTGATTGAGCCAGGTGTATATAGCAAATGGGTGCTACAACAGAAATGTGCATACACCTTAATTGAGGTCACATAGCTGAAAATTTGGAACATTTTACATTCCCTACACATCACCTAGATTTCCTGAAGTTCTAAACCAAACTTATCACCATGGGGCTCAATAACAACAGGAGGTCCAAGCTATATGACCATGTGTGAAAGCAGCCATATGTTTAATCCAGTATGTCCCTAACGATAGAAAACCTTATTCTTAGCAAAGTGTTCAAAGCCCAACAGACTACGTACAGAGCTGGAGTCATGGTGGAAAGGTGTGGAGAGCGTCTTTAGGAGACGAGCCACCGTGGGCCTCTGCTGGATTTGATAAGTGTGTGACTTGTGTACGAATGCTATGACAAGATCGATGGCTACCAGCACCGTCAATGGAAATGCAGCACCACCGATGGAGACGTAGCACCACGATGGAGACACAGCACCACCAATGCAGACGCAGCCACACCGATGGAGACGCAGCACCACTGATGGAGACGTAGCACCACCGATTGATGCGCAGCACCACCAATGAAGACTTAGTACCACCGATGGAAACGCAGCACCACCGATGGGAGACGTAGCACCACCGATGGAGACGCAGCACCACCGATGGAGACGCAGCACCACCGATGGAGACGCAGCATCACCGATGGAAACACAGCACCAACGATGGAAACGCAGCACCACCGATGGGAGACGTAGCACCACCGATGGAAACGCAGCACCACCGATGGGAGACGCAGCACCACCGATGGAAACGCAGCACCACCGATGGAAACGCAGCACCACCGATGGGAAACGCAGCACCACCGATGGGAGACGTAGCACCACCGATGGAAACGCAGCACCACCGATGGAGACGTAGCACCACCGATGGAGACGTAGCATCACCGATGGAGACGTAGCACCACCGATGGAGACGCAGCACCACCAAAGTGGATTACCATCCATTTCAGTGAAAAATCTGTAACCCTTTGCATGCTGCAACAAACATAACGTTAAACATATAGACTTAAATATTATTCTTCTCCACTTTGTGGACAGAAAATACGTGGAAAATACAAAAATGATCAAGTTAACTTTGTAACAATCTAATGGATTTCTGTGATATAATCATAGGGAAATATGGAACCCTTATCTAATGAACTTAGAGGAGATGCCACGTTGTTGGCATCGTGGTGGTAATCGTTATGGTCATATGGGAATAGGCGAATGCTGGAACAAGCTGTGGAAAAGGTGGGAACTGGGCAACATCAGGATAAGGAGGTGAGCTGGGCAGCAGCTGGCATTCACCGCTGGTACCGAGGGGCATTACAGGAGTCAAATGGCTTGGGAGGGGCACAGTACCCACCTCTTAGCAAGTGCTGCCTCCTTCGTAAGTAAGTCTCATGAGCAGTGAAGTCGCTGTACACCGTGTTCATGCCAACGCTGCGGCTCTCCAGCCAGTGCACGCTCGCCAGCCCCTGGCACAGACTTCCAGAGATGAAACGCCAGCATCCTTGCAGTGCTCCAGGACCACCTGCCCCGTCAGCACATGCCCAGTGGTGTACACCCGAGCGTGCTGGGGCTGAGCTCCACACTGAAAGCCGTGACCTTACTGAAGTGCATGGTGTGCCCCCTGGGCAGCTGCCAGCTGGGCATGCAGGCACAGGACAGCTGGCACAGGAGCCGACACCGGACACAGAGCGGGACCGGCGCACCCCCTGCAGGGCCACTGTCACAATGGTGACGTGGGACACGGAGTAAGGAGGGGAACTTGTCGGACCGGTGCTGCAGGGGTTAATGAGGACCTTGGTTCTGGGGCATTCTGTGCTAGAGGGGCTCTGTGTATGAAGATAGGGGAAGTTAGTTCAGGAGTGATACAGAACTGGCTGTCCAGGGAAGGGTGCTAGTGCATAAGGGGTTAATATGCTGTAACTAGGGGGTCTCTGTGCCACCTGGCATACACTGCGAAAGAAACAAATGGGGGCTTGTATACCTTGTAGATATGCCAGGTATGGGTAGAGCCAGGAGAGCCCCTCTACTGCGACTAATAACAGGCAATGACATTTTGGTTTTGCCACTTTGCCTCATAATTCTCCTCGCTCCCCCAGTATAGTGCTGATCTTGTAGCTGGGTATATGGAGTTGCTGCAGGGAAGAGCTAATAATTGCTACCCTCTATATAACATTTCACACACAAGACTGAAGTTGGTTCTTAGTGCACAGTTTCTTTTTTTCTGTTTTTTTACAGGTTTAATGACAAAAATAAAAATTACAACAATAAAACACAATGCAGCGAGTCTCCCTGGTGTGAATATGCTTAAAAGCAGATACAAAAGTTACAAAACTGGCACAAAAATGGGCATTACAATTAGCACTGAAGGCCGTTACTGAAAGGTTTAAATGACTTTGGGCCACTGAGCTCACACTGCAGACACATGGATCAGTGAGCCCCAACAGCTAGGCAGTGCCGTATTTGGCATTCATGCTGCCCTAGGCACTGTAAGTGGTCACTCCCCCTATTGGTAAGTCAGACAACAGTCTCATGCAGCCGTCAGTGTTAAACGCACAAATTCTATCCACATAGCCATGATTTTTCACGGACTGTGTGCCTGTGCAAAATTTATGGAGATTTGTCTGTTTTTTTTACAGTACAACATATCAAAAGTGCTAATACAAGTCTATGGGTCCATAAAAAAACCGTATCACACGGGTAGTATTAGTATGCAGTCTGTGCGCCATCCGTGGGCTGCCTGTGATTAACACTGCAAAGTATAACAGAGGCTTCATCATTTATTTATCCATCTGTGAAAACCACTTACGATGACTAATGGTAAAAAAGGGCACACGGACCGTACACTGATGATACACGGACCGTACACTGATGACGCACGGACCGTACACTGATGACACACGGACCGTACACTGATGACACACGGACCGTACACTGATGACACACGGACCGTACACTGATGACACACGGACCGTACACTGATGATACACGGACCGTGTACTGATGACACACGGACCGAGTACTGATGACGCACGGACCGTACACTGATGACGCACGGACCGTACACTGATGACGCACGGACCGTACACTGATGACACACGGACCGTACACTGATGATACACGGACCGTACACTGATGACACACAGACCGTACACTGATGACACACGGACTGTGTACTGATGATGCACAAACCATACACTGATGACGCACGGACCGTACACCGATGATACACGGACTCCCCTCTATCTCACGCACCCTCTTGCACCCCTCTATCTCATGCACCCTGCACCCCTCTATCTCACGTACCCTGCACCCTCTTGCACCCCTCTGTCTCATGCACCCTGCACTCTCTTGCACCCCTGTCTCATTCACCCTGCGCTCTCTTGCATCCCTCTGTCTCACGCACCCTGCACTCTCTTGCACCCCTTTGTCTCATGCACCCTGCACTCTCTTGCACCCGTCTCATGCACCCTGCACCCCTCTGTCTCATGCACATTGCACTCTCTTCCACCCCTGTCTCATGCACCCTGCACTCTCTTGCACCCCTCTGTCTCATGCACCCTGCACTCTCTTGCACCCTTCTGTCTCATGCACCCTGCACTCTTGCACCCATCTCATGCACCCTGCACCCCTCTGTCTCATGCACCCTGCACTCTCTTGCACCCCTCTGTCTCATGCACCCTGCACCCCTCTGTCTCATGCACCGTGCACTCTCTTGCACCCGTCTCATGCACCCTGCACCCCTCTGTCTCATGCACCCTGCACTCTTGCACCCCTGTCTCATGCACCCTGCACTCTCCTGCAGCCCTGTCTCATGCACCCTGCACTCTCTTGCACCCCTCTGTCTCATGCACCCTGCACTCTCTTGCACTCTTCTATCACACACCCTGCGCTTCTCTTGTCACAGTCTGGACCCCTCTATTTCCCACAGCCTGTAATGTCACACATCCCACTGTTAGTGTGCACCCCCATAGCCCACATCCCACTATCACATAGACCCTGCACTCCCCATGTACCCTGTTCCCAACATTACCTCTCACAAGTTTCCCATCTCAGCTTCTCCTGCAGTGCAGCTTCCAGCGTGCAACTCTGTGACTCCTCCCCCTTGAGTCACATGATCGTGACGTCATCGCAGGTCCTGTACCATCCATTCAGATGTAATTTCTTCCGTTTAGGCAGGGAGTTGCCAGACTTAAAAAAAAAAAAAAAACCTGCTCAGGTGCCGCCCCCCCCCGCTTCCTGGCGCCCTAGGCACGTGCCGTCAAGTGGGAGGAGTCCCGAGGAGATAATTTGCATATTCCCAGTGCCTTCTGGGATAAGTGAAGAGTCTCCGCGAGCTCAAGGAACACTGGATTTTGGCTGTTGCAGCTGAAAGGAGGACATCGGTAAACCGGCGCGCGAGTTTTGGCTTATATTTCACCAAAGCTTGATTATCTCTTGAACAATAAGAACATGGAAGAGGCTAGGAGCCATGTGGTGAGCTGCATTTCTTGCTACATGTTCATAGACTTACCAGTGGAAAAGCCAAACTTCACATGCCAGAAATGCAAGCTTGTGTCCCTGTTGGAGGAAAAGTTGCAAAATCTGGAAGAGAGGTTATCTACATTGAAGACCATTAAGGAAGGTGAAGAGTTCTTAGACAGAGCAGAATTATCTCTTCATGGTACAGAAAGAGAAGAAATTCGAAGTGCAACTGAAGAAACAGAGGAATGGAAGCATGTGACCCAGAGAAGCAGGAGGATCAGGAGGCAGTCAGCACCAATTCTGCTCAGGAACCAGTACCAGGCTCTTACACAGGAGAACGATGAAGAAATACATCAGGATAAGACTTTGCCCACAAACAACCATGTACGCCCTCAGAGTCCTCCTGAATGGAGAAAGAAAACTGTTGTGAAGAAGAAACAGAGAGTTGTTGTCATGGGCGATTCCCTGTTGAGAGGAACAGAGGCCGTTATCTGCAGACCGGATATAACCTCAAGAGAAATGTGCTGTCTTCCAGGTGCAAAAATTAAAGATGTGTCTGACAGGATATCAGGACTCTTCAGACCTACAGATGACTACCCATTCCTGCTAATACATGTGGGGACAAATGACACCGCTAGAAACGACCTGGAAACCATCTGCAGTGACTTTGAAAACTTAGGTAAGAAAGTGAAAGAACTGGGAGCGCAGGTGGTCTTCTCTTCCATCCTCCCAGTGGATGGCCATGGAACAAGGAGGTGGAATAAGATTCTGCAGGTGAACAACTGGCTACGTCGATGGTGCCGTCAGCAAGGATTTGGATTTCTGGATCACGGAGTGAATTACCTATACGATGGACTACTTGCTAGAGATGGGGTGCACCTTACGAAGACTGGAAAACATGTATTTGGAAGTCGCCTTGCTACACTCATCAGGAGAGCTTTAAACTAGAACAATGTGGGAAGGGAAGCAAAACGCCAGCAGAAGCCATAGACTTGACAAATACTATTGAGATTTCTGCTATTAGAAGTGAAGGGGAAGAACAAAGACAAAAAAATTTACATAATAAAAATATTGAAGGAAGAGAAACCAATCACAAACTAAAGTGTTTCTATACGAATGCACAAAGCATGGGCAACAAACAAGGAGAACTGGAGCTACTAACGCAGGAGAAGAAATATGATGTCATTGGAATCACTGAGACTTGGTGGGACGATACACATGATTGGAATACAAGGCTAGAAGGATACAACTTATTTGCAAGAAACAGACTTGATAAACGAGGAGGAGGTGTTGCATTGTATGTTAGAAAAGCGTATATCTGCACAGAGATTGACGCTTCAGAGACTGGGAGTTCTGTGGAAACTGTTTGGGTAAGAATACAAGGACAGAACAATGGAAAGGACACCATTGTAGGCATTTACTACAGGCCGCCTGTGCAAGCTGAAGATATGGATGAACTCTTTATGCATCAAATGGCCAAGTTCTCCAAAAAATATGACATAGTGGTCATGGGAGATTTCAACTATCCAGACATTTGTTGGGAATCTCTCTCAGGCAAAACTAACAGGTCCAGGAAATTCTTATCCTCTCTTGCTGACAACTTTATCTTCCAAAAGGTAATGGAGAAAACAAGGGGATCTGCTACCTTGGATCTAATCCTCATAAACAGGGAGGAAATGGTGGAGGAGGTAAGAGTGGCTGGGACCCTAGGAGGTAGTGACCATGCTATTTTAGAATTTTGGATAACAAGAGGAGGAAGACCTGTGAAGACTCAGACGTCAAGGCTAGATTTCAGAAAGGCAGATTTTAAGGAACTCAGAAAGAGAATTGGAGGGATCCAATGGCTGGATATCCTTAAGGACAAAAATGTCCAGGAAGGATGGAAAATCTTGAAAAATGAGATTCTCAAAGCACAATCGTTAACAATTCCGAAAAGAGGGAAGAATGGGAATCATTTAAGGAAACCAGGATGGATGAACATAGAACTTAAACACATGCTAAAAAGGAAGAAAGAAATGTTTATCAAATGGAAAGAGGGAGGCATATCTAAAGAAGAATATAATGCCGTCTGCAGAACCTGCAGGGCACAAATCAGATTATCTAAAGCTGACAATGAATTAAGGCTTGCAAGTGACGTCAAAAGCAACAAAAAAGGATTTTGGGGATACGTCAAAAGTAAAAGAAAAGTCAAAGATGCTATAGGATTTTTACAGGATGAAAATGATGAAATGGTAAGTCAGGATGTTGAGAAGGCTGAACTTTTAAATTCCTATTTTGCATCTGTTTTCTCTCAGAAAGGAAATGTAACATCAACTGATCTTCACTGTCCTATTAAAGGAATAGAAGAATCCAGGATATCTATAAACAGAAAGACAGTGAGGAAACACTTAGCTAACCTAAATGAATTCAAGTCTCCAGGTCCAGATGAATTACACCCCAGGGTACTGAAGGAGATAGCAGAAGAAATTCTTGAACCACTGTCCATAATCTTTGAAAATTCTTGGAGAACAGGAGAAGTCCCAGAAGACTGGAGAAGAGCAAATGTTGTTCCTATCTTCAAAAAGGGGAAGAAGGTGGACCCAGGGAACTACAGGCCGGTGAGTCTGACTTCTATACCAGGAAAGATCTTTGAACAAATTATTAAAGAACATGTATGCAAGTACCTGGATAAGAATGAAGTGATTAAACAGAGTCAGCATGGGTTTGTAACTAATAAGTCATGTCAGACTAACTTAATTTCCTTCTATGACAGAATCACTGACTGGGTGGATCAGGGAAATGCTGTAGATATAGTATATCTTGACTTCAGCAAAGCATTTGACAAAGTATCTCACACAATCCTTATTGAAAAAATGACTAAGTATGGAATGGACAAGGCAACTGTTAGGTGGATTCATAACTGGCTTAGTGATCGGACCCAAAGAGTGGTTGTAAATGGCTGCACATCCAGTTGAAAGAATGTCTCAAGTGGGGTACCACAAGGCTCTGTTTTGGGCCCTGTATTGTTCAACATCTTTATCAATGATTTAGATGAAGGAATTGAGGGTAAACTGATCACATTTGCTGATGACACAAAGCTAGGAGGGGTAGCTAATACTAGAGAAGAGAGAGAGAGGATTCAAAAAGATATACATAAACTGGAGCAGTGGGCAGCAACTAACAGAATGGATTTTAACAGGGAAAAATGCAAAGTACTACATCTGGGCAATAAAAATGAAAAAAGCATATACAAAATGGGAGGAATAGGGCTAAGTAACAGCACATGTGAAAAAGACTTGGGTATACTAATTGATCACAGACTTAACATGAGTCAACAGTGTGATGCAGCAGCAAAAAAGGCAAATGCAATTCTAGGATGTATCAACAGAAGCATACAGTCTAGATCACGTGAGGTCATTATTGCCCTCTACTCCTCTTTGGTCAGACCTCATTTGGAATACTGTGTCCAGTTTTGGGCACCACATTTTAAAAAAGACATCAACAAACTGGAGCAAGTTCAGAGAAGAGCCACCAGAATGGTGACCGGTCTGCAAACCATGTCCTATGAGGAACGGTTGCAGGATTTGGGAATGTTTAGCTTGCAAAAAAGAAGACTGAGAGGAGACTTAATAGCTGTCTACAAATATCTCAAGGGCTGTCACATTGTAGAAGGATCATCTTTATTCTCATTTGCACAAGGAAAGACTAGAAGCAATGGGATGAAACTGAATGGGAGGAGACACAGATTAGATATTAGAAAAAACTTTTTGACAGTTAGGGTGATCAATGAGTGGAACAGGCTGCCACAAGAGGTGGTGAGTTCTCCTTCAATGGAAGTCTTCAAACAGAGGCTGGACAGACATCTGTCCGGGATGATTTAGAGAATCCTGCTTTGAGCAGGGGGTTTTGCTTCCCTTCCCACATTGTTCTAGTTTAAACCTCTCCTGATGAGTGTAGCAAGGCGACTTCCAAATACATGTTTTCCAGTCTTCGTAAGGTGCACCCCATCTCTAGCCAGTAGTCCATCGTACAGGTAATTCACTCCGTGATCCAGAAATCCAAATCCTTGCTGACGGCACCATCGACGTAGCCAGTTGTTCACCTGCAGAATCTTATTCCACCTCCTTGTTCCATGGCCATCCACTGGAAGGATGGAGGAGAAGACCACCTGCGCTCCCAGTTCTTTCACTTTTTTACCTAAGTTTTCAAAGTCACTGCAGATGGTTTCCAGGTCACTTCTTGTGGTGTCATTTGTCCCCACATGTATTAGCAGGAATGGGTAGTCATCTTTAGGTCTGAAGAGTCCTGATATCCTGTCAGACACATCTTTAATTTGTGCACCTGGAAGACAGCACATTTCTCTTGAGGTTATATCTGGTCTGCAGATAGCAGCCTCTGTTCCTCTCAACAGGGAATCCCCCATGACAATAACTCTCCGTTTCTTCTTCACAACATTTTTCTTTCTCCATTCAGGAGGACTCTGAGGGCGTACAAGGTTACTCTTTGTGGGCAAAGTCTTATCCTGATGTATTTCTTCATCGTTCTCCTGTGTAAGAGCCTGGTACTGGTTTCTGAGCAGAATTGGTGCTGACTGCCTCCTGATCCTCCTGCTTCTTTGGGTCACATGCTTCCATTCCTCTGTTTCTTCAGTTGCACTTCGAATTTCTTCTCTTTCTGTACCATGAAGAGATAATTCTGCTCTGTCTAAGAACTCTTCACCTTCCTTAATGGTCTTCAATGTAGATAACCTCTCTTCCAGATTTTGCAACTTTTCCTCCAACAGGGACACAAGCTTGCATTTGTGGCATGTGAAATTTGGCTTTTCCACTGGTAAGTCTATGAACATGTAGCAAGAAATGCAGCTCACCACATGGCTCCTGGCCTCTTCCATGTTCTTATTGTTCAAGAGATAATCAAGCTTTGGTGAAATATAAGCCAAAACTAGGCGCGCGGTTTACTGATGTCCTCCTTTCAGCTGCAACAGCTGCAAACCAGGGGAGGAGTCCCGAGGAGATAATTTGCATATTCCCAGTGCCTTCTGGGATAAGTGAAGAGTCTCCGCGAGCTCAAGGAACACTGGATTTTGGCTGTTGCAGCTGAAAGGAGGGCATCAGTAAACCAGGGGAGGAGTCCCGAGGAGATAATTTGCATATTCCCAGTGCCTTCTGGGATAAGTGAAGAGTCTCCGCGAGCTCAAGGAACACTGGATTTTGGCTGTTGCAGCTGAAAGGAGGGCATCAGTAAACCAGGGGAGGAGTCCCGAGGAGATAATTTGCATATTCCCAGTGCCTTCTGGGATAAGTGAAGAGTCTCCGCAAGCTCAAGGAACACTGGATTTTGGCTGTTGCAGCTGAACGGAGGGCATCAGTAAACCAGGGGAGGAGTCCCGAGGAGATAATTTGCATATTCCCAGTGCCTTCCGGGATAAGTGAAGAGTCTCCGCGAGCTCAAGGAACACTGGATTTTGGCTGTTGCAGCTGAAAGGAGGGCATCAGTAAACCAGGGGAGGAGTCCCGAGGAGATAATTTGCATATTCCCAGTGCCTTCCGGGATAAGTGAAGAGTCTCCGCGAGCTCAAGGAACACTGGATTTTGGCTGTTGCAGCTGAAAGGAGGGCATCAGTAAACCAGGGGAGGAGTCCCGAGGCGATAATTTGCATATTCCCAGTGCCTTCCGGGATAAGTGAAGAGTCTCCGCGAGCTCAAGGAACACTGGATTTTGGCTGTTGCAGCTGAAAGGAGGGCATCAGTAAACCAGGGGAGGAGTCCCGAGGCGATAATTTGCATATTCCCAGTGCCTTCCGGGATAAGTGAAGAGTCTCCGCGAGCTCAAGGAACACTGGATTTTGGCTGTTGCAGCTGAAAGGAGGGCATCAGTAAACCAGGGGAGGAGTCCCGAGGAGATAATTTGCATATTCCCAGTGCCTTCTGGGATAAGTGAAGAGTCTCCGCGAGCTCAAGGAACACTGGATTTTGGCTGTTGCCGCTGAAAGGAGGGCATCAGTAAACCAGGGGAGGAGTCCCGAGGAGATAATTTGCATATTCCCAGTGCCTTCTGGGATAAGTGAAGAGTCTCCGCGAGCTCAAGGAACACTGGATTTTGGCTGTTGCAGCTGAAAGGAGGGCATCAGTAAACCAGGGGAGGAGTCCCGAGGAGATAATTTGCATATTCCCAGTGCCTTCTGGGATAAGTGAAGAGTCTCCGCGAGCTCAAGGAACACTGGATTTTGGCTGTTGCCGCTGAAAGGAGGGCATCAGTAAACCAGGGGAGGAGTCCTGAGGAGATAATTTGCATATTCCCAGTGCCTTCTGGGATAAGTGAAGAGTCTCCGCGAGCTCAAGGAACACTGGATTTTGGCTGTTGCAGCTGAAAGGAGGGCATCAGTAAACCAGGGGAGGAGTCCGAGGAGATAATTTGCATATTCCCAGTGCCTTCTGGGATAAGTGAAGAGTCTCCGCGAGCTCAAGGAACACTGGATTTTGGCTGTTGCAGCTGAAAGGAGGGCATCAGTAAACCAGGGGAGGAGTCCCGAGGAGATAATTTGCATATTCCCAGTGCCTTCTGGGATAAGTGAAGAGTCTCCGCGAGCTCAAGGAACACTGGATTTTGGCTGTTGCAGCTGAAAGGAGGGCATCAGTAAACCAGGGGAGGAGTCCCGAGGAGTAATTTGCATATTCCCAGTGCCTTCCGGGATAAGTGAAGAGTCTCCGCGAGCTCAAGGAACACTGGATTTTGGCTGTTGCCGCTGAAAGGAGGGCATCAGTAAACCAGGGGAGGAGTCCCGAGGAGATAATTTGCATATTCCCAGTGCCTTCTGGGATAAGTGAAGAGTCTCCGCGAGCTCAAGGAACACTGGATTTTGGCTGTTGCAGCTGAAAGGAGGGCATCAGTAAACCAGGGGAGGAGTCCCGAGGAGATAATTTGCATATTCCCAGTGCCTTCCGGGATAAGTGAAGAGTCTCGCGCGAGCTCAAGGAACACTGGATTTTGGCTTTGCCGCTGAAAGGAGGGCATCAGTAAACCAGGGGAGGAGTCCTGAGGAGATAATTTGCATATTCCCAGTGCCTTCTGGGATAAGTGAAGAGTCTCCGCGAGCTCAAGGAACACTGGATTTTGGCTGTTGCAGCTGAAAGGAGGGCATCAGTAAACCAGGGGAGGAGTCCGAGGAGATAATTTGCATATTCCCAGTGCCTTCTGGGATAAGTGAAGAGTCTCCGCGAGCTCAAGGAACACTGGATTTTGGCTGTTGCAGCTGAAAGGAGGGCATCAGTAAACCAGGGGAGGAGTCCCGAGGAGATAATTTGCATATTCCCAGTGCCTTCTGGGATAAGTGAAGAGTCTCCGCGAGCTCAAGGAACACTGGATTTTGGCTGTTGCAGCTGAAAGGAGGGCATCAGTAAACCAGGGGAGGAGTCCCGAGGAGATAATTTGCATATTCCCAGTGCCTTCCGGGATAAGTGAAGAGTCTCCGCGAGCTCAAGGAACACTGGATTTTGGCTGTTGCCGCTGAAAGGAGGGCATCAGTAAACCAGGGGAGGAGTCCCGAGGAGATAATTTGCATATTCCCAGTGCCTTCTGGGATAAGTGAAGAGTCTCCGCGAGCTCAAGGAATGAAGTTTGGGAAACACTGATGTTGTATACTAACCAATGTGTGCTTTCTCGTTTCAGGGGAGAGAATTGTGAAGCGGTGGCGGTCTGTGAGGGATCGCTTTAAGAAGGAGTTCAATAAGGAGATGCGGCCCGAGTGGTTCTTCAGGACGCCAGAGCAAGTACAAGTATGCACGAGCTCTGGCGTTCCTGCGTGAAACAATGGTCACCAGAAGGTAAATATTACCATCAAATGTTAACATCTATCCAATGTTTTTTTTGCAGCCAGGGCCATTCCATATCTGTATATTAATTTTATGTTTTTTCTTTCTTCCACAGCACGGTGACCAGCACTCGGGCGCCCGCAGAGTTGGCGCCTTCTAGAGCGATCCCTCAGGAGACCGACACCGAGGGACACTTCGACCAACCCTCTACATCTGCACCTTCCCACACATTTGATCCCGCAGTCCCCTCCACCAGCGCTGGAGCAGCATGGCCGGCTGCATTACATGAATCTGCTGGTCAGGATATAGCATTCCCTTTACCCCACCCTTCTGACCCTGCCACCTCTAGTACAGCTGCGGGTACTGGGCGGCAGCGTCAGAGGGGTCAGGAAAAGAACTATGCACCCGAGTTCTTGCATATGAATGCATCTTTCCAGAACTGTCTTAAGGTATTATCTGAACAAGTTGCCGCAGGTGTTCATCAGATAACCTCCCTAGTTGGTGAGGTAAAGACACTTATGCAAACTGTGCAGTCAGAGGCAAGAGCATCACCGAACCACAGTTTTTTTAGGTCGGTTACGGAGCGCATAGATCCGCTATCTGCTGACCAGCAGATGTATGTGATGCACACGTGCCACGCTGCTCTAGTGCAGGTCCTCTCCCATCCTCCTCCATCCACCCCAGTCGTTCCTCCACCTCCCCCCCCTACAGCCGCCGTACATCTTCCCCCCCCCTCCGCCTGCCATCCCTCCTCCCCCTCCTATTCAATACCAGCCACCTCCCCAGGTCCATCAACCTCCCCAATTCCAACCACCTCCCCAGTACCAACCACCTCCCAAACTGCAGTCACCTCCCCAGTACCAGCAACCTACCCACTACCAGCCACCTCCCCCCTACCACACTCCTACCTCATACCGATCTCCTTCCCCCTTCCAATTCCCTACCATGTCACCTGCTCTTCCTGCCCAACCCTCCACTCCACCACCACCCACCTGTTCTGCCTTGTCTTCCCATTCTTTTAGTCTTTCCACCCCTTCACCTCTTCCTGTTCCTTCCACACCACCATCCTGGTCATCCCTCCACACTCCCACGGTCGAAGTGTCCCGCAGCCCCTCCAGCAGTATTTCCACCCCACACTACACTGACCTGTAGTTTATGTAAATATGTTTTCATACATTTCTTTAAAAAAATAAAGTTGAAAAAAATAATAAAGTTGAATAAAAAATCAAGTTTATTTAAACGTGAAAAATTGGGCCACAAGGCCTACTTTGATACCAATTATATTAAAAAAAAATGTTTTCAATAAATTGTTCATTGTTTTAACATTGTTGTCTGTCTTTTATTTATAGGATGTTAAGTTTTAAATTTGGTATACAGGTACACCTAACTTTGGCTAAAAGGTTCATAAATGCAACCTTTTTCCCAAAGTTGTGTCCCGGGTTGTGTAGTATGCAAAGTATATTATCTTTTTCCAAAAATTGTGTACTTTGTTAGGTTATCCCCTACAACAGGGTTCCCCTACTCCACTCCTCAAGGCCCACCAACATATCAGGTTTTCAGGATTTCCTTTGTATTGCACAGGTGAGGCAATTATCACCTGAGCAATACAAAGGAAATCATGAAAACCTGATATGTTGGTGGGCCTTGAGTACTGGAGTTGGGGAACCCTGGTCTACAATGTACACTTTTTTTGGACAAAAGGTGAAATACTTTTGTTAAAACAATTTCGCCTTTTGTCCAAAAAAGTGTACATTGTAGACCAGGGTTGCCCAACTCCAGTACTCAAGGCCCACCAACATATCAGGTTTTCAGGATTTCCTTTGTATTGCACAGGTGAGGCAATTATCACCTGAGCAATAGAAAGGAAATCCTGAAAACAAGAACTGTTGGTGGTCCTTGAGGACTGGATTTGGGGAACCATGGCCTACAATGTACACTTTTTTTGGACAAAAGGTGAAATACTTTTGTTAAAACAAACAGCCATGGACACAACTATGGCAAAAAGGTTACAGACAGTAGAAAACACACAAGAAGGTAGACAAGTAAACTTTTAAAGGTTTATTGTAGGTAAAGAAATTTTTAAAAGAACAAATACATTTATCACACTCTGTCATCCTGCCAGTCAACACTACCTTCTGGTGACACAAAGTATTGGGCAAACTGGTCCCTCATTCTTGAAACCGCGACCGTACTGCGAGTGGTAATGTTGCTGTAGTCGTGCAAAGTTGTTTCTTGATTGTGGTCCTCCATAGAAATTGGTTCCTTGGTTAGGACAAAATTATGTAGGACCACGCACGCTTTAACAACATCATCCACAGTCTCGGTCTTCAAGTTAATTGCAGTCAAAAGGACACGCCATTTAGCTGTCATAATGCCAAAGGCACACTCCACCATCCGTCTGGCTCTTGTGAGGCGGTAGTTAAATATCCGCTTTGTATGTGTTAATCCTCTGCTGGCATACGGCTTCAAGAGGTGTTCGGACAGCTGGAATGCCTCATCACCTACACAAACGAATGGCATCGGTGGGCCTGAGGTTTGAGGCAGTGGCCTAGGGGGGAAACTGAAAACTGTTTCCGTACAGTTTACGGCCCATAGCAGAAAGTTTAAAGACTTGGGAGTCATTTGACCGTCCATAAGACCCAATGTCCACCGCAATAAACTTGTACTCCGCATCTGCAATAGCCATCAGGACAACCGAAAAATATTTTTTATAGTTGAAGAATTCTGATCCGGTTCCTGAAGGCTTTTGAATGCGGATGTGTTTTCCATCAATGGCGCCCAGGCAATTGGGGAACTGGCAGATACATAGAAACTGGTCCGCTATTTCAAGCCACCGCTCTGTTGTTGGCTCTGGAAGAAATTCTCCAACCAAACTATCCCACAGAGCACGACAAGTGTACTTTATTATCCCGGATAGTGTGGAGATTCCCAGCCGATATTGGAAATGGAGCGATGACAGAGTTTCGCCAGTTGCCAGAAATCTGAAAACAAAATAGAAAATACAAATTATTTCAGAAACACAGCATTACATACCAGAACTCAGCTATAACTATTGGAGATACCAAAAATAATATCAATGAAAAACACTTTTTATAAAAAAAATTTTGGCTACTGATATGGTTTCCTAGTTGTCCTGTGATGTTAAATAAATCATAAAATTACAAGTTTGTTCAAGCAAACAGATCCAATACATATAGCTTACCTTATAGTGACCATGAGACGATCCGCCGGAGATATCGAGAACCGACAGTAGGTGTCCGATTTTTTAATTTGGTCTCCAACACGCTCCAGCAAATCGTCAAAGTTTTCTTTGTTCATACGCAGATATGCAAAAAACTTCTCTGGATTTTGTCGCAGCTCCATGTTCAGTGTTGAATACAGTTAATCTCTATGCCGTGATGGGGTGGATCCACATACGGCGTCCTCTTCGCTGGCGCTGACGCATAATGCACTGCTCCTCAATCTTTCGCTCCTTCTCCAGAACTATAAACCTCAATCGATTCATCTCGGCAGTAAAATCAACAAGATTCTTGAAGATATTGCCAATAATGACATCCATGTTCACCAATCACTTGCTACTTGCTCTTCTCTCCAACCTGCACTTGCTCCTCTACAACCTGTTAAAGATGGGATGTAGGAACAGTGTATATATAGGATTACAGTAGCCAATCATGTTTGGAACCCCAAAAAGGGGCGTTCTTAAAAACCGGATCCGGCGCATTCCGGCGTCAACGGATGCAAAACCAGATACACAGGATGAGACGGATGCGGTTTTTGTACGGAGCACAAAACTGGATCCGGCGAAAAACCGGATGCGGCTCATCCGGTTTTTCATACTAGTTGCCGGATGCGGCGCTGCGGCAAAATGCCGGGGGCGCCGTCAGGCGCAAAACGGATGTGTGAAAGAGGCCTAAGTCAAGTCACTGCAGCCTGGCCCTGATGTGATCTGGGCATTAGAGTTCAGCGAAACAGGTCGGTCAGATTCAAAAGTTTCGACTTTCGCCGATCGAAACCCGACCATAGCGTGAAGTCGGCCATGCGGTCGTCGACCCGAGCGCCAAAGTCGGTTTTCCCAGAATGCTTTCAGGCGCCTTTTTTTCAGCCAATGAGCAAGGACGTACACTGTGGGCAACGAGATGACATGGGCAGCGTCCACCACCATCTTAGAGAAGTGCATTGCAGTGATTGGCTTGCTTTGGGGGGCGTCATAGTGTCTATAAAAGCCCTCACCGCCGACCGCCATTTTACTTCTGCCGATCTTAACAGTAGTGAGAGGTTGCTTGCTGTTTATCAGTAGGGAGAGAGTTATGGCTGGAAAGAGAATTTCTCATGTGCTTGTGCTGATAGCAATTGTGCTGTACAGTTAGTGTGCAGTGACGGGAGGATTTTCTTGTGTACAGCAGAGCTGGTTATTAGGCTGCCTGCTAGCTGTATTGCTGTGTGTACACTGTGGTGCAGACTGCTTTTTACACAGCACTAATACTTTTGTTCTTTTTTTCTGCACAGGTACCGAGCGTTCATTTTTTCCCACACCGTATAGAAGTGTACGCTCCTCTCACACTACCGTGTACCGGCTGGTATCACGGACAAATACATGCTGACTATCTGTGTGTGACTCCGGAAATATATACGGAGATTTCAATTTTCCCCTACACTGTATACAGCTGAACGCTTCTGATACAGTACCGAATATCTGCTCTTTGTATTACGGTCAAATCCATACTGAGAGAGCGTCTGTGTCTGACTCCCGAAATATATATGGAGATTTAAATTTTCCCCTACACCATATACAGCTGGCCGCTTCTGATACAGTACCCTTTTTCTGCTTTTTATATTCTATTCTAATCCATACTGAGTGAGCGTCTGTGTGTGACTCCGGAAATATATACGGAGATTTCAATTTTATCCTATACTATATACACCTGGTATCTTCTGATACAGTACCTTTTTTCAGCTTTTTGTATTCTGGTCAAATCCATACTGAGAGAGCGTTTGTGTGTGACTCCAGAAATATATACGGAGATTTAAATTTCTACCCTATACTATATACACCTGGTATCTTCTGATACAGTACCTTTTTTCAGCTTTTTGTATTCGGGTCAAATCCATACTGAGTGAGCGTCTGTGTGTGACTCCGGAAATATATACGAAGATTTACAATTTCCCCTACACTGTATCCAGCTGTAAGCTTCTGATACAGTACCCTTTTTCTGCTTTTTATATTCTGGTCTAATCCATACTGAGCCTGTGAACGTCTGTGTGTGACTCCGGAAATATATACGGAGATTTGCGATTTCCCCCTACACTGTATACAGCTGTACGCTTCTGATACAGTACCGTTTTTCTGCTTTTTATATTCTGTTCTAATCCATACTGAGTGAGGGTCTTTGTGCGACTCCGGAAATATATACGGAGATTTACAATTTGCCCTTCACCGTATACAGCTGTACGCTTCTGATACAGAACCATATATGTGTTGGTATTTTTGGCAAACATGAGGAAGTATGGTGGAAGAGGCCACAGACGTGGGCGGGGTGCGCCAGCTGGTACTGATGATGGTGGTGGTGCATCTGCTGGTAGTGTCAAAAAAACAATAGCACCTAAGGCAGGAGGTGTTGAGCCTGCGTCATCGTCTGGCTCCAGAAGGCCTGGAAGGCTCCCTTTTCTGGGAGTAGGTAAACCACTTTTTAAGCCGGAGCATCAGGAACAGGTTTTGGCTTACATTGCCAAAACAGCCTCCAGCTCTATCGCCTCCTCTTCTGAAGTTTCAAAAAATGCAAGCACTGAATCGTCAGTGCAGGCTCCTGGTCAGGAACAACACCTTTCCTTGTGTCCTTCACCCCCACCAAAAGTGAAGGATGCGGCAGGCCGCACTGCAGATTACTCCATGGAGCTCTTTTCACATACCATGTCTGGGTTATCAAGTGAAATCCTGAATTCCCCAGTCCAAGATGAATCTGACATGGAGTGCAGTGATGCACAGCAACTGCTATATGATTCTGCTGGTACATTCACCCAGAGCACTACATTGCCCTCGCAGTCTACTGAGCCAGAATCTGACCCTGATGAAACTCAGGTGCCCCTTCCGGCACACTATACCACCTTACACGGTGACACAGAGGAAGGTGCCGATGAAATTGAAGAGGAGGTGATGGATGACCCAGTTGTTGACCCGGATTGGCATCCATTGGGGGAAGAGGGTGCCACTGGCAATAGCTCAGAAGAGGAGGAGGATCCGCAGCAGGCATCGACATCGCAGCTGCGGTTATCTGGCAGGCCCGTAGCAGTCCAAAAACGTGTTAAAAAAACAAAAAGAGTTGCAGGACAGCTTGGCCAGATGGTCAAATTAGCACAGCGTGCAAGCCCTGAAAATTTATCCCATAGTAGGAAGAGTGCAGTGTGGCACTTTTTTGACCAAAATCCTATTGATGAGGCAAAGGTTATCTGTAAGAAGTGCGGAAGGACCTTTAGCCGAGGGAAAAATCTCAGAAATTTGAATACCAGTTGCATGCTTAGACATTTAAACACCATGCACTTGCAAGCGTGGACGGACTACAATACCTCAGTTAGCACACTTGCACCTGCTCCGACTGAAGGTAGCCAGCAACGCTACATCGCTTCCCCCACTGTAAGCCCACGGTTTGCACACCACCGGAAAGAAATGTTGAGGTGTCGTCGCAAGGCCAAAGCAGTCAGGGAATCACAATGTTTTTGCAACCAAAGACTAAATCTAGGCCATCACTACCACCATCACCAACCCCTCTCAGTCCACCATGTCCACCGCTAGTTCCCCCATATGCAGCTCTCAAGTCCAGCTCACCCTAGCAGACACTCTGAGTAGGACAAGAAAGTACTCATCCTCGCATCAGCGTACACTGGCTTTGAACGGCTACATTGCCAAACTGATCTCATTAGAGATGATGTCCTTCCGTTTGGTTGAAAGCACAGCGTTCTGAGAGCTCATGGCCTACGCTGTCCCATGCTATGACCTACCCAGTCTGCACTTCTTTTCTAGAAAAGCCATCCCTGCCATCCACCTGCATGTGAAAAACTGTATTGTCCATGCACTCAAACAGTGAGTGGAAAGGTGCACCTCACAACAGATGCATGGGCCAGTAGGCATGGCCAGGGTCGTTAAGTGTCCATCACTGCACACTGGGTTAATGTGGTGGATGCAGGGTCCACAGGGGACAGTGGCTGTGGGACAGCGCTGCCTAGCCCACGGTATAGGCAACAGTTGGCTATAGCATCCAGCAAAACCAGTAAAGGAGACTCAAGGTCTCCAAAAATTCAATATAAACAGCAAAAAAAGGCAGCAACACTCACCTGCCCAGATCTGAGAACAAATGCACTACAGGATGCAGCCAGCCCATTAAGCTAGATATAAGCAGTATAAGCAGCACAGGTGCAAAATACCAGATTAAACAGCCACTCTCCACATACCCATCCAAGGAGGGGGTGACTGCCCAGTATACAATTGCACAATAGAAGTCCGCATAGGGTGCCGTTCACACAAGGTTACTGCACAGTGTCTGGTTCACAGCCTATTAATCACGCCCCTACTATTCAACTAGGCGGGCTGGCCAGTACACTCTCAATTCGCACCAGTGTGAACACCCCTCATGCGAGACCAGACGTGCCTGGGCCTGGCTGCACCCCGAAAAATACAGTTGAAAAAATATAAAAATAGTGGGGTATTAGTTAATATTTTGGCCAAAATATGCAAGCTTGCAACCTGCGCCAAAGGTCCCCACGCTTTGGCCAAAATATTAACTAACACCCCACTATTTTTGTATTTTTTACACTGTATTTTTCGGGGTGCAGCCAGGCCCAGGCACGTCTGGTCTCGCATGAGGGGTGTTCACACTGGTGCGATTCGAGAGTGTACTGGCCAGCCCGCCTAGTCAAATAGTAGGGGCGTGATTAATAGGCTGTAAACCAGACACTGTGCAGTATCCTTGTGTGAACGGCTCCCTATGCGGACTTCTATTGTGCAATTGTATACTGGGCAGTCACCCCCTCCTTGGATGGGTATGTGGAGAGTGGCTGTTTAATCTGGTATTTTGCACCTGTGCTGCTTATATCTAGCTTAATGGTCTGGCTGCATCCTGTAGTGCATTTGTTCTCAGATCTGGGCAGGTGAGTGTTGCTGCCTTTTTTTGCTGTTTATATTGAATTTTTGGAGACATTGAGTCTCCTTTAGTGGTTTTGCTGGATGGTGTAGAGTAGGACTTGTAAGCTGGGGACCTTTGGCGCAGGTTGCAAGCTTGCGTATTTTGGCCAAAATATTAACTAATACCCCACTATTTTTGTATTTTTTGCACTGTATTTTTCAGGGTGCATCCAGGCCCAGGCACGTCTGGTCTCGCATGAGGGGTGTTCACACTGGTGCGATTTGAGAGTGTACTGGCCAGCCCGCCTAGTCGAATAGTAGGGGCGTGATTAATAGGCTGTGCACCAGACACTGTGCAGTATCCTTGTGTGAACGGCGCCCTATGCGGACTTCTATTGTGCAATTGTATACTGGGCAGTCACCCCCTCCTTGGATGGGTATGTGGTGAGTGGCTGTTTAATCTGGTATTTTGCACCTGTGCTGCTTATATCTAGCTTAATGGGCTGGCTGCATCCTGTAGTGCATTTGTTCTCAGATCTGGGCAGGTGAGTGTTGCTGCCTTTTTTGCTGTTTATATTGAATTTTTGAAGACCTTGAGTCTCCTTTAGTGGTTTTGCTGGATGGTGTAGAGTAGGACTTGTAAGCGTGGGGACCTTTGGAGCAGGTTGCAAGCTTGCGTATTTTGGCCAAAATATTAACTAATACCCCACTATTTTTGTATTTTTTGCACTGTATTTTTCATGGTGCAGCCAGGCCCAGGCACGTCTGGTCTCGCATGAGGGGTGTTCACACTGGTGCGATTTGAGAGTGTACTGGCCAGCCCGCCTAGTCGAATAGTAGGGGCGTGATTAATAGGCTGTGAACCAGACACTGTGCAGTATCCTTGTGTGAACGGCGCCCTATGCGGACTTCTATTGTGCAATTGTATACTGGGCAGTCACCCCCTCCTTGGATGGGTATGTGGAGAGTGGCTGTTTAATCTGGTATTTTGCACCTGTGCTGCCTATATCTAGCTTAATGGGCTGGCTGCATCCTGTAGTGCTTTTGTTCTCAGATCTGGGCAGGTGAGTGTTGCTGCCTTTTTTTGCTGTTTATATTGAACAGTTGGCTATAGGCGTTCAACCCTCCTGCTCCAGAAGCAAAAGCTCATCGACAGAGCGCAGTTGCACAAGCACTCCATCCACAGCTGCCAGTGTTGCACACGAGTTGTCCAACTATCGAACAGCTAGTGGTAAGCGTCAGCAGGCTGTTTTAAAGATGATGTCTGTGGGCGACAACAGACACACCACGGAGGTACTGGCCGACTACTTGCAGCGAGAAACGGAGTCATGGCTGGGCAGTCTACATCTTGAGCCAGGCAAGGTAGTCAGTGATAACGGCTGTAATTTTGTGGCAGCCATAGCCCTGGCAAAACTCAGACACATACCTTGCCTGGCTCACACCTTGAACCTGGTGGTGCAGTGCTTCATAAATAATTATCCGGAGTTAACAGCCCTGCTCCATAGGTGCGAAGACTGTGTTCGCACATCCTTTGCTCGCCCGTAGACTCCAGTCGTATGCAGAGGCTGCAGCGATCGCTCCACCTCCCCAAGCACCGCCTAATCATAGACGTTGCAACAAGGCCGAACTCCACCATGCACATGGTTGAGAGGCTGTTCGAACAGAGGCAGGCTGTAATGCATTTTTGGGAGGATACACTGGCAGGCAGTTTGAGGGCAGACATGGAGTTGTCGGGTGTGCAGTGGTCAAAGCTGAAAGACCTCTGTAAAGTCCTTCAGTGTTTTGAGGAATGCACATGGCTGGTAAGCGCAGACGACGCCATCATAAGCATGAGCATCCCACTTATGTGTCTGCTCATGCAAACTTTGACGCACATTAAGGATCAGGCGTTTGCAGCGGAGGAGGAGGGAAGCCTTGATGACAGTCAGGCATTGTCTGCTCAGGGAACTGTCCTGGATGAGGTGGAGGAAGAAGAGGAGGAGGATGAGGGGGATGATTATTTTGGGGAGGAGGAGGCTTCTCAGGGGGCAAGAGAAAATGTTTGCTTGCCAAGGTACAGGGTTTGTTCGTGACTGGAGGGATGTGGATTTGGCAGAACGTGCTCCTCCACCCACCACTGGCAGTGCATCATTGACACCTGGAACATTGGCCCACATGTGTGAATATGTCTTGCGGATCCTAAAAAGGGCCCCTCGCATTGCCAAAATTATGAAGGATGACGACTACTGGTTGGCCAGCATCCTCGATCTCCGCTATAAAGGCAAATTACAGAACATCATGCCACAGGATAACCTAGAGCTAATATTGGCGAACAAACAAGCAACTCTGGTAAACCGTTTGTTAGAGGCATTCCCAGCATACAGCAGCGGTGCAGGTTCTACCACGAGCCGTACTGGGCAACATGGAAGAGGTGTTCGTGGTGCATACAGCCGAAGTGGCGTTGGAGACAGGGGTTTCAAGACCATGTTGTGGACTGATTCCTCGAGTACCGCTCACGCGACCAGGGCCGCCATCAGGGCATTACTTCCCTGACTGGTGTATGGGGCCCGATCAGCAGAGGGGGCCCGCATCGGGCCCCGTCTTTTCTGCTGATCGGGCCCCAGCAGCAGGATTCTGCCTGTGCCGTAACTGAACCTGCATGTCGGACGCAGGTTCAGTTTCTCCATTGCCTTGCGGGCCCGCAAGGCAATAGTTAATGCCGCCAGACAATCGGAGACTGGCAGCTGACGTCAGCGCGCACTTTGCCGGCGTATGACGTCACTGTCATTCGCCGGCAAGTGCGCGCTTGAAACCCCGGGAGAGATCAACGCCATGGGAGCGCCGCGACCAGGTAAGAAAACAGTTTTTTTTTTATTGAAAGCGGCAATATGTTTCACAGAATGGAGAGTTGAACGGGGCAAGATGGAGTCATGGGGGCATGATGAAGACAAGGGGGCAGGATGGAGGCACGGGGCAGGATGGAGGCACGGGGGCATGATGAAGAGACGGGCAGGATGGAGGCACAGGGGACAGGATGGAGGCACGGGGCATGATGAAGACAAGGGGCAGGATGGAGTCTCATGGGCAGGATGGAGGCACGGGGGCAGGATGCAGACACGGGGGCAGGATGCAGACACGGGGGCAGGATTGAGCCACGGGGAGGATGAAGACGGGGACAGGATGGAGGCACGGGGCTGGATGAAGACACGGGGCAGGATGGAGGCATGGGGCAGGATGGAGGCACGGGGCAGGATGGAGGCACAGGGGCAGGATGGAGGCACGGGGGCATGATGAAGACACGGGTCATGATGAAGACACGGAGGCAGGATGAAGGCACAGGGGCACGATAAAGGCACGGGGCAGGAAGGAGTCACGGGGGCAGGATGGAGTCACGGGGGCAGGATGGAGTCACGGGGGCAGGATGGAGTCACGGGGGTAGGATGGAGTCACGGGGGCATGATTGGAGACACGGGGAAGGATGGAGACATGGTGCGGGATGGAGACAGATGGGACAGGATCATGGGCGCAGGGTTGGAGACATTGGTGCAGGGTTGGAGACATGGGCGCAGGGTTGGAGACAAATGGGGCAGGAGCATGGGGCAGGATGGGGAGATCATATGGGGCAGAATGGATACTCATGAGGGTGGGATGGGAGAACATATGGCTGAAGCCAGGAATGAGACACACGGGGCCAGGACGGAGGTTATTATTACCATAGGGGCTAATTGAGGGATATTATTACTGCAGTGATGTATTTATTTTATTTTTGAGGATACTGTTTCAAATGGGGAGGGTCCTGTTACTGTGCAGATCCACACTGTCGCCTTTTTTTTTCTTCATGTGGTGTAATTTAGAAGTTGGGAAAAAAATAAGTAATGTGTTCTGCAATCGGAGCTCGAGATAACTGTTATTTCCTGCAGAGACGAGCCCTGGCTGGAAGAAGTGATGGCGGTTTGTGCTGGATGAAAGATGAAAAACGAAGATGAAGGACTTCACCTAGAGACGTCACTGGTGAGTCAGTGTGTTACCTGTACACTGACACTATACACTGTCCACTATATACAGAGCTCCTGTGTATAATGTAATTGATCACTGTATTACCTGTACACAGACACTGCATACTAAGTACAGATCTCCTGTGTAGAATGGCACTTATGGTGCTAGTATTGTTTTTTTTTATTACTGATCAGTATTGTAGTATTCAGTCACTATGTGGTGGTAATATTTTGTCCGGTCATGGTGTTGTGGTGTTTGGTCCTTGTATGTGATATTATTGGGTCACTGTGGAGGTAATATGTGGTCTGGACATGGTGTGGTGGTGTTTGGTCCTTGTATATGGTACTATTGGTCACCATGTGGTGGTAATATCTGATCTGGTCATGGTGCTGTGGTATTTGTTCCTTGTATGTGATATTATTGGTCATTTTAAAAATTGAAAACTAAATAAAAATATACCTAGATTGTATTGCATATTTTAACAAATATTTAATAGGTTACAGTAGAGTAGAGCTCGGCCAAAAGTGTCTACCATGTTGTGGTGGCGGCTTAAAAAATCTTTTGGCCAAAACAAAAGCTGCCAGCTGTATGTGTGATCTGGTGATGGGAACTGTTAATGTGTGACTGGTAAGAAGCAGAGTTTTTCCAAGAGAGAGCGGTGGGACTGTGGACAGTTCAAGGGGTGGAGGCATGGCTGGGGTGGAGCTTGGGTGGAGTTTCAAAGGGGCCCCAAACATTTTGCCAGTATGGGGCCTCAAAATTCCTAGTGGCAGCCCTGCACGCGACTGTTAATACTGAATCGATTGCAACAGACAGGAGACAGCAGTTGTCAACTATGGTTCAAAACTACCTCTTCTCCCCTATCGATGTTCTGCCTCACAGTTCATTCCCCTTTGACTACTGGGCCTGTAAACTGGACACCTGGCCGGAATTGGCATAATATGCCTTACAGGAGCTCGCTTGCCCTGCTGGTAGTGTGCTATCAGAGAGAGTCTTCAGTGCTGCTGGATCAATCCTGACAGAAAGAAGGACCCGGCTGTCGACCCAAAATGTAGGTGATCTCACCTTCATTAAAATGAACCATGCCTGGGTTTCAAAGGATTTTGTACCACCTTCCCCTGATGACACATAGGTTGCCAGCAAAATGGCTCGCTTTGTCCTCCTCCTCCTCCGACTTCTCCAATTCCTCCATTTGCAGCTGATGAACGTCCAGCCTACACCTCAACATATGCCAGTTTTTCCACCTCCCTAACAGGGCTGTACCCCCCCCCAGGGCCAGCGTCACCACCTGGCGCACCCGGGCAAGTGCCAGGGCCCTGAGCAGTTGGGGGGGCACACTCGCCGTCAGAGACACCGGCGTACTATGAGGGGCCCTGTGCCAGTGCCAGGGCCTCCCCTGCTTCATCAGGGCCCCAGCACCTGCAATACTTAGCTCTCCCTGCTCCACCGCTGTGACGTCTTCCGCGTTTCCTGACAGTGACATTAAGGTCTGTGCGCCCTCTGCCTGAACAGTCACAGTGCAGAGAGCTGGAAGATGGCGACGCTGAAGAGTCCAGAGTAGAGCAGTGCCCAGCGAGGAGAGGTATTTCATTTTTTTGTGTAAATCAAGTTTATTTAGGTATTTATACACATCAATTATTAATAACAGGAAGAGAAAGGAACATACCTCTTCTACTATCACATGCAAAAAAAAAATTATATAGCAACTATAACTTTTCCCCATAAAGTCATACATATAAAACAAATGTTGGATGAGCGCCTGAGGTGTTTGCTTATGTAGGCAATTAACATCAGTATTACTTTGTTTATAAATTTTAAAGAAGAAGGTAGCTAGACTAAGACTCTAGATCTACAAAAGAAAAGAAGATAGAGAAGAAAAAAGGGGGGAAAGAAGGAAAAGAAAAAAAAAAAAGAGGGGGAGGGGGAGGATTTTAAGGAGTGGAGTAGGAAATGTGGCTCCATCCAGTAGGTAAGCTCGTATGACCCATCATCTATGGGTCTATCAACCAAGAGTCCAATTCCGATGATTCTCTAAACATAACCCAGGGGGCCCAAGTGTTATATACCTTTCCTGTGGTACCATTCAGTTGTCATATCAGCTGTTCCATTCTATATATGTCGTTGAGTTCCATCACCAAATCAGAACGCGACGGAACCTTTTCCTGTATCCAAAATCTAGTAATCACGTTCCTGGTAGCAGTGAGAATATGTCTAAGGGCTCATACTCACTTGCGCCGAAAACGGATGATATTCAGCCGAAAAAAAATCGGATTCAAATCTGACCAATGTTATTCAATAGGTGACATCTCATTTGCGATTTTTTTGTCAGCCGAAATTGGTGTGAGAAAAAAATCGCAGCATGCTGCGATTTGATGCGATTTTGGCATGATAATTGCCAATGCAAGTCAATGGGTGCGAGAAATCATCGCACAGCACTCGCACCATGCGAGTGCTGTCCGATTTATACGCACCAGTCTCCTTTGAAAAGCCGGCAATTCATCCCCGGCTACTGTAAAATCACACTGACAGCTCACAAAACACTAGATACATACACATAGAATACATATAATATATATATATATATATATATATATATACACATGTCATTGTGACACATACATATATATATATTTATAGTTCATACACTTCTACATACTGTAATAGCCGCTAATTCAATTGCCGGCTTTTGTGAAATCACAGAAGCCGACATGAAATGATACATTGTTTACACACAGTTAACCATGTCATTTCATGTATTTTGATATATGGTTTTAATTTACAATTACATAAGTGTATGTGTGCAAAATTTCAGACATGTAGGGGTTAATTAAAGGTGTAAATTCGTTGAAAAAAATGCGTGGGCTCCCGCTGTATTTTCTCCACCAGACAGACAAAGCAAGCGAGTGGGGGCAGATAATGATAGCCTAGGGAGGGTACATTTTCTTTGTGCCCCCCCCCTGGCTACTAACATCTGCCCCAGACACCCCAGAAAAGGCAAATCTCTAATTAGATTAGCCCTTTCTGGCACTTTGCCCGTCTATTCACATTGCCCTGTAGCGGTGGCGAATGGGTTAATAAGGGGTTAAAGCCACCTTGCAATTGAAAGGTGACTTTAAGCCAGGTTAATAATTGAGCTGTCAATTAGACAATTATCAATTATTAATCCTATTGTATGAAAGAAAAATCAAACACACACACTTAAATAAAAAAGAAGTTTAATGAAATAATCAGTTTTTGACCATATTTTATTTTCCTGCTAAAACCATTTCCTGTAATAAAAATAAAATAAAAAAGCAAAATTATTCTTACCTCTCCGATGCAGTCAGGTCCCACGCTGTAATCCATCAGAAAGGGTTAACAGGTTACAGCTAGCAGGGAGCTAATGCTGCTTGCTGAGCTGTTACCCCCTGAATGAATAAGTTCCTCTCCCAGCGAAAGGAGAGGAAGTGATTAATGAGTGGAGCTTAATTGATTTATTGCCAATTTCACTTCAGGTCAGGTCACCCTGACCTGACCTAAAGTGAAAGTGGGACGCAATCAATTAAGCTTCCCACAGTAATCACATCCTCTCCTGTCGGCCGGAGGTAAGCTCATTCATTCAGGAGCTTTCAGCTGAGCAAGCAGCATTACTTGCGCTGCTTGGCTGAAAGCTAGTTAACCCTTTGTGAAGGATTACAGCGTGGGACCTGACAGATCGCCGGATAGGTGAGAATGTTGTTTTATAATTTTTTCTTTATTATAGGAGATCAAGGGCTTCGCAGGGATTAAGAGTTAAATAAAAGATGGTCAAAAAAATGTGTTTTTATTTCATTAAAATTATTTATTCCTAAAGTGTGTGTGTTTTTTTATTTACTTCAATAGGATTAATAATTGAGAGTTGTCTAATTGACAACTCTCAATTATTAACCTGGCTTAAAGTCACCTTTCAATTGCAAGGTGGCTTTAACCCCTTATTAACCCATTCGCCACCGCTACAGGGCAATGGGAATAGATGGGCAAAGTGCCAGAAAGGGTGAATCTAATTAGAGATTTGCCTTTTCTGGGGTGTCTGGGGGCAGATGTTAGTAGCCAGGGGGGCACAAAAAAATGTACCCTCCCTAGGCTATTATTATCTGCCCCCACTCGCTTGCTTTGTCTGTCTGGTGGAGAAAATACAGCGGGAGCCCACGCATTTTTTTTCAACAAATTTACACCTTTAATTAACCCCTACATGTCTGAAATTTTGCACACATACACTTATGTAATTGTAAGTTAAAACCAAATATCAAAATACATGAAATTACATGGTTAACTGTATGTAAACCATGTGTCATTTCATGTCGGCTTCTGTGATTTCACAAAAGCCGGCAACTGAATTAGCGGCTATTACAGTATGTAGAAGTGTATGAACTATAAATATATGTATATATATATATATATGTCACAATTACATATATATATATATATATATATATATATATATATATGTATTCTATGTGTGTATATGTATTGTTTCTATTCTTTATTAAAGCTGTCAGTGTGATCTTACAGTATAGCCGGGGATGAATTAGCGGCTATTATACTATGTAGAAGTGTATGACCTATATATATATATATATATATATATATATATATGTATATATATATATATATATAATTATTTGCTTTTTGTGTACATTTTTTTTTACAATGTGATTTTTACATGACTTTTTACATAGAGATAACTGCTCTATGTAAAACTTCATGTTAAAATCGCATTGCATACAGATGGAAAACGCATGGAAAACGCATGGTGCGATTTAAAAATCGCATGACATTTTACTAGAATCGTACCGTTTTTTTTCCGTCCAGAAAACGGACCGATTTTTTTCCCACTAGTGGGTATGAGCCCTAAGGCTGTGGTTCCACGATCCGGAACCACAGCGCTTTGGACGGAGCGGAAAGTCCACTCCGCCCAAAGCCCCGCCCCCTACTGAACGCGGTGAATCCGGATGTGTTCATGGAACACATCCGGAACACATCCGGAATGACCGCAGGCTACACAGGCCTGTGTTATTTCCCTTGCGGCAACGCAGCGTCGCCGCAAGGGAATAGGGCATGCTGCGGTCTAAAAAGACGCTCCGCATGTCCGTTAACGCAGGTCTGCCGCCTGTGTGTTTTTAAGCATAGTGGAGACGGGATTTCTTGAAATCCCCTCCACTGTGCTGTAACATCTGGACGCTGCGTGTTTGACGCTGCGCCAGCGCACAGCGTCAAACACGCAGCAATTCCTGAGTGTTTCCTGACCATGGAAACACACCCTTAGGGCTCATACTCACTGGCTGGAAAAAAATCGGTCCGTTTTCTGCAGGAAAAAAACGGTACATTTGTTGTAAAAAGGCATGCGATTTTGATGCGATTTTAAATTGCACCATGCGTTTTCCATCAGTTTTTTTCCATCTGTATGCAATGCGATTTTAACATGAAGTTTTACATAGAGCAGTTATCTCTATGTAAAAAGCAAATAATTATATATATATATATATATATATATATATATATATATAGGTCATACACTTCTACATAGTATAATAGCCGCTAATTCATCCCTGGCTATACTGTAAAATCACACTGACAGCTTTAATAAAGAATAGAAACAATACATATACACACATAGAATATATATATATATATATAATATATGTCATTGTGACATATATATATATATACATATATTTATAGTTCATACACTTCTACATACTGTAATAGCCGCTAATTCAATTGCCGGCTTTTGTGAAATCACAAAAGCCGACATGAAATGATACATTGTTTACACACAGTTAACCATGTCATTTCATGTATTTTGATATATGGTTTTAACTTACAATTACATAAGTGTATGTGTGCAAAATTTCAGACATGTAGGGGTTAATTAAAGGTGTAAATTCGTTGAAAAAAAAATGCGTGGGCTCCCGCTGTATTTTCTCCACCAGACAGATAAAGCCAGCGAGTGGGGGCAGATAATAGCCTAGGGAGGGTACATTTTTTTGTGCCCCCCCTGGCTACTAACATCTGCCCCCAGACACCCCAGAAAGGGCAAATCTCTAATTAGATTTGCCATTTCTGGCACTTTGCCCGTCTATTCCCATTGCCCTGTAGCGGTGGCGAATGGGTTAATAAGGGGTTAAAACCACCTTGCAATTGATAGGTGACTTTAAGCCAGGTTAATAATTGAGAGCTGTCAATTAGACAACTATCAATTATTAATCCTATTGAAGGAAATAAAATAATCACACACACTTTAAGAATAAATAATTTTAATGAAATAAAAACACATTTTTTTGACCATCTTTTATTAAACTCTTAATCCCTGCAAAGCCCTTGATCTTCTATAATAAAGAAAAAATAATAAAACAACATTATTCTTACCTATCTGGCGATCTGTCACGTCCCACGATGTAATCCTTCACAAAGGGTTAACTAGCAATCAGCTAAGCAGCGCAAGTAATTCTGCGTGCTCAGCTGAAAGCTCCTGAATGAATGAGCTTATCTCCTGCCGACAGGAGAGGATGTGATTAATGAATGAAGCTTAATTGATTGTGTCCCACTTTCACTTTAGGTCAGGTCACTGAGGTGAAAGTGGCAATAAATCAATTAAGCTCCATTCATTAATCTCTTCCGCTCCTTTCTCTGGGAGATAAGCTCATTCATTCCGGGTGTTACAGCTAGCAGACAGCATTTAGCTCTCTGCTAACTGTAACCTGTTAACCCTTTCTAATGGATTACTGCGTGGGACCTGACTGTGCATCGGATTGGTAAGAATAATTTTGCTTTTTTATTTTATTTTTATTTCAGGAAATGGTTTTAGCAGGAAAATAAAATATGGTCAAAAACTGTGTGATTATTTAATTAAACTTCTTTTTTATTAAACTGTGTGTGTTTGATTTTTCTATCATACAATAGGATTAATAATTGATAGTTGTCTAATTGACAGCTCTCAATTATTAACCTGGCTTAAAGTGACCTTTCAATTGCAAGGTGGCACCGCTACAGGGCAATGGGAATAGACGGGCAAAGTGCCAGAAAGGGCGAATCTAATTATAGATTTGCCTTTTCTGGGGTGGCTGGGGGCAGATGTTAGTAGCCGGGGGGGCACAAAAAAAATGTACCCTCCCAAAGCTATTATTATCTGCCCCCACTCGCTTGCTTTGTCTGTCTGGTGGAGAAAATACAGCGGGAGCCCACGCATTTTTTTTCAACGAATTTACACCTTTAATTAACCCCTACATGTCTAAAATTTTGCACACATACACTTATGTAATTGTAAGTTAAAACCATATATCAAAATACATGAAAGACATGGTTAACTGTGTGTAAACAATGTATCATTTCATGTCGGCTTCTGTGATTTCACAAAAGCCGCAATTGAATTAGGGGCTATTATACTATGTAGAAGTGTATGAACTATAAATATATATATATATGCATGTGTTACAATGACATGATATATATATATATATATATATATATATATATATATATATATATATGTATTCTATGTGTATGTATCTAGTGTTTTGTGAGCTGTCAGTGTGATTTTACAGTAGCCGGGAATGAATTGCCGGCTTTTCAAAGGAGACTGGTGCGTATAAATCGGACAGCACTTGCATGGTGGAGTGCTGTGTGTTTTTTAATCCCACCCATTGACTTGCATTGGCGATTATCATCCCAAAATCGCATCCAATCGCAGCATGCTGCGATTTTTTTCTCACACCAATTTCTGATGAGAAAAAAATCGCAAATGAGAACTCACCTATTGACTAACATTGGTCAGATTTGAATCCGATTTTTTTTCCTCTGATTTTCATCCGTTTTCGGCGCCAGTGAGTATGAGCCCTTAGAAGACCTTTCTTAAAACGAGAAATCGAGGAGCTACACAAGGATAGCAAGGCCACCTCCATTGTGGGTGTAATTTTGGTTAGAGACAGCTTGTTGCAGAGATCAAAGGATGCTAACCACAGTTTCTGTATGAGTGGGCAGTGCCACCAAATGTGTACAAATGAACCTCTATCTTTTAAGCATCTCCAGCACGTATCTGCTGTTGTTGGATAAATTAAGTTTAACCCCTTAGTGACAGAGCCAATTTGCAGCTTAATTACCGGGCCAATTTTTACAATTCTGACCACTGAATCCCGCTGATTCTGAGATTCTTTTTTCGTGACATATTGTACTTCACATTAGTAGTAAAAAATTTTTATATGACTTGCGTTTATTTATGAAAAAAACGGAAATATGGCGAAAATTTATAAAATTTAGCAATTTTCAAACTTTAAATTTTTATGCCCTTAAATCAGAGAGATATGTCACACAAATTTCTTAATAAATAACATTTCCCACATGTCTACTTTACATCAGCACAATTTTGGAAACAAAATTTTTTTTTGTTACGAAGTTATAAGGGTTAAAATTTGACCAGTGATTTCTCAGTTTTACAACACCATTTTTTTAGGGACCACATCACATTTGAAGTCACTTTGAGGGTCTATATGATAGAAAATACCCAAAAGTGACACCATTCTAAAAACTGCACCCCTCAAGGTGCTCAAAACCACATTCAAGAAGTTTATTAACCCTTTACTTGCTTCACAGGAACTGAAGCAATGTGGAAGGAAAAAATTAACATTTAATTTTTTTTAAAAAAATTTACTTGAGAACTAATTTTTTTTATTTTCACAAGTGTTAAAAGAGGAAATGAGCCGCAAAATTTGTTGTTCAATTTCTCCTGAATACGCCGATACCCCATATGTGGTCACAAGGGAAGGAGGGCCATTTGACTTTTTCAACACAGAATTGGCTGGACGCCATGTCGCGTTTGGAGAGCCCCTGATGTGCCTAAACAGTGGAAACCCCCAACAAGTGATCCCATTTTGGAAACTAGACCCCCCCAAAGAGCTTATCTAGATATGTGGTGAGCACTTTGAACCTCCAAGTGCTTCACAGAAGTTTATAACGTAGAACTATGAAAAAAAAATCATTTTTTTCCTCAAAAAATGATTTTTTTAGCCAGCTATTTTTTATTTTCCCAAGGGTAACAGGAGAAATTAGACCCCAAAATTGTTGTGCAATTTGTCCTGAGTACACTGATACCCCATATGTTGGGGTAAACCACTGTTTGGGCGCATGGCAGGGCTCTGAAGGGAGGGAGCACCATTTGACTTTTTGAACGCCATGTCATGTTTGGAGACCCCCTGATGTGCCTAAATAGTGAAAACCCCTCAATTCTAGCTCCAACCCTAACCCCAACACACCCCTAACCCTAATACCAACCCTAACCCTAATCCTAACCCTATTCCTAACCCTAATTCCAACACTAATTGTAACCCTAACCCTAATTGTAACCCTAAGGCCTCTTTCACACTTCAGTCATTCAACGTCAGTGTCACGACGTATAACAGATAAATTCTATGATAGTAACATATATCTAATGTGACAACATTCTATATTTCATATAATAGAAAATATCAATCATGTATACATAGTATCTGCCAGCATTGTCTTACCTGACATCATATCCTATGTATTGTGGGTCTATACTGTATACGTGTCACGCTGTCTCAGGATAGAGGTGGACCGAGGTCTATGCTGACCCTAAACTGGGGTCCTGACTAGTCCCTCTACCTGGAGGTACTGTTAATGGTACAGAGGTCCAGGCCGCCAGCGTAACCCTGTCTCCTGTAGATCCCTGACCACTGTAATCTAGTCCTGAGAAGGACCCTGATTACCACCACAGGGAATGGGCAGGTCACAGGGGTAAAGAAAATACTGCCTTGCATACAAAACTTCCACTACAGAGGAACACAAAAGGTTAAGGAGATAAACAATAAGCGAGGAGAGGAAAAACCACAACAGGCACTCTTAGCTTAAGTCTCCTCAGAAACGATCCGCTCTGCTGGTCTGAATGAATGCTTTCACCGACAACTTCCCCAGCAGACTAGCAGGTATATGAAGGAAGCTAATTAACAACACATTAATTGCAGCTGGGCGAGGCTGGTCAGTCCAGCACCGAGAGAGAAAGAATTAACTCCCTCAGTGCCGAAAAACACCCAGCACCAGAAATTCAGCTGTGCGAAGTCAGGGTGTGCAATCGCGACGATCTTCGCCGCGACACACCCGTGACAGTACCCCCCCTTCTACGAGGGGCCTCTGGACCCTCAGGGCCTGGTTTATCTGGGTGAGTAGAGTGGAAGGCCCGAACCAATCGGTCTGCGTTAATATCCGACGCAGAAACCCACATCCTCTCCTCAGGACCATACCCCCTCCAATGAACAAGGTACTGAAGGGACCGGCGATTCAGACGTGAGTCAATGATCTTCGACACCTGAAACTCCAAATTACCATTGACCACCACAGGAGGAGGAGGTAGAGGTGACGGTATAACTGGTGCCACGTACCTCTTAAGCAGCGATTTGTGGAACACATTGTGGATTTTAAACGTAGGAGGGAGGTCAAGACGGAAAGCCACCGGATTAATTATCGAACTGATCCTGTATGGCCCGATGAATCTGGGACCGAGTTTCCAGGAGGGAACCTTAAGTTTTATATTCTTGGTAGACAACCATACCAGATCGTTCACACTTAGGTCCGGACCAGACACTCTCCTCCTATCAGCCATACGTTTGTGTCGGTTCCCCATAGTGCTCAGATTATTAAGCACTCCTCTCCACACTGAAGCAAGTGACGACGAAAATCGTTCCTCCTCAGGAACCCCAGAAGAGCCCCCCCCATTGAAAGTACAAAACTGGGGGTGAAAACCATATGCCCCAAAAAACGGGGACTTACCAGTGGACTCGCTCCGCCTATTGTTAAGAGCGAACTCTGCCAGAGGCAAGAAAGAAGACCAGTCCTCTTGGTTCTCTGAGACAAAACACCGGAGATATGTCTCTAAGCTCTGATTCAGACGCTCTGTCTGACCATTGGTCTGCGGATGAAAAGCCGAAGAAAATGACAACTGCATCCCCCGACGAGAACAAAATGCCTTCCAGAATTTGGACACAAACTGAGACCCCCGATCCGACACCACATCGGAAGGCAACCCGTGAAGTCTCACAATCTCCCCAATGAACACCTGCGCCAGAGTTTTAGCATTAGGAAGAGCAGGAAGAGCAATAAAATGTGCCATTTTGCTGAACCTGTCAACTACAACTAGTATGACAGTTTTACCTGAAGACTGAGGGAGGTCCGTAATGAAGTCCATAGACAGATGGGTCCATGGACGCTCCGGGATTTTCAACGGTAAAAGGGCCCCAGACGGACGGGTACGTGGGGTCTTAGAGCGCGCACATACCCCACAGGACGCGACAAAAGTTACCACCTCTTTATTTAAGTTAGGCCACCAAAACCGGCGTGAAAGGAGATCCACAGTTGCTTTACTCCCTGGGTGTCCTGCCAAAGCAGAATTATGATGTGCCTCGATAACCTTTTGTCTTAACTGATCTGGAACAAACAGTTTCCCTGGAGGTCCTACAGGGGCGTCCCCCTGAGCCTCCAATACCTCCTCCTCAAGCTCAGAGCATACAGCCGACACCACAACTCCCTCCTGAAGAATAGGAACCCGGTCATCCGTCTTCCCGGCCCCCGGGAAACTACGAGATAAGGCATCAGCCTTTACATTTTTTGACCCAGGACGATATGTGATGACAAAATTAAACCTGGTAAAAAACAACGACCATCTAGCTTGTCTGGAATTCAGATGTTTTGCAGACTCTAAATACAGCAGGTTCTTGTGATCAGTAGTGACGGTGACCGGGTGAACTGCCCCCTCCAAAAAGTGACGCCACTCTTCAAAAGCCAACTTAATGGCCAAGAGTTCCTATTGCCGACATCATAATTCCTCTCGGCGGACGACAATGTTTTAGAGAAGAAAGCGCATGGATGCTATTTACCAGGGGACGGACCTTGAGATAATACCGCACACACTCCTACGTCAGATGCGTCTACCTCCACAATGAACGGTTGTGATGCATCAGGTTGGATGAGTATGGGTGCTGAAGCAAAACATTTTTTCAAGGAGGAAAATGCTTGACAAGCTTTGTCAGACCACCTAGAAAAATCTGTCCCTTTTTTTTGTCATGTCAGTGAGAGGTTTGACAACGGATGAGAAATTACGAATAAATTTCCTGTAGTAGTTAGCAAACCCCAGGAAACGCTGCAGTGCCTTAAAATCCTCTGGCCGATCCCACTCAAGCACTGCCTTCACTTTCCCAGGGTCCATACGGAAACCGGAAGCTGACACCAGGAATCCTAAAAACTGAAGTTCCTGTACGGCGAATACACACTTCTCCCATTTGGCGTACAGTTTATTGTCTCGCAAGATCTGCAACACCTGTCTCACATGCTCCTGATGAGACACAAGATCCGGCGAGTAAATTAAGATGTCATCAAGATAAATGACAACAAACTGTCCCACTAGGTGGCGAAAGATGTCATTAACAAAATGTTGAAACACCGCCGGGGCAGTAGTCAGACCGAAAGGCATGACAAGGTTCTCATAATGTCCCTCCGGAGTGTTAAACGCCGTCTTCCACTCAACCCCCTCTTTTATCCTAATCAGATTATATGCCCCCCTGAGATCCAACTTAGAGAACCATTTGGCGCCCACAATCTGATTGAAGAGATCAGGAATAAGTGGGAGCAGATACGGATCTCGGACCGTAATCCGATTAAGCTCACGGAAATCCAGGCAAGGGCATAGGCCTCCATCTTTTTTCTTCACAAAGAAGAACCCCGCGGCCACTGGGGAAGATGAAGGTCTAATATGCCCCTTGGCCAGACTTTACGAAATATAATCCTTCATAGCTTGCCTCTCAGGACCAGAAAGGTTATATAACCTAGATTTAGGTAACTTAGCATCAGGAAGCAATTTTATAGCACAGTCATACGCGCGATGAGGAGGTAATTCTTGACACCCTTCCTCTGAAAACACATCCCCAAAGTCCTCCAGAAAAGGAGGTAAGGTTCTAGGCACGACCGCACCGATGACCGTGTTCATGCAGTTACTATTGCAAAATTCACCCCACTGGCTTATCTCTCTAGTTTGCCAATTAATAACTGGGTTATGTTTAGTTAACCAAGGAAGTCCCAACACAATAGGAGTGGGAAGACCCTCCAACACATAACAAGACAATAGTTCTTTATGTATTGCCCCACTCGAAGGTCTATGTTATGCACAGCTTGCACAAAGCTACCTTGACCGAGAGGCCTGGCGTCAATAGAGAATATAGGGATAGGTTTGGCCAATACACTCAGTTGCATACCTTGCACCTGGGCAAACCGAGCGTCCACCAGATTAGCCGCGGCCCCACTATCCAGAAGAACAGAAATCCTCTCAGTTCTCGTACCTACCACCACCTCCGCTGGTACGAGAAACTGAGACGGACTTGGGGACGAAATACATACTCCCAGATTGTCGTCCACCACACAACCTGGGATCAACAGTTTTCCGGCGACTCCTTGCTCAGCAAAGTACGGGATGGACACCCCCCAACAAAATGTCCCTTTCTCCCGCAGAAGAAACACTTTCCTGTCTTGCGGCGCACCGCCGATCCCCTCCCACGAAACGATGTCCCTCCTAACTGCATAGGCTCCTCAGAACAAACCAGGGGAACCTCAATATAAGGGACTATAGTAGAAGGTGGAGTCATCACAGGGGGCGGAGTTACCTCGCACCTCTCCCGAAGCCGTCTATCAATGCGAATAGCAAGGGCCATAGCGGCCTCCAGTGACGGGGGAGAATCATACTGAGCCAACACATCTTTTAATTTGTCAGATAATCCTTGACAAAACTGGCTCCTAAGAGCTGGGTCATTCCACTGAGTATCTGTGGCCCATCTACGGAACTCAGAAGAAAATTCCTCCACCGGACGATCTCCCTGCTGTATCTTACGTAACTTCGTTTCAGCAAGGGAGACCCGATCCGGGTCATCATATACCAGACCCAGGGCTGTAAAAAATCGATCTACTGACTGGAGAGCCGGGGAGTCCGGAGGAAGAGAGAACGCCCAGGATTGAGGGTCCCCTTGTAAGAGCGAGATGACAATTCCCACCCTCTGATCTTCACTCCCCGAAGACCGAGGCCGTAGCCGAAAATATAATTTACATGCCTCCCGGAAGGTAAAAAATTTGTCCCGCCCAGCAGTGAACCTGTCCGGGAGAGCTACTTTAGGTTCAGATCTGGTTTGCTCCCGGGGTACAAAACCTTGGACTTAACGTCCGTCAGCTCCATGGACAAACTCTGCAACTGCTGAGCTAACTGGGCTACTGGATCCATGGTAGCTGGGGAGAATCTTTAGTGTGGTCGGTGAAAATGTCACGACGTATAACAGATAAATTCTATGATAGTAACATACAGTGCCTACAAGTAGTATTCAACCCCCTGCAGATTTAGCTGGTTTGATAAGATGCAAATAAGTTAGAGCCTTCAAACTGCAAACGAGAGTAGGATTTATTAACAGAAGCATAAATCTTACAAAACAAAAAGTTATGTTGCTCAGTTGAATTTTAATAAATTTTAAACATAAAAGTGTGGGTCAATTATATACAACCCCTATGTTTAATATTTCGTGAAATAACCCTTGTTTGCAATTACAGCTAATAATTGTCTTTTATAAGACCTGATCAGGCCGGCACAGGTCTGTGGAGTCATCTTGGCCCACTCCTCCATGCAGATCTTCTCCAAGTTATCTAGGTTCTTTGGGTGTCTCATGTGGACTTTAATCTTGAGCTCCTTCCACAAGTTTTCAATTGGGTTAAGGTCAGGAGACTGACTAGGCCACTCCAACACCTTGACTTTTTCCCTCTTGAACCAGGCCTTGGTTTTCTTGGCTGTGTGCTTTGGGTCGTTGTCTTGTTGGAAGATGAAATTACGACCCATCTTAAGATCCTTGATGGAGGAGCGGAGGTTCTTGGCCAAAATCTCCAGGTAGGCCGTGCTATCCATCCTCCCATGGATGCGGACCAGATGGCCAGGCCCCTTGGCTGAGAAACAGCCCCACAGCATGATGCTGCCACCACCATGCTTGACTGTAGGGATGGTATTCTTGGGGTCGTATGCAGTGCCATCCAGTCTCCAAACGTCACGTGTGTGGTTGGCACCAAAGATCTCGATCTTGGTCTCATCAGACCATAGAACCTTGAACCAGTCTGTCTCAGAGTCCTCCAAGTGATCATGAGCAAACTGTAGACGAGCCTTGACATGACGCTTTGAAAGTAAAGGTACCTTACGGGCTCGTCTGGAACGGAGACCATTGCGGTGGAGTACGTTACTTATGGTATTGACTGAAACCAATGTCCCCACTGCCATGAGATCTTCCCGGAGCTCCTTCCTTGTTGTCCTTGGGTTAGCCTTGACTCTTCGGACAAGCCTGGCCTCGGCACGGGAGGAAACTTTCAAAGGCTGTCCAGGCCGTGGAAGGCTAACAGTAGTTCCATAAGCCTTCCACTTACGGATGATGCTCCCAACAGTGGAGACAGGTAGGGCCAACTCCTTGGAAAGGGTTTTGTACCCCTTGCCAGCCTTTTGACCCTCCACGATCTTGTCTCTGATGGCCTTGGAATGCTCCTTTGTCTTTCCCATGTTGACCATGTATGAGTGCTGTTCACAAGTTTGGGGAGGGTCTTAAATAGTCAGAAAAGGCTGGCAAAAGAGATCATTAATCCACACATGTGAAGCTCATTATTCTTGGTGCCTGAACTACTTCTTAATACTTTAGGGGGACCAAACAGAATTCTTGTGGTTTGAGGGGTTGAATAATAAATGACACTCTGAATTAACTTTTAACGTTTTTAAAAAAAAAAAAAAAAATTAAAACAAAAATTTTTGCTGCAGTGCATTTCCCACTTCCAGGCTGATCTACAGTACAAATGTCACAATGCCAAGTTAATTCCGCATGTGTCAACCAGCTAAATCTGCAGGGAGTTGAATACTACTTGTAGGCACTGTATATCTAATGTGACAACATTCTATATTTCATATAATAGAAAATATCAACATGTATACATAGTATCTGCCAGCATTGTCTTACCTGACATCATATCCTATGTATTGTGGGTCTATACTGTATACGTGTCACGCTGTCTCAGGATAGAGGTGGACCGGGGTCTATGCTGACCCTAAACTGGGGTCCTGACTAGTCCCTCTACCTGGAGGTACTGTTAATGGTACAGAGGTCCAGGCCGCCAGCGTAACCCTGTCTCCTGTAGATCCCTGACCACTGTAATCTAGTCCTGAGAAGGACCCTGATTACCACCACAGGGAATGGGCAGGTCACAGCTTACACACAGTCTAAGACAAACGAGACAGACAAGGGGTAAAGAAAATACTGCCTTGCATACAAAACTTCCACTACAGAGGAACACAAAAGGTTAAGGAGATAAACAATAAGCGAGGAGAGGAAAAACCACAACAGGCACTCTTAGCTTAAGTCTTCTCAGAAACGATCCGCTCTGCTGGTCTGAATGAATGCTTTCACCGACAACTTCCCAAGCAGACTAGCAGGTATATGAAGGAAGCTAATTAACAACACATTAATTGCAGCTGGGCGAGGCTGGTAAGTCCAGCACCGAGAGAGAAAGAATTAACTCCCTCAGTGCCGAAAAACACCCAGCACCAGAAACTCAGCTGTGCGAAGTCAGGGTGTGCAATCGCGACGATCTTCGCCGCGACACACCCGTGACAGTCAGTCAAAATCCGTCAGAGTCAAAAAAACGGATCCGCCTATTTTTTTGGCGGATCTATTTTTTTGCCATTGAGTTGCATTAGTGACGGATTTTGAAGGATGGGTGTCCGTTAGATCTGTCAAATGACGGATCCGTCATAATTTTGGAGTCCGTCGGTTTTTGAAAATGTCCACTGGGACGTTTTTTGTGTGCGTCGAAAAGGCGGACCATGACGGATCCGTCACATCTGCCGATTTGTATAATGGACGCCTATGGGTGGCGGTTCCGTCTTCATCCGTTTTTGGCGGAATCCGCCAGCGGATCCGTTCTTCTCTGCAGAAAGTGCTGAAAACCTATTCTGGAATAGCTCTCTCTCTCCTCTCTCCTCTCTCTCCTTTTCCAGCCATATTCAGCCAGTATTTTTCAGGTTCAAAAGTTCACAACGGATCCGTCTAAAAACTGATCCGCTGCATCCGTTTTTGGCACCCTTTGGCGAATTTCGACTAACGTCGATCGACTGAAGTGTGAAAGGGGCCTAACCCTAATGGAAAAATGAAAATAAATATATTTCTTTATTTTATTATATGTCCCTAACTAAGGGGGTGATAAAGGGGGTTTTATTTACTATTTTTTTATTTTGATCACTGTGATTGTTATGATCTGCTACAAGCACTAAGGAAAGATGGGAACTCTGTCCCTACAATAGAACTAAGCTGAATCCCTACGATGTAACGGGGAACCTGATCCTGCGACCAGACCCGCTAAAGTCCTCAACTAGTCTGAACGAAGACCTATAGTTGTGAGGGAGGAATCCCTACAAGATCTAGGGACTGGGAGAAAAGGTGGACACCTCCTAACAGAAATTGTAGCAGGGATAATTAAACAGAATACTAAGAGATCCTAAGATCAAGCAAAACTGACTGAGTAAGGCACCTAAGCACCCGGCTAGCTTAAGAGTAGATAATACAATGAAGTCCAGCAAAGCCAGAAGGGCGGAGCCAGACTAAATAGGGAAAAAAGGTCATGTGACCAGCAAACAGAAACAAAACCTAACAAGAGGGTTCTAACAGTACCCTCCCTTCTAAGAGGATCCTCCGGATCCCCTAGGACTTAGGCTTATCCGGAAACCTCTTGTGAAACGCTCTGACAAGTCTAGACGAAGAAACATCACCCGCCCTCACCCATGAGTTATCCTCGGGTCCATAACCCTTCCAAGCGACGAGGTACTGCAAACTCCCTCTATACCGTCTAGAATTTAGGATGCGGGAAATCTCATATTGCCCGTCCTCCACCACCAGGGGAACAGTGGCCGAGACATCTCCATCTGAGACCTCAGCTTTTTTCAAAAGAGAAACATGAAACACCGGATTAATCTTCCAGGAGGTGGGAAGCTCCAACTTAACAGCAGATTGGTTAATAACCTGAAGCACCTTAAAGGGCCCTACAAACTTGGGACCCAATTTCTTAGACGGAATCCTCAAGCACAGATTCTTAGAGGACAACCAAACCATGTCACCAATAGCAAACAAAACCTCTTGTCGTTTTCTATCAAAATACACTTTGGATCTTTTGTTAGCCTCCTGAAGATTACCACGCACATCAGTCCAAACTCTCTCCAAAAACACCAGAAAAATTCTCCTCTTCAGGTACAGCCGATCCCAACTTGGAAAATGACCCAAACGACGGATGTCTCCCAGTACAACAAAAAAAAGGCGAACAACCAGCAGAAGCGGATGTATGGTTGTTAAGAGCAAACTCAGCAAGTGGCAGAAACTCAGACCACCCCTCTTGATTATCAGTCACAAAACAACGCAAGAACTGCTCAACATCCTGGTTTTTCCTTTCTGTCTGGCCATTAGACTCAGGATGATATCCGGAAGAAAACGACAAATGAACTCCCAACCTGTCACAAAAGGCGCGCCAAAAACGAGCCACAAACTGAGGTCCCCTATCAAAAACAATGTCAGTAGGAACACCATGTAGTCTGACTATTTCCTTGACAAAGGCCTTAGCGCAGGGCAGTTTGATGAAAGGAACCAAGTGACACATCTTGCTAAAACGGTCCACGACCACCCAGATGACAGTGAAACCCTCAGAGGGGGAAGGTCAGTAATAAAGTCCATAGCCAAATGTGTCCAAGGTGCACTAGGGACCTCCAGAGGGCAAAGCAACCCCGCAGCAGGAGTATGAGAAGACTTAGATCTAGCACACACAGTGCATTGACGCACCCACTTAATGACTTCCTTCTGCCATCCAGGCCACCAAAAGCTGCGACCCACAAGTCTCTTGGTCTCAGAGATTCCAGGATGACCTGCCAACCGAGAGTCATGACATTCAACAAACAAATCTCTCCTCAGGGTACCAGGCACAAACAACCTCCCATGCGGCGTGTTAGATGGGGCATTCTCCTGTGCTTTAAGAATCTCATCTTCCAACACGGAGTCCAAAACAGCAATAACAACCCCCTCTTGCAAAATGTTTTCCTCCTCCTCAGTACCCACCATAGGAGAAAAGCTGCGAGACAAAGCATCAGCTTTAACATTTTTAGTACCTGGGATGTAAGTAACGATAAAATTAAACCGTGAGAAAAACAGTGCCCACCTAGCCTGACAGGCATTCAAGCGTTTGGCAGCATCAAGGTAGATCAGATTTTTATGATCGGTGAAGACTTGAACGGGAAATTCCGCTCCCTCCAAAAAATGACGCCAGTGTTCAAATGCGAGTTTAATTGCCAACAATTCCCGATTACCGATATCATAATTTAGTTCAGACTCAGAAAATTTCTTTGAAAAAAAAGCACAGGGATGTACTCCATCCGTCTTTTCCTGAGACAACACCGCGCCGACCCCCACAGAAGAAGCATCAACCTCAACCAAAAATGGTTTAGTCACATCAGGCTGCGTAAGGATTGGAGCAGAGCTGAACCTCTCCTTTAGCAACACAAAAGCCTCAATGGCCTCAGTAGTCCACTGAACCGCATCAGCATCTTTCCTGCTGAGATCGGTCAGAGGTTTGGCAATCACAGAAAAATTTTTACTGAATTTTCTATAATAATTGGCGAACCCCAAAAACCTCTGTATTGATTTCACACCAATAGGGCTAGGCCAATCCTGCACAGCTTGCACCTTCACCGGGTCCATCTCAAAACCTTCACTGGAGACAATGTAGCCCAAAAAACTAAGTCTCTGTACAGCGAACTCACATTTTTCTAGTTTGGCAAAAAGTGAGTTATCACTCAGTAACTGTAAAACTTCACGCACACTCCTCCAATGAGACTCCAAATCCGGTGAATAAATCAAACTGTCATCCAAATACACAACCACACTTCTGCCGATCAAAGGTCTAAGGATGTCATTAATAAGATTCTGAAAAAATGCCGGAGCACTGGAAAGCCCAAAAGGCATGACCAGATTCTCAAAATGACCCAGTGGAGTGTTAAACGCAGTCTTCCATTCATCCCCCTCCTTCATGCGCAACAAATTGTATGCCCCTCGAAGATCAATTTTCGAGAACCACTTGGCCCCCACTAACTGATTAAACAAATCAGGAATCAATGGCAGTGGGTAAGGATTGCGAACAGTAATCTTATTAATCTCACGAAAGTCTAGACAAGGCCGTAAACCGCCGTCCTTTTTTTTAACAAAAAAAAATCCAACTGCCACAGGAGATTTGGAGGGCCTAATGTGACCGGTGGCCAAGCTTGTCTGTATGTATTCCTCCAAAGCCTTTCTCTCAGGAATAGTCAAATTAAATAAATGACTTTTAGGAAGAGTAGCTCCAGGGACAAATTCAATTGCACAATCATATTCTCTATGAGGAGGCAATACCTGCGATTCCTTATCAGAAAAAACTTTCCAAAAATCCTGAATAGGTACAGGTAACTCCCCCTTAACTACAGCAGCAATACGCCCGTTACAACACTTGTCATAACAATTAGGACTCCAGGACTTAATTTCATTGGTAGACCAATCCAGTACCGGATTGTGCAATTTTAACCAGGGTAACCCCAATATCACCGGTGAGGGCAAATTATTCAAAACTACTAAATCCAAGTTCTCTTGATGAACACCATTAATAGTAAGAGGAAATTCACAGATATGGTGAGTAACATTTTTCAAGGGAGAACCATCCACACAAACCACATTAATAGGGGAAGACAGAAGTTTGGGTTTTAATTTTAGTTTTTCCAAAAATTTCCCATCAATCACATTGAGAGTAGAACCACAATCCACAAATACCCGAAACTCCATTAATTCCTCCTCAACAGCAGTGGTAGCAGAAAGAAAGACACCATTATTGTTTAAACAAGCTATACGGGCGAATCTGACCTCATTTTTTTTTCTCTTTATTTATTCGAAGCGCACAGTTCTTAATAAAATGCTTAGATTTGCCACAATAGAAACACAAACCTTCAGCAAATCTGCGTTCTTTTTCCCGAGAGTGAGGTACCATTGCTCCAATTTCCAATAGACAAAAAAACCTGACTGGCACATCCAGACTAATGTGAACTAGGTGCAAACCAAGGGAAGCTACCCCCATGTAAAACATACAAAAAAAGGCTGCACTCAAGCATACTAAAGCATGACAATATGGAATACATGAAATTTAGAATAGCAATATGGCTTTGGAATATAAGGAAAAATTTGAGACGCTTAGTATAAACATTTGGCCAAACATTTTAAAGCCCACCAACCATCGTCAAGGTGGTCTCAATACTGGTGAGTCCCTGACCTAATGTGAACATACCTCTATTAGGCTGATATCTGAATTTCTGGGTGAATATGCACCTCTGTCAGCAATGCCTGCATTTATGGGTAAAGTAGGGACCTGGTGTAATTAAAATCACCACCTGGTGGGGGCGGAGTGCTAGGTCAGCAAGCTAACATTCAATAGACAAAAAAACCTGACTGGCACATCCAGACTAATGTGAACTAGGTGCAAACCAAGGGAAGCTACCCCCATGTAAAACATACAAAAAAAGGCTGCACTCAAGCATACTAAAGCATGACAATATGGAATACATGAAATTTAGAATAGCAATATGGCTTTGGAATATAAGGAAAAATTTGAGACGCTTAGTATAAACATTTGGCCAAACATTTTAAAGCCCACCAACCATCGTCAAGGTGGTCTCAATACTGGTGAGTCCCTGACCTAATGTGAACATACCTCTATTAGGCTGATATCTGAATTTCTGGGTGAATATGCACCTCTGTCAGCAATGCCTGCATTTATGGGTAAAGTAGGGACCTGGTGTAATTAAAATCACCACCTGGTGGGGGCGGAGTGCTAGGTCAGCAAGCTAACATTCAATAGACAAAAAAACCTGACTGGCACATCCAGACTAATGTGAACTAGGTGCAAACCAAGGGAAGCTACCCCCATGTAAAACATACAAAAAAAGGCTGCACTCAAGCATACTAAAGCATGACAATATGGAATACATGAAATTTAGAATAGCAATATGGCTTTGGAATATAAGGAAAAATTTGAGACGCTTAGTATAAACATTTGGCCAAACATTTTAAAGCCCACCAACCATCGTCAAGGTGGTCTCAATACTGGTGAGTCCCTGACCTAATGTGAACATACCTCTATTAGGCTGATATCTGAATTTCTGGGTGAATATGCACCTCTGTCAGCAATGCCTGCATTTATGGGTAAAGTAGGGACCTGGTGTAATTAAAATCACCACCTGGTGGGGGCGGAGTGCTAGGTCAGCAAGCTAACATTCAATAGACAAAAAAACCTGACTGGCACATCCAGACTAATGTGAACTAGGTGCAAACCAAGGGAAGCTACCCCCATGTAAAACATACAAAAAAAGGCTGCACTCAAGCATACTAAAGCATGACAATATGGAATACATGAAATTTAGAATAGCAATATGGCTTTGGAATATAAGGAAAAATTTGAGACACTTAGTATAAACATTTGGCCAAACATTTTAAAGCCCACCAACCATCGTCAGGGTGGTCTCAATACTGGTGAGTCCCTGACCTAATGTGAACATACCTCTATTAGGCTGATATCTGAATTTCTGGTGAATATGCACCTCTGTCAGCAATGCCTGCATTTATGGGTAAAGTAGGGACCTGGTGTAATTAAAATCACCACCTGGTGGGGGCGGAGTGCTCGGTCAGCAAGCTAACATTCAATAGACAAAAAAAACCTGACTGGCACATCCAGACTAATGTGAACTAGGTGCAAACCAAGGAAGCTACCCCCATGTAAAACATACAAAAAAAGGCTGCACTCAAGCATACTAAAGCATGACAATATGGAATCCATGAAATTTAGAATAGCAATATGGCTTTGGAATATAAGGAAAAATTTGAGACGCTTAGTATAAACATTTGGCCAAACATTTTAAAGCCCACCAACCATCGTCAAGGTGGTCTCAATACTGGTGAGTCCCTGACCTAATGTGAACATACCTCTATTAGGCTGATATCTGAATTTCTGGGTGAATATGCACCTCTGTCAGCAATGCCTGCATTTATGGGTAAAGTAGGGACCTGGTGTAATTAAAATTACCACCTGGTGGGGCGGAGTGCTGGTCAGCAAGCTAACATTCAATAGACAAAAAAACCTGACTGGCACATCCAGACTAATGTGAACTAGGTGCAAACCAAGGAAGCTACCCCCATGTAAAACATACAAAAAAAGGCTGCACTCAAGCATACTAAAGCATGACAATATGGAATACATGAAATTTAGAATAGCAATATGGCTTTGGAATATAAGGAAAAATTTGAGACGCTTAGTATAAACATTTGGCCAAACATTTTAAAGCCCACCAACCATCGTCAAGGTGGTCTCAATACTGGTGAGTCCCTGACCTAATGTGAACATACCTCTATTAGGCTGATATCTGAATTTCTGGGTGAATATGCACCTCTGTCAGCAATGCCTGCATTTATGGGTAAAGTAGGGACCTGGTGTAATTAAAATCACCACCTGGTGGGGGCGGAGTGCTCGGTCAGCAAGCTAACATTCAATAGACAAAAAAACCTGACTGGCACATCCAGACTAATGTGAACTAGGTGCAAACCAAGGGAAGCTACCCCCATGTAAAACATACAAAAAAAGGCTGCACTCAAGCATACTAAAGCATGACAATATGGAATACATGAAATTTAGAATAGCAATATGGCTTTGGAATATAAGGAAAAATTTGAGACACTTAGTATAAACATTTGGCCAAACATTTTAAAGCCCACCAACCATCGTCAAGGTGGTCTCAATACTGGTGAGTCCCTGACCTAATGTGAACATACCTCTATTAGGCTGATATCTGAATTTCTGGGTGAATATGCACCTCTGTCAGCAATGCCTGCATTTATGGGTAAAGTAGGGACCTGGTGTAATTAAAATCACCACCTGGTGGGGGCGGAGTGCTCGGTCAGCAAGCTAACATTCAATAGACAAAAAAACCTGACTAGCACATCCAGACTAATGTGAACTAGGTGCAAACCAAGGGAAGCTACCCCCATGTAAAACATACAAAAAAAGGCTGCACTCAAGCATACTAAAGCATGACAATATGGAATACATGAAATTTAGAATAGCAATATGGCTTTGGAATATAAGGAAAAATTGAGACGCTTAGTATAAATATTTGGCCAAACATTTCAAAGCCCACCAACCATCGTCAAGGTGGTCTCAATACTGGTGAGTCCCTGACCTAATGTGAACATACCTCTATTAGGTTGATATCTGAATTTCTGGGTGAATATGCACCTCTGTCAGCAATGCCTGCATTTATGGGTAAAGTAGGGACCTGGTGTAATTAAAATCACCACCTGGTGGGGGCGGAGTGCTCGGTCAGCAAGCTAACATTCAATAGACAAAAAAACCTGACTGGCACATCCAGACTAATGTGAACTAGGTGCAAACCAAGGGAAGCTACCCCCATGTAAAACATACAAAAAAAGGCTGCACTCAAGCATACTAAAGCATGACAATATGGAATACATGAAATTTAGAATAGCAATATGGCTTTGGAATATAAGGAAAAATTTGAGACGCTTAGTATAAACATTTGGCCAAACATTTTAAAGCCCACCAACCATCGTCAAGGTGGTCTCAATACTGGTGAGTCCCTGACCTAATGTGAACATACCTCTATTAGGCTGATATCTGAATTTCTGGGTGAATATGCACCTCTGTCAGCAATGCCTGCATTTATGGGTAAAGTAGGGACCTGGTGTAATTAAAATCACCACCTGGTGGGGGCGGAGTGCTAGGTCAGCAAGCTAACATTCAATAGACAAAAAAACCTGACTGGCACATCCAGACTAATGTGAACTAGGTGCAAACCAAGGGAAGCTACCCCCATGTAAAACATACAAAAAAAGGCTGCACTCAAGCATACTAAAGCATGACAATATGGAATACATGAAATTTAGAATAGCAATATGGCTTTGGAATATAAGGAAAAATTTGAGACGCTTAGTATAAACATTTGGCCAAACATTTTAAAGCCCACCAACCATTGTCAAGGTGGTCTCAATACTGGTGAGTCCCTGACCTAATGTGAACATACCTCTATTAGGCTGATATCTGAATTTCTGGGTGAATATGCACCTCTGTCAGCAATGCCTGCATTTATGGGTAAAGTAGGGACCTGGTGTAATTAAAATCACCACCTGGTGGGGGCGGAGTGCTAGGTCAGCAAGCTAACATTCAATAGACAAAAAAACCTGACTGGCACATCCAGACTAATGTGAACTAGGTGCAAACCAAGGGAAGCTACCCCCATTTAAAACATACAAAAAAAGGCTGCACTCAAGCATACTAAAGCATGACAATATGGAATACATGAAATTTAGAATAGCAATATGGCTTTGGAATATAAGGAAAAATTTGAGACGCTTAGTATAAACATTTGGCCAAACATTTTAAAGCCCACCAACCATCGTCAAGGTGGTCTCAATACTGGTGAGTCCCTGACCTAATGTGAACATACCTCTATTAGGCTGATATCTGAATTTCTGGGTGAATATGCACCTCTGTCAGCAATGCCTGCATTTATGGGTAAAGTAGGGACCTGGTGTAATTAAAATCACCACCTGGTGGGGGGGAGTGCTAGGTCAGCAAGCTAACATTCAATAGACAAAAAAACCTGACTGGCACATCCAGACTAATGTGAACTAGGTGCAAACCAAGGGAAGCTACCCCCATGTAAAACATACAAAAAAAGGCTGCACTCAAGCATACTAAAGCATGACAATATGGTATACATGAAATTTAGAATAGCAATATGGCTTTGGAATATAAGGAAAAATTTGAGACGCTTAGTATAAACATTTGGCCAAACATTTTAAAGCCCACCAACCATCGTCAAGGTGGTCTCAATACTGGTGAGTCCCTGACCTAATGTGAACATACCTCTATTAGGCTGATATCTGAATTTCTGGGTGAATATGCACCTCTGTCAGCAATGCCTGCATTTATGGGTAAAGTAGGGACCTGGTGTAATTAAAATCACCACCTGGTGGGGGCGGAGTGCTCGGTCAGCAAGCTAACATTCAATAGACAAAAAAACCTGACTGGCACATCCAGACTAATGTGAACTAGGTGCAAACCAAGGGAAGCTACCCCCATGTAAAACATACAAAAAAATATATATTCCAAAGCCATATTGCTATTCTAAATTTCATGTATTCCATATTGTCATGCTTTAGTATGCTTGAGTGCAGCCTTTTTTGTATGTTTTACATGGGGGTAGCTTCCCTTGGTTTGCACCTAGTTCACATTAGTCGGATGTGCCAGTCAGGTTTTTTTGTCTATTGAATTTAGCTTGCTGACCGAGCACTCCGCCCCCACCAGGTGGTGATTTCATGTTCTCTGGGGTGTCAGCTACCCCCGGTAGCCGAGACCCCGGAGAAAGTCAGACTCTGGGAGGCGCTATATACTTTCTCCACAGCGCCGTTAAATAATGGCGCTGTGGTTTAAGTACCCTCAACTACCGCCGTTAAAAGGCGTATTGGCGTCGTTAAGGGGTTAAATCTGATGGGCATCTGTACCACCTCGACAAGATTTTGCAGCTCCTCTCCTGTGATGTCGAACAGAGCGATGACCTGAATGTGCATAAGAGAATCTTTGCTCTTTCTTCAAATGATAAGGGTCTACCCAAATCAATCTCCCATTTTGAAAAAAATGCTGGGAAATCTCACGATGGGGTCTGCCCTTCTTGGAAGGTTTTGTATAATAAAGAGATATGTGTGATCTATAGAGTTTGTTGATAAACAACGAGTCTCAAACGAAGATAATATTCAGTATGAATCGGATTGTTTGGCTAATTTACTAATAAAACTCTTTATTTGTTCATAAAAGAACCATGCACCTGCTGGCAGCTCCTTGTCCCGAAAAATGTCCTGGAGAGACCTCATCCCTGTCCTTGTAACATAATCATGGACTATGGGGCATGAAGCTCTATTTTTATGTAGATAAGTGTCTCTTTTTAATCCTGCAGGAAAGGATGGATTGTCATGTATAGGAGTTAGGGGGCCAGGAGACGAAGAGACTCCCACCTCTCGACTCCCTCTTTTGATAAATGATATCATGTTTTTGGTGAGGAAGTGTAAAGGTATATCCTGTTCTTCCGTCGGGGGACCAAATAATTATACGGGAGTCACGTCCATTAAGATCATTTTCTAATGTAACTCATTTTTTGTTGTTTTTATTATGAAACAGATCTAAAATACATGTAAAAAATTGCTGCTTGACTATACATAGCAAAATCTGGCAGACCTATTCCCCCTTCTTGCTTCGATCTACTTCACAAAAAGTATGAAATACGTGCTCGTTTTGTGACCAAATAAAATGAGTAATCGCTTTCTTAAGAAGTGAGAAAAAGGAGGCAGGTAAATACAAGGGGAATGTTTGGAAATAATATAGGAGACGGGGTAATAGATCCATCACTCTTCCAAACCAAGATAAAGGTAGTTTATGCCATTTTTATAAGTGTAACTCAGCTTTATGTAAAGCTGTCTTAAAGTTTGCTTCATAAAGATTAGATACTTTGGCGGCGATTTTTATTCCTAGATAGGTAAGAGAATCTGAACACCACTTAAAGGGAAATGAAGCTGCCAACCTCTCCACCTCACTTGGTTGGATTGAGATATTGAGAATCTCCGATTTGTGGGTATTAATTTTGAAATTGCTCAGACTACCAAATCTATGTAATTCTGAGATAATATTTGGGAGACTTATAGTTGGGGAAGAGACATACAATAGGACATCATCTGCAAAAAGTGCCAGATTGTGCTCTTCTGATTGGGCTTTTATGCCTCTAATGGAGGGATTATTCCGTATCGCGGTTGCTAGATGTTCCATAGTGAGTAAAGCAATGCACCTAGGACGGAGTAATCCTATTGCTGCATATACATTAAATGGGAGTATACCCGGGACTTCAGATCAGGAGAAGGACTTGGGCATTCTCGTTACAAGTAAGCTGAGCAGCAGTACTCAATGTCAAGCTGCAGCTGCAAAGCAAACAACATTTTAGGATGTATAAAAAGAGAAATAAAATCCCGCGATCCCAACATATTATTACTCCTTTATAAATCACTGGTGAGGCCACATCTAGAATATGGGATCTAGTTTTGGGTTCCACATTTTAAAATGTATATTCAAAAGTTAGAATCAGTTTAAAGACGGGCAACTAGATTATTACAAGAGATGGAAGTCCTCTCATATGATGACAGGTTGGAAAAGTTGGGCTTATTTAGCTTAGAAAAAATATGCCTCAGATAAGATCTCATTTACATGTATAAATATACTGTATGTGTGGCCAGTTCAAAACACTGGCACATGACTTGTTCCTTCCAAGGACCGTGCTGAGGACTAGGGGGCACTCATTACAGGTGGAAGAAAGGCGATTCAGAAAGCTAAACAGGAAAGGGTTCTTTACAGTTAGAGCAGTCAGACTGTGGAATGCCCTACCACAGGAGGTAGTAATGGCCGACACTATAACATCTTTTAACCCCTTCACCCCCATGCGTGGTTTGCACGTTAATGACCGGGCCAATTTTTACAATTCTGACCACTGTCTCTTTATGAGGTTATAACTCTGGAACGCTTCAACGGATATTCGCGATTCTGAGACTGTTTTCTCGTGACATATTGTACTTCACGTTAGAAGTAAAATTTCTTCGATATAACTTGCGTTTATTTTTGAAAAAAATGCAAATATGGCGAAAATTTTTAAAATTTTGCAATTTTCAAACTTTGAATTTTTATTCCCTTAAAACAGAGAAATATATCACACAAAATAGTTAAGAAATAACATTATCCACATGTCTACCTTACATCAGCACAATTTTGGAACCAACAATTTTTTTTGTTAGGACGTTATAAGGGTTAAAAGTTGACCAGCGATTTCTCATTTTTACAACAAAATTTACAAAGCCATTATTTTTAGGGACCACCTCACATTTGAAGTCACTTTGAGGGGTCTATATGGCAGAAAATACCCAAAAGTGACAACATTCTAAAAACTGCACCCCTCAAGGTACTCAAAACCACATTCAAGAAGTTTATTAACCCTTTAGGTGCTTCACAGGAACTAAAGCAACGTGGAAGGAAAAAATGAATATTTAACTTTTTAGCCACAAAAATGATCTTTTACAAACTTTTTTTTTATTTTCACAAGGTAAAAGGAGAAAATGGACAGATAAGGTTGTTATGCAATTTCTCCTGAGTACGCCAATACCCAATATGTGGGAGAAAACCACTGTTTGGGCACACAGCAGAGCTCGTAAGGGAAGGAGCGCCGTTTGACTTTTTCAAACTAAAATTGGCTGGAATTGAGATTGGACGCCATGTCGCGTGTGGAGAACCTCTGATGCGCCTAAACAGTGGAAACCCCCACAAGTGACACCATTTTGGAAACTAGACCCCCTAAGGTACTTATCTAGATCTGTTGTGAGCACTTTGAACCCCCAAGTGTTTCACAAAAGTTTATAATGCCTGGGTGTGAAAAAAAAAAAAAAACAATTTTCCACAAAAATGATTTTTTAGTCCCAAATTTTTGAATTTTCCCAAGGAAATTGGACCCCAAAAGTTGTTGTCCAATTTGTCCTGAGTACGCTGATACCCCATATGTGGGGGGGAAAACTGTTTGGGCGCACGGCAGGGCTTGGAAAGGAAGTAGTAACGTTTTGGAATGCAGACGTTGATGGGGGTCATGTTCCGTTTGCAGTGCCCCAGATGAGCCTAAACAGTGGAAACCCCCCACAAGTGACCCCATTTTCGAAGCTAGACCCCCTAAGGAACTTATCTAGATCTTTGGTGAGCACTTTGAAACCCCAAGTGCTTCACACAAGTTTATAATGCCCGGGCATGAAAATAAAAAATCCTATTTTTTTCCCACAAAAATTATCTTTTAGTCACTAATTTTTTATTTTCCCAAGGGTAACAGGAGAAATTGGACCACAAAAGTTGTTGTCCAATTTGTCCTGAGTACGCTGATACCCCATATGTGGGGGGGAACCACTGTTTGGGCGCACGGCAGAGCTCGGAAGGGAAGGAGCACCATTTGACTTTTTCCAACCAAAATTGGCTGGAATTGAGATTGGATGCCAGGTTGCATTTGGAGAGCCCCTGATGTGCCTAAACAGTGGAAACCCCCAACAAATGACCACATTTGGGAAACTAGACCCCCTAAGGAACTTATCTAGATCTTTGGTGAGCAATTTGAACCCCCAAGTGCTTCACACAAGTTTATAACGTAGAGCCGTAAAATTTAAAAATCATATTTTTTCCACAAAAATGATCTTTTCACCCCAATTTTTATTTTTCCAAGGGTAGCAAGACTCCAAAAGTTATTGTACAATTTGTCCTGAGTGCGCTGATACACCATATGTGGGAGTAAACCACTGTTTGGGTGCATGGCAGAGTTTGGAAGGGAAGGAGTGCCGTGTGACTTTTTCAACGCAGAATTGGCTGGATGCCATGTCGTGTCTGGAGAGCTCCTGATCTGCCTAAACAGTGGAAACCCCCATAAATGACACCATTTTGGAAACTAGACCCCTCAAGGAACTTATCTAGATGTGTGATGAGAACTTTGAACCCACAGGTGTTTCACAGAAGTTTATAACGTACAGCCGTAAAAATAAAAAATCCTTTTTTTTTTTACAAAAATTATTTTTTCGCCCCCAATATTTTATTTTCACAAGGGTAACAGGAGAAATTGGACCCCAAAAGTTGTTGTCCAATTTGTCCTGAGTACGCTGATACCCAATATGTGGGAGAAAACTACTGTATGGGCGCACGTCAGGGCTCGGAAGGGAAGTAGTGACGTTTTGGATTGCAGACTTTGATGGAATGGTCTGGGGTGTCATGTCGCATTTGGAGAGCCCCTGATACGCCTAAACAGTGGAAACCCCCCACAAGTGACCCCATTTTGGAAAATAGACCCCACAAGGAATTTATCTAGATGTGTGGTGAGCACTTTGAACCCCGAAGTGCTTCACAGAAGTTTATAACGCACAGCCGTAAAAATAAAAAATCTTTTTTTTTTTTGCAAAAATGATTTTTTCGCCCCAATATTTTATTTTCACAAGGGTAACAGGAGAAATTGGACCCCAAAAGTTGTTGTCCAATTTGTCCTGAGTACGCTGATACCCAATATGTGGGAGAAAACTACTGTATGGGTACACGTTGGGGCTCGGAAGGGAAGTAGTGACGTTTTGGATTGCAGACTTTGATGGAATGGTCTGGGGGCGTCATGTCGCATTTGGAGAGCCCCTGATGCGCCTAAACAGTGGAAATCCCCAACAAGTGACCCCATTTTGGAAAATAGACCCCACAAGGAACTTATCTAGATGTGTGGTGAGCGCTATGAAGCCCCAAGTGCTTCACAGAAGTTTATAATGTACAGCCGTAAAAACAAAAAAATCATCATTTTTTTTTTTACAAAAATGATATTTTCGCCCCCAGTTTTTTATTTTCCCAAGGGTAACAGAAGAAATAGGACAAATTGCACAATAACGCTTGGGGTCCAGAGTACGCTGATACCCCATATGTGGGAATAAACTACTGTTTGGACGCATGGCAGAGCTCAGAAGTGAAGGAGCACCATTTGACTTTTTCAACGCAGAATTGGCTGGAATTGAGATCAGACGCCATGTCACATTTGGAGAGCCCCTGATGTGCCTAAACAGCGGAAACCCCCCCCATTCTAACTCCAACCCTAACCCCAACACACCCCTAACCCTAGTCCCAACCCTAACCACAAACCTAACCCTAACACACCCCTAATCCCAACCCTAACCCTAATCCTAACTTTAGCGCCAACCCTAACCCTAATGGGAAAATGGAAATAAATACATTTTTTTATTTTATAATTTTTCCCTAACTAAGGGGGTGATAAAGGGGGTTTGATTTACCATTTATAGCGGGTTTTTATGATTGGCAGCTGTCACGCTAAAAGACGCTTTTTATTGCAAAAAATAGTTTTTTGCATCGCCACATTTTGAGAGCTATAATTTTTGCATATTTTGACCCACAGAGTCATGTGAGGTCTTATTTTTTGTGGTACGAGTTGACGTTTTTACTGGTACCATTTTTGAGCACGTGACATTTTTTGATCGCTTTTTATTTCGATTTTTGGGAGGTTAGAATGAACAAAAATCAGCAATTCATGAATTTCTTTTTGGGGAGACGTTTTTACCGTTCCGCGTGTGGTAAAATTGATAAAGAAGTTTTATTCTTCGGGTCAGTACGATTATGGCGATGCCTCATTTATATAATTTTTTTTATGTTTTGGCGCTTTTATATAATAAAAAAATTTTATATGAAAAATAATTATTTTTGCATCGCTTTATTCTGCGAGCTATAACTTTTTTATTTTTTTGCTTATGATGCTGTATTGTGGCTCGTTTTTTGTGGGACAAGATGACGTTTTCAGCGGTACCATGTTTATTTATATCGGTCTTTTTGATCGCGTGTTATTCCACTTTTTGTTCGGCAGTATGATGATAAAGCATTGATTTTTTGCTTTGTTTTTTTTTTTTTTTTTAAGCGGTTCACTAAAGGGGTTAACTAGTGGGACAGTTTTATAGGGGGGTCGTTACGGACGCGGCGATACAAAATATGTGTACTTTTATTGTTTTGTTTTTTTTATTTACAGGAAGAAATGAATTTATTGGGGAATATTTTTTTTTTTTTATTTTGGATTTTTTTTTTAAAACATGTTTATTTTTATTTTTTTTACTTTTTTACTTTGTCCCAGGGTGGGATATCACTGTATTTTATCAGATCGCTGGTGTGACAGTGTGCACAGCACTCTGTCACACCAGCGATCGCACAGGCAGCGCTGCAGGCTTCTCAGTGCCTGCTCTCAGCAGGCACTGAGGAAGCCGCCTCCCTCCAGGACCCCGGCGCCATCTTGGATCCGGGTCCTGGGAGGGAGAAAGCCATCAGAACAGCGCGATCACATCGCGCTGGTCTGAGGGTCTCAGGGGGGCGCGCAGGGAGCCCCCTCCCTGCGCGATGCTTCCCTGTGCCCCCAGTACACCGCGATCATGTTTGATCGCGGTGTGCAAGGGGTCAATGTGCCGGGAGCGGTCCGTGACTGCTCCTGACACACAGTCACGGGTGTCAGCTGTGATAATCAGCTGACACCCGGCGGCGATTAGCTGCGCTCCCGGAGGGACTATCCCGTCCATGGTCAGATTGGCACGGGTTTCATGGACGGGATAGTACGTCTGATGTCAGAGAGGGGTTAAAAAAGGGCTGGACGATTTCATTGATACACATAACATTGCGGGTTATAGTTAGATTAGTGACGAAATGTACAGTTCGTGGAAAAAGGTTGAACTTGATGGACCTAGGTCTTTATTCAACCTACGTAACTATTGTAACTATGTAAATAGCTGATTTTTATATTTTGGTAGTGGATGAAACTGGATCGCCCGCCAGGGCAGTGGGATACTCGGTACCGGGCCGATGTCTTAAAGGGATGTGTCACGGCAGCAGTGACCCGGTCCGTTGCCCTGGGCGTCCAATAAAAGGGGAATATTTACAGGGGATGATAGAGTTTGTAGTAAAGTGTTTGTGACACCACCTGTGGTTTCTGGTCAGAGGTGACCAGCGCTGCAGTGCAGATCCTCTGAGACTGGTGGTGATGCAGCAGAGCTGGAATAGCTCCCCACAAGCAGAGCTGGTTGTCTCAGGGCAGAGAGATGTTGTAGAGAGTAATGGTGCTGGGAGATGTAGCAGAGTGGAGTGTGTGCCGCAGGAAGAACTTGAGAGGAAACAGATGCAGTTTCCAAAGCTTTAATCACAGTTTTTGCAGGCAAAGTGTCCAGGGATCAGATTACAGATGGTGATGGAGTCGGTCAGCCTGGAAGCAATTTAGGAATCTCCTTGTTTCAGGTGGGATGTGAGGTCTCCTTTTTAGCTCTATTCTCTGCTGTAAGCGACATTCAAGTTCCTTTCTCTGTCTCTTGTCTAAGTAGAACTTCACTCTCATAACAGGCAACTGTAGCCTGCTTCAGGAATCACTCATCTATGGAGTCTCTGGCTCACAAGTGCTGCTGCTGTGTAGTAGAGTATTAGTTGGGGCAGAGAACCTGCTGTCTCTTGCACTCCGGATTCTGCTGCTGGGACTTTAGTTACCCACTCAGCCTCGGACTCCGGGGTCCGGTTTCTGGCGCTTAGACCTGGGGGTGAGCTCTGCTATAGTTCCTGTCTTCCTCCAGCTTGTCTCCCATATGTCCTTCCTCTCTCAACCCTACAGCCAGACTCCCTAACTCCTCCCCCAGCCAGAATATTCTAGAGGAGATCTCCTGAAATCAGGTGTTAGAGCTCCCCCTTCTGGTCTGGAGTAAGAAAGGTGTTGTATGCTGTGTTACCTGTTAAAGGGATCCTTCCTTGCTTTCAGGCGTGACATCACTCCCCTCTGGAGGGAGGCAAGGTCACTGTGGCAACCAAACTCCTGGGGTGCCACAAAACCCAACCTATTTCACCCTAATCCCACAGTCTGTTCCTAATACTAACTACTATACAACACTGTGGAAAATAGCAGAGATCTGCAGCATGTACTTGCAATGATCACAACACCCACCCAGATGCCTGCCTTTCACCCACCCTCCCAACTATTAAATCGCTCACTACTACTGAAATCCCCACCTAACAAACAAGTAATCTAATCTCTTCACAATTTTCAGCTCTTAAAAGAGCTTTTTGGAGTAAATAACGCTCACTATAACCTCCGATCACTCTCCCTACACTACTTTCACTTTCCCTACTCTCAAACTACGCTCTCCTTATGCTGTTTCCGGCTGCAATGTGCACAAGATGGCGCAACATTTAAATATTCCCTATGACTATGGAAGGCCAGCCAATCACAGTAATGCCACATCAAAGATGGCGCCGGCATTACTGTGAGTGCGAGCCAGCCCAGCATGTTCATTGGCTGCAAATAAAGCGCCAAACATGCTGGGAGCGTCACTCGAATATACCAAGGCGAATGCCTAATTAATCTCTGAGTAACGAATAGCCCGAATACTGTACTAATCGTGTGAGTAATGAATAATGCCAAATGTATTCGCTCATCACTAATTGTTACATATATTATTATATATATTACACATACATACAGTCAAAGTTTATGGTGTGTGAAATGCATGTCAATCTGAGAGGCTAAATTGCATTGTGCTTGGGCACCACGCATGAGGAAATACAGTTCTACTTTCCAGTAATACCAGAAATGCAAATACAAGTGTGGGATAACACATGGGCTAAGATCACGCCGCTCACGGAGTGCTCTGTGTATTCATTAACTAACTGTAGCACTTAATTAGCTTATGCTTCTCTGCCCTCTTTGACTCTTTCCTACCAAACGATGCAATATCTTCCTCAGTTTAATGCTTAATAAATGCTTCACTAAAAACAATACTGAAATAAAAACTTGAACAATATTGAGAATCATTACATGAATAGTCATTTAATTTCATTTTATTTTAGATTCATATTGACCGTTTTGTTAGTGAAGTAATTAAAGCATGATCACACCGCCCCGAGAGACAGATGGTGTTTACACAACGTGACATCTCCAAGTAAGCATTCAGTAAACCATAGGATGTGCTGCACTTGTTCTACACCTTTGGCTACACCGACTCAGACTGTACAAATGGCCCATATAGATGAGACAATATTCAGGGAACAATTGTCCATAGGAGCTTGTTCCAAACTGTCAGCCTGTCTCTCGACTGACAAATAGAACACTTGCTTGTCCAGTGCAATGATTTTTAGAGTATGGACAGACAAAGGCAATATGGCCAAGGCTCCACCAAATCGCTGCTGACCAGTAACCACATGTGTTATGATAATGTAGCAACTCACTCGGGATGATGGGTAGCTCACTAAAAATTGCAACTGATCCTGATGGTTCCTGTACAGACTAGAGAACTTGTCCCTGCAGTCCCCAGTGTTTCCTGCGTGAGCTGAGATAGCCATAACCACAGACTAGATGATGGCACCTTGGACCTATGCTGCCTGAAAGGCCGTCGAGTGCTTCACGTTCCTCCTAAATAACCGTAGGGCAGAGCAGAGTGCAAATTACCTACAGAAAAGAAGGTGTGCTGAAATCTGAAATAAAAAGAGATCCCAGAGTGAGTAAACCAAACCACAAAATAAACAATTAAGTGCATACTGTTAGAGAATATTCCACCAACTTCCTAAAAAGAAACTGAAGATAAGTGCAGGGTAAAGAACATAAACAGTAGAGAGATAAACCCTAACTGGCCATTCACTGACTGGCTTAAACTACAGCAGTATGGGTGGACATCCAAATGAGAATATCACCACCCAGAAATATCAGGGGGAAAGTATATAAAGCCATGCCCAAAAGGTGATAGGGCAGACAAATGAGTAAATGAAAACACCTGCTATCCTTAACAGAAGCAAGGATAACAGAAACTAAACACCCAATGAAAAGGTGTATCTGCTGTAGCTCGGGGGATAGAAGCAATGCACAGGCTCAGGGGTTCGAATCCAGACGCATGATAACATGATTGTGAAGCAAAATTGTGTGGTAATTGGCTGTGTCGGTGAGTGATATTTTTGGCCCTACCCTAAAGCAAGCTTAAAAAACATTGATATCAGTACTGTTTTGTGCAAAAAGAAAATATGCTGTTTTTAACATGGTAATGTATGCACACAGAACTGATATATTAACAATCGTTCCTTGATAAGCCTTTCTAAAAAGACCAGTAAATAACCGCCAATCCCCTTGCATGTAGCCAATCTGCAGTCGTTTAACAACCTGCATTAGTCCATCTAAAGAGGCATAAGTATTTTGTGTTCCATCTTAAAGTAAGAACAGTTTAATGCTCCATTACATACATCCCCACACAGTATGTTGCTCCCACAGTACATTCATACTGTATGCGGGGGAATCAACTCTGAGGCTCAAACTGTGTGCAGAGGAATGTAATGTGTGAGCAACATACTGTCTGGGGATGTATGTAATGGAGCATCATACTGTTCAGGGGAATGTAGTGTGCACTATACTGTGTATGAGGAAATGTACTCTAGGGGCATCATACTGTGTATGGGGGAATGTTATCTGGGAGCATCATTCTTTGTATGAGGAATGTACTCTGGGGCATCATACTGTGCATGGGGGAAGTACTATGGGTCTATCAAAATGTGTGTGGGGAAATGTAATGTGGGAACATCATACTGTGTGGGGGATTGTAATATGGGAGCATCAAACTGAAGGGTAAAATAATATGGGAGCATTATATTGTATACAGTAGAATGTAATGTGGGGTATTATACTGTGTATCACGAAATGTACTCTGGAGGCATCATATTGTGTGCCAGGGAATGTACTTTGGGGGCATAATTTTTTGTGTGGGGGGATGTACTGTGGGATCTTCATACTGTAAGTGGGGGGCTGTGGGGGATAAATATCATACTGTGTGTAGGGAAATGTACTGATGGGGGACTCATACTTTATAACGGATACTGTGGGAGAATCATACTGTGTGTGGGAGTCATGAAAGCAAAATCAGAATGTGTGGGAACACTAATGGGTTTCAATACAAGTAATATTTCTGTTTGGGCATTGGGCACATATAAAGAACTAGGTGTGTAATGCACGTAACTCACTCATACACAGGTAACAGGAATAACAAAACTTACACCACAAAGAAGCCGAACCCACACCCTACTGGTCCCTATATAGACTAGACAATCCCTAGCCGCACAACTAAAAACACCACCTCGGACCTAGCTCCCTAAAAGGTTGTTAAAGGGAATCTGTCACCCTATTTTTCGACTATGAGATACGGCCACTGCCATCAAGGGGCTAATCTACAGCATTCTGTAATGCTGCAGATAAGCCCCCTATGTAACCTGAAAGAGAAGAAAAACGAGTTAGATTATACTCACCCAGGGGCAGTTCGGCATCCGATTCAGTCCGGAGGGAGTCGGGTCTGGTCCGGCGCCTCGCATCTTCTAGTGAAGACATCCTCTTCTTTGCTTCCCGTCGCAGCTCCGGCGCACTGCTCTGCCCTGTGCAGACGCCGGACCGCTCTGACCTTTCCCGGCGCCTGCGCACTGCAGTACTCTGCTCTTAATAGGGCAGAGCAGTGCGCCTGCGCCGCAACGGGAAGCAAAGAAGAGACGTCTTCGCTAGAAGATGGGAGGCGCCGGACCGGACCGCGTCTCCCTCCGGACCGAATCGGATGCCGTACCGCCCCTGGGTGAGTACAATCTAACTCGTTTTTCTTCTCTTTCAGGTAACATCGGGGGCTTACCTACAGCATTACAGAATGCTGTAGATAAGCCCCTGATGGCAGTGGCCTCATCTCATAGTCGAAAAATGGGGTGATAAATTCCCTTTAAGGGGTTTCTCATACATCCTGAGGAACCAGAGGTGTTGTGAATGGGTTTGAGATGAGTTCTGAGCAGAGGCTTCCTCTGGTGGTTACAAGCGGTGCTGGTCTGTCCAGTGAAGATTGTGAGGATTGGGAATCAGGTGTTACTGATTGGTCTTATATAAGGGAGTCACCTTCCCATCAGGGTTGCCGGTGATCAATTGTTCTGGTCTCAATCCTTGAATCCTGTTTCCCTTGTAGCCTGCTGTGTCGTGTCTGCATCTCCTGCTATCAGATAAGACATTTTCTTCTTTTTGTTTTTGTGCTAGATTTTTGCATTTTGTCCTGCACTTCTGTGGGGGCCTTCAGGGTCCCCTCCGGGGCTTTTGCCCTCTCAGTTTAGTTCAGCCACTGATGTTTGTACTTTTGCTTTTTCAGTTTTTTCAGTGGCTGCTGTTTTGATTTTGTTACACCAGAGAACTAATTTAGGTGGTAGAGGTCGTGTGATCTCAGGTGATTTTGAAATTAGTAGAGTTGGTGCTTTTCAGGGTTTTCTGGGATTGCAGTAAGTACCCTTCCTATCCTTTTCTATTTAGTTAGTTTGGGCCCCAGCGTTTGCTCATACTATTTTCCTTCTGTGTCAGTATTTCTTCTTGTCTAACCGCCATTACATGTTTGGGGGCTTTCTATTATCTTTGGGGTTCTGCTCCGGGGCAGATAGCTTTCCTATTTCTATCTTTAGGTGTAATTAGTTTCTCAGGCTGTGACGAGGCGTCTAGGACCAACGTAGGAACGCTCCACGGCTGCCTCTAGTTGTGGTGGTTAGTCAGGGTACTGCAATCTCATAGATTCCAACTGCTCTGGTGTATTGCCTTTTTACCTGCACTCCTCAGCTACCAAATCATAACAGTATCACCGGCCAAAAATTTAATATTGTATGGTACTCACAGAAGGGAAAAATATTGTGAAAGAAAAAAAAAAAAAAAGGTTGTCAGAGTTGTCAGAGATATTTTTCTGTTTGTTGCATTTTTTTTTTTTTTTCCCTCTGTATTTCTGGGTGCTGGGGAGGATCTTTTCTCTCAATGGAGTTTGCACAGTTGTCTGGCCGTGTGGATCAGCTTGCCACTGAGGTTCAGAGTATTGCTGCATATCTTGCTAGGTTGCCTGTTGTGGAACCTAGGATCCCCATGCCAGATTTGTTTTTAGGGGATCGAGCTAAGTTTCAGAATTTCAAAAATAATTGTAAATTGTTTTTTGCCTTAAAATCTAAGTCCTCAGGGAATGCAGCGCAGCAGGTTCAAATTGTCATCTCTCTCCTGCGCGGCGATCCTCAGGATTGGGCTTTTTCCCTGACACCTGGGGATCCTGTTTTGAGTGATGTTGATGCATTTTTTCAGGCTTTGGGGTTATTGTACGATGAGCCTAATGTCACTGATCAAGCTGAAAAAGCCTTGTTGGCATTAAATCAGGGGCTTGATGACGCTGAGTTATACTGTCAGAGATTCCGTAGGTGGGCAGTCCTGACCAAGTGGAATGACGACGCTTTGGCGGCCCTTTTCCGGAAGGGTCTGTCAGATAATGTAAAGGATGTGTGAGACAGTGAAGGAATATGTGGTGAATGAGGTGTATATTTCACCTAAGTACCTTGCTGACTGGTTTGAGCGAAATGTGTGGCTTTGTAAACCTGGTGGTAAAGAAAGGTCACTACACCTGCCATTCAGTACACGCTTGCAGCTCAGACCTGAATCCACTCAGGTGTTGATTAGGAAGCCAGAAGTAGGTGCTTGGGAGCACAGTCAGAGAGCTCATTCAGTCTGGACAAGGGGTCCAGGCACAGAAGGTGTCTCCAAGAGTGTGGGAGCTGTCTTTAGCCCGGACACAGGGAGGTGTCCTGGCACAAGGAAGCAGTCTCCAGAGGAGTGTGAGCTATCTCAGTCTGGGTGCAGGAAGGACCCCGGACACAGGAGTGGTCTCGGTGCGGGTCCGTGTGAATAGCGGCTGAATAGGAGTGGATCTCTCTCAAAGGTGCCTTCAGACACAAGGAGGAGTGTCTGTGAAACTCCATACTGGTAACATATATCATATGTGTTGTTTTGGGCACAGACTGGTAGAGTCTGGGTCCCGGATAGAGAGGGCCATCTATCTAAGTGTAATTAGAGGCTAGACAAGCCCAGGTCTTTTGTTTATGCTTTGTTTTTATCTGTGTGCTGTGGACTTTAATAAAACTGGTTGCGGCCAGTTTTCACCAAACTGCTGTCTGAATGAACTGTTTCCGTGCCATTCTGTCTACCCAGACAGCGATCCTAGAGCTATACCCCCTGGAATGCTACAATTGGCGGAGAATGCTGGGGCAGCGCAGGGCCTGATACAGTTAGTGCTGGAGTGTGCATGCAGCACAGTGGCGAGAGACAGCATTAAAGGTGAAGTCTATTGAAATAGCAACAGAGAAAAAAAAAAAAAAAGTGTGTGTCAGCAGAAACGTCTGTTTGTGGAGCAGTCTTAAAGAGACAGTAGCCTTAATAGACTTTGCAAATTAAAAAAAAAAAGAAAAAAAAGTGTTTGCACAGCAAGGCTGAATTTTTCTGTGGAAAAAAAAGCTGTGTAGTGTGTATGTCTTGAGTGAAGACTACAGTTGTGAAGACAGAGAAGTCTGACAGCATGGATGACAGCATGGAGGCGCTGTTTGAACAAATGGCGCAAGTTAATGTGCAACATAAGACTGCTGTGATTGAGACAGATGAGTCCGGCAGTATGGAGGAGCTCATTGAGTACCTGGTGCAGGCCCAGCGAAGCATGCAGCAGAGCATGGAGCGGCAGCGCCTGCAGCACCAGCAGCGCATGCAGCAGGCCCAGCAGCAATTCCTGCAGCAGCAGGAGAATAACCGGTTATTTGTTGAGCAGATGACAGCACCAAAAAAGGATTTCGGTGCCGCGTCCCGAAGTAATGTTGTGAAGGCACCGGCGTTGTCCACTATAAAGAAGGCGGTAAGACGGTCCTTGAGAAAAATGACACCTCGTGATGATGTGGAGGTATATCTTACTAGGTTTGAGAGACTGGCAGAGAAGGAGAATCTGCCACTATCTGAATGGGCCATGGCGGTCGTACCCTATCTGATTGGGGAACCCCAAAAAGTCTGGGCTGACCTGAGCAAGCAGGACAGCGAAGACTATGCCAAGTTGAAAGCGGCGATTCTTACCGGCTGGGTGTTACGGTGACAGCCCGTGCCAGGGGAGTTCGTGACTGGAGATACAGTTGGGAGTCTGCAGTCAGCAGGCCTGATTATGGAGTTGAAAAGGTGATAGTGGATCGCTACACCCAAGCACGTCCTCCTGAGGTACAGCCGTCTGAGAGGTCATCACTTCGGAGTTCCCGGACGCTGAACTCTCGCAGTAAGAGCGTTCCAGCTGTTGGGGACATGGGGTATGCTGATAAGCGGGTTCAGGCCCGAGGGGACATGTGGGTGGGAGAGTGTGATGGACAGTGTTGGAGCTGGCGTGAAATTGCAGCCAACTGTCCAATAGAGGGGGACCTATGTGTTGTGATGTTGGCAGATCCCTCTCTCTCTGCGCAGAACCTGTGTGTGTGTCCACCTCAGCCGAAGAGACTGGACCACAGGGGTCCCCGGTGGTTGTAAATGACTGCCCAGCACAGGCCCTCTTGGACTCAGAGAGTCCAGTGACTTCCATATGTGACAGCCTGAGTGATAGGGACTTCATCCTGATAAGCACCTGAGTGTGGTGTACATCCATGAAGACACCAAAGTCTACCAGAGACTGCCGTGGACTTGGTCCCCAAACTCGGGGAGGTTTCATATGAAGTGGGGGTAGTGAAGACCCTGGTGCACCCCGTTATATTGGGTGGTGACTTTCCCCGGTCTAAGGATCTCTGGGGGAAAAATGTTTCTGATGGACAGTGTGATGAAGCTCCTACTGAGGGTGCGCAGTCCCGAGGGGCGGAACACAATGCTAGTGGGCCGTTAAACTTATGTGATAATGATGATGACCATGATAATATTGATAATGATAATGATGATCATGATGATGATGACCATGATGAGGATGCTGATATTGATAATGATGATAATGCTAATCATAATAGTGATGATACTGATGATGACCGTGATAAAGATGACATTTCTTTGCAGGTGATGTTGGGAGACGAGGATGGTGGTTCTCGGGAACCGAGTGTCCCTGACCTGCCTGGCTCCTGTGACAATTTTGGGAGTGAGCCGGTGCGAGACCCCACTCTTAAAACGGCACAGGAAAATGTAATTGTTCTGAATGAGGTTCCCCAAGAGCCTGGCTCTGAGGAGAGGTTTCCTCATGTTGCCATGAACAATAACCTATTGTATAGGGACACTGAAGTCCAGGGAGAGGTCGTAAGTCAGCTCCTGGTATCTGAGCTATATGGAAGTATAGTGCTGGGGTTATCACATAGTCACATACTTGAGGGACCACCTGAGGGAAACCAGGGACCAGATGGTGAAGTTAATGTTGTGGATGACATGTTAACTAAGGTTCCAGATCAAGATGTGAATGAGAATGAATTGTATAACCCTGACAGTGAGCCGGATGTGAATGAAAATGAAGTGTCTAACCCTGGAAGTGAGCCAGATGTGGCTGAGAAAAGGGGGTCAGACAGGGATAGTGGTGGTGATAGTGAGTCATCTGATGACAATAAAGCAACCAGTGCAAGTGAGGAAGGCATGGTAGCAGAGGAGATTGAGAGTCCTGAGAGGAAGGCTGAGGCTGACCTTGCAGTCGGACGGAGGATGGCATCTGAAGATGTTGTACCGTTGGCCGGTTCCCTGGCGAAGACTAAGGTGAAAGACAGGACTCTGAAACTGAACACAGCACAAGTGGATGCTGTTGAAAATGAGAAGTTATCAATGTATGGTGTGGATCTGCATCAGGCCAAGGACTCGGAAGGTGATGCTGCAGAGGTGGAGAAAGCCATGGAAGTGGTGGACACCAGGCCAGGTGCCTCACCAGAGGCTGATGTCTCAAGTGAAGCTGTGAGGAACAAGACTGAAGATGTGGGGAATGACTCTGCCCCGGAATATGTTTCTGTTGGAGACAGCGGCGTGGACGGTGTACTGTCCGGATCCGTGGCTGCGACTCGCGAAGCTCGGGCCGGAAGTTCGGCGCCCGGTGCGCCATCGGAGTTCCCGAGCGACCCAAAGGATCTGGATAAATCCCAAGATGAGATTTTGAGACCTCGGGTTGGCCTTGGTGAGCTCAGGCGCATTTTCAGGGAGTCTACACTTGAACCACGTCCCAGTGAGTGGGAGGGGCGATGTGTCGCTCCGTTGCCGCTGCAGATACACGGGAGCTCAGATGGATGCAGAACGTGGTGGAAAAGAAGACTGATGGTAGGGCTTCTGAGCATGTCCTACCAGAAGAGCCTGAAGAAAGGGCCGAAGACGTAAAGGACGTCCAACAACTACAGGAGAAGATGCGTAGCCATGAGGATCTCCTGGAGAAAGAAGTAAGAGCTCTGAGTCTTATGCAAAGTGAGCCTGTACCAGAAGAGGATAAATTATGTGTACCGACCAAGAAAAACGATCAGCTCCCTCTACAGTGCCAATCGTTTGAACAGTGTGGCTCGGAATGGTCAGAGACCATGACAGAGGCGCTTGGGTTCTGTGAGGTAGAATTTATGAATCAACTGATATTTAAGAAAGTAGATGTGCTAAAGAAAGTTCAGGGGGAATTAGAGAAAACCCCTATACCTCCTGTGACAGTTGGTGACACAGGGTCAGTGCCCCAAAAACAGGAGGTACGAAAGTTTCTGAGGAAGAATCAGCAGAGCTGTTCTGACGTGCTTGGTCGTACTTATCTGGTGAGCCACTATACCGAGACTGAGGCTGGCACCAAAGTCAAGATGAAACCGTGCAGGATACCCGAGGCCCGCAGAGAGTATAGGCCTGGAGGGTACAGGGTAGTGCGGATGCTTCAGATGAAGAGAAAACTGATGTTGGCTATGACAGTGGTGAGGATGAAGCTGATGAGGGCCATGACTGGTCCAGAGTTCACTGTCTCTGTTGGATTGTTGACCAGCCCTCGGTCTGGATGACCAGCCCTCCGGTCTGGAGAAGAGGGAGGGATATGTGAGACAGTGAAGGAATATGTGGTGAATGAGGTGTATATTTCACCTAAGTACCTTGCTGACTGGTATGAGCGAAATGTGTGGCTTTGTAAACCTGGTGGTAAAGAAAGGTCACTACACCTGCCATTCAGTACACGCTTGCAGCTCAGACCTGAATCCACTCAGGTGTTGATTAGGAAGCCAGAAGTAGGTGCTTGGGAGCACAGTCAGAGAGCTCATTCAGTCTGGACAAGGGGTCCAGGCACAGAAGGTGTCTCCAAGAGTGTGGGAGCTGTCTTTAGCCCGGACACAGGGAGGTGTCCTGGCACAAGGAAGCAGTCTCCAGAGGAGTGTGAGCTATCTCAGTCTGGGTGCAGGAAGGACCCCGGACACAGGAGTGGTCTCGGTGCGGGTCCGTGTGAATAGCGGCTGAATAGGAGTGGATCTCTCTCAAAGGTGCCTTCAGACACAAGGAGGAGTGTCTGTGAAACTCCATACTGGTAACATATATCATATGTGTTGTTTTGGGCACAGACTGGTAGAGTCTGGGTCCCGGATAGAGAGGCCATCTATCTAAGTGTAATTAGAGGCTAGACAAGCCCAGGTCTGAATGAACTGTTTCCGTGCCATTCTGTCTACCCAGACAGCGATCCTAGAGCTATACCCCCTGGAATGCTACAGATGTTATGGTGGGATTCCCTGTCCCCTCTGGTCTCAATGATTCTATGTCATTTGCGATTCAAATTGACAGACGTTTGCGTGAGCGGAGAAGTATGCGTGGAATAGTGTTGCCTTGTGAACTGCTTCTGAATCCATGCAGTGTGATAGAGTGGTGTCTGGGCACAGCGTCATGAGTTTCGAAAGCGCAATGGTTATGTTTCTACTGTGGTGATGCCTCTCATGCTATTTCAGTCTGCCCTAAGCGGGGAAGACGTTTTGCACGCTCAGTTGTCTTGGGTAATGTTCAGACTAAGTTTTTATTAACTGTCACTCTGATATGCTCTCTGTCCTCATTTTCTGCTCAGACTTTCGTTGATTCTGGAGCAGCTATTAACCTGATGGATTATGATTTTGCTAAACGTTGTGGGTTTCCTTGATACCCCTACAGAAGTCTATTCCCCTACTGGGGATCGATTCTACCCCTTTGGCTGAGAATAAACCTCAGTTCTCTACTCAGGTGATAATGAGGGTTGAACCTGATCACCAGGAGTGCTGCAAATTTTTGGTTCTGTATAATCTGCATGATATTATCGTACTGGGTTTCCCTTGGTTACAGTCTCATAATCCTGTTTTGGATTGAAAATCTATGTCTGTAACCAGTTGGGGCTGCCAATGTGTTAATACCAACACTCCTGTTTTTTCTGCCTCCCCCAGGCTCAGGATGTTCCTGACTTTTTGATTGATTTTTCTGATGTGTTTAGCGAAAGTAAATCTGCATCCTTGCCTCCCCATAGGAGCTATGACTGCGCTATTGAATTAGTGCCGGGTAGTAAATTCCCTAAAGGTCGCCTTTTTAACTTGTCTGTACCTGAACATG